>OU611967.1:14090762-14749910 GCA_914767545.1 Sesia apiformis | reverse complement strand
AAGAACCATTTATTTTGAGTAACAGCGGTACATTTACAGTTAACACAATATATTTTAATAAGACATAACCGTGAACGCCACTCACAAAAATTGTATAATTCGTTACAATTATTGCGATTACAACAATTAGAGCGCGAATACGTTTAATTGATACGTATGTACGTGTTTCAGATTGATAACTTTGATTAGATTCAAACATAGGAATGTTCTGAACATAATGGCAGGAAATTATTGAGTAATAGTGTTCTGACTTTATTAAACTGTTGTTGAATCACTACGTTCTTTTATAATATCTTCATCTTTTATATGAAAATTATTGCAGAAAAAAAATTAAGCTGAATTAAAAATTTAGGAGGGGGAGAGTGCACGCTGCAATCCAACAGCCGCTGGGCGCACTCGACTGGCCACGTTACCCCTCTCTCACAGAAGACTACCTTGAAATGTACTACATTTCCCACTTTATCTTATTTCCCTAATGTACGTTCGTGTTTCGGTAGTGAGTGAGATGTGTCAGAGCCCATTCCCATCCTATCCCTCCCCATTTCCCCAACCCTTTCTCCAAACCCATTCCTATATCCAAAGGTAGGCAGCGCATCCGGAGGCGTGCCAACGTTGTCATTTTGGACTAATGTTGGCATGTATCACGGATGTCTATGGGCTACAGTATCCACTTACCATCAGGTGGACTGTATGCTCGTATGCCACCTTCGTCCATAAAAAAAAAAAAAAACTAAAATAAACCAGATACTTACATTATACTGATACTTTACATTATCAGTAATAATTCCTTCATTCGTTCTTTGCTGAGTTTCAGATTGAGGAAGGTTTTTATTTTTAAAGCTGTTGTTAAAAAAAATATAAGAATTGCAGTTTTATAGAACTTACTTACTCCCATCGGCGCCACAATCCTTTGTGGGTTTTGGTCTCTTCCACTATCTTCCTCTCCACATTGTGCGGTCCTTTTTTTCTTCAAGGTGGTTTTCTTTCTTAATTTAGGTCTTCCATAAAGTGTTATGGATGTGTTCCAGATAGTTATCTGACCATCTTTTATACGGTCTGAGAATTTTGAGCCGTTTTGTAGAGGTATCAAAAAATCATTTTGTAAACAAACCTAAGAAAATTATCCTTTTCAAATGTTTGCAAGGGGATTCGCAAGGGGATTAAAGAGTCGCTTTGATTCCAAGAATGTTAACGTAAGTTTAGACCGAGATGGACTCTCCTAATTTTATCAAGTTTCAATTAAGTTTATAAATCTTGTCAAATACTCAATTCCGAGCACAAATTTACGATATGCCTTCCACGTTCAAGTTGTTCATTAACACAAACATTCATGTAAATTTCAAAGGTTACACAGTCAATTTACTTCGCTCCCTCAATCATATACCGGTATTACGTTTGAGCAATAGTATCAATTTCATCAGCATCACAAAGGGCCTAACGTGGCATGTTTAGGGCATTAAGTTCCCTGTTACACTTCATTAGGGCCCATTGTCTAGTGATATTTATAGGACAAGCGCAGCCGTATTGTTTGGGCTTTATTTTACTGTTTGATTCGTTCAATGTTGCCATCGATTAGTTTTAGAGCTCGAGACAAACTAAACTCAATGCTCAGCATAAAAATCAGTAATAGAAAAAAAGTGGTCAGGAGAAAACGTAGCAAAAGTTTTTTTTTTTTTTAAGACTAATCCACTTTTAAATTGAATGTAAAATCGAATTGAATAATTCTTAATTTTTTTTACAGAAAGAAGGTGGCACACGAACAGACAATCCTTCTGATGGCAAGTGAATACTATCGCCCATGAACATCCGCGATACAGGCTAACATCATTCCACGATGACATTCGAGATTTAGGAGATAATTTGGAGTAAGAATTAGGAAAATGGGGAAGGATAGAATAGCACGGAATGGGGATATGTCACTAACTACCGAAGCACGTACGTATGTATAATACATTGGGGAAATAATATAAAGTGGGAAATGTAGTACTTTATACGGTAGTCTTCTGTGAGAGACATAACGTGGTTATAGGATTGCAGCGTGCCTCCATTCAGGCATATGTGCAAACACCTGTACCCAGCGGAAGATAGAGAAAAATGAAGGTCCTTTCGTCATAACAAGCTTTTAAATCACACCTCTACAGTAAAATGGAGGATGGAATTTATACAATCAATGCGTCTGCTATAAATAAATACGATAGCTAAAAACAACAATGGACACTAGATAACAAAAGGGTTATTGAATTGTGAAACAGAGACAGATTGTGGTCAGCTCTGGGCATTTTGCCATTTGGAGTGAATTGCGTCACCCGTGTGTGACAAATGCGACGTACCCTGAATAATAAGCGAGAAAATGCGCTGAATACCGTATAGGAATTTTGTAACCAGATGATCGAATAAGTCTTACGCAATGATGAAGGATCTCACGATTCTAGACTATTTCCAAAGGTCACGATTTTAGTAGCGACAGTGAGCTTCATCATAGAGAAGGAAGTAGAAGTAGCAAATTAAATTTCAGTTGTTCTTTTCACATTTAATTAAGTACCCTAAATAGTAAGCGAGAAAATGCGCTGAATCCTGTTTAGACATATTACAACCAGATGATCGAATAGGGCTTGCATAATGATGAAGGCCATTCGATTATCTTTTCTCGCGGGTGTTGTAAAAGGTCGTATAGAGATAACAAAGCCGCTACCACAAGCCAACCCGCTTGGTCAGCTCGCAATGTGGTCCCATGTCCCATGTCCAGCAGTGTATGAAGGAACGCATGATTCTAAACTATTCCCAAAGGTCATGTTTTTAGTAGCGGTACCGATTTAAATGGTAGGAAGGAAAAACAACCTAAACTGCAGTTATTCTTTTAGCTTTTAAGTAGGCAGTTAACATAAACAAAACGGCCGATGAAGAACAGTAAGTACATTTTGCAAAGGTTGTCGCCGACACTAGCAAATAATATCTTGATTTACTACTAATTTTATTTTCCGCAATAATGTTTCTTTTTCATTCCAAATGTCTGTCTGGTGATGAATGGATTATCTACCTTATCAGTGTTCCATGAAGTCTTGTCGTTGAACTACGACATGAAGTCCAAAAAACTACTGAAATAGGGCTCTAAAATGTCGACAGCGCATTCGAATCTCCTTTGATGTTGCAGGTGTCCACGAACGTCGAGGTACACTTGATATCCTGTATCATGTCAGTTTTAAAATAAATAATTAGTGATCGCAATTCGATAACCATTTATCCGCTTTGGCAGTCATGGACAATTTTTTTGGTAACATAATTGGAATTATTTTGGTAACAGGTTAAATACAACCCATTCATTTACCATCTTTCCTTAAAAAATACAGACGTAATTACAATGTTAATATAGACTATTAAAGAAACCTGAAGACCAATTATTTTTGTGTCAACCTACAATAGGCCTCACGACATTAAGTATGCCTATAATTTCATTAAACATCAGGGTGTCAACATCCATTACGTGACCACACCATGGTCTCAATTTCTTCAAATAGAACTGGCGTAATTTCTTTATTTACTTCTTACATTAGTTACTTTACTTTTTACATTGCGGTAGCTCGTTTCGTAACAAGCATTCGTTTTTGCCGGATTAGAATTGTATATACACACAATACATCAAGATTATAGCTGAACTTAATTAAACCGTTTTAAAAATAATTCCCGCGCAATTCTGGGCGCTATACCTTGGCGTTACAGCATATGTAATAGTAGTAATTGAGGTTTGCAATGAATGTAGTGAATTGATCTCATGTCAGATGTGGTTAATTTTCGTAATTGGAAATATGCTACCGAAAGTTATATGTTTTTTTTTATCTATGGTGAATGGTTTGCACCTTCAACACGAGTATTGCGAATGTCGACCTTGGAAAGGACTTTGGCTTTCTTATGCTGATATGGTGGTGAACACAACTGACCACAAATCTCAATTAGGTGAGTAACTATTATAACAAAGTCTTTGGTAAATTTGTGCTAAACAGATTGGCAATCGTTTTTAGCAGCCTCATAATTTTAAACAGAAATGCTAGATGTAGGAAGGGGCCACTGAAAAGGCGGGAGTGGATAATGTGGGACTAAACAAACAAATATCCCTTATTGTAACCAATAATCATAGATTGTCTAGGAAAATTACGTTTTCGGGTAGTCTTAAGTTCCTTTTCTAAATTTCTTTTAGTTGTGTCTCCCATTTGTGTTTGGCGATCGGTGAAATTTTTGAAAATATATATAGAGCGTTAATTTCCAAAAAAATATGTGATCGATTGTTCGTAGTTTTTTTGTTTTCGATTACTGATCTCTTTTAATAATTTATAATCGTAATCCTCTTGTATCGTATGCGGAAATGAATTCTGATTTAATTTACCTGTTAAATCCGTAAGAATTTCCTAAAGAAATAAATTTTAAGACACTGATTTAAGGTCCTAGAGAAAGACATAGACTCCTACTTTCCGATCCTTTTTCAAATCGTGATCTTCAAATTCTTATAGGTATCCAGCACAACTGCAGCGGTGCCAACGTTTGTCATTAGCTGTAGTTCATTTGAACACTAGTTCACTATCATGTGGACTAACTGAATAAATACTCAGATCTTAAGTCTTTCTGTTAGATACAAGTATTCCTTTAACGACAACACGGCCATTGGTAGATACGGGTCTCCTTATTTTTGTACCACCATCCACAATGCCGGGCTGCTCTTATGCGGCAGAATTCTGAGATGCACTTATTGATCACGTCATGACACGACGTGACTAACACTAATGATTTTCCTCCACGTAGACAGATTATACATGTTATCTATTGCCGGCAATTTTAATTTTCCACTTGGTCACGGATAAATGAGATAATTTAATGAGAATGGCGAACCTCTTCTACGTATACAGAGTAGAACCGTTTAATTTTATGTTTAAAGTTAATGACGTTCGGACAGGGACAGCCGTGGTGAATGTTAATTTTCGTCGCGAATGGACAGAGGCTGTTGACCTGTAGTCAATGGTTTACCATTGTGGGGTACAGTCGGATTGCGATAAGGACGAATTTGTAAAATATTGGTACAAAAAAAAAGAAGATTACTGTAAACAGAACATTACTGTAAAATAAGTACGTGTTGCGAGAATAAGTGGGAGTTATCAGGGCCCCTTTCCCATTCCATCGAATAGAATGTGTGGTGGGATAAGAGAAGTATTTCATCCCATTATATGTCATACTTTCCACACTATTATATAGCTCTCCGTTAAAATATAAGCGCTTTCCGACTTTATTAAAATTCAATTCAACAAGGATAAGTTTAACTTGCGCGGGGCCGTATGTACCTAGGCAATTTCTGTAGGTTACTTCCATTATACACTAGGAACCTTATGTAATTAATCTTCTATAATGCATTCCTAATCCGGTATACATGTTTTCATGATGGATTGAAATTTGTAGCTGATTGTACTCTATGGAGAGTTAACAGAGCGTGAACTTGTATCACAATGCGACGCACCGCCTGGGCGTTTTGCTTGCACAGCGAAAAAACAAGTTATTTTTGAAATGTGTTATTAGGTTGTTATTGGTGTTATGGCAAAAAACTTCTTTGTAGGCAAGAAGGTGGCAAATGAGTAAACGAGTGGAGTGGAGTCAACAATGACAAGTAAATTCAGTTTATCTGCCTACCTTTATAACAATATTATTTATTTACAAAAACTATTCACACATTTTTTCTAATAAGCCATTAATACAAAAAAGGTTTATCTTTTAATATAAAATCTATTTCATAATAAACAGAGAACAAAAAAAATTAAGCAATATCTTGGTTGAAATTTAGGCAACAAGTCAGTTCAAGATTCTATCGAGGTATTTGATAAAAACTTCTGGCATACAAAAACGCTGCCTGTAACAATAAAAGTCTGCCTATAAGTCCATACCCTATTTGTCGAGGAAAACATTGCATAACTTAGATTTATAAGCCGTGTCTTTGAAAAGGCACTTTATCTACAAGAATTGTCGCCTAACCCCGATGACCTGTTGCGATTACGTCGAATTTATTTCTCGATAATTGATATTATGTTGGTGATAAAAACAACGGGCTGAGATGGCGACCTTGTGGCATGCCGAGTAATTGAATCGACTGCCATTGGAGGGTGGTCACGAAGAATGTTAAATGGTCGATTAAGTCAAGGTTAATTTACACTATAAATAGAGTATTATTGACTGAAAGTTAGTAGAAGTTACAGAGTACGGATTAAGATTAGATTACTTGATCAAAAGCCTTAGTAATTTCATTTATTCTGTGACATGCAAATGGTTGCTTTGCTCTGTCTTTCGCTAGGTACAAATTAATGTATTTACTGGTCAGCTGATGCCCGCGGCTTCGCTTGCATGGCTTCAATTGCATTTAATTGTCGCGTGGTATTTGACACAAATATATACTAGAAATGAACGATAAGCTATGAAAAAACTTGACAAAAAGTAGCTGCTAGAATCGATTCTACCCTCGATAACAAACATATTTTCAGCTTTTGAGCTATTTCAGTGACACGATGTATTGTGGGTACATTGATGGAGCACAAAATCAGATCTAGATACACTGATAAGAGATTCTTATTTACTACTAGCTGTTGCCCGCGACTTCGTCCGCGTGGACTTTAGTTTATAAACACCGACTTTATTCGACGTGATTCTTTAAATTGATATGACTTTTTTATTTATGAACTGATTGAAATAAAACAAACACTAACTTTTAATTGAAGCTTACCACAATACATTAGTGAAACCTGAACCCAAATCGGTTAAGCCGTTTCTAAGATTAGCGCGCACAAACGCACAGACAAACAGACAAAAATTCTAACAATCATTGTTTTGGGTTCTATTGCGTTGATAAAGGCCCCCAATAATATTTTTTCTTATATATCTTCCATGTACAGACAGCGATCAGTTACATTTTTATTATATGTATAGATTTTTAAACGTAAAAAACAACATAGGTATATTTAAAAAAAGTCGCAGCAAGGAATCCGCAGCAGCCCGTGTTCCGCACTAAAAACATTATAGACTCGTTCATTTGAATGATTATAACCCACTTGTATGAAAACGTTTTTATGGCCCCATTCAAGCGGTATAGTTTAAGAAGTGGCTTCCTTTCTTATTAAATCCTTACTTATCCAATAACATCCTGTATTGTTATTACGCTATAACTAAACACCTCCGGTAAACTGAGTCCATTAGATAAGGTAAGTTACACCTATCTTACAAAAGCAAATATTGTAAACAAGACAAGGGAGATAACATCAGAATAATGCCACGATATATAGAAGAACAGTAAATAATCTTCATGCAAACGCTTGGTATGCGCTTTACGTACACAGACGTATTTCTAAGTGAATTTTACTGTAGGTATGATTAAATTGGGAAAACATATTGGCTAGCATTTCATTGAATATTCGCTATCATGTCATTTCTAATAGTAGTAAAATCTAAATAAAGATGTTCTGGAACATTTTTGATGTTAAAAATTTGGGGCATGTTTAATATCCACCAATGCACACTAGGACAGCGTATGTAGATTAGCGAAACCTATAGAGATTGCAAGACGAGGCCACTACAGGCTGATATCGAAGATAGATTCTATTCTATTCCCAATTCTCGCAGTGTTCTACGGTCTACACGTAGGTAGTTTCGAGAATACTGATATTCCTTACTGTAATCATATTGTACTATGGTTATGCCTTAGAAAATGCATCCTAACTAGTTGGACGGACGAGTGTTAAGTAAAATATATTATGATATTTTGAAACAAGTTGTCCGGCGTTTATTTCCCCAGTCTTCAGTCTTCTTAATGGGGATTGTAACAGTATGCGTAAGTAATTTTACAGCCGTAAAATAACGATGAATTACCTACCATATTTAATGCTGAGTAAAATTTTCCGAATATCCTTACGAGAAATCTCTATAATAATATATCATATAAATGACAACGTCTCTCTGTCTGTTTGTTAGCATTAATTTCAATATCTACTGAGCTAATTTTCTTGTAATTTTCACTGTTGCATACCGTGATCATATCATGTTACGGTGGAAAGTTAAGTTATAGGGATTTTTTTATTAAAATCGATCCAGTTGTTTTGAAAATAACAAGCAGGGATCGTCACGATAATGTATCTACATTCCGCTTCAATACAAAATGAAAACAAAAATGGCGGCCTGGGGTAAGTGACAAGGCCTCAAAATAAATAGTGAGGTCATCTCACTATTTATTTAGAGGACTGAGGTGATAATAGTTTGCATATACATAATTCGATTCATCGAGCCTGCAAGTTTGCCCTAGACTTAAAGCTAAATGTTGAGGTATTTCTTTAATGTAAGGCCGTGTGAGTTTCCTCAGGTCGCCGTGTTTTTTTACATTTTGGACAGTGGATTGGAATGAAATATAGACGATAGTACAAAATCGTAGGATGATTCTAAATGTAGTTCACGGTATAATATAGATATCGATAATGTTGGAAAGTCATCTAGATATATACCTATCTATATGGTTATCTAGGGATAATAACAAAATGATTTCAAAATTACAAGCAGGCGAAGCCGTGAGCAAATAATAGCCTTAACCAAAAAGTCTTGAATTCATTTATCCGGTTTTAGCTAGATCAATCTAGCGTATAGCCGTAAACAGACGTTATAATACACTTCACTACTAGGGATTCTATTTAGAAACCTTAAAAAGCCTAGAATTTAGCTAAGTCTATCAGTAAGCAGCTATTTCTCCAGTTACATACCAACACGTACGATTTAGCAACGAAACAGGCTTTATTTCGCATCTAATTACACGATTTCTACATTTTCAACACGTTTTCAACATGGGTCGACTGACATTCGTATTTTTTTTATAAACCTTACCTAATTTGACTAATTTATATACTACTAATTTGACAGGTTTACACCATTGTAAAAATGTAAATGTCGCGAAAAAATCTCGCAATTTGTTAATTAACAATGATCGTTGACCTTGACGTCAATAAGATGACGGTAATAAAGAATATAATGATTTGCAAATGTTTATCATTGGTAGCCTCTGTTATTAATAAATTAACATTTAACACGTGTGATTTCCAAATAAAAGCTGGCTATTTTGTTTTAAGCAACTAAGTAGGTACTTTATTCAATCACACATGTGTTTTTTCAAAAACTTTCCAATAATATCTAATTCAACGTTCCATTTTGTTTTGATAATCTTATGTCACTGCTGGTCATGGGCCTCCTCGTGCACATTTTCTCGTGCATGAGGGATGTAAGGTCTTAAATAGCCACGCTGGCCAAGCGCGTTGGCGAGTCTTTTAGAAGTGGTGCAGTTCCTCGGGGCATGTGGTAGCCGCTTTGTTATCCCTTAGCGGCCTATTACGACACACACGGGAAGAAATGTGATGGTGCTATCCTATAACCAGCCGACACCACACGGCACCTTATGTATCGTATAATTAGTTTAATTATGTTAGTTAATTAGCGAAGACTTGAGTATGTTTGCCACTTTCGCGAAGACCGCGTGTGATGGCGGTCCCTGAAAAGCCATATATTCAGCAGTTGAGACATAGGCTGATGGTATGGTATATGTTAATTATGTATCAAATTTATATTGCATATAATTATTTATAACGAAATTTATGGAGAAACTGCTTACAGTTTGATCATAAACTGCCTACAGCTTGATCATAAACTGCTTACGCCTTAGGCGTATTTCTTCGATGTAAAGTAATTTCGTGTCACATGTTAAATGTAAATTAATTTTAAACTCAAAAAATGTAGTCCATAATGTCGGTTAAGTTCGTAGACTGACCAAATCGGTTTAGTAGTTCCAAAATTATTGCGGTTAAACTTTTCAAAATATCGGATACATATAAAGTATAGTAAATGGCTTTCATTACCTTTTCGTTTGGCACGTACCATCGGCGTTTCCTATAATTAAAATTGAAGATTTATATTCAATAATAATACGAAACTTCAATTATAATTTAACGCAATTGTCTATATTAGACTTGTACAGTTGGTCAACAACCTACGTATCAAGATGCTCTGACATTACTAGTGCAATTTCGTCACACGTGATGTAAGACGTGTCGTGTATTGGAACATTCTCATCGCTTTACGTGACGTAATGGTTGTAACGCAGTGGCGCAAGTGACAGGTGGTGAGCAAACATTAATAATTTGATTAAATTAGTTCTAGTTATTTCAGTGTGGAATTATATTAGACGCTAGAGCTTCTAAAAATAATGTAGAGGACTGGCTATTAATAGTTGGAACTACTTGGTGTAAATAGAAACGGCAATAAGTATCGCTGTGTGTACGGTGCAATTCAGAAAATTTGGCAGCGTACAAGTGTGTTTCCCACACCTTTGTTGCAGGACAATTGTACTTCAATTTTATTGTATATCACCTGGCTTAGTGACACATCACAAGAAGTTTACGATTATACTTTCAATGTACATATTATTATGTCAAATAACGAAGTTAGAGTCACGTAATCTTGAGAAACGCCTGAATACAAAATAGAGGAGCTGGTAGCATTTCATAAGTACGAGTAGATTATTTGAATATGTGAAAGAAAGGGGAATGCCCAAGTGACTATGGAACTTAGTATCGGTGCAAATATTGTTGTGCCAACATGAAAACTACTGTCTTATGTTGCAATTAATATATACTTTCAAGAAAAATAAACAGGATTTACATAATTTGGCGGGTTTCTTAGAAATAGATGGGTAAACTTCCAAAGTCTAAATATCAAAACACATTGTTTTCCTTTTAGTAAATAGGTAAATTAACACTTAAGTATGCTATTGCTTATTAAATACAACATAAAATGTGGAAAGTCTCAACCACTTTGTGTTGCTTCACTCCATAAGGACTAGTGGACTATAACTGTCTTACCTTATGTTTTACTGTAATAATTATCAAGATGACGCCTATTAACTAGGATCGCGCATTATAGGTCAAAGAAGTCAGTTAAAGTATAAGCTTTATTGAACAAAAATACATAGAACAAAATACACATGAATAAAGTGAACTAATCGAAGTGAACAGTTAGTTCATAAACCGGCGAACTGAACTTTCCATAGTGCAGTCATATTTAATGGAGTATGTATCTCACAATCACTTTTCACAATTAGCTACACTACTATCCTCGTTTACAATGCTAATGGAGTCTCTTTCTCATAATCACTTTATATAAGTTAATAAGGTTTAATAAACGACCACAATATCACACATGAGAAATAACTCAGACAGCGTAACAATAATAATAATGTCAATTGCGCCGGCCAACGACAAGTGACATTTCAGTGTTGCCAAAAATATTATACACAAATCGATTTTTAATACCGTAAAAAATACACAATAGAAAGACTTTTAAAGGTACTTTTTGTTTTATCCGGCAAATGTGAGACTCCAGATTACTTTATAAAATCATGATAATTAAAAACAGGAATTATTCATATCCTGAACTTGTGGCACAACTTAGATTCAAACGATACTGCTCATGGGCAATCCCCTTTAATGTGAAAAGAACCTTTTCAAAACAAGTTTTTATTAAAATGCACTAAAATAAAGAAAATAAACATAGGTCCTTACTATTATTTGATGTAATTTAAAAGCATGTCGTATGATTTTCGTACCTGGTTAATCATTTTAAATTATAAATCTTGCGACAAGCTTTTAAATCATATGAAATATGATCACATAAAATCACATAATGACTTCTATGTTTATTTTCTTCAGTTTAGTGCATTTTAATGAAAGATTGTTTTTAAAAACTTTTTTTACGTTTTATTTATTTACTCCCTTTACTGTTCTAAGTTGCAGATGATCCCCATATCGCCGAACCAAACGGTCAAGCTTATGTCACTAACTTTTTATCATCAAAATTGCGTATCTATCAAACCGTACATAACACGACATGTCTACTGTTCACCGTTCGCGTTCAGGAGTTACACAATGTGTTGGCCTTCTTGGCTGCTTCAGTGAAGGGTAAAGGTCATGACAATAAAATGTCATTAAAACTACGAGCGCATCAAAACGAGCCCAATACGACGTGTCTACTGTTCGTCGTTGAGCGCGCTGGCCTTCCTGGCTGCAGCATCGGGTCAAGGTCACCAGATTATTGGCTTATCATTGTTTTATATACATGTGTAAAATTTCAAGGCAGTACAAGTGGATATGGGTTAAAATTGACTTGCAAGATTTGAACTAAAAAACGAACGAAATTAAATAATTAAATAATAGCTTGTAAAATACTCGTAGATACAATTTTATAGTTTCTTGGTAGAAAGAGATTGATCTGACATTCCCCGCAAACCCGTGTCAAGTTATATTGTATTTCAAGACGACACACGACAAATATTGGAACCGACTTCACCGACATATATACATCTGTTGTTTAATATATGTATATTCGTTGCTCATTCTGAGATATTAAGTGCAGGATAAATTGACTTTACTTGGCCATAGATTATTCCTAGTCATAGGACCTTATGCAGTGTGCGTAGATGCTGGTTTTGAACAACTCGATAGAAAGACGGTACAGAACGTTTTTAAAAACCTAATTTATTTAACATCTTAACTTATGATATATAAACATAGAAAACCTTATGATATATACCTAGTGTATATATCATATCACACTTATGATATATACACATAGAAAACCGAGATCTGACTCTAGTTTCGATAATGCAGATTACAGCGTACTTTTTTTTATAATCTTACCCGCTATCGCTTATCAATTGGGTCAAGCGTGAACTGTCGTCGCAAGTAAACTGATGTGTGAGCGAACGTGATAACAGTCTTTTGTGTGTCTTTGTTGCAGAAATAACTACAGAATATGTTACAATTTGGCATTAGTTAGAAATAATGTCTCGATTTTTCTTAAATTCTGCTCGAATTGTGTAGTAAGTACAATAATAAGGAGACAAGAAGGCAATTTTAGAACAATTTATTTGAGGTCGTCAAATTTCATTGCTGCTATGGGAACTTGCCTAATACAGTTTATTCTTTTTTTTATTTTACGACATCTTAAAGTTTTATACGGAGCAGAGTAACTGAAGAATATGCAGTAATTGCCAACATAGCGCCTAACGCCATTCTAGCGCTTTTTTAAATAATGGTCCTCTTCGTTGAAATGAGGGAGTTCTATCTACGCGTAACGAAATGTAATTGTAAATTATAATATAGACTAACTGTAAAGGGCAAGAAACCAGAGCCAATTGGTTTTACCAATCTAAAAAAACCTTACCTCTCTGACAAGTCCGTCAAATACCTAATAGGTACTTGCTTTTCGTCTGTACATTCTTTGATCTATCGCAATTTTTTGAAAAAAATGCCAATCTAGCGCTTTTGTAAAGCCAACTCACGTCGGTTTCGTTAGAGAGCATTGGCAACACTGAGAAAATGTTGTAATGCAATTCAATAATCCTTACTAGTTCTTACCTTACCATAGCATCAGCTCTTCACCGCTGGAGGCCTCTAAGGCTCGCCACCACACACGGTCTTTCCCCTCCAACCACCACGATCAAATTTCTTCTAGTCGTCGTTACCAAATTAACTAAAATAATTAAACTAAATTATGCCACGTAATACAATTTTATCAAAACAATCCAGCCACACGTGGTGAACTTCAAGTCGTCGAGAATGCCGGAGGGCGTCCCATACTCAATAATACAATTATAATCATAGTTTAATCTAATCGATGGGAACCTTAATGTGTTAGCAGCAAGGGCCAAATTGAAATGGGTTTGTTGTTGATTGCAAATTGATAGACCTTTACACATTATTGGAAATCAGTACTTATTTATTTATTTTGTGAGACTTATGTACTAATGGCATAATCACACACAGTAGTTAATCTTCATGCAAACACTTTAAAAGTACGTCGCGGCAGTCGCGATCGAACAATAAGTTCTAAAATGAAGTTATGCAATGTAATGCAACCAGCTCTATCAGTATCCACTGATGGTCATGGCCCTCCTAGTGCACCTCCTATCTCGCGTATGAGGGATGTAAGGCCTTAAAACATCACGCTGGCCAAGCGGGTTGGCGAGTCCACTAAAGGTGGTTTAGTTTCTCAGGGCTTGCGGTAGCCACTTTGACATCCCTTAGTCGCTCTTTACGACATCCACGGGATGAGATGGGGTGGTGCTATTCAATAGCCGGCCGACACCACACGGCACGTTATTTATCCGTGGTATAATTAGTTTATAATTAATTTATTAGTATAATTAGTTTAGTTAATTAACGAAGACTTGAAGAAGTTTACCGGTAGTGGAGGAACACCGCGTGTGATGGCGGTCCTTGGGAGAGCAGTCGAAACATAGGCTGATGGTATGGTATAACACATAACATATACAAAACATTTACTAACTAAATTACGACAGGCAATCATTTCTATATGTCCTTAAATTACACATAAGCCAAAGTTCGTAAACAATCGTGTACATTCATAAGAACGAAGCAAACAACAGAAACAAAATTTGCCCAATTTTACAACATGGAGGACTCCATTAGTTATGTGTCAAAAATTACAAAATATCCTATGTACTAATATTGACGAGGTAACTGAGGTGTGGTAGATATCAATTGGGAAATTACTATCAGTATTCGATAACAAATGTATGTATGTTTGCGGCAATAGATATTTTATCTTAAAACACATGTCAGAGATAAATAACATTTTATTTTATACACGAGTTTTAAATTTGTATAACAATGTTTTTAGCTGTCATTTATTAATGAAAAGACCTAATTAAAAGATTTGAAAATCAACCAAAGATTATAATACCCCTGAACTATTAACTTCAGAAAGAATACCGTTAGATAAGCATATTTTGAAAATCTTAAGTACTGTATTAAAGATTTCTCACACATCCCATCACATTCGTAATGTAATTGTCTTTAATTTACGGTCTAAGCACCTATTGTTGGCTTCTGGCATAGAAAAAAACATAAGTAAGTCATTTATGTTCATGAAAACACAATATTATTTGCCCGATATGGGTACAAACTGGTCACCAAGATCTACAACTGAAAAGTTTAGGATCATCAAGAATTTACAATGAATTATTATGTAGTAAAATAGCCATTCCAAGCGCAGTAAGTTCTTGTTTTTCAGAAACCGATTATGAAATCTCAGTCTGTTTGTGTATTTGTTTGTTACATTGATGATAACTTATAAGTGTATGCGTGATTTCTGAAAAATAAATGTATTTACACTTTTAATATTTGTACTAAAAAATGAAAAATGTATCGATCCGTTAAAAATGTCATCTTTTGACACAAACTAATATTGAATTAGTTGTATATATTGAAGCTTATATTGAAGGATTGGATTACGAACGCAGAAAAAATCGGTTCATCCCAAAATTTCACATGTCACCTCTTGATCCTAACCTCCTCAATTACAATAAATACGAGTATACTCTGATTTTGAAACGCTAGTGTGCTTTCGATTTTCGCACGCATAATTAGAGTATTGTCCAATCGAGCGTTAGAACAAATACAAATTCATTTGCGGCGAGGTAACGCCAAGCGCAAATACAACTGTGTAAAACAAACTTATTCATTTAGTCACGAGAAGATTTGATTTGACGTACCGCCCCCGTTCGGAAAAAATAAGTGCTCCGCCTAGACCATAGTACATGAATAAAGAAAACAATTAGGTAAAAGTTTGGATCAGTTTCTATTGTCCCTTTAAGGCATTACAACGTCCTCGGGGGCGGTCCTCTCCATTGGAGCAACGAATATGAAAATATTTTTTATTATTACACTTACAAAATCTAGTTGGTACAGTAAACACATACGAGTACAGTAGCACAATTATAATTCTGTCAACTTTAAACAAATAGTTGGACTTCTGATTCTCAAACTAGATAGAAACCTGTATCTTGAGGGTCAGCGTTCTCCTCAGATTATGTTACGCAATTGACACAATTCTTTGTGTTTTGCATTTATTCTAGTACATGCCTACGTGTAGTATACCTGTGTACATCATTCCGGCACTCCTGTATGACTGTGGATAATGTAGTGTGAGTGAGTGAGTGTGTGTGTGTGTGTGTGTGTGTGTGTGTGTGTGTGTGTGTTTGTGTGTATAAGCTAGAATAAAAGAGAGGAAATTGGGTGGATTTGGGTATTTGTATTTTAAATAATTAAATTTTATCAAATGTTATAGTTTAGTAGATTTTCTATTTGGTTGTAATTTCAATTTTGTAGGTATGGACGTAAAAGAACTCGATTAAGAATGCAATCGTTCGATTACAAACTTTAATAAGCTTGTGTGCAAGCCGTGATGCACGCACGTATGAAGATAACCCACTCGTGTTTTTTTTACTATGCTACTGTGTCGCAATTTGGCCGTACTCTCTGTTGTTATACGCCTGCCTGACCTAGATATGAAAAAGATGATCATCTATAACACACATAGATAATTTTCACAATTACGTTTGAGTGGCTATATTGTGTAGGTAAGTCAATTCGGTAGGTTGGTACGTTATAATTTATCATGCGCATTGCTTCTTTAGAATGTGTGCATAACTAACTCTACGATCTGAGTTTTTTTTTTAAAGAAGGCGTCAAACAAGCATACAGTCCACCTGTATGCTGTGTCGACGTGGTCAGTGGATATTGTCGCCCAAGGACATCCTTGAATATATGAGGGGGAGAGTGCACGCTGCAATCCAACAGCCGCTGGGCGCACTCGACTGGCCACGTTACCCCTCTCTCACAGAAGAATACCTTGAAATGTACTGCATTTCCCACTTTATCTTATTTCCCTAATGTACGTGTTTCGGTAGTGAGTGAGATGTGCCAGAGCCCATTCCCATCCTATCCCTCCCCATTTCCCCAACCCGTTCACCAAATCCATTCCTATATCCAAAGGTAGGCAGAGCATTCGGGGGCGTGCCAACGTTTGTCATTTTGGACGAATGTTGGCATGTATCACGGATGTCTATGGGCTACAGTATCCACTTACCATCGGGTGGACTGTATGCTCGTCTGCCACCTTCGTCCATAAAAAAAAAATCCTTGATAAATGCTAACATCAGTCCAGATGACAAATTTACCTACAACTTATACAGTATTAATTATGATGCAATATACAGTGCTATCATTAAACAACGCAGAATTCTGTCACGTCTGTAACACAGCAAACTTTATTTCATTAAAATAGATTATATTATTTGATTGCCCTATAGAACCAGTGATCTAGAACCTTTCTTCTCTAGCGGCATACTTATATTCTTTTCAAAATTGGGCGGCACACCTGTATTAAAAACATAATTAAAAGTAAAAGAATTAAAAAAAAACAAAAAAACACTTGCATTCTACTAATCAAAAAGTAGAAATTCACTGAATAAGTGAAAAGTGTGTAAAACGGCAGGAAATTTGTCAAGCTCGTGGCCTTAGTTACACCTCCCTGCTGGAAGTGCTGGGTGATTCAGTTTATACCGCGGCACACCCAGCACCGCCTCACGGCACACCCTTGTACCGCGGCGCACCGGTTGTGGAGCACTGCTATAGAACAGATTAAAGCGAACATTCAATTGCGAAATAAAAATTCCTGTCGCTATCTAATAAGGTGTTGTTTGCGCAAGCACAGGTCCGCGCAAGCAGGACTGACCTACGACATTTCCGCGAAAGCGTAGTGTATTTGAGCTATTAAAACCGGTTTAAGAATATAAATTAATGAAGATTACAGGGAATTACTGGCCAATTTGTAAACGTTTTACAAACTTAAAATAACCAGATGCCAGTGGGAATGCACTGTATTTCCCTGTTTGTCCATTTCCCCGAATGTACATACGTATTCCGGTATTTCATGAGATATGCCAGAGCCCATTCCCATCCCATTCTATGCTATCCCTCCCCATTTTCCCAATTCTTTCTCCAAATCCATTGTAGCAGCATTAGGCCCAGTTGTGAAATCGCTTCATAGCTACAAATAAGAATTACAATTTAAAATTAAAGAAAATATCCTGGTATTTTACTAGTTTCATATAATCTTAAGTTTAGTTATTTTTTATACTTACATATTTATATTTGTAGCAATAAATTGTATTTATTTATTTCTATAAGTTGCACAAATAACAATATTGCAGTATACGTCTAATGCTATTAGAGCTTATATGAATACCTGTATTGTATATTTTTATTTCTATTCTGTATTTTGTACAGGCTTGTATTTAAACGAGTAGCAAAAAAATACTAAATGGGCAGCAAATTATCATCAACAAAACAAAAATACTAAATGGGCAGCAAGTTATCATCAACAAAACAAAAATACTAAATGGGCAGCAAGTTATCATCAACAAAACAAAAATACTAAATAGGCAACAAATTATCATCAACAAAACAAAAATACTAAATGGGCAACAAGTCGTCGTCAACAAAACAAAAAATACTAAATGGGCAGCAAGTTATCATCAACAAAACAAAAATACTAAACGGGCAGCAAATTATCATCAACAAAACAAAAATACTAAACGGGCAGCAACTCGTGACCAACAAAACCAACTATTTATGAATAACTGAAATAACGAATTTTAATTACTAAGAATGTCAACATAATGTCAACGGAGTCCCGCTTCGGGGCTCCTGTAACTTTATTGTCACCGGAGAAGCTAAACCCTACCTACCTTTAAATTTGCTGACACTTTCAGTAATTTAATTATTTATTGCCTATATTTTTTCTATCCTCGATACAAACGAAAGTGTTAGCGACAGCAATATGCGGTTATAATAAATCTGTGTCAATTAACAGAAATTAAACTGAACAGTTAAACAGCTGGTTAACTGATAATATAATGCCCAATTTACGAGACGTTAATGCCATTGGCGTTAACCAATACTTTGTAGCGACTGACAATAGTGTTTGCAAACCGCAACTTCATTAGAATGCTGATTTTTGTTAGGTAATAACCATTTATTACCTATCCTAAGTTATTTTTCTATTTTTCTTTATCCTAAGGTTGCCTGGAAGAGATCGCCTTAGCGATAAGATCGCTTATTGTATTCTGTCACTTATTATTTGTGCACATGTAATAACTATTTGTATGCAATAAAGAGTATTTATTATTATTATTTATTTAACTATTAGTCCGATTGAGTTTTTTTATTTGCCAGAGTACAGGTTACAATAGATGTTATAAACTTTAATTAGTTGAGTTCATACAACCTCTTGATACTTGCCAAAAAGTTTTGATCTAGATCTAGAATCTAGCCAGTATCTAGAAATTATGAAGTCTATGTTACAAAGGATTAATTAAATATATGATGTCAAATATTATTATAAGTAACATTATCAATTAAATAATAGAAAACAAATGTCAAATGAATTCCCGGTGTCTCATTTGGTGGACAAAATCCGTATCGAAGAGATGCGACGAAGAACTAAAGTTGCCGACATAGCGCAAAGGATCAGCAAGTTGCAGCCATATATGCGGCGGGACCGATAACCGATGGGCCTCGAATGGAGACCACATACCGGGAAACGTAGCGTGAGACGCGCTCCGGTCGACTGACGACTTGAAGAAAGTGGCCTTTAGTGGCTGGATGAGTAGAGCTAAAGACCGTGTGTGGTGGCGGGCTTTGAGAGAGATCAATATCCAGCAGTAGAGAAACAGTCTGATGGTATGGTAAATGTCAAATAGTATTCAATCGATTCCAATTAATGTCCAGTAAACAAAGTAAGTAAACAGGTCCGAGACTGAAAATTTCTCTTATCACGAATTCTGTATTGATTTCTTCGAATCGGTGCCAAAATAAAAAGAAAAGCCGTTGGCACGTGCCAGTCGAAATGATAGCTGTTTTTCGTACGTTTAGAAAAAAAACATACGCCGACGACACGCAGTCAGATAAGATAGATTCCGCTATTTTTTGTACCGTAACAAACCCTTTTTATTGTCCGCTGGTGAAAATGGGTCTCCGCATGCACATGTCTTCTGCATGAGGGATGTATGGCCTTAAACACGCTGGCCAAGGGGTAGTTCCTCAGGGTTTGTGATAGCGGTTTTGTTATCCCTTAGTCACATTTTACGACACCCATGGGAAGTGATGGTGTGATGAGATTCTAAAGCCGGCCGACGCCACACGGGAATGTCATTACATATTTACATAGTCTTTATATATTTTATAGTTAGGTACTCTTACGTGAATTATCGAAGTATAAAATCTCTTCAGAACATTACATAATGTGCTTTACGACTGCACGATTTCGTTGCACTGATTTTAAAGACTATTTGCTTTTATTCAAATCAATCTTCTTCAAGATTCAAAACGTCATACATCAGACGCTGTTATTGAAGATCTTTGACATTATTTCATATACATAACTTGTTTTGAAATATGTTTTGAATACTAACGGACGTGTCATTACATGTGAAATATTATCAAACACCATTGATAGTGAAAAAGCAGCCAGAGAATCAAATAATTTATTTTGTCAGATTATAAGATTCGGAATGGGAAGGCTTCATACTGCAATAGTACAGCCGCTGAGCGCACTCCACCGTTACCACTCTCTCACAAAACACTACCGTATAATTTACTATACTTCCCATTTTATCCTATTCTCCAACGTATTTAAGTGTTTCGGTAGTGAGAGATATGCCAGAGCTCATTCCACATTTTCCCAAATATTTCTCCAAATTAATTCCTAAATCTTCAAAGCTAGACAGCGCATCCGGGGGCGTGCTTTGTCTTTCTGGACTAACGTTGACATGTATAGCGGATGTCTATGGACGACAGTATCCACTTACCATCAGGTGGACTGTCTGCTGTATAAACAAATAAAGTCTTTCTATAAAAATAAATAATGATGTCACTAATATCTCTAATTGGAATGTTTTAATTCAGTATTGCAAATCATTTGCTAACGTTACATAAAATCGAGTACAGAAAACATCAAAAAAATAATTAAAAAATTAAATGGATTGTCATGTTAACTAAAAAGTAGATAAATATCATTACATCACATAATACTAAATGGTATACAAGATTTAGTAGATAAAATGGTTGACAGGTCATAAAAAACAAACACAACTGTGTTCTAAACTATACATTCTCAAATTTTAACACCTGTCTATATATAAAAAAAAAAATCTAGTTCTTTTCAATGCTTAATCGACGATAAGAGTAGATAGGAATCACATCATCTATCGTCAGCATTGTTACATACATGTTACGTAAGGTAACGTCGCTTTCACGTAACAAATAGACATGTGTGTTTTACGTTTACACATGTGTAACAATCAAAACCATAGTACTAACGGCCATTAGGGGAAATGCACATTTGGCGCGCGAGTACTTTTACACTACACGATATTTGTAAAATAAAAAATATTATCCAGATCCCTTCATTGGCGATTATAGCGATACGAAGACTGAAATAACGCATAATTGGGGCTTGCTTTTCTTGATGTTCTTCTTAAGATTTCTTTCTTTTTCATTTCCTACTCGGAATATTAATCGATCGAAATGAAATTTGTGTTCAGAATGTCAAATAAAAAAATATACTTAATGTCAAATAGTAAAGACGAATAGATAAAATATAACGTCAATAGTAAAAGTTTATATTCATATAAGATAACTGTGTTCAACAGTTCCAAAATTATGATTTAAATTTAAAAAAAAAAAATCAAAGAAATTCTAAGGCCAAGCATACGATTTGTTTTTGCATAGGGCGTATGAATACGAAAAATAGCGAAATCTACCTTTTTTGGCGTGTGCTATCGTGATTTTTGTGCGAGTATTTAAATCAATATGCACGTTAAACGTTAATAGTGTATTTAACAGTGAGTTTTATTAAATAATTATTTATTGTGAAGTATCTGTATCGAAGATAACTTTACGATATACGATAAATGAACAGTTCTCGCATTGGACAATTTTAGACATTGAAAAGCAATATTCATGAATCGTGGAAATAAAAACTATATAATACATAAGCATGTTTGCCTCTTGTTGTATTAGGTCTCTTTCCACACGTCAGTGATATGTCATTAGTAGCCCTAGCAATATGGTCTCAATTTTGTTAATGCGACGCACATAATTTTATATTAGTTTCTACTGTTATTTTGATACTTTTATTGTCTGCTTAAAAATTGTAATGTCTAGACATTATATATTTAATATTTCAAACCAACTGTGAATAATTTTATGTTTTATCATTCATTCATAATTTAAGCTATTGTCACTATGATCGTAATAAATCGTGTCGCGCCCGTGACGCCTCTTCAGAATCAGCTCGCGATTTATTTACGATCGCCATTGTTGCCACGTGTGCCGGAGTCGGAAATTAAAGGGTACACTGCTTATCTACATATCTAGTAGAAAGTTCCTCTGTGGTCTATTGTTGGTTGTGGTGACTTATGTCGTAGGGCTGTGGTGTTACTGTGGTATTATATGTTACAAATAGATCTTTCCTTGTTATAACCGGAATCCAGTCTTAGATTACGGTTACAACTTTATCTCGTAAAGACATTATCATTTGTTTTCTGCAAAGATGCGATTAGAGTGCTCGCGGGAGAAGGACTTTTTTTACGGCTTGTATTTAAACGAAAAAACAAAAAAAAAAATTAAATAGGCAGCAAATCATAATCAACAAAACAAATCATTGTTGAATATCTGAAATAAATAATATTAAAGTACTAAAAATGCTAGCACTATTCAATCACTACATCATCACTAATCATTAGAGAACCAAAAATTAACCCAACTTTAAATTTGCTGCTATCGATTTGCTGCCTATTCAGTATTTTCTCCTGTCTCCTTATTTATCCACGATGGAATGGAGACGATCTAATATATTTGTGGTAAGAGAATGTGTTTGTATTTATATGCACCTTGATAACATTTTTTTGTTATAGAAAGAAGATGGCAAGCGAGCAGACAGTCCACATGTAGTGGATACTACCGCTCGTGGACATACGCGATACTTATCAACAATAGTCAAAAATGGAAAATGTTGGCACGCCGAACTATATACCTTCTACTTAGTATTGGAGACTTAACGAGTAGATTTGGAAGAAGGATTTGAAAGAATGGGAAATAGTATAACGGGATGAGTTTTCTTCATTTCATTATACTCCTTATATTTCTGGGGGAGGGGGGAAGGGGGAGAATAGGATGGGAAGTAAATAGTATATTAGGACAGAGTTTCATTTAGCTCATTACACCTTCACTCTATGGGATGGGATGGGACGAGGAATAGGGAGGCAAAAGGAACGTGAAACGTCAATCATGATCACATTACGTTCTGAAAATACTCCTCTGAAAACTATGTATTTCATAACACTCTGGAAGTACATCTTACTAATACGATATATAGATAAAGATCGTCGTGAAACATACGGTAGTATGTGTCATAGCAGTATTCTATGAGGTCGAGGTAACTCAGTAAGTCGAGCACACCCAGCGCTTGTAGGATTGCAACATGCGACATCAAATAACAAATGTCTAAATTCTAAATGTTCTAAAAGGGTCCTAAATTTTACAAACTTATTATACAACATTATATAATGTTATATTCATGTAAAAACAGATTCACGCGAAACATGCGTCACGCAAAATGTGCATTTGTCGACACAAATATAACAAAGACATTTTGTTTACTCAAGAGATAACAACTGAACCAGTCTCCGCAAATATTCACATTAAGAACTTCGCGAGAAATGTCAATTAATAGCTGTACAAATATTTGAGCGAATTAAAGAGAATACAGCGTGTGCAATTAAATTGATATTTATCAATTCGTTTGGGCAGCATGGCGTTTAAGGCTACACATCTCTCATGCACGAGGCAATGTGCATGAAGAGGCCCATGACCAGCAATGAACGAAGAAAAAATAAAGGGCTGGTTACAGTTAGATACTTCAACGGAAGAAGTCGCGAGCGATTGCTAGTATTTGCCTTATAAAATAAGTGAAATAACCTCCAGCATCGACAATGCCGTATCAAATGGACGTCACAGAGGCTGGTCAAATCAGGAGCCGTGACGTTTGGACAAAGGTTTCACACCTCTGCCGGCTTGTTCACTTTCGCCGCGGCTACCTCACGGGACCAATCAAAGCGCGCGGTGACACCGAGCACGCTGCTGTTGTCAACCTTTTTTCTGTATGATGACAATGGTATTTTTTGTTTATGTATTGTTATATTATTATTGAGATTTATTAGGTTTTTAAAGCAGGCATTTCAAGTGTTTA
Source organism: Sesia apiformis (assembly GCA_914767545.1). Lineage (NCBI taxonomy): Eukaryota > Metazoa > Arthropoda > Insecta > Lepidoptera > Sesiidae > Sesia > Sesia apiformis. Next base: position 14,725,685 of record OU611967.1, on the reverse strand, counting down.
TGAGTAAAATCTTAATTTTCTTTTAGATATATTGTATTGAGTTAATAAACTGAAATTGAAGTTTTTATAATGTCAAAATTTCAGATAATAAAAGATGATCCACCTCCACCCTGCTGTTGTTGTCAACCTGCTGTTGTGAGCACGCTGTTGTTGTCAACCTTTTTTCTGTATGATGACAATGGTATTTTTTGTTTATGTATTGTTATATTATTATTGAGATTTATTAGGTTTTTAAAGCAGGCATTTCAAGTGTTTATGAGTAAAATCTTAATTTTCTTTTAGATATATTGTATTGAGTTAATAAACTGAAATTGAAGTTTTTAAAATGTCAAAATTTCAGATAATAAATAATGATCCATGTAAACTGATTTATTGGACAGACTACCGACTGGTTTTCTCGTAATTGGCAGTCTATTGAAAATTTTTTAGAAAATTAGTAAGGCCCGAATTCAAATTCACGACCTCAGGAATGTGAATCAAAATAAGGCACCCCTAGGTTACATTGCTATCATTTTTAAATTATTTATCTTAAAAATACTTAATTGGCAATGAAATATTAATAAAGGAAATGCAAATTGTCAAATATCATGTTATTCAGGTTTGAATAGGCAATTAAAATACCGAAACTATATAGACCGAGGTCAAACAACGTCCATTATGATATTAAGCGATTTCCTTTTGCGATTTTTATCTAAATATCGTGCATTATGAATGGCTGTATATTTCATTCCGGTGGCACTTTTAACGGGAATTTTAGTACTACTTGCAATGAAATACTGATAATTAACGGCTACTAAATTCGAGGGCTATTTTTTTACTCTGTGCATCTTTGCTGTGGAATTTTTCACATTCGTCCAGAGTGACATTGTATCCCTCTGCATGTTTTACTAATCTGTATCATAAAGAGATTATTTTCTAAACATAAAAATAATATTGTGTATGAATATCAAGTATTTTTTTCGACGGATTTATCATTTACAAAACTTTTAAGGTTTTCATTTTTTGCATATAGGTATCAATCTTTACCTCAATTTAATGTATATTAAACAGGTCTTAAACAAGTATGTTAACCATCGTCATGAGCTGACAGGGTTAACTGACCAAAATCTCATACATTACCAATCCGACCGAAATAAAAAATAAAACAAATAGCCCTTTAATATATGTCGAAACATAGGTTATAATTATGTCTAAATTTATTAGACTATTTATACAAACGTACCGTAAGCGCTGCCTATAATGAAGAGTTGAACGTACCTGCAATGAAAAACAAAATAGTTACATTGCAATTGTAATTACCTAGATTGGTACCTAGTTATCAAAGTGAGCTGGGAGACTGTCCCAACTGGATATTGAACGTGGGGCTTTTCAAGAGAGCTGTGAACAGGATTCTGCCAGGCCGGCAGCGCAACCGCATGCCCCCCGGTGTTGCAGATATCTATACCATCACGGGCCCCGCCCAATCGTCTGCCACCTATAAAAAAAAATCGCATTGGAAAGTGGTATATCAAGAAAATTTGTAGACTAATTAGAGGGAGGTATTTCTTAACTGATTAAAATGAAATAAGGCTTTAAAATTGTTTGGATCTATTTATTTATCTCGGTCAAGTTCGTAGAGAGGCGGAATCGGCTCAGTAGTTTAAAAATTACATAAGTTACAAACATGGGGTTCTTCAAGAAAGCTGTGGATAAGATTTTGCAAGGTCGGTCGGCTGCGCATCCGCATACCCCATGGTTTTACAGGTATGGACTACCCCATGGCTTTCGTGGACGGCGGTAGCCACTTACCATCACGTGGGCCGCTGGCCCATCTGCCACCTTCACTAAAAATGAACGGTTAATTTTTGAAAAAAATCTCAAAAAGAAACTCAACAGTTGTATATAGATAGGTATATTATCAATATACTCAAACAAAACGTAATGTTAAAAAAGTATTAAGTATTACTTTATTTACCTAATTTGATACCTTGTAGTCATTTTTATTATACTTTTTATTCTTCAGCCGACCTTATCAACCATAAAATTTTGTAACAGGAAACTTTACTGACTTATGTTTTTACTTGTACTATTGTATCCATAGTTGTTGTATTTGTGCTGTAGACGACCATAAAGTCCATCTTGATGATAAGTATCCCACTTATCATCAGGTCTGTCGTCCATAGACATCCGCGATACATGCCAACATCAGTGCAGAATGACAAACGTTGGCACACCCCCGGATGTGCTGCCTACCTTTGCAGATTAAGGAATGTATTGGGAGAAAGGGTTGGGAAAATGCGGAGGGATAGGATATGATGGGATGGGAATGAGTTCTGGCATATCTCACTCACCACCGAAACATGTACGACATAAAAAATAAATAAATATGTCGTTGTATAAAACTTATGAAGCTTTCTAACTTTTGTCTAAACGTATAGGGAAAATGTCGAAATAGACTACGGATTCACGGTATAAAGTGGTTTTAGGACTGAACAGTACGCGACACCTCTGTATCGAGGAAATGCGGATGTACGGCACTTATATGATGGGAGGTGCGGTGGGGTTGTAGAAACCCGAGGTGGGAATTATGTTGAATAATATTCAGAGCATTCCCCATTGTACAGGCGGTTGAACGTGCAGAGAGACGCAACGTTTTTGCAAGTTAAAACTTGCAAAAAGTCAATGACCACAAATCATAGACAACGGTCTTAAAATTTCATTATCTTTAGTCAAACAATAATAACCATCTTTTCAATAACAATTGTTTGTGGATTTCAATTGATAAGTATTATAACAACAGCTGAAGTATGTTTATAAAGCCAAACAATTGATTGTAGATAAATATTTGTAAAGTCCATTCGTTGAGCGCATCGTTGACAGCTGTCAAATACAACGCCGCCATGTTGGATTAGAAATAACATGTACAGTGCGACCGGGATTTTAATGAACGTTTCCAAAGAGGGAACTACAAAGTGCTGCCATCATGAAAAGTCCTACCTACCCTACACAAATACCGTATTCAATCAAAATACACACGAAGTATACAAATGTTTGGTTAACCTAATCAATGTATTGTTTTAAGCAGTTAGTGTATGGCAGTTGGGTTTTTTGTTGTTTAAATAATTAACTTATTACTTAAATACCCCATTCATTCAAAATACACACGAAGTATACAAATGTTTGGTTAACCTAATCAATGTTTTTTTTTTACCAGTTAGTGTATGGCAGGCGGGTTTTGTTTGTTTAAACAATTAACTTATTTTATTTATTGTATACCCAATTCATTCAAAGTACGCATGAACTATACAAATGTTTGGTTAACCTAATCAAATGTATAACTTGGCATCGTTTACTACGGCATTGTCGTCTTGTTTACCCTAAAGTATAGCATTTATTTAACCCGGCAACCCCATAGTGGTTTGACATGCCCATCTCCACATTCATTAAAAGCTCGGTAGTACTGTACAGACAATTTTTTAATAGATAGGTGGCAGATTGACACGAGTTCCAGTCTCGTTGGACGTTGATCGATGACCAGAAGTGGTAATAATTATCACGGAGTATTATTTCAATAATTTATCATAACCAACCTATCAGTTTTCTCTGCTCCCGATCTTGGCTTCATTTAGAACTTAACTGTCGCGTTGTAGCGTATCAAATTTAACATCATAGATGCCCTGGATTTTATAAATATGACCGTTTGATTAGTAAAAACCTAACATTTTTATCATAAAGTCAGAGGTTTTTGTATCTTTGTAATACAGTAAGAGATGCAGTATATGGATTACAGTTACCAAAGGACGATTTTCCGATTTTTTTGTTGGATCTGAGTTTTATAGTCAGTTTCAATCCAATTTGGGTGTAGTCAGTCTCCCGGCGTTTCTGAGGGCGACTACCAAGGGACAACGGACAGCACAAAGCAAGCATATGTTTAGTTTTTATTTTTTATTTCATTTGTATATTCTATGGACCTTTGTTGCCTAAAGTGAATAAATAAATGAAAGTTAACCTTCACAGGAGCAATTTCAAAGTTATCATGTTTTCAATATTACGTCAATTCATTGCGTCATTGATCCGAGCCATCAATTCCTTTAACAAATTTGATTTAAAATATCAGCAGAGATATCGCGAACAAACAGTGTCATGTGGTCCGTTTCAACGATAACACGTCAGCAAATTTTATCTGCTTTCTAGATAAATTAATCTAGAACTTTCTATCTGAGAATCATGTCCGTAATAATGATTTAATGAAAAACAAATATGCATGAATATTTTTTTATAGAATGAAGGTGGCAAATGAGCATACAGTCCACCTGGTGGTAAGTGGATGTTGTCGCCCTGCGACATCTGCGATATACGCCAATATTAGTCCAGAATGACAAACTTTGGCACGCCCCCAGATGCGCTGCCTACGTTTGTTGCTGTAAGAATGGATTTGGAGAAAGGGTTGGGAAAATGGGAAGGCATAGAATGGGATGGGAATATATAATTGCATGGATTGTTTCTATGGATACTTTAACTAGCCCTTTTTTCGTCCAGTGCTGGCTTTGGACCTCCCCGTGTACATTGTCTTGTGCATGTATGTAGGTAACAACAGTATCCAGACATGGACCTTTGACATGGTTTAGTGAAAAATAAATAAAACTTACTATCAATCCATAAAAAAGTTAAAAGTTTTACTAAGAAGTAAGTATGTACTCGGTTTTAAGTGAATTCAGTGAATTGTTTTGTTAATTAGGAAAGTACAGATATGAGATCAACAAGCAAAAAATATAATTTACAAAAATTACACTAATGAGATTTTTGAGCCTAGCATTTGTCTTAATAACGGTTACGATTTTTTTTTATCTATTTTAAATGGATTTTAACGCGAATGTTTACCTTATTTCTTTTACTCAGTGTTTCGGTTGGGTTGCACCAACCGTGGTCACGAGCTGACTGAAGTCGGAAGTCGCAAGCAGTAGTCTTCATACTCCGGAAAGTTGCGGCACACAACATCCACAATATCAGAAGTAGCGTCAGACGAAAAATCTCAAAGTTTAATTTTATTAATCACTGGATTCTATGTCGAGGATAAATTTGTATCCATTTTCTCGATTAAAATTTCTATGTTTTTTGATTTCAATTGCTTCACGCACAAACCTGGAGAAAGTAAGTGGCAATCAGTGGAGAGGATTTTTGGGAGTTCTATCCAGTGATTGATCCCGGCGTTAGTACATGGTCCGCTATCGCCGATTTATTCGTCTGGCGATTCTTCACAGCTGCGATATTTTCTTTGATCTTCTCTGCTACGGTGCGCTTTGTTTGGTCTATGTACGAACTACCACAGCTGCAGTCTATCTTATACCCTATAAAGGATGCAATACCCTATCAGATGCCAGGTTGTATCTATATACAACCTGGCATCTGATAGGGTATTGCATCCTTTGGTGTGCGTAGGTTTTCCGCTACTTTAGAGGACGGTGTATTAATCTTAATGGAGTATTTTCTTAATACTGTTCCAACTTTATCCGTCACTCCTTTAACGTACGGCATAAATGTTTTAGTTGTCGAGGGTGGTGATGTGAGGAAGTATGTACATATCTATTATCAAATACGTACCATTAGAACAGAAATGGTACCATGAAAGTGATTTTCTGCAACTCTGACTGCCAAACCTTCGTCTGATACCACAACGTGCGCGAGGCAACGTCTCACTGTACAACTCCATCTAGTGCCAATTCTGAGAACCATGTGCCGGTAAAACGTATAGCCGTCAAACATAAGCCGTTGTTTGTTATTGTGCGTTGATTTCCTTGTTAGATTCTTAGTTTATTGTCGAATTTTAAAAATGCAATGCATCCAGCCCTTTCAGTATCCACTGTTGGACATGGGCTGCTGTTCCACATGCCTCAGACCTCATGCTCCTCAGGCCTTAAAACGCCACAAGGTGGTCGAGCGGATTGGCGTGTCCATACTTTTAGAGATGGTGCAGTTTCTCAGGGTCTGTGGTAGGCGCTTTGTTATTCCTTTGTGGTCTGTTACGACACACGGTAAGCGATGGGGTGGTGATATTCTATAGTCAGTCGACACCACATGGGCCTTCTAATAATATTTCTGGATTTATTTCTGGTTAATCATGCTATTTAATAAATCGTTTTCTGGATTTATTTCTGGTTAAAGTGACTTCACTAACATCGCGGACCCTCCTAGAGTCTTGATGGACCACCGGTCAAGAACCACAGTTTTAGACGAAGAGTTACTGACACCAAACGGCGGTAAATAATAACATGAAACGTACATTTAAAACTCAAAAATGAAAACTAACGAATGGGATTCTCTCCACTACACAAAATCGATCGAAGGTTGCACCTACTCGCCCACATCAGCGATTATCGTACCTCGTGTGTTGAGGATTAGTTAGCGCCATATTTAGGCCGTCTTTTGTAGTTAAATCGGTTCTGCTCCTACGCGGTTGTAACATGAATGAAAAGAAAGTGTATACCATATAATCATTAACTAAATGTGTCAATGTCGAAGGTTTTCGAAAGGTTTGGGACCGATGGTCGTATTGGTGTCACCTCTTGCCCTAGTCCTGACACATTATGGCTTCATGACATTATGGTCTCTATTATACTGTCAATTTTACTGTAATTATTTATATATTTTACTATATATAATACAACACGACAGAAATAACGCAAAACTTGAAACACGGTCAACTAATTAAAAATATATAAAATCATTCTAGCGAAAAATAAGATATCTTTAGGGAATAAATCAAAAGGTATGAAAATGTAGTTTTGTTCTTTTCTATCTAAAATGTTCATTCTACGTACAATGTACATGTAAGAGGACAACCACTACTAACCGTAGGTCGAATTCGTTTTTTTTTTTTATAAAGAAGAGTACGGACGAGCATGCGGTCCCACGTGATGGTAAGTGTTACCGCCGCCCATGGACACCTGCAACACCAGGGGGTATGCGGGCGCGCCGCCGACCTTGCAAGATGCTATTCACAGCTTTCTTGAAGAACCTCATATCGTAGCTTAATGGGAAGACCTCTCGTGAAATGAAAGAACTTTTTTATAGGAAAAAAGGCGGCAGTCGAGCATACAGTCTACCTGATGATAAGTGGATACTGTCGTCCATAGACATACGCGATACATGCCAACAGCAGTCCAGAATGACAAACGTTGGGACGACCCCGGATGCACTGCCTATCATTGCAGATTAAGGAATGTATTGGGGGAAAGGGTTGGGAAAATGGGGATGGATAGGATGGGATGGGAATGAGCTCTGGCATAGCTCACTACCGAAACACGTGCGTACATTTCGTACGGAAATGCAGTACATTTCAAGGTAGTCTTCTGTGAGAGAGGTAACGAGGCCAGTCGAATGCGCCCAGCGGCTGTGGGAATGCACTGTGAACTCTCCGCCTATTAAACTATATCATGTCACAAAGAACACAGAAATTAATTACATCTCTTTCTTAACATCACGCTCGTCTCAATGGCGATCACGACCCATTGTACAGTACACGCAATACTCATTAAAACTATTTAGAAATGCTGATTGTTTTGTGTATTAAGTCATACTTCTCATAAGATGATAATTGTTTTCGACAATCGAGTAGGCCAGGGTTTATAGTTATCACGTCGGTAATTTTTGTATAGTACTCATACAACGCTGACATTGTCAGTTGCACAAGCAGATGTTATTAACGAGTACCTATGTGAACAAGAAGTTATTAACTTATTAAATATGGATTTATAGTAATTACATAGTGGATTTATAGTAAGTTACACATTAAGTTGCCTTTTACGACTAAAGGATTTTTAGATAAACACCACCACATCTCTCGCCGAGGACGTTATAAAAGACTAAAGGTATTTTGTAATTCATGCATGTAATGAGCTAATAAGTGAAGATGTCTTACATAATTATTTCAGAAATCTATACATAACATCTATACATCTATCGGTACAATTATAAAAACGTCTATTCGAACGTATTAGTTTCGATATTTGTTATTTATTGAAGTATTCGGTAAGATGTACCAACAGCACTGAATAAGATAATCCTTTTCGCTCGCCCGAGTTTCGAATTAATACGCCAAAGCCCCTGCCACAAGTCCGAAGGAATTACAACACCTCTAAAAAAAAGTGGACTTGCCAACACGCTTAGCCAGCGCGCCGTTTTAAGAACATACATCCCTCTTGCACAAGACACTGCGCATGTGATAAGCTGGTTACGAACAAATCATCTGCCATTTCTTACAAATAAAAATTAAACAAAATAACATTATTTAACTGAGCTTTAATACCAATACTAAAGTCATTACAATAGTCAATACATTAGTCAATATCAAAGCTATCAATCAATATGCATTAGGTAGGTACGAGTAGGTACATTACTTTTCGAGAATCCCTGTGAATTCTCAATTACTCAACCACAGGCGTCACGTTTGTAAATTCAGAGTAATGAACCGGTAATATCAAAACAGACCCGCCCAGTAGCTGAACATTCTGTATTTAGCAGTCAAAATAAACATTTCAAGGGCAATGCACCGAGACTTGACTGCACAGTAAAAAAAAGGAAACAGTATGGAAGCTGTGTACAAGTAGTTAAATGCGCTAAACACGCACATGCAAACAGAGACGCACCCAGGATACTGAAAAGGGAGTGTCGCAACTTGGTATACTATGATAGCGCACTTTGTGTCTCACATGTGCTATTTTTGAGTCACTTCCATGTTATAATTAATCTTATTTATAGATCAATAACCCAATAGTGGCATAGTTGTGCATTAAATTAACAAAAAACATGGTATCCAAAAAAAAAATTTTGAAATTTTAAATTTGTTTAATTTGCATGTTGTAATAATATAATTAATGTCTAACAAGAACCTGCTAGGGCACAATAAATGTTACATTATTCAAAATTACATTAAAAATTATTACAATTAATTAAAAATATTATGATTAATCAATCTTTAATTCATTATTATTATTTATGATTTTTCTTCTTGTGTACATTATGGAAAGAAGACGGCAGACGAGCTGACCATCAGTCCATCTGATGGTAAGTGGATACTGTCGCCCATGAACATCCGCGATACCTCTCAACATCAGTCCAGACTGACAAACGTTGTTATTATCAACTGCAAAACGAAAACACCCGGTGGTCTGTATGCGGCTAAGTTTAATTAACTGAAAACGTTGGATAATAACATCGTCTACCGCAACAATTATATGCTGTGAACGTTTACTGGTTTACTGGAGTAACTTATACTGTGGTCACGGTTATGAAATGGACGGGAAAAACTAAATTGGAAAGGTCTTCGGTTTGTAATACTTGTTAATTTTTTCACCATTTCCTCACTTAACCATTAGGTGTGAAGAAATCGTTGCAGAAAATAGGAGTAATTCGAATACGAAAATATGTCTAATTCTCAAAATGTGGCGTTCTTAAATATGTTCAAAGTATTTCTAATAATTATAAATGACCTAAGGGAATTTCGAAGAGATTTGCCAAAGCACCATAGCTCATACAATCAGCATGATGCTGTGGCAGTGGGCATGTCATATTTGCCGCAGGACCAACAGATAGTCGGGTCCTCGAATGGAGGCGACATACAAGAAAGCGCAATGTGAGACGCTCTCAAGTCAAGTGAACCGACGAAAGAAGTTCGTCTGTGGTAGCTGGAAGAGAAGTCGAAGTTCATGGCGAGCCGCGGGAGCGATCTATACCCAGCAGTGGGGACTTAGGCGGATGGTGTGGTATGGTAAAATATGGGAATCAACATTTCAGACTGTACCGTGTTATTGGTGTATTTCTATTATGGTAAAAGTTCATTAAATCACGCATTTAACACAGCCCACCCGCTAATTTATAACACAGACATCTTTGTACTCGTTTTAGAGTGAACTCGCTAAATGCATTTTATGTATGTAGGTAACTGTATACGTAAGAAACTGTGGTATAACATCAATATCAGGGAATAACATTCCACTGCAGGGTATAGGTATCTTGTGTGGTTCTAGACCAGTGCTCCGCAGTAACCTGAATCACCCAGCAGGGATGTGTAACTAAGGGTACGAGCGGGACAAATATCCAGCGGTTTTACAGGTATTCGGTGATTTTTGACCTTTTAATTAGTAAATTAGTACAATTTAATATTTCTTTTATTATTTTTTGATCCACTTTCAATTATATCTTCAATTAAGGTGTGTCGCGAGGTTTTGAGGCACCAGTGGTCGTTAAACTTTTTTGGTCAAGAGTCAATAGAGACAATGGGGGATGGAACATCCATATCCTTACTAACACATACGATTAAAAATAAAACGACGTTTGTTTGTTAATTTGCTTGAAACACTTTCACGCATCGACGGGTGGACGAATCGTGCTGAAAATTTTGCACCGCCCTTCCTATGGGACCACGAAAAGGACATAGGCTATGTTTCTTCCCCTGGAAATAAACTGTTATCACTGCGGGGCTTAGGTTAGTCTAATAAATATTAGACTAGTATGAAATTCACGTTTTTTGTAGGAATTGAATGATTCGTTTATTTAATGGTTTAATATAAATATTCTGTTGTAAGTGATGAATGTAAATGAATATTAATAGTTTCTAAGTAAATGAATTCATTTAGGAGATTTTTTTTCTATTACTACTACATTATTTGTACGTAGGAAAAATAAGTCTTTGTGTTATTTCGAGTATTTTGAGTTTCGTGAACAATAAACAGTAGGTAGATAGTACTTAGTAGTACTCTTTGAACTGAATTTATTCAGACCTCATGCGATACCGACGTTTTGCGATTCCAACCTTATGCTAGTAAAACTTCTTCGCTATAACTAAACCGAATTCTTGCTAGGTGAGTCTTATAAAATACGATCGATAGCCGAAGACCGTACGTACCATTAATTTGGACTGCAGTTTGACGACCACAGGTCTAGACCCTTTGGACTTTCTCCTAAATACGCGCTCGGGTATAAAGGCAAATATTCAAACACTCCTGAATATTGTACGGCGGCGGCCACCAGATTTATAGGGCCGACTTCCTCAATAACTGTCTAGAGTGGCCCTAATTGAGCCATGAGTTACGACAGGATCTAGTATGAATTACTAGCACCCACAGTTCAGGTAGAACAAATGGTGGGGAATCTCGGTGCTATTTTTCTATAGAAAGAAGGCGACAGACGAACAGACAGTTCAACTGGTGTTAAGTGGATACTGTCATTGAAAAAGCCTCAAGAAGATAAAGTCTTAATAATAAAATTGCAATGCAATCAGTCAGCTTTCAGTATCATGCATGCTTTCCGCATCTACTGCTGGAGATGGACCTCCTCATACACATTGTATTCTGCATGAGGGATGTGTGGCCTTAAAACACCACGCTGGCTGAGCAGGTTGACGAGTCCCATAATCGCCTTTACGACACCCGCGGGAGACATGGGGTGATGCTAGTGTAATGCCTATTATATTATTATATAATATTATTATTATGACAAGCGCCCGTCTGTTGTTTTTTGTCTCTGGTCTATCGTCCACTCTGTTAAAACGTCCAAGAGGTCAGTTAATCTTAACATGATGGTTAGACGCTGCTACACCCATATTCTCTATACTTTTCCCTTCTTTCACTTAAATAATGTACTTCAGGCAAGAGATAAGTATGTTTATTGGACCTCTTGCTGTGGACCGAATTGTTAAATTTTTTGAAGTCGAGTGTTCGGCGAAAGTATAGATAGAGGCAGCTCTATAGAGCAGTATACTATTTTACTATACTGATCTATAGAGCTATCAGATTAAATATCTATATTTATCAGCTCTAGCTAGGCGCACGTCAGAAGTAAAAAAATATAGTATCAAAACGTGAAATGTCACTTTCAACACCATAGTAGTGACTGGGGTATGTCAGAGCCCATTCCCATCCCAACCTATCCTCCGATTTTCCCAACCCATTCTCCAAATCTATTCCTATATATATCTCCCAAAGGTATAGGCAGCGTAACCATGGGCATGCCTACATTTGTCATTTCGGACTGATGTTGACATGTATCGCAGATGTCCGTGGACGACAGTATCCACTTACCATCAGGTGGACTGTATGCTCTTCTGCTGGATATAGGCCTCTCCGAAAGTTCGCCATCACGCTATCTTCGGCTCCTCTCATTCAATATGAAAACAAGATTATTCTAAAAAAAAATGTAATTTTGGAGTGGAGTCAAGGTTGAATTTAGAAGGTTGGGAATCGAGTATCTTAAGACAGAGGAATTTATATGCTTTAAGAATGTGGCCCTTTAATGTACAAAAGATACACGTATATGGGCGTTTGTCTACTAAAGCCGGAACAGCTCCAACAACTCGCTGCTAAAACTGTTCAGCCATATCTGCAGGCCATATACATGGCAGCGAACTATAGGAAAGGTAGCGATGATAGATAATAGATCAGCAATGGTCGTAGTGATACGTCTACTGACTGGCAGAGCTCCTAATCCTCAATAATATCCAATAATCCCATTCCTTCCTATCCCTCCCAATTTTCCCAACGCTTTCTACAAATCCATTCCTACGTCTCCAAAAGTAGTCTTTGCTCGTTACATATCCTATATATATATATATATATATTCTCCTTATAATGTCGAGTTAATGCAACAAAAAAACACCCGACAATTACTAAGAAATCTGTCGCGTCGTATTAAACGTATTAAGGTGTTTTCTAGTTACGACGCAGTAAAAAGCAGCGAAATAATTATTTCTAGTATGCCGAGTGGCGCCAGGGGAATGACAGACAAACGCGCAACTGTTCCATATGTTATAAATAAACCGCACTCCGCTAACTCCGGTTTTTACTTCTAGCAGCATGAAATGAATGGACGGGCCTTGTTTATGTCACACACTTATAGTTTTACCTAGTTTTTATCACGAAAATATTAGTGACAAAACTGAATATAGTGCTCTATTTTGATTAGTGTACTGAACTTCATATTTTTCAATATACAGGCTGAATTTGAACGTAATCGCCAAATTTATGAGTTCTAAATATTTCATGTTATATTTCAGTCATTTCAGAAATTAGGTTAAAACATAAATAAATAAAAAAGTGACAAATGTCAAATTAATTTAGTCGCTTGCGCCCGGTCTCCGGACGGAGCGCGCTCTTCGGGGTGCGTATCACCCCACATATCGGTATACATATCACAAAAAAAATAGATGTTTCACACAATAAAAAAAATTGTGAAATGCAAAACGTCCCTTGTTTGATTCCCGGTCAGACATTCATTTGTTTAAAGACAAATGTCTGTTTGGATTTGGGTGGGTGTCTTTTATGTGTTTATTGTTTTCCACCTTTTCCGTCATATTTTTACGGGCTTACGGTGAAAATTGAACAAAATATGAAAATTTAAGAGCATTGTTTGGTTTCAGCAATCAAATTATCACTATAGATAAAAAATAATAATTATTATAAAATTATTTTAAATAATCCGTTCAATATTTTACTGCATCGTGATGAATGAAATTGTTTTCATAAATTACTGAAAGAAATTTTAGATATTTGCTTAAAATACGTAATTTTATCTCAAAATGGTCTATCAGATCTTACTACATACAAAATGGTATGTATGAAATACATACCATGAAATTCTCAGTTTTCTTTCTTCCCTAGAAAAGTGTTATAATATCGCGTCTATTAACGCAATATTTATCAGTAAATTTAGATCAAAGAAAAATGTCTTTACCAAAGGGGCATGTTCTCAACCTATCTATATATTTTAGTTCCAGCCACTTCGAATGAATCTAAACAAAGAAATAGTTAAGATATATACTTTTTCGGCCTAAGTGTTCTTTCTTAGCTTCGGCCAAGTGAAGCCTAGCCATTCATTTTATATTGGTCAAATTAAAAGTTATCTGCGAACATACGATAGGAAACCGAGATTTATGTTGTTAAGCCCTTTAAAACGTGCTACATTTTATTTACTTGTCTATGGCATAGTTCATAACCGTTTGTTCTGATAGTCAATTATTTTGTAGTCCAGATTGTTTCTAGACTACTGGAATTGGAATATTGTTAGAATTGGAATTAGAAAGGCTTAGTTGTTTAGTTCAAATTTGATTTATTTTTAAATTGATGACAGATGGTCTATAGATAGATATATACTATCAGCCTATGTCTCTCCACTGCGGATATAGGCCTCTTCCAAGGCTCGCCACCACACACGATCCTCGGCACTTCTCATCCAACCGTCACCGACGAATTTCTTTAAGTCGGCGGTTTACCTGGCCGGAGGTACACCCACGCTGCTTTTCGCGGTACGTGGCCTCCATTCGAGGACTCTCTACCCCAACGGCCATCGGTTCTGTGGCAAATACGACCCGCCCATTCCTCTTTCAACATCACGATTCTACGACGACTTTAGTTGTTTGGCGAGTGTCTTAGTTTCGGATCTTATCCCGCAAAGAAATTCGTCGAGTGACTTTGACTTGTTATGGATCAGACCTACCGTTAGAGGGCACGTTTCGGCACCATACGTCATGACTGGCAGGATGCACTGATTGAAGACTTTCTTCTTCAAGCATTGTGGTAAGGCGACAAGAAAAGCCGACGCATTATCCCAAATGCTGTTTAGGCGAGCTGAATGCGTCTATCGACCTCTTTGTTGAAGTTGGACTTGTCTAGTTGGATTGTTTGCCCAAGGTAGACATAATGGTCAACAACTTTGAGTGACTTCGACGTCCATCAGTCCCGGAAGAACGGTTTCATTGAACATGATTTTTGATTTGTCTAGGTTCATTTCGAGACCGACGCGTCGTGATGTTGCGTTAAGGTCATTTAGCATCCAGCGATTCCATGATGACTATGTTATCGGCGAAACGAAAATGCGAAATGTACGCACAATTCATTTTTATTCTACGTTTACACGCGTAACTGCGAGACAATTGCGGTTATATTGTAATGTCTTATTGTAACAAGATAATAATAAGTACACTAAGAGCAACAAAACAATTTTAAAGATGCTAAAAATAGATGATACAGTAGAGTAGCTCACTGTCTGCGTAGAATGATAGATGGGATTTCTTTTTCTCTCGCTGGAAAGATACTGATTACAATAAGGTATCGCGAAATACATTAAACATTTACACGACTAATTCTTGGAAGTTCTTAATAAAACCTCCATAAAACTTATAGCAACGTAACCTCATAAAGGTAGCATTTCATACCATACTCATACCGCGTAACGGTATAAATAACTAGTGGATTTGATGTATGTAATACCACGTTGCAAGGTCATCGCGCATGCCCGTCACTGGTATTATATGGTTAAGTACAAGTTACAAGTATGAGTTGTTCTAGATATTTCTATATGCACTGTTCTTATATAACTACTAACTGTGCCCGACATGCGTTGCAATGCTTTTTTTGTAGCGCGAACTGGTGGCGAGTTACAACAAAGTGGATAGCATAAAAACCATCTCTATGAAAAAATACATATATGTGCCAACTTTCATAGTGATCGGTCAAACGGTGCCGAAGTCTATCGATCTCAGATACCAACTGTCATTTTTATATATATATAGATAGTCGTAAGTATAATAATTGGCAGATTTGTAACTCATAGGTGTTTGTAATACCTCCTTGCAAGGTCATCACATAAGTGCGTCACTTCCAATTTATAATTTGGCGTACCATATGTTACATGCGAAAATTTTACACCTATAAAAATATGTATGTTGTATGTTTTCTTTCATGTCATATAAATCTTTGCAATAACACACTTTTTCTAGTTAGCGAACTGGATCAGTTTGACTTCGTTCAACGGCTTGCTGCCTGATTTTGTTGACAATGCCACTCTCAAGGGCAGTTTACAATCACTCAGCGTTCAAAGAGATGTGTTGTCTCGCTATGTTTTCTACTGTATATGAGGAATATTCTGAAGACCTATATAACTTTTTTAACGTTGTTTTGTACACATTTTATATTGTAATTCTAAAATTACTTCACGTACATTCCTGTGATAATAGTGATGTTCAGTGGAGAATTAAAGAGATTAATTGTGACCAGGGCTGGTGTAACCCGCGCCGAAACGTCGAGTAGAAATAAACAAAAACCTTTAATTTTAAGCGTTTAGACCCCATTTACAACCAAAAATTTTGAAAAGTTGTTCTGATGCCAACTTAGGATTTTTATCATAGCATCTCTCATGAAGTCATTATTGAAAGGTGGTCCATCTGTACTTCCTGGAGAGCGAACTACTGCGGTTTTCACGGCAGTTCATACCGCGAACGAAAGTTGTAGAATGGAATGCCTAATGAGATTTTTCACTCACCTGTGACATAGGACTCTTCAATAGACTGTTAATAGGATTCTGCAAAGTCGGCAGCGCATCCGCATCGCCTCTAGTGTTGGAGGTGTCCATAAGCGGCGGTCCACTTACTATATGGTGGACCGCCCGTCTGCCATCTCTTCTATAAAAATAGCCATGATGATTGCCAACCTTCGTTAGAAGGTGGCACTGGGACTTTTTGGCGGGAACTCGAAAAGTGAAGTTGAGTTTCTGTTAGATTTATTATAAAAATTGTATATTTGTGCAGTTTGTAGTTTAATAGTGATAGTTTATCAAACTACAAAGTGTTATTTGTGCGTAATGTTTGTGATGATTAAATAAAATAAACACAGTCCCACGACTGTGTTTTTCGTGTGCTGGAGTCCACTCTTTTAAAGATGGTGTAATTCCTTTGGGGCTAGCGGCTTTGTGGCCTTATACGACACCGACGGAAAGGGGTAGTGCCATTGTAAAGCCGGCCGACACGATACCGTCAGAAAAACAAAACAAAAAGTCTGAACGAAAATAATGAAATAATATAAGAAAAAACGATGAAAGTACGACTTTTTGGCGGGAACTCGAGGAGTGAAGTTGAGATTTTGGTTGATTATTGTAAAAATTGTGTACAGGGCGTTTTGTGGTGTAATAGTGATAGTTTTTTTAAACTATCACTAACTGTTTTTCTAACTGTTTTCGTTTTTTTTAACTGTTTTTCGTGCGTGGTATTTGTGATAACCAAATAAAACCATGGGACTGCGTTTTTCTTGTGCTTCCAAGGAGTCCTCTTCTGTCCTCAGTAAACTATTGTTTTACTGAGCGACTCCTGACTTACTTCGACGGGACTGTACATTGGCAGGAAGGCTACTGTTTAAACTTTGAAATTGTTTATTTCGACTGGCAGAATGTCCTAGTTGCACCATTGCCACATATGAAAAAAAAACTACTCATTTAAATAAATAAATGGGCCATTACATTAATATTTTGTTTTTGTTGGACAGTAACTTATTATTGATGAAAATAAAAAAGACATTAAAAATTGTCGAGAACTAAAGTTGAGTTTTTGATTTGAGTTTTGAGTTTGATTATTGTAAAAATTGTGTATTGGGCGTTTTATTGGTTTAATAGTGATATTTTATTAAACGTCAAAGTATTTTTCGTGCGTGGTGCTTGTGATAATCGAATAAAAGCGTGGAACTGCATTTTTAGTGTGCTTTCAAGGAGTTCTCTTCTGTCCTCAGTAAACCTACTATTGTTTTACTGAGTGACTTCTGACTTACATCGAAAGGTCTGGACACTGACAGAATCCGTGTAAACATTGAAATTTTTAACTACGAAGAAAACTTGATACTGGCAGACTACTGCCATATATGAGAAAAAAAAAGATAGCACTAAAGAAAGACTACCCACCTGCACAGAAGAAATAAAAAAACTTATTTGTAATAACGCTTTCCATTTAACAATTATACCATACGACGAACATGACACAACTATAATAAATGACTTGGAATTATGTACTGTAAATACGTTTGTCATGACTTCATAAGCACTAAATATGTTGAAGACTCCGTGGCTAATGGCTGAGCGTAAATCAGAACTCTTATATAGATCGGACTTTATGTGGGAGTAATACAGGATGTGTTTAAATTATGTCTGAAACTGTGGGTTTAGTTCATGATTCCGAGTTCATTTTTTTGCGTTTCTGGGGTTTTTTTCATACAAATTTACTAAATACAATACCCAAAATTGCAATATCGGCTCACTACCCAAATGCCCGATAACGGCCGCGTGTTGTCAGCTAACCTTAGAATGGCACCATCCCATCTCTTGCCGCGAGTGTAGTAAAAGGCGATTAAGGGGTAATAAAGCCGCTAGCCAGACGTCCTGAGGAACTCCACGACATCTAAACGAGTGGACTCGCCAACCTGCCTGGCATTTTAAGGCCGTACATCTCTCATGTAAAAGACAATTTGCATGAGGAGTTCCCGCTTTTAGTAGTGGCCAAGGGATAACCCTTAGTATGGTGTTGTATCGACGGGAAGAGATGTAGTGGTGTTATTCCAAAGTCGGCCGCCATCACACGGTCAAATCATCTGGTGTCAAGTCAAATACTTCTGCAATTATGTTAAAATAAATAAATGTAAATCAGTTTATTTGCTAGACATTTGTATGCGAAAGAAACCAGTACAATATAATCACTCTTGCTCTTTCTTGGGCAATCATCACCAATTAACGATGTTACTCGAGCATGGTGGTAGGTAAGTATGACAATGAACCTCGGTTACCGTTTCCGTAACGGTCAGCATGAACCATAATTAGCGGGTTACGATTATTCGCCACACGATAATTTGAAGGACGGTGTTATGCAATGTGAACATAGAACGGTGATATACAGTAGTTATGAAGTAACATCGTATTTTTTATAGAAATAAGGTTTATAGTACACCCAAGTGAATACTGTCGCCAATGGATATCCGCGATATATACCAACATTAGTCCAGCATTACAAACGTTGGTACGCCACTGGATGGCGCTACCTTTGGAGATTTAGGAATGAATTTTGAAAGAGGGCTGAAAAAAGGGCTGTGTAATGATGAATGATGTGTCATTAACGCATACAATTTATCAATTTGTGTACAATTTCGGAATCTCCAATTCTAAGATTGATTTAAAAATGATGAGTATGTCATCGGCGAAACGCAAATGCGAGATGTGTTCAACATTGACTTGACGTCCTTTCCAGATTAACACAATAAATGCATATTTTAACTGATTCTCTTCCGTAGAGGGACATGGGTGTTGAGAGGCTGAACTACCCAAGAACTGAAAGAAATTTGGCGGTGGTGACTGGATGAAAATATTTAGTACATGGTACATACATCCCATCCATAAGAGCCCATAGTCTTAATAAATATTGTGTTGTCTTTAAAACGTATGTTACTTTATTTAACACGTAAAAATTAAAGCCAATTTCTTTGATAAATAATAGTAACTGCTTATTGGAATATGTGCATTGAGAATTCACACAGCAACAATCCAACAGCCGCTGGGCGCGCTCGACTGGCCACGTTACCCCTCTCTCACAGAAGACTACCTTGAAATGTACTCCGTTTCCCACTTAATCTTATTTCCCTAATGTACGTACGTGTTTCGGTAGTGAGTGAGATGTGTCAGAGCCCATTCCCATCCTATCCCTCTCCATTTCCCCAACCCTTTTTGCAAATCCAGTCCTATATCCAAAGGTAGGCAGCGCATCCGGGGGCGTGCCAACGTTTGTCATTTTGGACTAATGTTGGCATGTATCACGAACGTTTATGGGCTACAGTATCTACTTACCATCAGGTGGACTGTATGCTCTTCTGCCACCTTCGTCCATAAAAAAAAAAAAGTGTAACATGTTTTAAATCATAAAATTTATAAAAACTTACCCGAATAACCGTGTAATTTAGTTAGTACAGATTTTCAAGATAGTTTTTTTTACAGTCAATATTAGTGTAATGTAGTAGGTATTACAGATTGTTTAGAATTTCCAAAAACATTTTTTTTTAGAAAAGAAGTATTTGTATGAAAGCATTATTTTATTTTTTCCTGTAAAGTCCTGTAACGTTTTTCGTTTGCACGTTTATACGATGGGGTCAGCGATAGGATGAGATGAGAACGGGATATCTCACTTACTACCAAAACATATGTACAGTTGGGAATAGGATAAATGGGAAATGCAGTACATTTTACAGTAGTCATCCGTGAGGGAGAAAGAAAATGTACTTCGTAGGTAGTCACTGAATAAAATTTAGATTTAGTAATATCATTGAATTTAGTGAATAATTTGTGAATAATCAGTCTTAAATTACAAAGGCTATTCTGTGGCTAAAATAAAAACTACTATACTACATATTTGATAACAATACGAGCTTTTGAAAAGAAAAAATGTCTCATATTTTATATGCATTTTAAGTTTCTGTTACGAGGATTTTTTTTTTTAAAATGTATTAACTTTTATGTATCCACTATATTTGCCACCATCAATCAAGAATGGCAAACATTGGCATGTCCCCATATGGGCAACCTACCAGATTATGATAAGAAAATTAAGTAAAAACAAAAGTTTGTTTTACAAACGATAGATATTATTCTTTATTGTTAAGTTATATTATTATATTAATTACTTGCATAGGTTTCGCATAACACCATCCAACTGATTTTAGTTAGAAAATGAACTAATGTATTTAATGAGTTATTGGGGAGATTGATGAGTTTGTTGCCATTTCCGCTATTTTTTGTCATAAATTAGTTAATTTAAAGATTTTACTAATCATTGTAACTAACCTATTGCCCTATTAGTTAGTTCAACGGTTCTTCGGAATAATAGCTATATCTATTTTTTTACTTAGCCTTGAGTTGTGTCCCACTGTTGGGCAAAGGCCTCCCTTCTTCTATGCCAGACTGTCCCGTTTAATGTTATGCTTCGCCAACGCACCTACCGCCGTTCGCTTTAACGCGCTCGAAGACTGGTAGGTGCTATTGGTGAATTTTGAATCTTATTCCAATGTCGACAAAGTTGAATTGTTTATTAATGATAATCGCGCTGCGCTTCGCCTGGTACCTGCGCCAGCCCTAAGTTGCTATCTCGTCAGTCTGCCTCTACGTTAGTGTCCATCCCGTGGCGGATGCCAAGTGGATACTTGGTAACGATTTTCGCCCACGTTTCTGGATGCATGTGACAGACGTGTCCAACCCAGTCGCATTTCAGCTTTGCGATCTTAGCACCGACATCAGTAATATGAGTTTTAGAGCGCCGTTAAGTATTTCTGATCTATACAAAAAAACAGATACGTTGGCTATCTTTAGGGATTATGAATCACGATTCTGAAGTGATTGAGAAAAATTGGGAACGGAATAATTAAAGTTGGATGGACGACATTTAAGAATGGTCCGGCGTCAAGTACGACGAGTTGATTGCGGTGAAGGACAGAGGGAAACTTCAGCAGGTGACCGCTAAACTCGATTTTGAATATGGCACCCCATGATGATGACACCTATATGGTACGACCCATACAGATGAGTGGAACAATGTGGCATGATACTGAATGGGCTGCAACGGGAATGTTGTTCATAATACACAAATGTGTTAGAATCCTTGACAAACAGCTAGATCGGCGCATAAAGGTCGACGCACAGTGGGCACGCACGCACCGTTACGGGCGAGTATTTGGGTCGGCGCGCACGCCCGCTACAGTATGCCACGTGGCGTGCGAGACACAGGCGGGAGCGAAAGCGGAGGCGGGGAATTAACGTATTTGTGCAATTGCATAAAAAATGCAGTCAATTCATTCAACTGTATACAGTTAAACAATACTTTCTATTCAATGTTTGATAGAAATTCAGATTTTATGGCCCTACTTCATACGGCGATTTAATTCTATTTCTTATTTCTAAAATCTATTTCTAATGAAAGTTTATTTCTAAGAGTCACTTACAGAGAAATGTAACATTATCCATAAATAACATTACGATGCACAATATTTTGGATCCTTTAAAACACAAATTGTCCAGCATATATATATATGTAGTTGTAATTTTGGTCATTGCGAATATAAAAAAAAATCTTTTGAATGCATCAAAGTCTCATATTCCTTCATATTTCTAAGTAGCTAATAATAAAGTTGCAAGGTATAAAAATAATCATTGATATCAATAAATTTCGCTATCAGTCCTATAACACTTCTATTACGGGCCACGCAGGGCACAGGGCTTCCTTAGTAATTCGCCACGGAGACCCACTGCGTATTGTTGGATATACGAGTACATGCCGCAAAACTGTTTTAAAATAATTATCGTGCATGCGGGTTTATACATTGTTTTTCTTCATAATTTGCGATAACTGAAAACTCGATAATATTTTAAAAAATCTAACAGGTGTTTGTATCCGCGACATTTACCGTAAGCACAGGACCGAAAAAATAAGTTTTTTAACATTTTCTGTGTTTAAACTTAGTTCTTGTTGAAACTAGTTCTAGTTGTTAGTTTAAACTTAGTTGGAATCTAACCTCTATGGTGATTACACAAAGTTTCTACAAACACAGCTCGAACTAATTTAACACGAAGCTTTGTCCTTTTCCCTGACCTAAGTCTTTTCGAAACTTTTCAATTTAATTTCGTTATTAATTAAATTTATTTAATTAATTTTCACTAATTAAAGTATTAGTGGTCATGGTGGCATTGTACTAGTGGCGCTTGAGTGATCGAAGAGATTCTAAGAAAATAAAGATTTTTCACCTGCAACCAAAACAAAGCGCTCGCCGACCTCTTGCCGCTTGCGTACAAAGAATATAGGATGTTGGCGACGTACGTGACAACTGCTAACTTGTGACGGTATGTTATGGATTTTATAATACGACTTTACGTTAGCTGATAATGATGAGTCAGCGGATTATGAGAAATTGCTTATTTAATAGCATAAGGTATATACCGCCTATATAAGAATATAAATTATTGTAAAGTTTATCACTTTTATCAACAGGGCATGTCGCCAATGTCGTCTGAGGAACGTTCTCTTCTCTATTTAGCTATTAAAAACCATCTTGTATCCTGCTGCACCCATTGATAAAATCTTTGATGGTTTTGTACTGCAACATTTGGGTCATAATTTCCTTTGTAATAGAATTATGACTATATCCAAAATAAAGTTTAAAATATAGTAGAAAATTAATACATTTTAAGTCAACTTCGGATTTTTATCATAGCACCTCTTGACAACGATGCGAAGTTCGTTTACTTTCTTGCGTAAGAGTACAGCGTAGTCATCAAGATACCACGAACTATAAAGATGTGGAATTAATTGCCAAATAAAGTTTTTTAAACTACAACATGAGGCTCTTCGACAGAGTTGTGAATAGGAATTTTCAAAGTGAAAATTATTTGAAAGTTCAACTCTTATTCAAAAGTACTTACCATTTAGAAATCTAACTTCTAACCCCGAAGACCACTGACATCTGAAACAATATGATGAGATATTACTATGATGATTTTTTCAATAATCTTGATTGATACATCTCTAAAGGTAAGAGCAGCTGCAGACGTGTCAATCTTCGTCATTATTGACCGATGTAATGTATAGCTTACCATTACCATTACTAATCCACTTAATCCACTTACCATTACTAATGATAGCTAGTGATCTTTTTACACGAAGCTACAGGCTAATTCTAAGCTAAACTACCTAAGCTGCCACAATAATTCTTAGCTTCAATTAGAATAACTAATAACTAGAAATAACCAGAATTAGTAATATTAATTAATAGTAATATTAATTGTTAATAATAATTATTAGTATTATTAATAGGTAATATTATCTAATAGTATTATTAATTGGTAATATTAATTATTAGTATTATTAATTGTTAAAATTAATTAATAGTAATATTAATTGGTAATATTAATGATTAGTATTATTAATTGGTAATATTAATTAATAGTATTATTAATTGGTAATATTAATTATTAGTATTATTAATAGGTAATATTAATTAATTAGTATTATATAATTGGTAATATTAATTAACAGTATTATTAATGGGTAATATTAATTAATAGTATCTATTATTAATTGAATTAATGAAACTTTATTTGTCATACACACAAGTACAGTACTAAAACATTTATACAAAATATAGATATAATTTGGAATTTGAATATTTTATGCTAAAATAATAATTGAATATGCTATAGACTTAGCGAGACTAATTCTAGTTAAGCTACCAATGTAAATAATTTTAGAGTCACTAATACGAGTATATGGGCTATTGAAATATTTCTTGACGCGTGAATCCTTCATGAAAAGTGTTAAAAGTCGAAAATATTTACGTTATGAGGACGTCATCGATGCTGACAGCACCTGTCTGACAGGTCAAGTTGAAACGAATCACACTAACATTACAATGCAAAAACTATTTGTAAAGCAAAGAATTCGGGCGGAAGTAGGTCAGCTGCCAAAGAGATCATTCACTCTAGTCATCATTAGGAATGAATGACATTGAGTAATTTTTGTGAGCAAAGCCATGACGTTTTCCGTTTTACTAGATGCCATTGATTAATTTGCTTTCCTCGTTTCATTGTTTCCTTATTTCCCGTCCTTTACTATCTTTGTAAATGCTGACTCCTAAGTCATAGGTATAATTAAACATAAACACACGCGCTGGCGCGCACGCACATACACACGGCAAATTAGGTTAGTTTGCATGCATAAATAAGACTTTGTTCACAGATCAGATGTTCAACTACGTCTCAACTATTCAAGACGCTGAGGTACGGAAGCTATAAGTAATCCAATGCAATGCAATCAGCCCTTTCAGTATCCAGTGCTGGATATGGGCCTCCTCATAGACATTGTCTTGTGCAGGAATGTATGGTCTTAAAACATCACGCTGGCCAAGTGGGTTCACGAGTGCACATTTTAGAAGTTTTGTAGTTCTTCAGCGATTGTGGTAGCGGCTTAGTCGCCTTTACGACAACCACGGATAGGTAGTTATGAGACGTCAGTAAAATTTTTGTTACACATTCAGTGAATCTGTTAACGTCTTATCTATATGTGCGTGCGTTGTTCTTTACAAAGTGAACAAGGCCAGTTGGTTGCCTGCAATTTTATCTCTTCTGACTTCAGTAGACACAAATACACTCACATGTTTTATTAACTTGCGCGTGCGTTAATAAAACATGAAGATTTAACCTCCCGCGTGTGCGTGGAAGGTTTAAAAGAGCAGCGCTAGTAGTTGCGGCTCAGACCTTCCTAATGCGTATGTATATATTTTTAGGCAAGCGGAAAACCACCAAAAGTCATTTAACATCTTTAGTTTCAGGTTTTTCATGTGCTTCCGAGGTGGCTGAATACGAACCTGAAGTTATTTTTTAATAACAAAAAATGGAGAAACATTTTATAAAATGGCGACCAAGTGAAAATAACGAAAAAAAATAGTACTTTTTCATGTTCAACTCGTTATATCTCTG
The DNA here is from genome assembly GCA_914767545.1 of Sesia apiformis. Taxonomy (NCBI): domain Eukaryota; kingdom Metazoa; phylum Arthropoda; class Insecta; order Lepidoptera; family Sesiidae; genus Sesia; species Sesia apiformis. The sequence continues at coordinate 14,700,398 of OU611967.1, read as the reverse complement.
GCAATTATACATATTTCCCTTCAAAATTTTTAACTGGATAATCGTTGTTAAGCATCTTGAAAAAAATAAGACCTGTCCTTTCTGAAACCCTTTTTTGGAGGAGTGGGCGAATGCTTGAAAATTTCCAGTACCTACGATATCATGAGTTTTTACATACCATCGCAAAAATTGAGTGACGAAGTTTCGAATTTCAAATTATCACCTTCACCGTATTAAAATTAACATCTGGACAGTTTCAGATCTTAATATACAATAGAAAAAAAAAGCGATTTTAAACATTAGTGTTGATTAGGAGCGCGCGTGCTTAACGCGCGAGGTTAATACCTACTGTAATATGCACCATGATAGGTGTGTATCAGGACGCGCGCACACGGGATTAACTGAAATCGGTTCAGGAGTTGAGTTGTCAATACGCAACAAACAAACACACTTGTATTTATTGTATAATAGATATTATCAGTGTGGAAGTGTGAAAGAACCAGCTAAATCAACAATAGTGGCTCATATTACCCGCTTGGGAAAGAATTAGAAGAAATCTGAAGCATTTCATTTTTAATTCTCAAATTAATGAATCAAATAGCTGGAGAATTAACGAATCTGTAATATGCACCATTTTGCAAAAGGCAGCTAATGTCCTTTAGTGGCTGATATCGATAGATTCAAAATAATGACGTATAAATTACATTGTTCAGATTTAGCGATAATTTATCTCTATTTCACCTAATAATGCCAGCATAACAATTCATCAAACTGCCGGACAGATCCGGGATGGCGCGTCCTAAATCGTACGTACATTAAACCAATTAGGCGACGCGACGCGGCGCGGCAAAAAACTCCGGCAGTCAGGCGATGTAAGTCAGTGGGTGAGGCGGAGAAAAAATGTTGAACGCTACGCTCTTGGAGTGAGGGTTTGAGGAATGTGTGAGAGTGAAATATCATCCAAACAAAAAGTCGATACTAATGAAGTTGATTTGCTGATCACGGGTAGAATTCATAAGATTTCAGAAAATATAAACTGATTCTACCGTTTCGGGCGTACAAATTTCTAAATCGATAAACCTATTTACATCGCAATATTTCACAAAATAATTTTGTTAATAATTCACAAAATAATAATAATTTTCATTTAAAAAAAATAATCAATAAATTGCTTCTCATAGTCAAATTACAATTGAGGTGACGGGCGGCGACAGCCAGTGCCTGATGCAATATATATATATATATATATATATATGTGTGTGTGTGTGTGTGTGCGTGCGTGTGCGTGCGGGTGCGTGCGTGTGCGTGTGTGTATAAGTATGTATATATAATTACTATAATTAGTAATAAAATCTTAATAATAAGTACTAACATAGTCTGTAAGTTTAAATTGTTTGTAACACTATTGATAGAATGATAATATGGACCTTGTGGTCTGAAATAAATGAATTATTATTATTAATATTATATAGAACATTCAATAATAATCAATATTATCTTTTTCGTATCATTCAATCATTTAAATCTTGTCATTTAAAAAATCTTGAATATTTTAGTAAGGCTTTTCAATCACAATAGATTTTATTTTCTTATTAAAGATTTTATTTACAAGTTTAACTTTTTATAATTATCAGAAACATGATTATAGAAGTTGAGCTTTTTATGAACTTTATACAACGTGATCACTCAAATGTGGTCATCACTCAAATGAGTGGAATCGATTCTGCCAATTTTTACTATAGGTTTATTAACATTTGAGATATTCGCGTTTTTTACACATATTTATCTATTTAAACAGATCTTAACGCGAATATTTACCTTATTTATTTTACTCGACGTTTCGGTTGGATTGCACCAACCATGGCCACGTGCTCGCGACCATGGTTGGTGCAATGGTTTAAACAAATAATTTTACAATAGGTTTCCTTTCATAAAACATTTCTAGTAGATATATCTTTTACTTCACATTCCAGTTGTATTCCACGCGCGCAGAGGCGTCGCAGACTCGTGTACTGAGCAATAAGCACTACGAATGTTTTAGACAGAACACATATTACACTTTACATGTTTGTAATTTTTGATTTGTTCTCTAAAATAATTTTATTTTTCTCAAGAACGGTTTAATATTTTAAATTAGATGACGTTTTTGATTTTGCGCTATTTCAGTTCACGTACGAGTATGTCGATGAATCTATGTATAAGGGCACAGTGTTAATTTGGTATTTATCTGATTTTAAGTTTCAAAGCCATGTAAAATGATGATTATTATATGTCTAAAAAATCTTCATTTTCCAAATACCGTATAACCTGCCCTTTTAGTGACCACTGCTAGCCTCCTCATGTACAAGACAATGTGTATGGCATTAATACGCCACGCTGGTAAAGCGAGTTGGCAAGTCCAGCTTTTTGGAAGCAGTGTAGTTCCTTAGGGTTTGTGGTACCCGCGTTGTTACCCCTAAATCGCCTTTTACGACCTTGTGGTAGGCAGCCTTTAAAATTTTACAAATATTTCTATTGAGTCACGAAAATAACTTTAATATCTGTTGAAATTGTTTTCAAATTCCAATTCAACCTATAACGGAGCCTCGTTAGTAACATACTAAGCATTTTGGTACTTAGTGCCCGTTAATTAAAAATGCAGTTAAATTTCAATCGTTACTGTAAAACATAAACCCGAAAATCAATAAAGCAACTGTATAAAGCGATTTATTAATTTAAATGCGCGTGCGCACTGGGTCAATGTGCGCGACGAATCGCATGACACGACCGCCCTACAGGCCCGGTTACGCGAAATCATAAATGGACACGTCAGTGCGAGCGATAAGCGATAGCGGAACCAGCAGATGCTGAGCGACACACAAAAAAGAATGGAAACTGACTTGTAAGTATAATTGAATCTTCTCCACCTCTGAAGTATACAAGTTTCAATCTCGATACAAACAATTTAATTTCAATTTCAACACAAATAGCAAAAATATTTGCTCATACACATTCGAGGTGTGTGCAAGAAAAAAAATACAGAACAAAAATACGTGTCCATGTCTTGCATATAAGCTTCTTAGAACAAGTAGTAAGTAACATTCTTATAGCAAGTAATTTCTAAGTAGTAGCAAGAATGTCTTTGGTTTGTCCAAAAAAGAAAAAAAATTATAAACTATTTTTTTTTCCATTTTACTTTTCATTACATTTTTCACAGGATAGTTTTACCTCAGTCAGTATGGGCGAAGCCGTGGACAACGGCTAGTATTGTATATTAGTAACTAATTGATTGTTAACGACACCCACGGGGATTGCGTGGTGCTATTCTAAGGCCGACCCACACCACACGGTCAATCCAAAGGGAAAATAAATCCGCTACCACAACCTTAGAAGGACTGTAAAACAATGGACTCGCCAATCCGCTTAGCTAGCGTGATGTTTAAGGTTTTTCGTCCAGGGATGATAGGCCCCCATCACTCAGTGCTAGCAATGGACGATAAAAGGGTTGGTGATATGGTATTTTTTATTTAATGTTATGCCCTCCGGAACGTTCATGACGAGTTGCATATCTCCGTATCCATTAGAAACTTGACCCTTCGGTCATCACAGTTTGATAAATGGACAAATATTAAGGGTTGCGAACAATTTTTTGAAAAATAAAACAAGGAATTTTTGTTTCCCGCTCGCACTAGGCCGCTCCATCTCTACTGCTACTGCGAAGTAAATTCAATTCTATTAAATTATTACTTCATATAACTGATATAGACAGTTAGACGACTTCCACAAAATTATGCGAATTTGTCACGTGATTGTAGCAACTTTAGATACCTATTAAGCCAATTATTTTATGTGAGCTAATAGACGAGATAAAATTGTAAACCACTTGCGAACATTCTAGCAGTAAACATAAGGGGCCATCCATTAATTACGTCACACGAATTTCATGATTTTTGGAGTCCCCCCCTCCCGTTTTTGTCACAGGTGGTCACATTTGTGTGACCCAAGTGTGACGTCACATATTTTGCAATTTTAAATTTAGAAATTATTAAATTAAAACGGCACTTCCAAAATTATAATATTTTAAACTTTTTCCTTAAAGTTGAAGTTTAGAGTTTTAATACTTTAAATTTATACATGGCACGAAGCTTATGACTCGTGTCCCCCCCCCCCCCCTGTCACACTTTATTGACCCCCTCCCACCCCTTAACGTGTGACGTAATTTATGGATGACCCCTAATGACCTGAAACAAGTAATGGTTAAATAAATGGTTTAGTTCTAACGGGAGAAAATGACTGATAAAATAAAGTAAACATAAACGTTAATACGAATTGCATAGATAAATATATGTGAAAACATTTCATATAAATCAGAACCCGGCTAACAGACAACACCAAAACACGAGCAGATATGAACATCCAGCACAGACTGCAGACAGTCGCAAAGCAATGTTTAAGCTATGCCCACGACGGACAAGGAGCCTTCTCCATTTAAGCAGAAGTACCCTTCGTATAACAATAGGAACCTTAAGAGGGCACTGTAATTTAAACAAACATATTTTTATTATATGTGTCACAGACAGCCCATTACGCAGAGGATGCATGGAAGCTGAAGAAACACCATCTTATGTACTCTCGCTTGCAGTGGGGGCGTTCCAACGAGCAAAAATCCTCGGTAATCCCAGATCACTGTCGGAAGCATGTAACAAGTCCAGAAGATTAATAGACTTCTATAAGGAGCTGGTGTTAACTCGAATAGAGTTCATGTCCCGGAAGTTATTACGGGAAAGAGCCTGCAAAAAATACCTGCGTAAAACGTGAAAATCTGAAGAGTAATATTAAAAGGACCGTTGTTCATAATATGGCACCAACTTTAGTTCAAATAGTCGGAGTTCTATAATTGAAACTAAATAAGCTATTTATACCGTAAATTGTAACCAATATACTTTTTTTGTCCACTGCTGGCCACGAGCCTCTTCATGCACATTTGTCTTGTGCACGAGGACTGTGTGGCATTCAAATACCGCGCCGCGCTGGTTGAGTGGGTTGGCGTGTCCACTCTTTTAGAGATGGTGTAGTTCCTCAGAGCTTGTGGTAGCGACTTCCTTTTCGCTTAGTTGCCTCTTACTAAAGTCGACCGACACTGCACGGATAACCAGTATTCAATTGATCCTGCTTCCACTTTCACCGACAGTAGATATCTCTGTTGTTTTAAGTTCATTTTCATTAAGGCCAAAAACTGAACGAGGTTGGTGAGGTGTTAAGGGATAAAGTATGAAAATGTCACAAGTATTAGCTTACTTATTCAAAAGTAATGTTAACAACTTAACCAGTCACGAAAGACACGAATTGACACGAAGTACCGTTTTACAAATTTATTCTTGGTTTTAATTTATGTTTAAATGGAAACTTAATCATTAATAAAAGCTAATAAGTTTTTACAGATGGGTATCTAAGGTTGCTGACAAGAGTAAGGATAATATAACGAGACAAAAAAAATATGTGTGATTGATTTTATCGAAAGAATAGTTATGCTAGCGAGGTGGAAAACTAAAAAACCGAGTTGAAAGTAAATTTTGTCGTATGAAACAAATCAAGGTCTAAAATTATTGCTCCGAGAGCTCGTTGTATTTATGACATTGCTCTGCAAAAGAATGCACTTTTTCTGATAGTTAGTACTACTAGATGGAATGTGCAAAAAATATGACTTCTAAACAATCGTTTAGGCACATTTACCGCGAACACAAAAGTTGTGGAATGAACTGCCACCCGAGGTATTTCAATTGCGTTACGATATGAATCTTCAAGAGAGGTGTGAACAGGATTCTACAAGGTCGGCAGCGCAACCACAAACCCCCTGGTGATGCAGGTGTCCATGAGCTGCGGTGAGCATTTACCATCATGTGGCCGTCCGGCTCGTCTTTTATCTTTTAAAAGAATATGCAGATATTAGATAGATAGATAAAACATTTTAATGGCCACTAAAATAAGACAGTAACAGACATTGTAACACATAAAATTACCTAGGAGCGAAGGAATTACTGGTATTTATAGCAGCGGTACTCTCACAATACATCAAGGATTTTCAATCAATATTTTTTAAGTGGACGTGACTTCGTGCACGTGTGGATGTTTGAATATGTGTGGTTAATTCGTGTGAGAATATTATTTTGAATAAAAAGTACCGTAAATGGTAATCCGGCATATAAGATATAACTAACTGTGGCTAGTTTCATTAAAATCAGTATAAATTTCAGTGGTTATTGCGTAACGCGCGTTAAGACAGACACACAGACGAACAAAAATTCCAAAAAAATTTTGTTTTAGTCTCTGTATCACCTGTACTTTGTATCGCAGACATTTTTCAAAAAATGTTACGTGAAGCACGCAGAGTTACAAGCATTAGCTAGTTTATGTATTTATAATCGTCTCAACACGTAAAAAAACCTATTAGTAAATCACTATAACATCAAACGTAAACATATAGAGAAAAATAACGTGTTGACAATATCCGATTAGAAACATTAGAAACCAGTCCATAATGTATGCTACAACTAGATCAGTTTACATGGTAACACACAGTATATGTGAAGTACAGTATGGAAGTTGGACGATCAGGAGTAACAAGGATGGAGAATGAATGAAAATTCTTTATTGCATTCCTGTAGTAACTAATTACATTAAACATAATGAGATAACATAATACATAGATAACATAAAACATAATTTTAGAGGTACAGATGCAATGTCTTCAGCAAGCAAGCAGAACCAAGCAATACAAGCTTTTCACCGACTCGCGATTCCGCGGGACCCTTCCAGAGAACGCCCTAGGCCTTGGTTAACGGACCAACCGTTGCTTCCGCCGGTCTACCGGCGGGGGAGCCTTTAGGCCCTTTGCTCCCCACACTTTTTGTTCTTGGCTGAGCGCGTTCTGCGCTCGCCCTAAACCACACATGTCCGATGACTCTTGAAAGGCCATTACTTAGAACCACAAGAATGGAGCCTGAAGAAGCCAAGATCCACTTTCAGTCACTGAGCCAGCGAAGTAAATATTACTGAGGCCACGGTTATATAAAAAAGGTAAAGGTAAAAAGGTAGCTCACACTAGAATACCTAGATATTACGAGTAGAATATAATATAGTCAGCCTGTACCAAATCAATGGACATATAACGCAATTCGTGTTGGGAGTTTCATTTAAGTTAATTAGAATCTTCACTTGTTCCACGTATAACGGTATCTATTAGAAAAAAAGCACAAGTGCAATTCGATGACATTGAAGATAAATTAAAAAAAAATGGTAATATTTTAATTAATTTGAAACTAGGCTAGAAACTAGGAGTTTTGGATAAAACAAAAAATATAACCATTGTTTTGTCTTTTTTTATTTTTTATTTTCGAATACAATGTTATTTACGCTTTCGTTAAAGATGCCTTTTCTTATTAGGACAGTACTTTGCTACCGTCGAACGAGTACCAACTTTGAAAGCATAGACGACTATTTTAAAAATAAAGGTGAGATTGGTGACTGTGTTTCGAGCTATACTGTGTCAAACGGTAAAAATGATAATGAAATCATGAGTGGACTGCATTAATTAGATCTATGCTAATCCGTATGAGAAATGTCAATACTTGCTCTGGCTGTTTTTGAATGATTTTGCATGAGTAATCTCATGCAGCTTTTAAAAAAAAATATCGGACAAGTGCTAGTCAGACACCGTATTAATCGATCATTAAAATACATTAACATTCACCGGCGAATACGTCGCCCGCGAGTTTGTAAAATTTTATCACCTTTTCTGAAAAAACCCCACTATTCACGTAACAACTACTTCATTGTGATATCTTTAAAAATATATTGATTAATTGTAAAAATTGTGTACTCGTAAACTTCAAAGTGTTGTTCGTGCTTAATGTCTGTGTTAATGAAATAAAAGCATAGGATTGCGATTTTCGTGTGCTCTCTTCTGTCCTCAGCATCAATTTACTGAGAGACTCCTTGCTTCGACGCTGACGGGACTGGACATTGACAGGATACGTTTTAGACTTCGAAATTGTTAATTACGAACAAAACTTTACACTGGCAGAATTTGCAAATTGCACCATTGCCATATATGGAAAAAAAATATAGGAGGTATTTATAACGTTTTGATTGAAATTATTAAAAAGAAATGTCGCTACTAAAAGTATCCTGTGCCTGTGTGGTCGGTAAACTGTAACTAATCGACAATCATAGGCTATAATTTTTTCTCTTACCTTGTCAATGGATTTTAAATCTTATTCACTTTAAACTATGGTACAGTTTAATTTATAAGTGACTTATCTTGTTAGTCAACATGCAGACATAGTGACGAATACTGACTCAGAGATATTGATGTTCATAGTTGATCGATTACTTTGGAGGTTGATAGAGAAAGTGTTGACACTCTTTTTGGGGTTCCGTAGAAGGAAAATTCAAACACTATTTAAGTTATATGTGACGGAATGTGAGCAAAGGGACCTTATTGTCGGTATAGACTTGATTGATTTTGTTAAGATTTTCTAATATTCTGTTTAATTAGGAACATGCTCTCTAACATCTGATTTTAAGTATTCAATCGAATTTGAATTCTGTTTTTTTATAAATGTGACAATACATTATCGTACTTATTCTTAACGTAATTATAATGTTAATGTGTTCGACTACAGCGTTTTGAATAGGTAGTATGTTAAGGCCTAAATAGATCCCGCGCGCCTTGGAAGTCTATGGCGAGCTCTGTGTACAAACTAGTGTTATTTAACCTTTTTCTTTATAATCTATGGTAAAAAATATGCATGACAAGCGATTTAAAAAACAACATACGTGTTTCCTTTTTTTATTCAAGAAGTCCTAAAAATTAGGAAAATAAAATGGAAAGCAAGCCGAAACATGTAGTAAATGTTACGTACATGTATTTGGTCCTTCGAGTCGGATAAATCAGCGACGAAAACAAACAGACGGAAGCTTGGCAATAGCATCGATACCTGGCCAAGATCGCCGCAAGATCACAAGGAAGTCAGGATCGTCAGAATCACCGACAACAGGCAGCATCGCGGGGCATTTCGGTGAGATGAGCCAGTCAAAACCTCCCGTCCGTAACATCCCCTTGTGTGATCTCGTGCTTGTGTTCAATTCCAGTGTTGAGCCGCCTTGAGCGTGGTGTGCCTGCCCATTTCACGCAACTTTGCACCCTGCTATCGCCTTGCTGCTATTCTACGGGCGGGTGGCGTGCAAAGAAGTAAAAACCATAAGTACTTCTGCATGCTTCCGAAATGACTACACAAAGTGATATCAGTGAAGCTAAAAGTGCCTCATCAATTAAATATCTCAACAGGAAGAGAGGGATAGTAAGGGGTCTCCCCCTTACTATCCCGAGTTTCAAAAAACATATTGCATCATTAGAAGGTACGAGTAGTAGTTTGTCATTTGAGCAACGCACTGAGCTGAAATTGCGCATTGAGGGAATCAAAAGCTTATTTACCGAGTTTCACGAAATTCAGAACGATATTGATGATTTAATCACTGACAGCAAATTTCAGGAGCAAATAGAGGTACGGGAAAGCTTTGAAGCTGAATATTACGCGATTTTAGCCAAAGCTGAATGTATGATTAATGACAATATAGTTGTACCTTGCGCAAACAGTTTGCTACAATCAGTTAGATTACCAATCATTGCTTTAATATTTTCTTAGGTTTTCGCGATTACTATACATAGCAATTAAACAACTTTGAACGGTTTAAATCGCGTATATTTGACATTATTTATATCCCGACGTTTCGAACACTTTGCAGTGGATGTGGTCACGGGGTGACTAATTGATTTTATTTGTCACTTGAGTTATTAAGAAATTATTTGGACTACCGTCTTAAATTTTTTTTGAACTACCGTCTGGATTTTTTAATCATAACATTCCCTATGCACGCAGTATTCACTCACGGTGTCCAGAGGTCTTGCAGTATTGCGTTGGCCTTGGGATTTAATTAATTTAATGACTGGATCCCAAGCCGGTGGTACTTGCCAACCATCTTCTCTATTGAAATTTGGGTGTTTCTTGATTTCAATAGCCTCGCGTAACATTCTTGGCATGAATCGGGTCTCTCTAGCGAGGATTTGTGGATTATGAAATCGAATGTAATGGTTGGGTTTGTCCAGAGCATGTTCACAAACTGCAGACTTGGTCGAGCGTCTGTTCTTCATGTCAGCTATGTGTTCTTTTATCCGGAGCATCGGTATCCGAGTTCGAGCTTTACCTGAGTTCGACGGTTCATATGAGCACTGACTTGAATATCGCGACACCTTTGTGTCGCTAGTACACTCATCCAAAGAAATTTCAAATATACCATACAGAAGTTTCATTACCTTAAGTCTTTTCAACAATAGTAGGCTACTCATTCACAACCATGTGAAATTGTTATTTTCCATGCCGGCTGTATCGAAAGAATCACCAACACTCATAAGGAAACTTATTGATACAACATTAAAGAATTTGCGTGCCCTCAAGATACTTGGTGAGTCTACTGACCACTGGGACACATTGATAAACTTTATGACTGTGTCGAAGTTGGACGAGTCCACGGAGCGTCAGTGGGAACAGTATAAGAATGTCTTTTAATAATGGTGATTCCTCAAAGCCAAAAAAGGCAGATGAGTTGTTGGTGTTCCTTCGGAACAAAGCAGATATGCTAGAAATATTATCTGGGTCACGCAAGCCTAACGTCACACAGGATAAGAGAAAGGTTTACTGCAATATCATAACTGAGAAGACGGAGAGCAGTATTTACGCAAAAGAAAAATCACAAACAAACCAATTTCGCAAGAGGTTATGTTTTCTGTGTAATGCACCTCATCCGTTATACTCTTGTCAAAAATTTCTTGATTATAATTTGAAAGATAGGCAAAGGTTTATAAAAGGTTGTGTGAAAACTGCTTCCGTCCAGGTAATTCAGCCACCGAATGTCGGTTTGGCCCGTGCAGAAAATGCGAGAATCATTTTCTACAAACAACACAACGCGAACGAATATTATACATTATCTTACTTATTCTTAACGTAATTATAATGTTAATGTGTTCGACTACAGCGTTTTGAATAGGTAGTATTTTAACTTTGTATTGTCTAGATATAAGTATATTTTTTGTTTTGAAAAGGTGAAACTGTAGGTTTCCACTTGAGTAAAGTCATTAATAGATAGATAGAAAATAGATTAATATTTTTAGAAAAAAATAATAATTATAAAACGAGTTCATTAATTGTTAAAATGTTAAATAGTATTTGCAGAGCCCTCGACGTTACGATCCAACTCGCACTTGACTAAATTTTCGGAAGGTAAAAGTTGTCCAGCATATTAAATTATGGGCCCAAATTTAAGCGACATTGGTCACTAAACGGTCCTAATATTAGCATTTTATTACTATTAAACAAAATAGCAGCAAAAAATGCAATTGATAGTGAAATCGAAGAGAAATGCTGAAAGAAAGTAGATATTATTATGCTCACAGCACCGTAAATAACTATGCTTTAATGAGATATTTTTTAAATAATAAAGATATTTTTAGAAAATAGCAAACTACATAGAATAGGCATTGCAATACGTCGCGAAGTACTGTGGGTCATCAATGTCGAGATCAGTCTATAGTGTCTCACTACAGGATACAGTCCTGCGGTTTTGGACCATAATCCACCGCGCGGGTTCAGTGTGAATGTTGTTATTATTGAGGATTAAGGACTCTGCGAGTCAATACAGTCTCGTATCACTGCAACACTGCTGATATATTTTGGTATTAGTAACATTTTTAACGAAAGAATAAGTAACGTTATATTAGGAAATTATACACAGTACAGCTTAAAACACAGTTGCCAATCTCGGCTTTATTTTTAAAATAGTCGTTTACGCTTTCAAAGTTGGTACTCGTTCGATGGAAAGAAAATGCTGCACTAAGAAAGGGTATCACAGTGCCATCACTAATATCTTTAACGAAAGCATAACATTATATTCGGATATTAAAAATAAACGTGTAAGTACATGTGCGACAGTATGTATACACTTACAGCTCTGTTCATCTGCTATCTTCTTTCAATGAAAAAAACATACTTAAGTACATATTATTATATAGGTATGTTGTTTATAGAAAGAAAGGGCAATAGATACTCTTATTTTTTTCTGATAAGATCACCAGTGGTATTTTAAAATACCATACCATCAACCATGTTTCTCTACTGCTGTATTTTTTAGGAGACTTATCAGACGATCCCGATGGGCGGGCCATGTGATAAGTGGTCACTCGTTACCGCCGTCCATGGACACCTGCAACATCAGGATGTGGTTGCGCTGTAGATCTTGCAAGATCCTATTCAAAGCCTTCTTGAAGAGCCGCATGCCGTAACAGTTACAGCCTTATACGGTATAAACCGTTACCCCTATGTAAGAGTTTAATCCAAAGGTAAGCAACGCATCGAGAGCGTGTCCACGTTTGTCGTTGTTAAGTGATGTTGGTCTGTATCTTGGACGTTCGCAGGGCGACTATATTCACTTAGCACCAGGTGGTAAGTCTGCATAAACTGCACACACTGTGGAGGTGGTAAGACTGCTCGAGTGCTTATTTCTATTAAAAAGGTTATATTGCGAAATCGCGTTGACGTTTCTCGTTCATACATGATCCGGAGATTCGCTGATAATCGAGACGTATAGTAATCGATACTGGTACACTTTCGCGGTTCCGATCCAGTGGCCACGATATTTACACCTCGTCAGACATCTCGGTCTGTCTGAAGTCGAGCTCGAATTGAAGTCGAGACGCCTCACGTTGACTTCCTAACAATCCTTAACGGACTGAAATTGAATTTGACACAAAGATGGTATGGATCTGAAAGTTAACATACATATAGATGTGTCTATAAACTCGAGATTTTTGAAATAAACCAAATCGGTTTAGTAGTTCCAAAATTTTTTTTTTTTTATGGACGAAGGTGGTAGACGAGCATACAGTCCACCTGATGGTAAGTGGATACTGTAGCCCATAGACATCCGTGATACATGCCAACATTAGTCCAAAATGACAAACGTTGGCACGCCCCCGGATGCGCTGCCTACCTTTGGACATAGAAATGCATTTGGAGAAAGGGTTGGGGAAATGGGGAGGGATAGGATGGGAATGGACTCTGGCACATCTCACTCACTACCGAAACACGTACGTACATTAGGGAAATAAGATAAAGTGGGAAATGCAGTACACTTCAAGGTAGTCTTCTGTGAGAGAGGGGTAACGTGGCCAGTCGAGTGCGTCCAGCGGCTGTTGGATTGCAGCGTGCACTCTCCCCCTCATTATGATAGTGGAAACTTGCTAAAAAAATATACGAACATACAAACAATGGCATTGTTTTGTTTTATATAAAACAGATGGCAGACGAGCGGCCGGCCCACATGATGGTAAGTGAACACCGCCGCTCATGGACTCCAGGGGGTCAGTGACAACAGCGAAAATTAAAAAAATATTCCATTCTAATCTCTATTGCTGACATATTAAGGTCAAAGGATTTAAGATGAAATAAATTAAGATATACACGTGTATAGAATTAGCCTGCATTTCGTACGATACTAATATATGTAACTGTAAGAGCGTATACTAATGTTAATATGCGAACCGGCTTTTCCTATTTATTAAATAAGATAATATATTTTGATTTATCCGTCAGAGTTCTGATTGTTTGGAAGGAAGGCACAGACAAGTGTAAGTGGATGATGCGCTGCCTACCTTTGAAAATTTAGGATTGATTTGGAGGACCCGTTGAGTAAATGGAGAGGAATAGGACGGGAAGAGAAGGGTCTCTGGCGTATCTCACTCACTACCGAAACATGTACACGTATATTGGGGAAATACGATAATTCCGAGAGTGAGCGCTAACGTGACCGGTCGAGTGCACACAGCGACTGTGGAATTGCAGCGTGCAAGTACCATTCTCCTCCGGATTATATTTATATTAAATATAACACTCGATATTGCAACAAGGTTTACTCCACTTATTCCCACCCCATTAAATTCAACCATTCAACCCCATGAAGAATGGGGAATGTAATGGAATCAGAAAAACTCCGCGTTCCATTATAAGTTAGTAAATAAAAGAAAAATAATTTTATCAGTAATAAATTATAAAAAAAAATCAATTTAGATAATTTATGAAAGGCAACTTCAGAATGGTAAGACCTAAGAAAGTGCAATGACGCCATACATACATAAAACATACAGTGAGCAACAGGTCAAGATATAGGTACCCATCGAAACCTTAATAGCGAGTAATAAGGATGAGAATCGAATGGTTTCGGGTACATAAGCGTGTTGCTGACTGTACATATATTAAAACCTTAACAAAGCCGTCGTCTGACTATTAATATGTATTTTTAAAATGTCATTGCGGTTTTTGAACTAGTCATATAGAGCTCAAAACAACAAGTTTTTGGAAATTATGTCTATCTGTTTATACATCCATCTGTTTGTCTGTCTGTCTGTCTGAACGTCCAGTAACCACTGGCCAGATTTTAACGAAAATTCAGATAATTATAACTTATATGGTGCTAGTTTTATGAGTAACAATTTTCGATCTAGTTCTTCATCGTTTTTGCTAAAGTATTTGTTAATTAATGTTCGCGGATTAAAAATTTATTAGTTGTAACTTACAACGCCGTTTAAATTTGTAATTATGAATAGATTATGTCTTTGTGAATTATTATTACTTTTGATTTATAATGATACTGATTAACTTTACAACTTCATTTGAAAGACGAACTTGTTTCATTTAATATTACACACTGATTTACATTTTGTTCTATATTCATTTGTTATTTATTTTATTCTTACTATTTCCTATTCTTACTTAACTATAAAGATTAATAATACCTCCTCCAATTGCCTTGTGTCTGAGCAATATTCTCCACTTTGAGTAAATGATTAATTGCCCTGTGTCTGAGCAATATTCTCCACTTTGAGTAAATGTTTAATTGCTCTGTGTCTGAGCAATATTCTCCACTTTGAGTAAATGTTTAATTGCCTTGTGTCTGAGCAATATTCTCCACTTTGAGTAAATGTTTAATTGCCCTGTGCCTGAGCAATATTCTCCACTTTGAGTAAATGTTTAATTGCCCTGTGTCTGAGCAATATTCTCCACTTTGAGTAAATGTTTAATTGCCCTATGTCTGAGCAATATTCTCCACTTTGAGTAAATGTTTAATTGCCCTGTGCCTGAGCAATATTCTCCACTTTGAGTAAATGTTTAATTGCCCTGTGTCTGAGCAATATTCTCCACTTTGAGTAAATGTTTAATTGCCCTGTGTCTGAGCAATATTCTTCACTTTGAGTAAATGTTTAATTGCCTCGTGTCGGAGCAATATTCTCCACTATGAGTAAATGTATAATTGCCTTGTGTCTGAGCAATATTCTCCACTTTGAGTAAATTTTTAATTGCTTTGTGTCTGAGCAATATTCTCCACTTTGAGTAAATGTTTAATTGCCCTGTGTCTGAGCAATATTCTCCACTTTGAGTAAATGTTCCCAGTCTTTTCTTAAAACAATCCTAGAGAGAATCCTAGTGTGGGCAATTGGGTGTCGCGTTATTTATAAAAAACATCGTGTCCCTAATGTAATGCCGCCAGCATATTAGGTACCTAGGTACTTACTTTGTCACAAGGTCCCAAGCTGTATAATATATACAAAATATAAATATGCGTTTAATTAGTAAGTATATAAGGTTCATAGCGTTAGAGTTAAAATATTATATTATATATTATTACGATAGTTCATTAATTGTAGCATGCACTAATAAACAAGAATGTAAAAAAGAACTAAAATAAAAAAAAAAGTGATTTGTTTATGGAAACCAGCAATTTAAAATCTTTTGCCAAAACGTCTTCCTCGACCTTGCTTTAGCATTGAACCCGATAATTTACGCAACACCAAAAACTACACTGTCACCGACATAAATATTTTTATAAAGCATCGTACATAGATGAGTTAAATTTTTTATGCTGTGGTGATTTGTCGAGATCCTTTCCACCCGATGTGGTGTCGGCTGGCTTTAGAATAGTACCACCCTATCTCTTAATCGGGATAACAAAGCCGCTACCACAAGCCCTGAGGAAATACATCGCCTCTAAAAGAATGGACTCGTCAACCCTATTGGGCAGTGTGGTCTCCTCAGAACACACTGAGCATGAGGCCATGACCGACCACCAGTGGATGTTAATACATGTTAATTTTTAGTTAGATACATATAATAGTCTTATTGTACTGATTGTCGTATTAAAATATTTTTTAATATTGTAGGATTTGTAGGTTTTTGTAGGATCTTATAGCTTGTAAGTATAAACATCGAAATATTTCTATTCAATTTTGTGACGAGCCCACGGCGTCATAATTTTGAACGTATAATTATTGGCGATTGGCTCAAATTCGAAATTAACCGAGAATTAAATTCGAAATTAAGTTGTGATCTCCACAATAGGTATGTATATTTCTTCGAAATCTCCCTATAAAAGATTTTCCTTACTTGCAGGCTGGAGGGTGTTGTTCAACCAAACTAAAGAGGTTGACTCACTTCACAAAATGTTTTTCATCTTTTTTACACTTGCACATACGTGACGTCTATATAAAATCTTGCAGTTTTAATGGGGCCAAACCAAAAGAACCCTAACCTCTAGTACTACCCTTCACTTATACAAAGAACCCTTTATCATCCCCACTGAGTACTAAGCATGCCTAGATCACCCCTAGACGTGTTGAAGGGAATAGCATATACAATACCGAAATGTCTACGTCATTATCCTAGGCTGGATGACAAAAGGGTAAGACTGAATGTAGCCTGCTGGTACGGTACTTTAAATCAAAATATGTCATCTTAATGCTGTCTAAAATATGGTATAATATTGAGCAAGTGTGTTTACAATTGTAAGCGCACTTTATTGAGTATGAATTGGTGTTTTGGTAATAGAGTGACTGTAAGCAGATAGTGATGTCTTTACTTATACAAAAAGGCTGCAGACGAGCATACAGTCCACCTGATGTTAAGTGGATACATGTCGCTTTTGTACGCATATTTGTGCACGCTCGTTTTTTCTGCGGAGTGTACCGGGTCTGTTTCTTAACAGCTAACCTTACAGTGAAATAGCAAAGATTTTCGGTGTGAAGGTAAGATCAATCAAATTTGAAGTAGGAAAAAGAAGACTAGATACGAGTATGTCTCGGATTTCGGTTAGATTCAAGGCAGGATCGGTAGAATAGCTGTAATTATGTGCGGATATTTTAGATGGCGTTTTTATTTCCTTTTTTGTAAATTATTCCAAAGGGCGGACTTAATGCGTGACAGCATTATCTCCCTGTCACCCTTTGGACCTTGCAGGACATGAAGCGGTAGGAGAGTAAAAAAGTAACAAATATAGAAGATCTGTCTATCCAATCTGTGAGATTAAGTTCCTAACTGACTTGAAGGTACAATTAAGGTGCCCGAATGAGTGCAAGGTAGCACTGATGTACTGCCTCAAATGTAATTACAGACGCAAAAAAATCTAATGGTAACAAAAAGTATCTTATAATGTCGTTCTAATTACAAGTACCGAACCGCCAAAATCCAAATTGACGCGATGAATCAAATCGTCAATGGCTATTGTTTCCAACGAGGTCGCACTGATACAATAGTATTTTATTCGATACACATTATTATGATGGCAGAACAAGTTACAAGCGACAGTAACAGGCGGTAGCGGAGCTAGCAAGCAAACGAACTAGCTACAAATCAGTTAACATTGATTAAGTATGTTTATTTTTGACTGACAATCTGCATTTATCTAAAGTGACTTTTAACTTATGAAATCTTTGAGGAATAAAATCCGGAACAAACTGATTCGTCAGAGAACCAAAGTAATTGACATTGCTCGAAAGATTAGAGTTTTTGTCGGAAATCGCTATTTCCCGTATTTTTAACAAAAAAAAATGTTTAGAGTAGAGACACAGGATGCTTGCAAGGTCCCATTCACAATTATCTTGTGGAACCCCATGTTGCAGGTCGCTAGAAGAACCTAAGTTGGCAGTTCATTCGACAACTGTCGGGATGACTGCACAAATATTGTCTCTCATCAGATAAATCGGGCCATATTCGGCAACCACCTCTCACTTGCACCGTGGAAAACTCTTAAGAAACGATCGCTTGTTTTACGCCGAAATGTTTACAATGTGAAACGGGTTTTAGTGCAAGTTGCCAATTTCCACGCGAGAGTGAATGAAAAACGAGCTGAAGGTCGCTGAGACTCGATTGGGTAAGCTTCCCGAGTTTTATATAAATAAGAAGTCTGTTGATGGAAAAATTGCTCGTTTATACGCTTTTAAACTTTATTGACATACATATATATATGCATAAGTCACAGTTGGGCGTGTGGTATTCGCCGGCTTTACACAATCTCTTCCCGTGAGTGTCGTAAATGGGGGACTAAGCTGCTAGCACAAGCCCCGAGAAACTCGTTAACCCGCTTGGCCGGCACAGTGTTTTAAGACCATGCGTACTTCATACACAAGATAATGTGCATGAGTTGTAGTACAGACGACAAGAGTCAACACATTTCCTGAAATCTAGGACGTTTTTCTCAAACTGGGATTTTCATAAGTTTCAATATTAGATATCTCAATCATTGAGAAAGTAACGTATTTCATAAAAAATCCAGGACTACCGAAGGCATATTCCATATTGACGTATACCTTTGAGTTCGTCGACTCGAAACGGCGCTACCTATTCCGATCACTATAGCAATTAATGTACTCTGGAACAATCTGTGTTGAAACAAACAAAACACCGTGTCGTTCTGAGTCGAACACTATGCCCCTACAGTAGAAAAGATTCCACTGCATTTTATTGAACCGTGCTCTGCTACCATTGCTGTGTAGTGTCGGCCGGCTATATCACCACCCCATCTCCTCGCGTGGGTGAGGTAAAAGGCGACTAAGGAATAACACAGCCGCTATCACAAGCCCTGAGGAACTAAACCACCAGTAAACGAGTGGACTCGCGAACCCACTTGGCCAGCGTGGCCTTTCCAGGCCTTACATCCCTCATGCACAAGACAATGTACACTAGGAGGGCCGGGTCCAGCAGTGGATACTGGTTTCATTGCATTGCTATTGAAGTTCACACACGAATACCATTTAAAATTTACAATAAAATTGCTTGTTATTATGAGGATCTTGTCATGCAGAATTGTGAAAGACATTTTAAAAGTACTTTGCAAATTCCAAGACATAAAACCGACTTTAAAGCCTTACAAATGAGAGCGATATTTGAGATCGTATACAGGTGTATAGTTTATCATTGTAGAAATCGCAAGGACATTTTCGAGGCGTACAGCTAGGGTTGTCGACTATCCCGCGAGAGCCGGGACGGTCCGTTTGGCCGATAAGGCTACAAAAAATAGGTCGAAAAAACGTCGAAAATAATAATAATAACGGTGTAATGTTTTATAAACACCATCACTGATCGAAATAAAAGGTATTGAGTATCACTAGACTTATGGCAGAAGACTCATGGAAGAACATTATCTTGCAGATTAACAGCTCTCGCAGATCGAAAGAATATTGATCTGAGCACTACGCAATACGACATTTTAATTTATATTTTCTAGTTTCTTAGTTTTTTATGTATGTATGTCTATATTTATATAGAGACATTATTTCTTTATTTTATCAACTACTTTTATTCGTTTACAGATTCTCCACTTTCCACCGTATTCGTATGTATACCTTTCCACCCAAAGGTCGCCTGGCAGAAATCTCTTTAAATATAAGGCCGACGATTGTAATTCCAATTTTGTTTAATACTCTATTTAATTAATGTGTAATCTATAAAATGATAAAAATAACTTATATTCTTGTTTCTCTTGTGTATGTTTTGGTACACAATAAAATATATCTATATATCTATGGCAGTTTGATATTTATCTTATGTACTGCGTGTTCTTCATCTTCAGCCTGTATAACGGGGTATGTTCTGACGAACTGTTCGTTATAACTCGCACCTCTCGTCACAGAAGAGCGATGCGGTTTCCTCGATCGTGCAGTGTACGGTCCGAAAATCGTTTTTTGCCGCCAACTCGTAGGCTGTGGGACGAACTGCCTCAAAACGTGTTCCCTCTTATGCTACGACATGGGATTCTTCAAGAAAGTTGTGAATAGAATTCTGCAAGGACGGCAGCGTACCCGAATACCCCGGTGTTGCAGGCGTCCATAGGCGGCGGTAGCCACTTACCATCATGTGGACGGCTTGCCTGTCAGCCTCCCTTAATATAAAAAAAAATATTGTTTCTGTAATAAACCTTCCATTATTGCCGATTCCCCAGATTTCGTAGATATCTGCAGAATTTTTCCTGCTTTTTTTAGCTTCAGGCAACCCTATTATTACCTTACACGACCCAAGGAATGCATAATGACGGATTTGCACTGCATCACTAATGCACTTCGTGAATACGCCTTATTATGTCTCTTTTGTACTCGGTTACAGATGACGGTATGTGCTGTGAATATTAAATGGTGATTTTTGAGTTGCAAGCGTTGAAATTGTAACTTTGAATAAGTACTTCAAAATGTAAACATAAAATCATAGCACAGACGACGGCAAATTTTGTCGCAAAAATTAATATATTTCTTACTCGTCCGCGAGTTACTTACAAAATGCACGGAAAACGTACTTTAAGAATTGCCTACTACTCTTTTGTGAAGACATTGGCTGATGGTACCTATGGCATATAATAATAATATAATTTATTTGTAATCATAGGTACATATACAAAGATCTTAGGTAAATATTATAAGTTGATAAAATATATAAATCTTCTGACATATATAATAATAATATGCCTGTACTGTTTGTATTAAAATATGATAATGTGTCAATTCTGAAAATGTTTGTAATTTTAGAAACTTTATAATTTTGTTATCTGTAAATAATAATAATGACTGATTTTTTTTTTTATTAATTTTGTAATTTGTAAATAATAATATGTAATTGTGATAAATTGTAAATTTGTATACCGGAGACTGTTAAGTACGTGGACGATGCATGTTTATACTGACTTACTAACTGATGTACCGTACTTAGAACAAATAAACAATATTCTATTAAAATTAGTTCCAGTATGTTTTATGCAAAGAGTGTACAAATCTTTAGTTATTAAGAGGTTACATACATTAACCACTACGTTAACAAACAAACAAACAAATAAATGGGCAAAATAGTCAGACATTACAAATTACAAAGATTAATACTCCCCAACTTAATGTCAGATAGTTACAAAGAACTATGTATATACAAATGACTATATGATTCTATACTCACCTATGTACAAAGATTACAAAACCGTTTGTCATCTTTTTCCCTTACATGGTTGTAATCTCAAAAAACATATCAACTGGAAGGATCCTTTGCACCTCTTGAGATGAGCACGAGTGTGAAAAACTTTAGAGAGAAAGAGAGAGAGAGAGAATAGTACTTCTGCATACGAGTGTCGGTCTGTCTGCAGTCTTAATTAACGCCCGAGTCGCGGTGTTGACAGTAGGACAGCGTTATACAAAGCGAGCGAAAAATCTGACGCACATTGCAGACATTTTATACATTCATTATTTTTATAGACTTCTTAGTTCTTTTATTTCTCTTTTTTAATTTAGGGAATTGTCAGATTTACCCATAGCACAAGTTCGGAAACAAAACTGTATAAATGTTATCTTCACAGCTCTAGTGAAAAAAGTTAAATTAAAAAAAATAGACAGCTTTTCTTAGTTTTCACGATTAGTCCGACCAGAAATCGAACTCAGAACTTTTTTTATTGCAAGCAGGGGCGGTTCCAACTGGGCTAATCGGCCGTCAATGTTTTATAATAAGCGATCCTACTGTACATATTCACATCGAGCCTACTATTATAGCAAAACAATCTTTCTAAGAAATAGAAACCTTAGACACGACGAAATTATGTTTAAAATTGATTAAAAACTACTAGTACAGACCTAACAAAAACTTCCTTCTTGGCTATGAAATAAAGCACAATTTCGGTGCTACAGGTCCATTTAGCGCTTTAGAAGAAATTAGACTTTATGCGTTGGTGTTAAGGTGCATGTTTGTTTGTTTGTGTTAAGAACGTGCCTAACAGTCGTCTGGATGCGGACATTGTTTCAGAGTTAAGGACCGAAGGAGTGCTTTGTTTCAGTCCTTTGTAGTACCAGTCCCTTTATGAGAGGTGTCAGGATTCTACCTGATGATGCTAGGGCATTGTAAAAATGCTTATGACAGGCGCCAGTCACATTGTAAAGTGCTCAAAATCGCAGAAATGCGCATGAGTCACAAATTATGATACTTAATATTGTTAATACTTTGGTACTTGTAGTTATAGTAAGCAGTTGCTTCTAAATAATAAGTGAAAAACAACAATACTTCAATGAGGTTTTATGTTTCGTTGCAAATTCGAAATGAGACTTGCAGTAGAAATGTACTGGAACAGTGATTTTATATCTGGCAACCCTAAATTCCTAGCGCTTGTTTTACAACGTTATATTTGCAGTTGGTGTCACCTAGTCACCTATTCAATAACTTGATAATTAGCTGCAAACGAATTTGCATTTTTTCGAACGCCAATACTATAAAAAATAAGACGTACATAATCGGGCCGGCTAGATGGACTGACGACTTGAAGGAAGCCGCCGGTAGTACCTGGACGAGAAGAGAGGAAGAGCCACCCCTATATCAGCAGTGGAGAGATTCAGACTGATGGTATCGTATAGTAATAAGAAAGTAGGAAGCTTTACCTTAAATCTCTCACTGTATTTCTTATAATGAAACCGCAGACCAGGAACTGAACCTTAATCTAGAAGGTTCTAAATCTACACATACAGCGCTGTTAATGTGAGAAATCACAAACAATAGTAAAACACGGAAAGCACGGCTCATCGGTCTAATGACCACTGTTTTTCATAACCATTCTAACCTGACCTCCAGAACCCCCACCGTATTCCCCTTACCGGAATATCATAGAGTCAAACTGGAAGGGGGGAGGAAGGTCTGACGAGAATGGGCGGAGGTACCACGCGAGACGACCATTTTCTCGCGGGCGATTACGTTCTAACCTGTGGGAACATCTATAACTGATTTGGTGTAATTTAAAAGAGTGTGGTTGTTAAAAAAGGTTGATAATATCGAGGTCGAATAAGGATATTGTCAGAGATTTTTTCTCTCGAATATCATTTATTAAATTTCTTTCTAGTAGGAAGCAGTGAAGGAAGAATAAGATTTCAAGTGTCATGGAAGGTGCCATGTGTCACTCTTTTTTTATGGATGAAGGCGGCAGACGAGCATACAGTCCAACTGATGGTAAGTGGATACTGTCGCCCATAGAAATCCACGATACATGCCAACATCAGTCCAAAATGACATAGAATAGGATGCGATGGGAATGGGCTCTGGCAAATCTCACTCACTACCGAAACACGTACTTAGGTAGATTAGAGAAATAAGATAAAGTGGGAAATGTAGTACATTTCAAGGTAGTCATCTGTGAGAGAGGGGTATTGTGGCTAGTCGAGCGCGCCCAGCGGCTGTTGGATTGCAGCGTGCACTCTCCCCCTCAAGTCTTTTAAAGGTGGTGCAATTCCTCAGGGTTTGTGGCTTCGTTATCCCATTTACGACACCCCACGGAAAGAGATGGGGGTAACGCTATCCTAAATTCGGTCGATACCACGGAGCAATATAGTGTATTTACTTATATTTGGAAACACTTATACTACTAACATAGATACATACGTGTTATATGTATCGTAACTATATAATTTAACCAGTTTCGCCCGACCTTGCCATTAAGCCCTGCCTCTCACTCCAATTGAAACGAGAAACATTAACAACATAACACGAATGCCAATATCTCAGTTTACCAAGGATTATGTTCTCTAGAAAAGTCGTGACGCGTGATTATTGTACGACATGTATGGGAGTAGGTTTAAGTATAATATAGATCATGGGAATATTTAAATGTATCAAGGTATGGAGGTCATAGTTTAGGGACATAGCATTCCGACACGGACAAAGCTAATAAATAATCCTCGGAGCTAGGGAAGTGAAGTTGAGTTTTTGTCTGATTATTGTAAAAATCGTGTAGGTATTAGGCGTTTTGTGGTTTAAGTGATAGTATATTAAACTTCAAAGTGTTTTTCTTGCTCATCAAATAAAAGCGCGGTGGTGTTGCGTTTTTCGCGTGCTTCCAAGGAGTCCTCTTCTGTCCTCGGTAAACCTACTATCGCTTTACTGAGGGACTTCTGACTTACTTCCACGGGATTGATACTGGCAGGATGTGCTAATTGCACCATTGCCATTTATGAAGAAAAAAATCCTTTAACGAACCCATTTTGTCTTCTAGTATCGCGTAACATATTGCTCTAATTTGGAAAAACTCATTAATTAATTTAAATTAATTATTTTAATGAAAGTTTTGGTAAAATATTTGATTAATTTAAAATTTAGCTAGAAACAAAAAGAATAAACATTGTTTATTGTCTTTGTTTTTTTTAATATTAATCATTTAAGTATTATCATTGTTGCATAATTTTGTTTTCGTTAAAAATGTTATAGAACATTTAACTGAACGTTTAACTGTATATTACCAAGCGCGCACCACGTCCCATTGCAGAGCAGAGACCTCCCCTAACTAATGACTGGGGGGGGTTTCGCGTCATAACCCACTATGCGGGTCCAATGCGGATTGGTGGCTCACATGCTCCAATTTTTTTTTTATTCCTCGTACATGTGGGGTCTCCTCACCTTCGAAGTAGTGACAATTTTTAAAAATCCGCACTTAAGCCATAAAAAAATAACACATACACACAACTGGAACCAATATTTAGGAAGTCATGTAAAAACACATATGCATAGAAAATAATAAAAGCCAAAAACCATTCCCGCAGGAAGTACACAAAGTTTACGGGACTGACGTCTGTTCCAAATATAGCTCCACCTGGTGCAGTCGTAAACATGTCCCGGGATGAATGGAATCTTCTGGAATGTTGGGATTATGTTATTGACCTTTGGAGAATGGTAAAATGGTGTGTATACCTATAATAGTAATCTACTATAAAATTTATTGCCGCCTTTTAGAAGACTGTCGTGAAACGTATTACGTGTTTGTGGAATGAATTACTACAGTCTATTTCCTATCAAAATAATGGGATAAGGAAGGTCGCTCATTATATTCCCTACTCCCCTATGGGAGTATGCATTCTACATAAGTACTTGTCCAGAGTTATAGTAGTAACTCCAAGTAACATCCTAGGCGGAAGATATTCAAGCTATACAGTATAAAAATTTTAGTTCATCAATAATGCAGAGCATAATTAAAGATTAAAGGTCATGTAGTTCTTTTTTCATCATATATGGCAATGGTGCAATTAGCCTGAAACGAGCCTAAATTTCAAAGTCTAAAACGTATGCTATTATTGTCCAGTCAGGGTGAAGTCGTGAGTCGCCAAGTAAAACGATAGTATATACATAATGGGAAGTATAATAATTGTATTGTTATATCTTATGTTATTACCAGGCGCGGATACAGGAGTCCGCTATTCAATTTCTTTGTATTTTTACCTGTTTTAGAAAATTTGTACTAATGGAAAAAAACATGATAAAATTTTAATTCTCTAACCATATAATTCTTACATTGGATTACTCGGCTATTTATCTATCTTGTAAAAAAATATGTAATAAAAACACATAGGTATAGGAAATAAAAAAATAATAACTGATTTTTTTTTAATTATTAACAATTTGTCCGGGTTTATTCACAAATTTTGAAAATTACGCGTTAATATTTAGTTCTGTTCTCTACATATTCACACAAATCACACATACTTACGTTTCCATAGATACATAATTTATTTTTTATTTTTGAGTTACGAATTAGTTACGAACAACAATGTAAGTTATTAACAAGCAACAATGTTGTAACTAGTAAGTTGGTGTTTCCGATCCAGTTGACTAACAGCAATTTCTAAAAATGGTAAATTCGCCTGCCGCCGTTTTTAAGCGGGCCAGTTGCCACCTAAGTCAAAGTTTACAGGTGTATACAACGTGTCATTGAAATAACGCAAAGCTGAAAATAGCCATTCGTATTGAGAGTGGAATCGATTACCACCAGTTTCTACGATAGGTTTTTTTATTCATAATTTATAGGAAAATTCTAGTATATCTTTTATTCCACGCGCGTCGCGCGCGCCACCTACGCGCCCGGTCTGAGGAATAAGCGCTACGAACGTTTTAGACAGAACAACAAAACCTTACATGTTTGTAACTTTTCATGCAACCCTTAAAATAATTGTATTTTTCGCTAGAACGGCTTTATAAAGCAGATATTGTGAAATGTAGCCCATTTTCTTCTGTGAGAAAGGGGGTAACTTGGCCAGTCGAATGCACCCAACGTCTGTGAGATTGCGACGTGCACCCCCCCCCCTCCCCTCCAAATACGTGAGTACCTTTCTAGTCGTTTACTTTTTTTTTATTAAACATCTACTAACAATGCGTTCCAGCCGAAAGTTCAACTAATTATTGACATTACAAAATTAGATCCCGCCCACGTTCCACAGTTGACAAGGAACAAGCAAACTGACAAAGCGCCCACCCTTTCCGCTATATACGGTGAACAGTAAAGTGGGGAACCTTAATTACTTAATAATAAGGTCTAAAATAACCGGTCGATGTAACCGACTGTATGTACACAGTAAACAGTTTAGTATGCGCCTGCTTTATGGGAACGTTTGATCTTGAGATTAAAGTTAAAACCGTTAGTTTATTGATATACAATATAAAATGTTTTGTCTTGTTTGTTTGTATAGGCCAGTGTTTCTCGAAGTGGTTGATGTTGCCTCCCAAGGGAATCCTATGGGACGGTTACATTATGATAAAAATAAGGAACAGCGCTATATTAAGAGAATAGCAATTTCTGCTGGAAGAATTGCTGTGGAGTAATTTCTTCCGGACAACCTTGAGGTAGTAGTGGCGTTATTGGAGGGCATGGAATACATATAAATAAGGGGGTAATTGAAATGAAAATTGATGGAATTAAATAGAATGGTAAACGATGGATAATACATTGATAGATGCAAAAAATTGTACAACTATTGATTATAGGATTAACAGTTTTAAAGACAGACAATAAGGTCTCTTTTTCTTAGATAACAACACGGATAATTGAAAAATAAATAAAAAAGTATCTTCGTTTACTTTGTGATAAATTCAAACCCATTAAAATTTGTAACAAAAACCCTTTTAAAATACCATAAAAATTATTTTGAGAAGCTGTCAAACTGGTAGAACGCCGTAAAAGTATGTTCAAACAATTTTTATATATACTGAAGCCGTAAAACCTTCTC
The DNA here is from genome assembly GCA_914767545.1 of Sesia apiformis. NCBI lineage: Eukaryota > Metazoa > Arthropoda > Insecta > Lepidoptera > Sesiidae > Sesia > Sesia apiformis. The sequence continues at coordinate 14,673,007 of OU611967.1, read as the reverse complement.
ATAAAATAATCATAAAGTCTTATCGAAATTTATTGGATCATATATATTTTATCATATAATTGTATAAGACGGATAAAAGTAACTAAGAAATCTTTAGGATGGCCGTCGATAAACCATTCCACTTGCCGCGTAGTTTACTATTCTTTTTTTATATAGAACTAGCTGTGCCCGGCCACGCGTTGCTGTGGCTGCCCAACAGATGGCGCTTACCCAGCTTTTTTCAATATATTTCTAGATTTTTTTTTCCGTGAACGTTTCAGATATTTTAATAGTTATTCTGCTATTCGGGACGTAGACTAATCCAACAAATCAGAGATCATTAAAATCGGTCCAGACGGTCTCCAGTTATAAATGGTGTAACTAACCAGACTTTGTTTTATATATATATATAGATAGAAGATAGGTGGCAGACGAGCGGGCAGGCCACGTGATGGTAAGTCATCATCGCCGCCCGTGGACACCTGCAACACGACTCTGTGGCAAGGAAGTGCGGATGAACCGCACGACGATGACGACCGGTGCGATGGTAAAAACACGAAGTTGATTTTATTCCCTGTTATTTATTATTATTATTCATTTGCTGAAGCGACTATTTATACTACACGAGGCCAGTACGTGGTCTCCATTGAAGGACTCGAATCAGTTATCGGTGACGGGACAAATAAAACCAGCCCTTTTATCGTGCGCTGCTGGGTATGCACCTCCTTCTCATGCACATTGTCTTGTGGTTGAAGGATGTATCCACTCTTTTAGAAGTATAATTCCTTAGGGCTTGTGAAAGGTTTGTTATCCCTTAGTCGTCTTTTGTGATATCCACGGGAAGAGACGAGCAATTCTAAAGCAGCATATGAGTTGCCAGTTCCACGTGCTGATGAACTAAGTTGGTGACTTTCATTCTTCGGCGAATCGCTTCGTTTCGTATCTTATCCCGCAAAGGAACTCAGAGTAGAGCTCTCTTCATAGCTTTGTAATAAGATTCAATCAAGACATGGCATAATATGGGGCATAATGGCTTGTAACATTATAATTAACACAGTAAACGTAACACTTATATGTTCACCATTGTTATTGTGGGAATTTTACAACAATAGCGTTTCTTGGTATTCTCATATGCAATATGGATGGATCGAATTGTTTTGGTAATGTTTATTTGAGAATTCTTTAAGGCCCCAAATACATAGAAATACAGACAAATACCAAATACAGACGCGAGTGAACGCGAGAGCGTTTTTCTACGAGTAAATGTATTGAAACGCCGCTTTTACACATACAGTGCGGTCTTAGCGAGTAATGAAAAGATTAGTGCGAAAAGGATACCGTTTAGATAATTTCTTTGCGTATTGTATCTATGTGTTAATTATTTATTTGAACATATATAAATACTTCGCCGTTAACACTGATGCCGCAATGTTTCCAGTCCAGCATTTTAAACGCGTCCTCCAGTGCGTCTGTGAACAGTTTCGGGGATAATACATGTCTCACTACCCGACGTGGATGTATTGCATTAGTAAAAAAAAGAATCAGCAAGCTGAAGTGGCAATGGACAGGCCATATATGCCGCAGGACGGATAACCCTTGAACCCTTGGGGAGTCCTTGGATGGAGACCACGTACCGGGAAACGTAGAAAAGCCAGGCGGACTGACGACTTGAAGAAAGTTGTCGGTAGTGGCTGGATGAGAAGAACTGAAGACCGTGTGTGGTGGCGAGCCTTGGGAAAGGCCTATATCCTGCAGTGGAGACACAGGCGTATGGTATATGTATATGTGTGTGTGTACATATACATATATATACATATTTGTATGATTGTATATTTTATTTATTCCAAATTTTATTTTATATATTGTTCTTCACTTGCGGTTTTTTATATAGAAGAACTAGCAGACAGTCGTCTGAAAAGTAAGGGAGTCACCTCCGTCCATAGACACCTGTAACACCAGGGAGCATGCGGGTGCGCTGACAACCTTGCAGAATCCTTTTCACAGCTCTCTTGAAGAGACCCATGTCGTAGCGTAACGGAAAAACTTAACGGTATAAAGTGTCATCAAGACTCTCTTTCGTGAGATTCTGAAATGGGCTGGACATGTTGAGAGTGTGTCACAAAGAGCGCCAATTTACTAACAGGCTGGATCACGCAACAAATGAGACCACGAGGCAGGCCACGGATTGAGTGTGTAGAGTAGTGCTCGGCAACCGGTGTCGCGCTGCTGCACACTGGGATGGTATCACCCAGTGTGGGTGTGTAACTAAGGGCACGAGCGTGACAAATTTCCAGCGGGTTTACACACTTTTTCACTTATTCATTGATTTTTTACTTTTAAATTAGTAAAGCATGTATTTTTTTTTTTTTTTTTTAATTTCTATACTTATGTTTTTAGTACAGGTGTGCCGCCGCATTTTGAAATGAATATAAGTGTGCCGCAAGTGGCAAAAGGTAGCGGAGCAATATTCGGTGTGGAAGATCTGAGATGCAGAGAGAATAACGTCCTGAAAGAGTGAGAGGACAAAGATAGAAGCAAATTGAGGAGGATTGTAGAGGAGGCCAAGCACACAAGAGGATTTTAGCGCCGCTGAAAGTAAAAAGTAAATAAGTGCATTCTCAAAAAAATGGATTCAATTTCTACCAGGTCTTATGACTCCTTGCAAAATTGTTTCAATTTCGTCGGTCGTGTTATAAACATAATTTAAGGTCACCGACCATTGTCCTCGATAGCGCTCACGACTGTTAAGACGCCCACAACAATTATCTCCTACATCGATAAAGTATCAACTTATCCCAATTCTTTTCTCGGAATAAGCTCCTTATGCGAATCAGTCAAAACTTCCTCGTATGGAGGTTAAAAAACTAAGGCCGAGCCATGGGAATTTATCGATAAATAAAATTTAAGATATCGACAGTATAATAGCAACATGGAATTGATTTATTTTATGTTAAAATAGTAAAAATTGGGTTACTAAATTATTTATTTTTATGGAAGATTTACAGTCATTTGAAATTTATAAATCTAGGCACCTACAACGACAAAAACAAGTGTTATTATAATATTTAACAAATGGTGTTAATTATATCTCCACATTTGACTACTATGTATACATTTAGGTCTAATGAAATATGATTAAATGCAGCATAAATTTTTTAACATAAAACACTTATACTAACATAAATCGAACAATTGGATAATTAAACAGCGCAATTAAATGTTTTCGAAGAAAAAGTTCCCTGCTAGGGCTCGTCTTACTGATGTTGTGCTGGTGCAAACCAGCTGAAAAACTATTTAATATGCATAAGCTTGGGTTTTATTTTTATACAGCGGTATAGTAAGAATTTGAATTAAATAGTTTTTCATATAAAAGCTTAATTTCGTATAATTTAGTAGTAGGTATTATTCATCCACCGACTTGAAGAAGTTCGAGCATAGTGGCTGGATAAGAAGAGCCGAAAAGCCGATAAGCCTGCGGAGAGAGGCTGATAGTATGGTATGGTATTAATTATCCTATTTCTCAACATCCTAATACTATAAATGCGAAAGTTAATTTGTTTGTTATTAATAAATCTGCAACAAATCGAGGTATCGCTACCAAATTTGGTAACATGTAGTTTGTGGAACGAATATGATAGTTTTTGCCTATTTCAATGTGGGTAAAACAGCAGATAGTATTAGTGTAAAAGTATAATAGTTTCGTTGTATTGATAAAAGTTTTTCATCGAAATAATCATCGATAATTTACCTCGATAGCTTCCACAACACTATCGTGAAAATCGCTCCGATATCCTTTTGTTTAATGAGAACATTCCGTTAATAAACAACCGTTTCGTTAACGAATTCAGTGTTCTGGTTCCTTATTGAGGTTTCCGCTGTAAAATATAAATAAATAACACATATATTTTTATTTTTAGGTCAAAAAGGGCTTTAGCGAAATAGATTTATGGAATATCTGTCTTGACTCTTGATATTAAGGGCCTATGCCCATCAGCATTACAGAACTTGACATGTCAGCATTACAGAACTGATGTAGCATTATATACATCATATTTTTGTTTGATGTGTGTTTTGCGTGTGTTTGCGCAACTTTGTGTGTTGCGTCAAATAAAACATTTTATATTTAAAATGTCAAATGGGTAAATGGGTCTGAACGAGTAGAATCAACTCGACTCAAATTAAGTCGTGACCACGGCAGGTACCCGTGGAGTAGAAATAAAAGGTAAACAAAAACTTTTAGTTTTACGCGCTCCAGACCCAATTTACAACATAAAATGTGAACAAAATCCGTTTTACAATATAAAATGTGTGCAAGACCCGTTTTAATATATAAAATGTGAACAAACCGAGGCAGGTGGCGGGCACCCGCTGGATGCAGGTCGCTGCCGATAGGTCTAAATGGCGGACAATGGGGGAGGCCTATGTCCAGCAGTGGACGTCCAAGGGCTGAGATGATGATGATGATGATGAACAAACCGAGAAAGCACAAAAGTTAAATAAAACATTTTCTTTCTTTCTTTTATCTTCCAAGTGCCGTGTGGCACAAAGCCGCTACTACAAGCGCTGAGAAACTTACACCACCTCTAAGAGTGGTGGCCTCGCCAAACCCGCTTGGCCAGCGTGCCGTTTTAAGGCCATACATCCCTTATACACAAGAAAATGTGCACGAGGAGACCCATGTCCAGCGGTGGATGCTGAAAGGGTTGGTTGCAAATTAATTCCGAAGAATTTGACAAATATTGAGCGAATAGTTATCTCAGTATATTTCTTTGAATTTCAAGGCCACAGCAAATTTCCATATCATAAACCCGAGATTAATCTATTATACGATCGTCCTAGATTCAAAATAATTTATTATTAAACAAGCTACCGGCCAATAAATAATGAATTACACGTTAGATAACATCAATACCCCAGGCACGTATGCAATCTAAGGCTGCATTTACATTAAAAGGCTAAGCAACGACTAAGCGGTGTACTGCCACATCGCTTAGTAGCGTGGCATTGTTAGCACGCGGTGCGTTTATCGTGTATAGTCCGTTCCAATCGAATTTTTCCAAAATGTAAACAAAAATGGCGGTCTGAGGTAACAGACACGGCCTTAAATTAAATAGTGAAGTGATAAATTGATGATTGATTGATACATATGAATAGTTTAATCCATCGAGACTGCAAGTTTGACATGGATTTATAGATAAATGTTAAGATATTTCAATAAATTAAGGCCGAGTCAGTTGCCTCAGGCCGCCATGATTGTTTACATTTTGGAGAAATTGGATTGGAACGGAATATAGATTGAAACATCGTGCTTCGGACGCGCGACTAATTACTATGTTCGCGCGTTCTCTCGAGTGATTCTTCAAACCGTTCCATAAATAACTGACTTTTGGTTACCAGATGCTCAGTAAAAATATATTAATTTTTTTGTGTTAAAAGAATAAATCAATAGCGGTGGTCTATGTAACTAAACTAAGTAAATGAAGCTCCATTGATGTATGGGCATGATATTGATGAGAGAAGGTATAAAATAGTTCTCAGTACTAAGTTATACTCCAATTGCAATTTAAAAAAAATTAAATACTAAATATCTTTAGAAGTAAAATTTATTTATATACTTTTATTGTACACAAATAAAATTCGTTACAAAAGAAAATACATACAAAAGGCGTGCTTATCCCTTGAGGAGATTTCTACCAGCAAACCTGCGAGAGCGGTAGGCGAGCAATGAAATGGGGAAGACAGTGCGTACCTAAACAAACTACTATAAATACTACTTTTATAATACAATTATTACATACATATAGGTACATACTTATACTTATACATATATATATATATATACCTATATATTGTAAATATATACATACATACATATTTTAAATATAACACAGATAACGTATTTAAATATTCACAAATTCTGAACTCGCTCCAGTTTGTTAAGGAGATTCTCAGTGGTGCCGAGAAAGTCAACATTTGTATAGTCAATGGTGGGGTAAAGAAGGGATTGTGCAAGAGTTACCTTAGTTTTGAAGGGAACGAAGTTTTGAAGGCGCTTCAGAGAATGAAGGGAGAAGTATACTTTTCTGCTTAGTTCATTAATAACCCCAAATTTTTCACAGTAGGTACTAGAGAACATTATTATAAGACACTAGCGGCCGGCAAGCGTTGCAATGCGATAGATTTCTTTTTGCAATGCGATAGAAACCTTCGCGGGTACGACTTCGAGCACGACAACTCACCAAAGTTTCATCGTAATCGGATGATTGGTTTAGTAACGCATAGAAGATTAATTTATTATCTGAGTAGGCTTTACAGCGTTGTCCAAAAATTCACTTACTCAGGAATCCCTTACAACTGAAAAGGGACAAACAGTAATTATAAGTAATAAATAAATTTGCGTAAAACGATAATTAAAATTCTCGTCCATAAAAGCAACTTTCAAGTAACATAGTTCTGAAGAATTATCCTCATATATTCTCCACGCAATTTACATGGTATCTAGCGACTAATCTTTGTTTTGCTGACTGCGATCACGTTGCAGGATTTAGTCGGAAGCAGCGTCGCTGAGTAACGCTGCTTAGCCACCCAGTGTGAAGGCACACTAATAACTAGATACACACGAAGAAAGTACTAAGATAATTCAAACGATTATCTAAGGGAAAGTCCAAATGGTATTGTATGCAAAATTAAGCACTTAGTGTGAACTGGAGCTATATTAAACTAGAACCTCGCCCGCCCCTCAATCGCCATTATAAATGTATTAATTATATCAATTGTTAATAAAATGAACCACGACGATTCTTTACTAAAGTGTGGACTTGGCAGACCATATCATCAGCGTGAATTATTGAAAGAAAGACACATAAAGCACACATAGGAAGAGTAAATGATGACAGACAGAATGACAGAAAATAAATAATCACAAAATATAATAATTATCATTCCATGCTTCCATATATGGAATGATAATTATTATATTTCCATATATATATATATATATATATATATATATATATATATATATATGATATATATATATATATGATAGCCGATGGGGCAGAAGGGTTCTCGAGTGGAGACCACGTACCGGCAGACGAAGCCGAGGACGTCCATCTGCTAGATGGACAGACGACCTCATAAAGGTTGCGGGCACCCGCTGGATGCAGGTCGCTGCCGATAGGTCTAAATGGCGGACAATGGGGGAGGCCTATGTCCAGCAGTGGACGTCCAAGGGCTGAAATGATGATGATGAACAGACAGTCTATATCACTGTACCGTAAAGTATCGACCAATCGATCGTTCGCAAAAATACAAATACCTTAGCAGCTTATTATAAACTTATTCAATAAGAGACTATAGACAGCGCCTCATTATTCAATAAGAGGTTATAGACAGTGCCTCATTTTTCAATAAGAGGTTATAGACTGCGCCTCATTTTTCAATAAGAGGTAATAGGCAGTGCCTCATTTTTCAATAAGAGATTATAGATAGCGCCTCATTATTAAATAAGAGGTTATAGACAGTGCCTCATTTTTCAATAAGAGGTTATAGACAGCGCCTCATTTTTCAATAAGAGGTTATAGACAGCGCCTCATTTTTCAATAAGATATTATAGACAGGGCCTCATTTTTCAATAAGATATTATAGACAGGGCCTCATTATTCAATAAGAGGTTATAGACAACGCCCCATTTTTCAATAGGAGGTTATAGACAGCGCCAACCGCTAACATCTTTGTAGAACAAACCTATTCATGCAGTCAAAGAGCAACGAAAATGTACTTCAATATCACGGTAGTAACTGGTTTATGGAATCAAAAAAAGGTTGGAATGTTGTTCGGTTGAATAAAAAATCACAATAATTCATTACAATGAAATCCCTAGTTTCCGTAGTTCTGCCCGAATGTAATTGTGAAAAATATATAGTAAATGAATCAAAATTCATGTGTAGTTTGAAGGCGTGTTATTTATTACCCGTCACTTCTATAATAAACAATGCCTAATTGTCGTTAATAAACGTTAAATATGACAAAATATCGGCAATAATATTCATAAAAATAAATAGTAAACGTCATAAAAATGTCTCAACATTCAAATTGAAGTCGTATAAGCAAGTTCAAACCGGTGTTAAAATTAATTACTCCATATATCTCAGAAGTCAAAAATTAATCAAAATCCTTATCACCATCACAAACCGACAATTATCATAAGAAAACTGATACCATAAACACCACTCTTTGAAATCATTGCAAATGACGTTCGACGCAAGATATCAATATTCAATAATAAATACAGGGTTAATCTGTGTCGGTGTAGGGTTGTCAGTGACAAAAGCAATTGTGAACTGATCTGAAACTAGTGGAGGCTATCTCGCGGACATAGCTCTGACTTTTACTTTTAGATTTTACGCGATTAGATCCAATTTACAATATAAATCATAGTTCATAGAATCAGAATGCTAAAGCAGCTATAGGCAAGACATTTTTGCCTCAGGGCCGATAACCGATGGAGTAGACGAGTCCTTGAATGGAAGAAACGTGCCAGGAAGCGCAGTGTGGAACGGCCTATTAGCAGGTGGAATGACGACTTAAAGAAGATCGCAAGTGGAGACCGAAGATCGAGTGTGGCGGCGAGCCTTGGAAGTGACCTATATTCAGCAGTGGAGAAACATGGGCTGTATACGATGTAGTGGATGGCGAAACCTTTTACTTTAGTACTTTCGATCGATTTAAAGGTTATTTTATTTATTATGTTCTGCACTATTTCTGCATTTAGAAAATATGGTATACGCAAACTACAAAGTTACAAACGATTTATTTCTTTGGTTGAGTCCATCTTTCACATTTTAGTCCTTCAAGCCGGACATAAATGATAAAAATGTCTTATTTGCAGGACGAAAGGCTACTAGACTATCACAATCGCGTGGCAATCAGTGGACGTCATCGAAAAAGATCAATAGTTCCCTCTAAAGATTGTCTGTCTGTATAGCAAGATTGTCCTCTCTCTTCTTAACCTGTATACACCCAATTATTCAGATTCGTGAAAAATTCAATTTATTGCATGTTATCAACAAGTTGCCAACCCTATTCTTGCGCTCCACATCTCAATCTCATCGACATGTGGTCGTTAAAAACAAAAGTATGGCCGAGCGATGCGAAAAATTAGCATTTAATTGTATGTAAAACGTGACATTTGCTCGGAGAAAGTTGTAATGGATTGATCTTTATGGAAGTAAGGAGTTTTGAGGTTAAGATGAAATGAGGAAGCCTTGTGGAATCATACAATGCTAGCAGTTTTTGTGTCATCCAATTGATAACCTTACAAAGGGCGCAATTTTATTTTATTTCTGTAAATAACATTGGTCTTGTGTTGTCGATCGGCTTTAGAATACTCGTAGCACCTCTTTGGCATGTCAAGGATCATAGAATATCATCTCTTTGCCATCTCTAAAACACGACGAAGGAATAAGAAAACTGTTATGACAAACCCTGAGGAACTAAACCACCAGTAAAAGAGTGGAATCCCCAAACCACTTAGCCAACGTGCCGTTTTGAGGCTATATATAATTCAAGCTCCCATGCGCATGAAGAGGCCATTGTCTAGCAGTGGATGTTAAAAGAGCTGGTTACTGGGAATAACATTAAAATAATCCATCTCCAATTAGCCAACTGAGCATTTCATCCATCAATCCGCAATGGGCCTGCGTGGTAGATTCAACCCAAAACCCTCCTGTTACGGGAGGCTCTCCTTTCAATCCAGGTGCAAAATGATCTACAATTACCTACAGTTCAATTCAAAAGTGTTGCATTTCAGTACAAATATATAACAAATAATTGACCAATATTCACGCACGTGAATATATCATATGATAAGAACTGATTATAGATTGCCTTTCAAGACCAAGGTCAAAAACGGAATAGTACTGGCAGCAAAAAAGTATGCAAGACAATAAAGCAAAAAATGTGTTCGACAAAAACCGGTTAAAATATTTTGTTTACTTTGGCAATTGCATCATGGCATACCGTTTTGCTGATTAATAATGTTACTTTAAGGAAACTGCGTGGACGCTGTTTGCGTAGGCAGTTTTATATGGGTAGTTACTAGTTTTAAAATATCATGTTTCATTTAATACGCTGTTTAGGCTGGGAATATTCATAGTCTAATTTTATTGCCGACTATAGAAACAATGTGTATTAAACTCCAATGTTAAAGGCCTTAAAGGGCAGCTTGGGACGCCCTCCATCCGGTAGGACCCATGACTTGAAGAAGTTCGCTAGTAGTGGTTTGATGAAATCTGAAGATCGTGTATGGTCGTATCATGTATCTCAAGTCGGTGGCATTCGGATCTTCAGATTCATGTGCTTTGGCCCAGGCCCTGTACGCAGCTCGTGAACTTAGGAAGAAACAAGAATAAGTATTTATTTGTATAAAAGTTGTCTTTCACTGACAACTCCAACCGAACGCGTCGCAAGTATCGCTTACATACAATTTTAAGCAAAAGCAGAATGTATTTATACATAGAAATCAACGGTATTTGTTAAAAATCATCGAGTTAAATGATTTTTTGGACCACTGTCAATCCATTCAGCCCAGGCGTCACTATTTAACAAAAACAGCGCTGTCAGAGCATTTTTTGCGTACTACACAAACGACATTACGCGACAAATGTCCATTCTCTTTTTACTTTAACCAAGGGGACAATATAATTGTTAGCAGCAACACAAATAGTGTTCACCTTGGACAAATCGCAGCTATTTACCCATGTACATTTGTTTGTTTAATACTTGTAATGTAACTCGTGACACTGTCGTAGTTTATTTGAGATTAGTTGATAGAGTTGATAAAGTTTTTGTAGACAAAAAAAATCACATATTTTTGTAGACATGTTTTCTATAACTTCAAGCAAAAGAGAAATTGTGCAATGACACTTTTAAATGTGCGAGGTTTAACGTTTTTATTGCTACAACCGGCTGCTCTTAAGCGATTAGTTGACGATGCTAAAAGTGTCGAGTATGCAAAAATAACAAAATCAGCTTAAGGCTCTCCCAAACAGACGCGATATACCGGTCAGTACCATCACAACGCGATATTGCGGTAATTGATTTTGTGGCTCTCTATTTTTACCACAGTGCGATAATCGTCGCTGTGTGGTAAGGTTTCTTACGGTACCACACAAAATGTACTAAGACCAATTATCGCAATACCGCGTTGCGATATTACTGGCCGCTATATCGCAGCTGTACGGCAGAGCCCTTATGAGCGACTTTAACAACAAATTTGTAAGTACGAATATTATATTTCTTAGTACGTAACGTATATTTAATCCTATGTTCAGTACAGTAATCCCCCCTATAACACGGTTGATTGGTTCCGCGTTATAGGAAAACGTGTTGTAGAAGTATTCCGGTATAACGCGTTTTTACGACCCCGTATAACGCGTTACGTATAAATTATTCACGTTTAACTTTTCTCGCTAAAGGGGGTTTAAATCGAATATTAAGAAAAAACTATATTATGAACGAAATATGTACGTTTTATTAAAATCAAACTAAACTAAGAACATTTTAAATAAAAAACTTATGCATATGAACTAAAAAAACAGTTAATTTCAAATAAATTACACTATCATTATAAATTTCACAGTACATACAGAAATATAATGTGGGAAATCCCCGCGTTATATGGGGGAATGCCCGTGTTATACGGGGGATTGAAATCGCGTAATATGAAAATGCGTTATAAGAGTACTGTGTTATAGGGGGGATTACTGTATTTTGTAACAAATATTTCAGTCCAGTACTTAGTTCTCCTTGTAAAACCTAAAATGGTAGCTCAAATGAGCGGTGCGCCGCAGAATGGGCATCTTTAAAAGGCGTGTCAAGGCGAAATTAGTATGGTCTTGATAGTTTTTGCAGTACCTATTTCGCAAAATTCACTAAAAATCGATTAAGTGGCTCTACTCGCAACATTTTCACTGGTTTTAAAGAAATAGCTATTATGTATTTTGGACTAATGTTGGCATGTATCACGGATGTCTATGGGCTACGGTATCCACTTACCATCAGGTGGACTGTATGCTCGTCTGCCGCCTTCGTACATAAAAAAAAATGTTGTTATAATATTCGTAGTTCAACGTTACATTTTAAATATACATGTGCTAGAAATGGGCGGTTAATTTGGAAGATAAGAAAAATCGGTTCAGTAGTCCCAAAATGATGGTGTAAACAAAAAAAAAATATAGGTACACACAAACTATATGTCGTTGGATAGAGCTAGAAACGCTCTACAAATTTTTCTTCAAAACGTACGAAAAATAGCGAATCTCTCGTCCGACTGGAGCTGACATAGGTCTTTTTAATAACTAGGTCTTTAAATAGCAATCATATTTGATTGCTTTTGATTATAAAAAAGTGTGCCCTGGAAGTTATCTTCATATATATCATATCTCACTACATCAATTCCTCGTTGCATTGTCCGGGCATTACTATTGCCTAATCACTTTGCTCCTTATGCCATCGTGATAAAGGTAATCATTTTGACAAGTCATTTAAAGAACCGATAATCGATCTTCCGATTTCTTGACGTAATTATATCCTTATGTAATAGTGACATAATGGTTAGTTATGACTTGAGTTAGAATTGTTTAACATTGGTTGCTCAACATGTCATTTGACAGTTTTTACAGATCTTTATTGGCAAAAAAGGAATATTTTTTAAATGAGATGTTAACAAGATGGTATTTATGACAGATGAGAATAAATGTTTATAATTGAAAATTTATCCCTTTACAATAGTTATTTCAGCTCATTTATTCACTAAACTAGCTGGTGCGCGCGACTTCTTTCGCGTGGACTTATGATTCCCGTGGGAACTCTATAATGTTCTGGTCGAAACGTACCCTAAATGTAAACATACGAGTATAAACTTTATAACTGTAAGCGTGATACGCTTTCAGACTGACGAATATTCCAAAAATTGTTGTTTTAGTCTCTATATATCTATTCGTACATTAATTATATTGCAATCAGTTATCTTTTTCTTTTGTTATTACAAGTCTTGAACATAGACTTAAGATATTATTCTGACCTCGTAGATTTTTTTTTATAGTATAGATGGTAGACGAGCGGGCGGACCAGATGGTAAGTGGTCACCGCCGGCCATGGGCACCAGGCCATACAACACCAGGAAACATGCGGGTGTGCTGTCAACCTTGCAGAATCCCGTTGACAGCTCTCTTGAAGAGCCCCATGTCGTAGCGTAACGAAGAAACCTCAGCTGGCAGTTCATTCCACAACTTTCCAGTTCGCGGTATAAAGCGTTTTTTCGACTGCACTGATGATGACGAGAGATGCGATGGTAAAAACACGGAAAAAACTACTTGGTGGGATAGCATTTGAGATTTGAGTTTTTCACACATATTTATATATTTAAACGGGTCTTAGCGAGAATGTTTGCCTTATTTATTTTACTCCACGTTTCGGTAGGATTGCACCAATCGTGATCACGAGCTGACTGACAGCTCAAGTGTTAAATAGATAAATATGTCTTGGTAGAAGATTATATCCAGCAGTGGAAAGACACAGGCTGAGGGTATGGTATTATTCTATTGTTTATGATCTAGAATCAGTTTTTCTTCCAACATCTAGGTATACTCTATTCATTGATACACGAGACAAGAGGTAAACAAAAATTTAATAGAAATCAATTTACATTATTTAAATTAGAGGCCTAACTGAGTCTTTAGTCCTCTATTTGACTCTATCATAACCAAACCAATAGGCTAAACATACAAGTTTAACCCCAGGAAAATGCTAGCGATAGTAATTTTGGTTGAGATCTTTGAGGATGTGCTCAGTTATTCTGTGCACCTGTTGCACACAAGAGTGACTGGCTCTAAAGCCGAACTGTTCATTGATGAGTAGGCCTTTTGAGTCGATCAGTAGACTTCGATTCACTTTCGACTTCGATTCAGTAGACGAGAAAGGTTTTAAATTAGGTACTGCCATTTTTGTTAACCTTGTCTTATGTCATAATGAATATGGTATAGGTAGGTAAATGACCAATCAATCGTTCATACAATTACAAACATTATTTTGCATTCATAAATGATTTACTATGGTGATTTTAAAGTTCATTTTCGTTGCTCTAACTCGGGGGTTATTTTTTTTGGTCGTAGACCTCATTCCCAAAAACTATTAAAACCGTTGACCAAAGTAATTTAATTAGTCAAACTAATAAATGCGGATATGCAACGGTTTTCATGCCCGTATTTGCTTTGCTGCGTTCGATGAAACAATGCACAGAGACATGTTTGTGCTACGTGTTATTTCATGCATTCTTACGTGACTCTTTTTGCGGTGTACATGGAGATAAAAATCTTTACTTCTTAATTGGGTAACTATTGGAATGATAGATATTTTGAACTAATAAACGAATAGCAGTGGTAAAAGGAGGTCTATTTTTAGCTGTAGTCGACCCAATTTTTTTTATTGAAACTATCGACCCCCCTCCCCTACAAAGTTCAAATCGACCCAAGGTCGATTTTTTTTTTTTTTTTTTTACAGAGAATAGGGCGGACGGGCAAGCGGTCTCACGTGATGGTAAGTGTCACCGCCGCCCATGGACACCTGCAACACCAGGGGGTATGCGGGCGCACCGCCGACCTTGCAAAATCCTATTCACAGATCTCTTGAAGAACCCCATGTCGTAGTTTAATGGGAAGACCTCTTGAGGTAGTTCGTTCCACAGCCTACGGGTTCGCGATATAAAATAATTTTTGAACCGAACAGTACGCGACACCTCCGTATCTAGGAAATGCGGATGGACCGCACTTCTGTGACGGGAGGTGCGGTTGTAGAAACCCGAGGTGGGAATTATATTGAACAATTCTTCAGAGCATTCCCCATTGTACAGGCGGTAGAACACACAGAGAGACGCAACGTCCCTCCGAACGCTGAGGGGTTCTAAACTGCCCGTGAGAGTGATGTGGACCACATTGGGAATGACTGCTCTAACTGAATGGATAGGTTTGCTCTACAATGTTATTTATATTTGCCGTTGGCGCTACCTAACCGCTTAGTGGTAAGTTGCTAAAGGACTGCAAAGGAGTTTGTATTTGAGGCATTGGTATTTTTTCTACACATTGCTTTTGATGAAGGACTTTTTTCTCGTTTTTATTTATGAATAACTAAGCAAAAACTATGATTTGCCTTCACTTTCTTTAATACTATTAGTAACTTGTAGAAAATCCATTATAATTCACGAGTAAATTTGTGAAAACAACGGTGGTAGAAGGAAGTACCTATCTATCTACTCACTTTAGGTAACATCACAGTTGCAGGACAGTAAGTAAACTAATATTCATTACCATCTTATTGCAATACTATTAAGGGCTAGAATAATTTCATTTTGATGTACATACTTAAAACCATCTATCAATAGGTACAACTAATAAAGTCGTAACAAAGCCGTGTCTTTATATGAACTATGAAAAAAAGCGATTGTAATATACCTACATTACGAATGATAATAATAATAGAGGACAAAACAACATTTTTAAATTTTCTTGTTTGTCTCTCTGAGATATGTTTTTATGTATTCTCAAATCGATGCTCTAGCGTACATCACGCAAAAACTACGAGACTAATAATTTTAATAACACTTGGCGTAGTTAGAGCTCATGTGGCGGATTTCCGGCACCCTAAATTAACATTTAGGGTACTTTTTATCCAGATTATAGTATCCACGGGACTCTAGAGGCAACGAAGTCGACGTCACTGTTAAGACGTTATAAATCAGCACGTTTTCGATAACAAATTCAGTGTTTATTACATATGAGACTCGCGTAACCATTACACCTAACTACGTAGGTAGTCATAACGAACCGAAACAATCCACATAGATTTCGTACAATTAATCACCAAAACAACGGTCGAAAGCCGTCAAATCAAAATCGATCATAATTGGTGAACTGGCTAAAATTGTAGATGTAGCAACCGGCCACATAGAAAAGTATCTCTTTAGCTAATATTTAAACCAGATAAACTTCATCTAAACTCAGCCAGGTAACACTAAATGCGACCTAAATAGTTTTCTCACAAAATCGAGTTGTGTAGCCAATCATTCGAATCGCCCGACGAGTTTTTTTCCGCGAGTTCTACGTCTAAGAACTGCGATGGCGATGTCAAACCATGAAAAGTACTGTTAAAATAACTTTAAAATACTCACGCGACGAACGGGCCGGCTGGCGAGATGTTTAGAAGAGATAATTAACGTTTTTTCTCTTATTCAGACACTGTTTTTGAATACACCAGTAGTTTAGTTCACTATAAATGGTCACAAAACGTTTTTATTCACAGCTGAGTGTGTTTCACAGGTCAGTTCTAAATGCGGTGCACGGTTGAGAACGGCGGAGGACGATAAAAAACTATATAAACGTACAATAAACGCGACGCAGCGCGGTGAACTGACTACGTGAAAAGAAACGACAGAGCGCGCCATCTCCCACTCAACTCACCGGCCAGTACGTTCAGATATTTTATAGTTATTTTTGTTTAAAAACAGATGATAAAAATAATGTGCAGTTATCTGAGCAAAGGTATCGTGTTGTCGATATGAACTTATTGACTTTGGTCAAGATTTCCCAATATAGAATGTTCTTCTTTAAAGATTCTATTTTAATAAAAACATTCTGTAACATCTGATTTTTTAAATAAAACAATATCAAACAATTCTTATTTCATTTTTCATTCTTTCTATATCTCAATATCTGAGAAAGGTTCACTATGCGACAATTATCCCTTGTCTAAAATTATAACGCATTTTATTATTTTACATTTCATTTTTAATGATTTGTGTTTTACAAAGTATTTCATTATATTTCCAAGAAGGATTAGCGAATATTAAAAAAAAACTATTATTATTTGAATAAAAAATCTGAAGAAAAAAAAATAGTTAAGGTAAATAATATATACCGTTTGAACATTTAATTTGATACAGATCTTTTAATGAAAATCGATCTATTCGGAACGTTATTTTTTTGTAGAATCGTACATAAGTCTACATAGGATATCCATGGTGAAAACAAATGAATAAAATACCAGCGTCATATTTTAGTCTAGCCAAAATTACAGATCTCATTTCAATAGCGCTTATATGGTGGCGCTTATTATTTCGATATCGTCCCCAACTAATGTCAATGAATTTCTAGCATAATTACATGTCTCATCTACTAAACTACTAAACGCCTACTACTAAACTGGTAAAGGGGAATCTGTGTTTATACCTCGAATAAGTACTACTAATACAGTCTGAGTATTCAATTGATTTCAAAAGGCTACAGTTTCTTCTGAAAGTCTATTTTGTAGTGACGCTAAATCCAAGGGCAGATTGTTAAAGTAGCGGTTATTGATGACTACAAATATCTTTCTTCTAACTGACTGATTGACTAAGAACTCATCAGCGTTGAGCCGAAACCCCTGAAGCTAGAAACATGAAAATTGAAATTTTCCATTGATCTATCGAGCCTTCTTTTACCAGTGATGATTCTGCATTTTTAAAGCAGAGACCATAAATAACCAGGTATAATATCCGAACGTGCCCGTACACCGCATGCTGCCGTCCGAGTGCCGTGTACGGTCGCGCGAATAGCGTTTTCTTAGCGTTCTCTCCCCGAGTCTCCAACTCCACTACCATGCCGCACGTAATTATCAAACATGTCTGTATTCACTAAGAGCGAGAAAGCGTCCAAACTGTTAAATAACACACGAATTCAACATGTAAGGTCTTGAATGTCGAGAAACATATAGCACGAAGAAAAAATATAGTATGATATTTAGTATGATGGTACCATACCGTACCATCGACCTATGTCTCTCTATTGATGAATATAGGCCTCTCCCACGGCTCACCGCCACACACGATCCTCGGCTCTTCTCATCCAACCGCCGAACTTTTACAAGTCTTCAAACGTCTTCAATCAATGTACATTACCAGTTATGACGTACGGCGCCGAAATATGACCTCTGATGGTAGGCCTGATCCATTCAAGTTGCGCAGCGAGCTATGGAGAGAGCTATGCTCTGAGCTTCTTTGCGGGATAAGTCGTAAAATCCGAACCGAACGTTCTCTATGTCATAACCACATTGAAAACTATTTTCATATTAAAAACACTGATTGTTTGCCGTTTTGTGTGCTATGACGGTATCTTGTGAATTCTTGTATATCTGCGCCACCCTGCATACAATTATTCCTCAGCTATTACATAAATTGCATGAACATAATATTGAAGAGTGAACTAAAATGCGAAGGAGTGGACTATGCAAATACGCAGATCACCTTGCGAAGCGAACGGCATAAATATGCCAATGAATTATATGAAATACCTCCGATTGGATGATTTCTGGTGGAGTGCACAATTTGAATCTTGTATGTCTTGTATCAGCCTATAACGTCCCACATCTACATATTTGAAATTCCTTAAAAATTGCATAACAACCTTTCTTTTTTCTTTTCATATTTAATATGGCAGTGGTGCAATTAGCACAATCTGCCAGTGTCAAGTTTTTTTCGTAATTAACCATTTCAAATCCTAAAACTTATCCTGTCAACTTCAAGTCCCATCAACGTAAGTCAGGAGTCGCTCAGTAGGTTTACTGAGGACAGGAATCACTCTTTGGAATCACACTAAAAACGCCGCCGTATGCTTATTTGATTATCACAAACATTACGCACAAAAATTACTTTGAAATTTAATAAACTATCACTATTAAACCACAAAACGTACCCGCAATCCCCTTTTGGTTTGATCTAAAGCCTATATACACAATTTTTATAATAATCAAAAGTCGTAAACTTTCGTCCGCGTTAAATTCGGCATATAAAAACAATATGACTGTCATGATGATGTCAGTACTGAGCAAATTATATATACATAGATACTCACATATTGAGAAAGAAGGTGACAGACGATCATACTGACCACATGGTGGTAACTGCTGAGTGAATACTGTAATGCTGAGTTGAATATTCGCGATAATCAAATCAGTTCAGAGCGCTGCCTACCTTTGGAAATTTTTAGAAAAAAATCTTTACGAGCCCTATCTAACAATGCATCATTTATTTATACGACTATATATTGACTTTGAAATATATTTTGCAATTTTTCTAAAAGTCTACAAAGTCGAGACGTAGCGAAAATTCTTTCGAATTCGTAAATTTATAGTGTTTTTGAATTGGTCGCTTTTTTCTTGTGCATTGTTTCATTTGCTAGACTATCTATTGTTGAAAGAGAGTTCATGTCTGGATGATACTTTAGCTAGTATAATCCGACTTCAGCTAGTAGCTATTCGGTTCTAGTTGATAGAACGACAGTAATACCAGCTGTGGGTGGCTACTAGTGTGACAAGTTGAATGTAGTTCTCCACTGCTGTCGACATTTCATGTATACGTTATATCGGACCTCTTGCTAATGCTTCGAACGAATAAATGAATGGAAATGCTTTATTGCATTCCGATTTTATTCAATAAACATTACATCAAGCATACGTTATTTACAATCAATAGGCGGCCTTATCGCTAAAAGCGATCTATTCCAGGCAACCAACAACAGTCGAAGTCTTCCTCTATGCAATGGTAGGCTATGAATAAAGTAATCTATATATATATATATATATATATATATATATAATAAAATCGTAACTATAGAAATCTAAATAATAATTATTTTGATTTCTATGATCGTAATAGAGCCGTGTCCATTACATGAAATATATTTTGAGGAAATCATTGTGGTTTACTCACTCTACGAATTATACACAGACCAAAAGAACATTTTTTGGAATTTTAGTCTGTCGGTCTGAAGGCGTATTACGCGGAAACTACTGGATTGATTTTAATGAAATTAGGCATATGAGTAGTTATAATTTAACATTTAGGGTGGGTACTTTGTATCTAGATCCATTAAAGAGTTCCCACGGGAACGAAGTCGCTGACACCGCTAATACAAAGTAATAGTAATTTGTCCAAGAAACTTACTAATGCAGTATGTATTTGATTTTCGTTTACACGGTTTTCATTACAACTCAGCTAGTAAATAGTTGATATGTAAGTAAATGTATGCAAGTAAATGTTTGTGCGGATTGTACATGCTGCGTACAAAATGCGCGGCCGCCCGATGGAAAGGCCTTTCGGCGCGACTTGATCGCGCCCGCGGGCGCGTCAACCGAAGGGGCTTCCTAAGTCGCCGCCTACGCTGATCGGTCACTGGGCTTACCACAAGCGGAATACCCCCCCGGTGGACTAGTACCACGGGGGCGGCGTGAAGAATCCGATGATTCCGATACGTACTTACATTTAATTAAAATGTACCTAATCCAATATAGGTGGTTACCTTAGTTGTACACAACTACTATTCTATTTGGTCTTTTCTTTAGCTCATCAAATAATAGTTTACCAGCACTCGTGCCACCCAGTAGCGTAATTTCACTACAGGTTATCTTTGTTTATAAACGAATAAGTATTCAATTATAATTTAGTGTTACTGACATTACATATAAACATTGTTAGATAAAATACGTAACCAAGAAATTCAAAGAAGTAAAATTGCAGACGTAGCTCAAAAAATCAGCTCAAGAATCAGAAGAGAAGAATCTGATCAAGAATCAGAATCTGAAACGGCAGTGTCATATATGTCGCAGGACCGATAATTATAAATCGACGGGGTAGACGAGTCCTCGAATGGAGGATTGAGTGATGGAGGACACTTTCCGTCCAGGTGGACTGGCGAGGAGACCGCGTGTGGTGGCGGTCCTCGCGGCTTATATCCACCAGTGACACAGGCTGATGGCATGGTATGCTAAATATTGGAATATAATTAGATTATTTTGGTAGGTACACATTTTTTGTTAACCTATAAATAAGCTGTAGGCTATGATGTAGTCACAAAGTAGTAGGTAAATATTTGTTTTATTGGAAAGGGGGCAGACGTACAAGTGGTGACTTGTAACCAGCAACACCAGGCAGTATGCGGGTGCGTTGCGACCTTGGAGGACCACAGCTTTCTTGAAGCACCGCGTGTCGCACGTTGTCGCACCGTGTGCGACACCTTGCAATCGATTAAATGCGGATGCGAATATATGTGTATATATACATATATGCATTGTACAATATGTATGTGAGAGATGCGGCTGTAGAAACCCAAGGTGGGAATTATATCGAATAGATCGTCGCACCATTCCCCGTTGTTAGTACACTTCTTATACGTAATACTTTATTTTATCGAAATTTTTCCACTTTAACATTCAGTGCGTGTTGTATAACGTGGAAAACGGCCTTAGGGAACTAAACATTCAGACGTAACAGTGCAACTACCGTGCTGACCTGGGCAAATAAAGGAAATACCATGTCGCAGATAAAACGAGACATTTACTTGTGGTGGCAATTATAACTTGGGTTCCGTTCCATTTGCTAATCGACACGATGTATCTGTCTTATCTATTGTATGTATGTATACACTTTAATTTATTATAGTTATATATATGTAGTGTCTATTCTATACATATATTTATAATAAAATAGTATCAGTGTTGTCTGGAGAGTAGCCGTGAAATATATTTAAAAAAATCAATGCAGTGCACTTTAGGAACGATACAGAAATCAAAACAGTTACTTTTAAAATTTTTGTCTGCCTACCTGCCTCAACGCGCATCATGCAAAAGCCACGGGACAGAATTTAATGAAACCTGGCATACTTATAGCCTACGACCTGGGTCAACATTTAGGGGACATTTTATCCCAATCCGCTAAAGAGTTCCCACGGGAATCACTACAATTCACGCGAACGAAGTCGTTGCACCGCTAGTTGCAGCCGCTATATTGTTTATAGACTAGTGTGCGGACGAGCATGCGGTCCAACGTGATGCTAAGTGTCCCATGGACACCTGCAACACCAGGGGTATGCAGGCGCGCCGCCGACCTTGCAAAATCCTATTTTTCCTATTTGATTTGCAAATTCCTAAACAGCATAATTCGTAGCATAATGGAAAGACCTCTTGAGGCAGTTCGTGCCACAGCCTACAGGTTCGCGGTATAAAATAATTTTTAGACATAACAGTGCGCGACACCTCCGTAACGAGGAAATGCTAAAATTTGTTATGTACAGACAGACACGGCTCTGTTACGATCAATACATAAAAATAAAATCGATGGCGCCGAAGAGTGTATAGTGAGTATACCACTCACAGTGTTTACTTTCACCGCCGAGCTAGTGTACAAAAAAATTGAAAACCCATCCTTGTTTTAGCTTTTACAATTTTACTATCATATAATACAGTTTATTACATGAATTAATAACTATCCTGAAACGAACCTCTGCTATCTGGACCGCATCAAATCGGATACGTCGTTTAATTTGCAACTTCCTCAATCAGTGAGTTTGCGACGTCATTGCCTTTGCGATGGGTTGTAATATGTTTCTAAGTACAGAACAGTTATATTGTAGAATATTTCTAATCTTATTAAAGTAATATTGTAATCTTATTAACCATTAACTACATGGTGGGTTTTAACTATAGAATAGAATTGTGAATTTATCGTGGAATTGTAAAAACCAAAGCCTGCGTCGTCACGAGTAAATTTTAGTGATGAGAAACCACTAATCGATGAAACGAACATCTCTCTTGATTCGGTTCACCACTTTTGACTATTTTTTAGAATTGATTATAGCGCAGTTAGGCATTTCTGTGTTTTGTAACCACTTGCTAGCGACACAGGTTGGAACAGATTGAACGAGCATCGCGAGAACTAGGAGCTTAGCGCCAACTTCGGGCACGCAGCGACGGACAGCTTGCGTTATCTATCCCTCTATATCTGTGGTCCTAACCTTTCCCGAAGCGTAAAACCATGGATTCCATTCATAATTCTGAGTTCATTGAAATGAAGTTTTTAAAAATATTTTTCTGCGTAAAATATTTAATATTTGAGTTTTTATCAAAGTTTTCATATAAATTTGCTAAATAAAAAGCTGATGAAACACGAAAAACATGTAAAATTATATGTAATTAACTATTAACAAAATTATTAACTATTAACAATTAACAAAACTGGTAACTATCCATTACAGCTTGATCTTGCCGAACTACTACGATAAACCGTTATCCTTCCTACTACTGCAAGTAATATTTGAAGTATACTAATGATTGCAGCATAAAAGCAAATATATTATATCTCTTTATATTATGTTTCTCCATATATAAGTAATTGTCTTTTCGATTTAAACATTACAATGTAATATGCACATATTTTGTCACCTCCACACAACCTGTAGGCTTAAAGAATTGTGTCCATCGGCGCACACCGCTATTACACCAGTTCACCAGTCTTGGTTCCGTATGATTTTTTTTTTATAGATTAGTGGGCGGACTAGCAAGCGGTCCCACGTGATGGTAAGTGTTACCGCCGCCCATGGACACCTGCAACACCAGGGGGTATGCGGGCGCGCCGCCGACCTTGAAAAATCCTATTCACAGCTCTCTTGAAGAACCCCATATCGTAGCTTAATCCGCGCTCTATGCAGTTTGTACGGTATACAGCTTGTGCTGAGACCGATGCCCTTTTGACACACATGGGAGCGTGAAGTTTTATCGCCTTATATATACATATATTCTTTTATATTACATAATTTATTTTTATAAAAGACGAGCGGGCGGTGCCACATGATGGTAATTGGTCAACGCTGCCCATGGACACCTACGACACCAGGGGGCTTGCGGGTGCGCTATATGACTGAACAGAGATTTAACGAATGGGAAGTGATCGGAGTGAAGTGAGCGAATGAATCGATTGAATGTAACGTGAGAGTGTATTAAATGTTCTCTTGCGTTCCGGATGTCGCGGACAAAAGGTGGTTGTTAAGACGTTATAAGGTGAAAATTAAGGTGTTTTATTTTTTATTTTTTTTTTTATGGGCGAAGGTGGCAGACGAGCATACAGTCCACCTGATGGTAAGTGGATACTGTAGCCCATAGATATCCGTGATACATGCCAATATTAGTCCAAAATGACAAACGTTGGCACGCCCCCGGATGCGCTGCCTACCTTTGCAGAATAAGGAATGGATTTGGAGAAAGGGTTGGGGAAACGGGGAGAGATAGGATGGGAATGGGCTCTGGCACATCTCACTCACTACCGAAACACGTACGTACATTAGGGAAATAAGATAAAGTGGGAAATGCAGTACATTTCAAGGTAGTCTTCTGTGAGAGAGGGGTAACGTGGCCAGTCGAGTGCGCCCAGCAGCTGTTGGATTTCAGCGTGCACTCTCCCCCTCCCATATTTGATGTTGACGTTAAGAAGAAAATAAAGTAGTTAGATATTAACGATTCCACTTTTATTCGTCCCACCCTCCACATACATATATAAATAATAAAATTGTAACAGACCCGTGTCCGTACATGAAATATTTTTTTTAATAAGTCATTACTCTACATGTGATAGAGACCAAAACAACAATCTGTCTCTCAGAACGAGCTTCACGTAAAAACCGGTGGACATATTTTAATGAAACTTGGCATATTGGTAGCTTATGTGCCGGTTTAAAATTTAGGCTACTATTGTATCCAGATCCATTATGGAGTTCCTACGGGAATCACAGGTTCACGCGAACGAAATCGCTGACATCACTGGTCAAAAATAAGTGATATTAAACAGAAAGGTATATACATTAATCGCTTATATATTAATGTATCCGTTGTGATAACTTGTTTTTAGTTGCAACGACACAGTTACAATACAATTATAAGACTTAATTGTCACAATAACAGGACTATCTCTAAATTGCAATATACGAGTACAATGCAACCAGCCCTTTCACTGTCCACTATCGGACATGAGCCTCATGCACATTGTCTTGCGCATTAGGGGTACATGGCCAAGTGGGTTGGCGAGTTTTTTAGAGGTGGTGTAATTCCTCAAGGCATGCGATAGCCGCTTAGTTACCCCCAGTTGCTTTATATGACACACACGGGAAGAGATATACGTGTATATAACTATCCAGCCTAATAAACGTGTATATAACTTCTGTGCGATCATTTTTTACTAACTTTTGCTGGTTGGTCTATACCCAACAGTGGGATACAGGTGTAAGCTAAAAATGCATTGAATTCCAACTTGATCATAATCATATTATTAAATCAGACAGGTGTCTCCAAGTGTCACCAATTTTGATAATAATGTAATCGACATACGTACGAATTAATTACAAATGATACAACCGCGATAACCAATAACAACCACTTACCGACATTGCAAGGATCCGACGATAGAATGTAAAATAGGATGGTAAACCAATTGGTCAACTGATGGTAATTGATTGTTTAATACGTTCGATGTACCGCCCTTTAACAGAAAATATTTCAAAACTAATTGATATTTCAAAATTGTGCGTTCAAAACTGAGGATATTAATTTAATTTTACTAATAAATACTAAAACACGTGTAACGTGTAAGTTTACGTTCTATAACCGAATGAATGAAACTCAAAAATAATGTAAAATCCGCTACAGCTAGGGTTGTCATCATCAAATATTAATGATGAAATCTGTGAACAAACGAACAGTATTGAACCAATTACGCTCAATTAAACTGAACAGATTTCGCACACTGAATTAATCAAACAAATTTAATTTAATAAAGTTAAAGAAATTCAACTTTGTTCATGCTAACTGATTTAAATAACAATAATGAATGATGTAGCGATAATGATTAAAATTATAATTTGATTTATTGTATTTTTTTATAATTGAATATTATTATTAAATATGTAAATACGAAGTGGTTATTATACAATAGGAAGAAATCTTTATACTTTGAAAATAATAAATTTACATGTTTTTGATAATACTATAAAAGAATCACTCGAAAATACATATATCACATACTACTTATACAGGGTGTCCCGAAACTAAACGTCAAGTGGGTACCGAGCGAGAGGCCAGTCTATACCAGTTCTGGCAAAAATAAGAAAAAAAATCCATATCACTTAGTTAAGTGATAATAGTCATATTTTTGAAAATGTCGAAAATCGACACCCTTTGGCACGTCTTTGGGTACTATGATCACAAATTTTCCTAATTTGATAGTGATTTTTTTTTAATGTAATCCTAAATAACCATGCTATTATGGCAGTCACCAATCAAACAACGAAATGTGTTAGTTTAGTTAAAAAAAAAATAGATTGATTGAGGTATGGTTTAAAAAAATTAAGTCAACTAACTTTGACACTTCACCTTTAAAAAAAAAAGTACTACACTACCCTAGGCAAGTAATTTAAAAAGATGGCCTATTTAGTCAAGATTTCAAAATGGTACAACACTTGCCACTTTTCTTTTCATAAAAAATATTATTGCTTATTTTTAGCAATAGAACTATGTTTCAAAAAAATTCAACCTAAAGACAAATGTGTGTGAGTGAAATTAATAATGAATCTATTGTTGTATTATGGTGAAATATGATTAAATGAAACGAAAGGAATTATTGTAATAATTTTATTTCATTATTTTATCTTAAAACTAGAGTAAATGCTCAAATTGTTTGCCTTGGGCCCTAATACAGGCTCTGCATCGCCTCAAAAAAGATCTCTTCACTAGCAATTAAAAGTGTTCGAAACGTCGGGATATAAATAATGTCAAATATACGCGATTTAAACCGTTAAAGTTGTTTAATTGCTATGTATAGTAATCGCGAAAACCTAAGAAAATATTATCTCTTCACTAGTCGTGCAAATCTCCTTGAATTTATTTCTTCTGCTGCTTCAATAATTTTGTGGCGCAGCTCGGCTAGATTTTCTATCGGTTTTGAATACACCTTTTCTTTTATGCAGCCCCAGTAAAAGAAATCAAGAGGGTTTAGGTCCGGAGAGCGAGGAGGCCATGTAATCGTACCAAGTCGCCCAATCCACCTTTGGGGAAACTCAGTGTTTAAGTAGTCACGCACAGGGCGAGCATAGTGCGCTGGGCAGCCATCTTGTTGAAACCACATTTGTCTGTAAATGTTTAGTGGTACGTCTTCTAACAAATTTCGTAGATCGTTTCGGAGGAAGTCTAAATAGTTGTCGCCATTTAATGTTTCAGGCAACTCAAATGGACCAATCACTTGTCCGTTCAAAATTCCGGTCCACATGTTGATTTTAAATTGATATTGCGAGCGGTCTTCGCGCATCAAATGTGGGTTTTCTGTGTGCCAGGCGTGTAAATTGTGCAAGTTTAAATATCCGTCTTTTTTGAAAGTGGTTTCATCCGTCCACAAAATTTTATCTAAAAATTGTGGATTTTGACTATTTTTCGCCAACATTGTTCTGCAAAAATTTATTCTGGGAGAGTAATCGCGTGGTAACAAACTTTGTACACGTTGCACGTGGTAGGGGTGATATTCGAATCGCTTTAGAATTCGATGAGTAATACTCTTTGGTACTCCTGTGGATCTTTCAATCGCACGTACTGAAATGCCGGGATCATTGTCGATTTCATTTAAAACGTCGTCGTTTCTCCGAGGTCTTCCACCGGCAGGACAAGCACTGGGCAATAGTCCTTGCGAGTATGTCATGTGAACAATGATGAACACGCGGTGATCTGGGTGACGCGCCGCATTTGGATACCGCTCGCGATACAATCTAGCCGCGGCAGAGGCATTGCAACGGCATTCGCCGTAGATAAGATGCATGTTCGCATATTCTTGCGCTGTATACAAATCCGGCATGTCGTGTCACGTGTTTGTTTGGCTAAATACCAACACAGTTTGCACAGCACAAATCAAGTCCAGGGAAAAAGCCGAAGTCGTCAGTACAAATGAAATATCAAGTCCAGGTTAACACAAGCCAAAATCGTCAGCACAAGTAATATCAAGTCCAGGTAAACACAAGCGAAAGTCGTCAGTCTGAAAGTTACAAGATTACGAGAAGATAGGACGGAACGTAGCGAACTAAATGATATTTATGACGATTTTGGCTTGTGTTTAGCAACAATAAACTTTTTGGCGTCACTATCCATCTCGCTCACTCTAAAAGTTGAATATCAATCTGTCTCACTCTAATTCATGTCGCACAGCGTCATTATCTATCTCACTATCACATTAGTCCATCTCGCTCACACTATGATGAAGCCGGAATACGAGTAGTATTTATCTTAGTAGCTTTTAAAATAACGTCCTCTCGCAAAAAATAAGCAATAATATTTTTTATGAAAAGAAAAGTGGCAAGTGTTGTACCATTTTGAAATCTTGACTAAATAGGCCATCTTTTGAAATTACTTGCCTAGGGTAGTGTAGTACTTTTTTTTTTAAAGGTGAAGTGTCAAAGTTAGTTGACTTAATTTTTTTAAACCATACCTCAATCAATCTATTTTTTTTTAACTAAACTAACACATTTCGTTGTTTGATTGGTGACTGCCATAATAGCATGGTTATTTAGGATTACATTAAAAAAAAAATTACTATCAAATTAGGAAAATTTGTGATCATAGTACCCAAAGACGTGGCAAAGGGTGTCGATTTTCGACATTTTCAAAAATATGACTATTATCACTTAACTAAGTGATATGGATTTTTTTTCTTTAGACTGGCCTCTCGCCCAGTACCCGCTTGACGTTTAGTTTCGGGACACCCTGTATATACCTACATATCACATGTTACTCCACATAATTATAAGATATATCTGTTTAATATAATATGATTACCGACTATGACAATTTTATTTTTCTATTACAAATGATTGATTGAATTTTATTTATCGTGCAAACATAACAGCATTTACACTCCAACAAACTTATCTTTGCTGTTTTTATTAATACATATTTGTATTAATAAAAACTGTTCTAATATTTGTACTGTAACGGGGAGGTGATGCTCGATGACAAAGAGGGAAGAGAGTCAGCAAACAAAAGAGTTATATTTGGAACTGTACATATAATATGAGATTAGGTGTTAGAATAACTACAATTTTATTTTAAAATTTAAAATTACACGGCACACCTAATCTGCATTCCTACGTCGTCTTTCGTATTGCCATAAAGGTAAGCGTTCACTACAGACGAAACGAATTACCAGTCAACCACCAGATTATACAGAAAAAGGAACGCAGATGTTGTTAATATTATATTATAGTGACATTCTATCATGTCAATTAACTTAGTTTTAGACTTTTAAAATTTTTGTACATGGGTATGTATAAATTATATAAATCTCTAAATTTATTAGCGTTTTGGTTTCATCTGGTTACCCTTAGTCGAAATATTCTGAAGTTTTCCGAAATTCGAAAGTCGAGATCTCCGCAACAGGCGAATTTCTTTGAAATCTCCCTAATTAATTATCTACATATCCGTGGCCAACCTTTGAAGAGTGACAACCCTAGGACCCGGTGCCGAAAGCTCACCTCCGTCCGCCCACTCACCGCATGCAAAACTATGTAAATTTACCGCCAAGGTCAGTAGCGAATACATTCACTTTCCGCATATACGAGTATGTATGTTCATATGTACACCATACATGTCGGTTTGTGATTTTTGGGATTCCGTAGTTAACTAGGAACCTCAAATATACTGCACAACTGCAAAGGTTTGTTCTACAGCGATGTAATCGCGGTTAATTATTTAATTGTCTAGATTTAGTTGATAATAATTAGCTGCGGAGTATGCACCTTCCAATGTTTATAATATAGGGATAATGCTTTTTACGAGGCTACACATATACTGCAAACTCTCAATTTCCCCATTCCCTCGAAACTGTCCCCTGTGGTCGTGATCGCTGGCGCGTCGTAACTCCGAGAAGAGCACTGTCCATCTTCGGAGTGGCGGTTTCCGGAACTAAGGATGCTTAAGGATTTGAAATAACAACACTCATTTTGTCTTGCGATGGTGCGCGTAGAACGAGACAGGTAACTTTGGCGCGGGCTACGAGTTGTAGAACTATCTATTGTTCAATGTTGTATTGTTATAGAAGGACTCATTGGCCAGTATTAGTTCGAACAATCAATTGGTCAGTACTAAATCCGATTTACAAATTTACAGTATTTGTAAATGGAATAGTCTATTAAAATTGAAAGGGAAAATTATTTTAAGTCCAAGTTATTTATCTATTGCAGGAATTAGTTGATAACTACAGATATATAAAATTTTAAATAAGAAGTTCTAGCAGATTGCATCACTGAATTTATAATAATGAGATTTATAAAAATTATATTAAAAATACTGGATAGCTACAGATAAATTGATTTGAATATTAAGAGGGGACGCTAGCAGCGTCTTGTCCATACAAACGTATTTCGCATTTTCCCCCTGAATTGTGGCAATAGAGCAATTATTTTCCAATATGTTACAAGTATTTACCATGGGAATGTCTCTACGTTTTGATTTTTTAGATTAATTATTTCTTATAGAAGCTAGGGCCCCCAAAAATACAAGAAATACACCGTTTAAACGTCACCCAAAAGAATCCAAGTGTGTAAATTTAACAACTCTTATTTAAAAAGCAAAATATAAACATAGAAAAGCTATTAATTAATAAATAAAAAAAATCGATTAATTTTTGGAGAGGGAAACAGGAACATATGAAACCTCAATTTTCTGGATTTTTTTATAAAATATCTGCTCGAAGTGCAACTGTCCCTTTCTCTCAAAGAAGTGGCATCGCTCGTTGCTGAGACAGCAACAAATTGTAAAAATATCTGTTTTTAACTTTTATACTGTGCCCCCTGAAAACCTGTTGATTATGACTTATCGATTTATTTCCGCTATGGGGAGATTTGTTCTGAAATAGCTACGAAACCTTATCATGTGTGTCCGACACGCACTTGTTTTTTTTTTAATTTTATAGCGTGCTACGTGCGTGACATTTTATAAGACTGGGCAATGCATTCGTGCAGAAATATTAAGCTTTATGAAAAAAAAGGTTGTTTATAAAATTTTATACCGATATAATTACCTATGTAAAATGGACATGACAGTATTGACAATATTAGGCTACATTAGCGGATGGCAGAAAGAAGCAGGCGTTGAATTCTATGCGCCGGCGCAGACCTGGCAAAGCAAAGCGCGGAGCATGGTCGCGCAGGCTCCTTACTCGCCACGCACTAAGCGAATCGCATTAGCGCTGCGCCTACGTCCCCTCGAAAACTGGTAGGTGCGTTGGTGAATTTTTGATCTTATTCCAATGTCGACAAAGTTGATTGTAGTTTGTAAATGAAAACCGCATTGGGATGCGTCTCGGCGAGACTGTGCCGGCCTTTGTATCAGCGCTGTCAGGTAGTGTTGTAAAAACAAGCGTTAAGCGCTCGAGCGCCGAATGAGTCTAATCAACTTTTAAAACTAGCGTTAAAGGCTTAGTGAGCGTTGTAGTACAAATCTTTCATTTTTGACGGTCTTAAACCCTTGTAGTTAAAAGCTCGAGTCTAAAATGATTAAGGTTTAGATTCTCAGCGCTGTCAATACTGTCAGTAGCGCGTCGGTCAATCGCGGTTTCTAGCTCCCGAACTATTATCTAAGCTTCAAACCATGAATTCTATTAATGATTTTGAGTTCATTTACGTGAATATTGTTTTTCTGCTTTGCAATTTTTTTTTTTTACTATATTCAATTATCATACAAATTTGCTAAATATAAAGCTCAACAACTATTTATTTCGCGAAAAATATTTGCAATGCAAATAGTTACACGTAATTGATTGTTTGAGTCTTGACATTTATTCTTCTATTTGACATTTCACGCTGTATTTAGCCTATACGTTTATTTA
Source organism: Sesia apiformis (assembly GCA_914767545.1). Taxonomy (NCBI): domain Eukaryota; kingdom Metazoa; phylum Arthropoda; class Insecta; order Lepidoptera; family Sesiidae; genus Sesia; species Sesia apiformis. The sequence continues at coordinate 14,641,257 of OU611967.1, read as the reverse complement.
TTTTTATTTTTTGAGATTTTTAATTAATATATGGTCTAATTTATTAATTTAGATATGTCATAATTATTGTTTGCACTGTTTAGTTTATGTTAACATTATCCTTTTTTGTGTTCCCCAGACATGGCTAGTATGGACATGTCCTATTAAATATATGTACCATTCTGTAAAATCTCATTATACAAATAAATCAATAATAAAAAACAGCCCGTATATGGTACTGGTTGGTAAAAAAAACGCTTTGTCTTCGGACCCACATACCGGACGGACTCGTCCGGTATGTTTTTTTATTTTTTTAGGGAACTAGTGGGCGGACGAGCAAGCGGTCCCACGTGATGGTAAGTGTTACCGCAGCCCATGGACACCTGCAACACCAGGGGGTATGCGGGCGCGCCGCCGACCTTGCAAAATCCTATTCACAGCTCTCTTGAAGAACCCCATATCGTAGCATGTAGGTCCGAACATAAACTTTAATAGTAAGTACCCATTCGATTCGTCGAGATGAATACTATATAAGAACGACTTATTTATTACATTTTTAGTTTAGATTAAAATTTATGATACGGTTATAAAGTTGATAATTGCATTTTTGTTTCCGTATATCATTGAAATAATTATTATATTTTATCATTTTTAAATCTAATATTATTCGAAGTTTACAATTGAATCTAGGGACAAAATACATTAAAGGGATTTGTTTACTTATGTTGAAATAAACTTTATATACAAGTGCTCCTTGTATTCGTTTAAAATCATCAATGATTCTTTAATATCGTATTAGTTCAATCACAGCGTCTAGATAATATTCATTATATAACTGTGGCGATTTCTGTTGAAATGAGTAAGATAAAACATTTATGACTTCGCCTAAATTTCATTATCATGATTAAATCTTTTTTATGCTTTTTTATGATTAAATCACACCACTAATTGTATTTTACATATAATTTAATCATTAATTGAATAGTTTAATCATGTACTTGGATTAAATTAATTACATACTTGTAGCGTGACTTCAATTTCAATTACCAGAAAACTTTCAACAACCAGAAAGATCAGTGTTTACTTTGTCACAAATATAAGACTGCAAAAGCTGAAAATTCATGCAATCTTGCATTCGTGGCAAAAATATGATCTACTTATTTCGATAAGAGACCAAAAGCAGAAAGTCATAAAAACGGACAAGATTCACATTTCACACTAAGATGAAAATTTTAATTCTATGATAAATTATTTTATAATAAATATTATAGATAGCTCTTATTAATAAGTGGTATCAGTTGTACGGACAGACAAAATTAAAAACTTATTTCAAGCCATTACTCCTATCGGGCCGTTTTCAAACAGTAGCCGGTGCCATCAGTATGTAAATTACATTCAGACGGGACTCACAAAAAGTAAAAGTCAATTATGAATACAAATTAAGTCTTTGCTGCCCTATACAGACAAACGATTTTGAAACGAGATTAAAAACTTAGTAAGCATTCACAAAGCAGGAAATAGCTTGTTTATTATTGGTTAAACAATGAATTACTACCTAGAAATGCGGCTATCACTTGACACAGATATAAATTTTTTAACTCATGAGATCTTTTATCATTGGGAGGTGTATGCCTTAATCACATATTACCGTGTGTGATGGCGGTCTTTGAGAGAGACCTATTTTATCATATAGCAGGCTGTCTGCTAGTGCTGGCACGAATTAGATAGGATGGAAATATCCGGTCGGGTTTAGTGTCAAGAGTCTTTTTTGTCTAATGTTACTTTATTATTCATTTTACGATTCCAACATTTCTATACATTTCTCCGTTGAGATACTTCAATTGCCTTACTTTTGTTTTGACTGACCAATGAATCATTTTTATAATTAGATTGCTTAGATATTTTATCAAAATCGAACGGTTATCATTATTCGTTCAAGTGCAATCACGTTCAACAATAGTTATTAATATTGCTAATATAAGCAATAATCTTATTTCTTTTTACGCACAATCATGTGGTTAAGTCATTCCATCCTATTTATCGAAATAGACTATTTATCGATTTATTTATCGTTCCTCAGAATAATCACAATCATAGTAGCGCTATAGTGGGCGAGTGCATTACTTATATTCATTAACTAGTGTTCTGCCCGCGGCGGAGACTGAATTTCTACTGATTGTTTTGCCCTTATTTAACGTGACATGATTAAATACAACATAGAACTTCTACATCATCTGGATTTAATTTAGCGTTTATATTCAATACTTACTTTATAGAACTTTACAGACATTTTTATAGAAGAAATGGCAGATAAGCAGGCTGCCCACAAGATGGTAAATGGTCACCGCTGCCCATGGACAACAGTAAGGGGGATGCGGGTGCGCTGCCGATCTTGTAGAATCATATTCACAGGTTTCTTGAATAGTCCCATGTCGTTGGTGAGTGGCAATTCACTCCACAATTATTTTCTTTGGCCTACTTTCAACGTTAATAACCTTATTTGATAAGGATGCATTCATATTCCGCATGTCGCGATAGGAATAGAATCCGGGATAGTACAGTAGGTTGATCACTATTCAAGCACTATTCAACTATTGATTAATCGCTCGTCAAACCTACCATAGCAACAGATTAAGCTTAAGTTTAACATGACTTTACTATGCACCCTGTTTAATTTAATAAACACACAACCAGTTCACATTAAAATGGAATGCGATTAAAATTAAAACCCGTGGCATTGAAATGTCTTTAACATAACTTCTTACGTAATCGACAGTTCTCGCTTGATCTAGGTCGTCTGATTTAGGTCTTGATACCTGGAAATTAAAATGAGGTTTTAATTTATAGTTGAATAGACGCGAGTTATTGCAGTGGGTGTGACAATGACAATTAAATATTGTATTAAAATGTATGTAACGTTATCTGAGTTAAGGGACCTTATTGTCTGTATTACAGATATAGAGGGGTAAATAACGCGTGCTGTCCAGCGCTGCGTGCGCCAAGTCCCTACTTCTCATGCTGCTCGCTCAGTCTGTTCAGTCTGTTGTGTCACTAGCAAGTCGTTGTTACGAAACACAAAATGTACGAAGACAAAACATGACAGAGGCCCACACTCCGTGTGATCCTGCATATTTATTACATTGGAGATTATTTTTTGTGGAAAGAAAGCGGTAGTCGGACATAAAATGTATCTGGTGGTAAGTGGATACTGTCGCCCATGGTCATCCGCGATACATGCCAACATCGGTCCAGAATGACAAACGTTGGCACGTCCACGGATGTGCTGCCTGAAGATATAGGAAAAGAGTTGGATATCATAATTTCTGTAATTTTTCTGGACCTATAGGCTAAATTTCTTCTTTATAGCTAAAGTGCTAAGACCGTATTAGTTTTAAAATAATTAAGATTGACCGCTAGATAAGATGTGATATATTTCCCTAATTAAACAATGTATGATGCAATAACATCAGCAATGCGGAATCAGATCACGGATACAGTATAAATAAAAATCAGTATGGAATCTTTACAAAAACATTTCATGAAATTATTATTTTTTATTTTTACAAACTTTATCGCAAATTATCGTAGAAAAGGCTAGCTTAATGCTTTAAGACATACTCTACCAGCTAACCTTTGAGTTAAACAGAGATACATTGGGGGGTGCGATTGGAAGCATTATAAATATATTATAACTTAAACGACAACAGTATAATTTCCTTAAATATATCTAACGACTACTTACCTTACATATAAGTATAATATACAAATATATAAATAATAAAATATACATACATATACACACATATCTTAATAAACTTACAGAAACATTAAACCTGTGACTTCATGTTTCCGGAGCTTCCGCTTAAAACTGTTCTTGTCCAGAGATCAACGGGGATCGAGTTCCAGAGTGTGTCTATCTGCGCGGCGAAAGAGTAAGAAAACCAGTATGGTAAGAAGAAACTTGGAGAACAGGAATTGTCGGCAGAAGAAATAAAACGGTCTCCCAGGAAATCAAATATTCATTTCAAATAACCTGGGCAACTTGGATTGTATAGAATGGAGAAGAGGGCGCAGAACATCCTTATATCTCTGCGTTTTCTGACAGGAAGCTATTTAAGCTGGGAACACGTTTTGTGATACATTGTATACGTGATTGTATAGAGTATATACATTGTATAGAGTTGAATGAACTATGAGTTGAGTTTAGCTATTACAAATGGTATGTAGTAACGAGAAATTACTATGTGTATCAAACTGGCATGTTTTAAATTAACCGTGTGGTGTTAGTCGGTTTGGAAAAGCATCAACCTATCTCTTACTGTGGATGTCTTACGATGAGGTAAGTTACCCACGGTTCTGTTATTATGATATGGTAGTAAGAGATAACAATACCATAAACCTTATATATTCCATAATACCACATACCACATCAAATTATACCATAACCTATACTATAAACCCTGAAGAACTACACCATCTCTAAAAGAGTGGACTCGTCAATCCGATTGGGTATGGTGGCGTTTAAGGCCATACATGCCTAATGTACAAGACAATGTGCGCGAGGAGGAGTTTATTGTTTACTCCCCCCACTTTTCCTGCAAACCCCGAAGGTTGACTGGAAGATAATGCTCCACTGCAAAGCATCAAGTTCGCCTTTAGTAAGATATTTTAAATACCACTAATGTTATAAATGCCAAAATTTTTAGGTTTGTTATTCAATCAAGCCGAAACGGCGGAACCGATTTCGTTGAAACTTGGCAAATAAGTAGATCCTTAATATAACACATAGGCATGAAAATCATGCAACGAAGTCGCGATCAAAATTTTATCAATCAAGTTAATAAATAAATAAAAGTGTTAAGTTTAATTACTGTCTGCTTTATACTTACCGTGCCGTAGGGTAGCACTTGACTTATGATGTGATTTGTACCCGTCAGTAGGCTGGAATAATTTTGTATTAGAGGTTAACTAATGTCTCCCTCGTGGGCACATAGCGTTTTGTCTTAAGTTATCGCGTTTCATGTTGAAAGGCTGTACAACTTTGCTACTCAGTACCGGTATAGATCGTCCGCATACGATCTGTTTAGTTATTATGATAGGGTAATTGAAATTGATACGTGGGGGATACCTTTTCTCGTATTACTTATTATATTCTTTTTAATAATATATTCCTATATTTTTCCAGAATATGGTATTATAAGAATTTAAACTAAATAATAATCCAACATAATCTACCGCTCAAGTCGGTGTAAAAAATATAATTAATTTAATAGCACGCTCTTTATTTGTAAATATTTCATGAAATAATCAAATATCAAGTAGGTATAATGTCAAAATAAGTATAATCTCAAAAATGACAATATTCAACTCTAACATCAATAACTAAAATATTCAATTTATAATTTGTCACTTAAAGCTCAACTGTATAATATAATAATAAAATTCGTCAACTGTATAATATAATAATAATAATTAATCTAACATTAATTAGAACAATTTATTCTTAAAGTAAATAAACGGCAATTCTTTGATATTATTAAGTAGCTATATTATAAATACATTGATTTATTACGACCAGAATTTTGATCGCTTAAGGCAGGGAGGGGTGCTCAAACTTGAACTGCTGGCGATCTACCTCAATATTGTTAGACTATGATCGATCGACTCTGAGAGGCTGCAAGTATGTGTGATGCAGGATTGTCGTCTAGGTAGGGTGTATCGTGGCATAGATATTAGTTTTCCGCACAATATGCATTTTTTTAGTCAAGTTAAGTCGGTCGATCGCGATCGACCGTTTGAGCACCCCTGGCTTAAGGCGTCGTGTTAATAGAACGCGGTTACGCGACCATCGCGCGAATGAGCGATGCGATCATCGCGCGTTCGCGATGATCGACGAGAATCGGGTGTCCTAATAAGCATTTGTCGCAAGTGTGTCGCATTTGTACCATGGACGTTGAAAGAGACGCGCACTTTTTACTTTCGGAAAATATTTCACTAACCTATTTCGCGAATTTTGATAGCAATGAAAAAAAAAAACGAGGCGGGACGCAAGGAGCTCTATTCAACATGAGAACAATACGTGGTGAATTTAACAATCAATATTTTGACGCGCGGGAAAATGATGGTGCCTTTTATGATTACATGTGTAAGTATGTCAAAAGAAACATTCGCCGCGATAACGTTCGCGCGATGAGTCAGTTAGACCACCTCTTCTGCACAAATTGTGTTTGATCGCGCGTTTGCACGAACAAAGTTCGCACGAACTGGTAATCAAACCATTTTAGTCGCGCGATCAGATCGCGCTAATGTCAACCAGGACACCTATGCGAATTTGCGATGGTCGCGTTTTCGAGTTCTATTAGGACAACGCCTTAGACGACAAATAGTAAATTATGAAAATTTATGTGTTTAATTTTAAATAGATACTCGACATATTTAGATGGTTTTATTTTGTTGACACAGTGCACTCAGAACGCGCACGGTGTTTTACGATGTCAGCAATTTGCGGTATAGCGTCACTGTCCGCATTGTGCTCGCCAGGCGTCGTCGCCCGCTCGCCAGTAGATACGTACTTTTACGCAAGATGTGTAGCTACTTTTAGTTAAATCTTGTGAGGACGACCAGTATTCATTTACCCAACCTTCTGATACACCATTATTCATCTTAAAACCAATACCTCCACAGATTTATACAGTTACAGTTTTTATATTTCTCATTTTATATCCTATATTTTCTTTCCTAGATTATATCTTTTTTAGTTCTATCACTGGTCAAATTGATATCTGGATTAGATGTGAGTACATATTTAAAGGGCTGAGAATGCCACTGGGCATTAAGTCCGACTTCTGAGCAAATTCTGTGCCATACTATACCATCATCCTATACCTCTTCATTGCTGAATATAGGCCTCTCCCAAAGCTTGCCACCACACACAATACTCGGCTCTTCGCTGTCGGTCCACCTGGTGGGAGAACGTCCCACACTGAGCTTGCCGGTACGTGGTCTCAATTCGAGGGCTCGTCTACTCCCCATCAGTTATCGATCCTGCGGCATATGACGTGCCCATTGCTACTTCAACATGCCGATTCTACGAGCTATGTCAGTGACTTTAGCTCTTTGGCGAATGTCTTCGTTTCAGTTCCTATCCTGCAAATAATTCTGCTCGCTAATGTTTAAACAAATAAATAAAATATATATCTATATATATATATATATATAGAAATATATATATATTAGTCTGTCATGTATTCCCAAGTTGTAGCAGAATGTTTATATCTTTGATTTACTTACATTATCTCATAAAAATGAAATATGTTTTTTTTTTTTTTATGTTAGGAAAGACAATCGAGGAAAACCCTGCATGGTCACCTGGTACCATCTAGTCTAGCTAGGCTAGTCTAGGTGGTACCAGGTAGTGCCGGACTCCTACCGGCTAAAAAACCTTGATTGCCTCAACATCGTGTAGGTCTAAATTCTTATGACCTTGTGGCCTTTTAAGAGTCACCGGTCGTGATTGATGTAGGGCTAGCGCAGAAGGCGCTCAATGAAATAAGTTGTCTGTCCATTGAAACGTATGGACACTCACCTACTTTGGTACTGTGTAGTTACAAATTAATAACCACGTGTCTATGTAATTAACTACGGTCAAAGTGATTATCGTGTAACGTTAGTAGCACTATAAGATAGTTATAATTTAATTATAATAGTTCTAGGTCAGAGTTGTTATTATAATCAGTCACATATTGCATAACTGTGATACATTGTAAATTGGTTCATGCAAAATTATTTTTACTAATATTTTATTTTTTATTCAATGTAAGGTTAAAAGAACGGTTATAATTGAGGGGTGTCTATACTCGACTCACATTCGTTTGATGGTGAGTTCAAATCCACAAATCTATTGAGTTTCTACTTAAGTACGGATTTTTTTTAAAAATGTCACTAGCTCGTCGGTAAAGGAAAACACCGTGAGGAAACCCCCTATGCTCCAGAAATTAAAAATTAGTATAGGATGGAATGAGAAATGGGCACTGGCATATCTCACTCACTACCGAATCACGTCTCTTCCTCGCGTCTTATTCCTGGCGGGGATAGTGATGTATTTCAATTCTGCCTAGACAGGTAAAACGTCGATAAATATTTAGTAGAAATTTGTCGCAAAAAAGCAGAATTAATCCGTTTAAAAATTATAAGGGGTCTTGGTGTCAGAATAATTTCAATTTCATTTTATTTATTTGCAATTTGCGTTACAATTAAATGTCACATTTGCCAATAATGGTGTGCAAAATGAAATATTATATATAACATAAAAATACGTAAATGCTTACAATACATAGGTACACTGAAAATTTCCGGAACTGGCCACTTACATAAACAATATTAAAAAAGTAATTCGAAAATGGAACACTTTGGCTGTAGAATAAATTTTGTTTCATCTAACAGTCATTTGTTTCTTCATTGTGGCGTCATTTTAAAAATTGCGTGTCTATATTACGATGGATTTAAACGAGTATAAAAAATATATATACTGAATGGGCAGCAAATTAAATCATGAGCAGTTATTTCTGAATAACTGAAGTAAATAATTTTAATTACTAAAAATGTCAGCACAAAGTCGTCGCGCTCTGCGGGCCTCACTATTTACCCAGTATTAAATTTACTGTCATCGATTTTCTGTCACTTTTTCTGCTGTTTTTCAGTTTTTCTGGTGCTTATTTAATTATTTAACGAATAGCCGATTTACCGCTTCCAGCGAACGGAAAACGGCGAAATCTGCTTTTCCAACCGACGCTTATCATCGCCATTATTTTAAAATTCATTGTGAACTCAATACGTCTTACTCGTTTCCCGAAAGGACTCTTTTGGCAGGAACTAGAGAATGTGAAGTGTTTTGTTTGATAATTGCAAAAATTGTGTATTAGTCGTTTTGTGGTTTTATAGTGATAGTCTATTAAACTTCAAAGTCTTTTTCGTGGGTGGTGTTTGTGATCTATCTATATGAATAAAAATGTAAACGTTTGTTTGTTCAAAAACTTAAATCTCAGAAAGTTATTCACCGATTGCTTTAAAATTTTCACACAGCGTTGCATTCGAATACGCGCGTGTTTTTATATACCGATCACAGGGTAAAAACATGCTTTTTACCCAAATACAGGTAAAAACAGGGTAAGCGCCATCTGTTGGGCAGCCACAGCAACGCGTGGGCGGGTACAGCTAGTAATCAAATAAAAGTATGGGACTGCGTTCTTGTGCTTCCAAGGAGTCTCCTCTTCTGTCCTCAGTATACCTACTATCGCTTTACTGAGAGACTCCCGACTTGCATCGACGGGACTGGACATTGTCAGGATACGTTTTATACTTTGAAATTGTTTATCAAGAAGAAAACTTGACACTGGAAGAATGTGCTAATTGCACCAATGCCATATATGAAGAAAAAAATATCTATAATTCGCACCATACATCGCAGTTTCATTTGCCTCAAGATTTACGGTTTTCTGTCAAGATTCACTTACTGTTGATTTCAAACTAGTTTTACTTACCTGCGATTTGCTTAATCCTGCTTTGAAGATAGTCCGCGTTGACTCTTATCTGACTTTAAGCTGCTACCTGAAATGCTTAACTGAATCTAAGTCTTAGGCTAAGTCTTGTATCGTTAATCCTAGGCGTATGTATCGTTAATAATCTAGACTAGAATTCGCCTGCAACTTCATTTTCGAAAATTGTTTAATGTTTCAATACAAATTTAATAAAGATAAGTACAGTATACAATAGTTACCTTTATAGTTAGTAAGCTATCTGCTGTAACTTGAGTTATATTAAAACAAATTTATTCTAATTTTTATTTAAAATTTTACAGTTAGTACTTCTCAGACAGTCCAGGTTCATAGTGCTCAAACTTACCGTATTAATTTAGGATTATTATTTATATTCTATATATTTAGCATATCCCCTTTCCGCTCTTATAGTATCCGTTCTTAATAGTAGGCATGCCAACGTTCGTCATTCTTGACTAATGTTGGCATGTATGACACATATTGATTATCACATGTATCACAGATTTATCACCGGTGGACTGTCTACCGCTTTTTTATATAAAAATGAAGACCTAATAATAAAATTATAATCATAATCATAAATAAGTGCTAATACGGGCATATAATTTTCTTTTTTTTTTATAGCAGAAGGCGGCCGACGAGCATACAGTCCACCTGATGGTAAATGGATACTATCGCCCTTGGATATCCGCTGTACATGCCAACATCACTTCAAATTGACAAATGTTGGCACGTCCCCGGATGTGCTGCTTACCTTGAGAGATTTAGGAATGTATTTGGAGAAAAGGTTGGGGAAATTGGGGAGGGATAGGATATTAATGGGCTCTGGCATATCTCATTCACTACCGAAACACGTTACGTACATGTTACAGGATAGGGTAATAGGGGTAATAGGATAAAGTGGGAGATGCAATACATTTCAATGCAGTCCTCTGTGAGAGAGTGGTAATGTGGCCAATCGAGCGCGTAGCATCTGTGGGATTGTTGAGTGCACTCTCCCTCTCAATACCAAACTTTGCACTGAGCGAGATATCTGCCGCAGGACCCCGGGAAACATAGCGCGTTTCCGATGCTCTCATCAGGTGGACTGACAAATTGAAGAAGTTCGTAGGTGGTGACTGGATGAGAAGAACGGATTGGCTAACGTTGTCATGTATCACGTACCATCAGTTGAACTGTCTGCTCGTCTGTCACCTTATTTCTATAAAAAAAAACAATCGAACGAATTCGACAATCGATCACGTAACGAACGAAACGTATAAATAAAAAGATTTATCAACAACGTTATAATTGAATCTTGAAATATTTTATAAACTCATTAAAACAGTGTACGTACTTTGGTGTATAATATAAGCAATTAAAATTAATTTAACCATTCATGCAGCTGATAAAAGTAAAATAAAAATTATGTTTATTTCATTGTTGAATTGTTCCTTGCAACATGCAATTGTTGTCTTGTATATATTTTATTTACGGTAAGTATTCTATTAATAAACTATGGACAGAGCTTTATTCGGAATTATAATCGGGATATTTATTTATTTATTTCCAAACAAACAATCCTATCTCAAATTAAACATAATTCCACCAAACTGCTCACAGTTTCAACTGGACAAGCTTTCATTTGCTACAATTTACTTATTACGCCATGGACTACTAATTATAATTATTTATTATTAGATCTATTTGCTTAATTTTCTTGATTGATTCAATTTAATTCGTTTTTGTAAATTTTGTTATAAACAAATTACTTTTTAATATTTGCAGTTATATATGGCGTGCAAAGTTTGGCCAACGATGCCAACAATTGGAAAGCTAACTTTTATAAAGATGCACTCAGCAGAGTGGAAAAGGACTTAACAATGAGAGATACTCTTAGGCTGCCAGATTTAGATGTACCAGAAGTAAGTCGATTTATAGACAATCAAAATGAAATACACGATTTCAACATGTTTAAGCAACAATATTTAAATAAAAAAATGAATTATGATCTTACTAATAAAAAAATAGTTGACTACACCAAGATTTTAACGAAAACCGGAGTGAAAAAAATTCAATCAACCGGTACATACTTAGAAGCACATCTTTTAGTAAGAGAAGATATAACAAAAACATTACAACGCGTTATAGACGATTTTATAGCAGAAACAACAAGATACTTCAACAAGGTGCACGAAAAGAAAGTTGAAAATGCTCTGGACAAAGAAATATTTATACTCGATTTAGTTGAAATATACAAAAATGCTCTTTTCAATGCGGAAATGAACCTGCTTGATAAAATGAAACAAAAGGTGAATAATATATCTCTTTCACAAATTTATACGGCTAAAGAAAGAATTAGAAGACAAAATTTGCAGTACAAGAAAATAGAAATTGAGTTTATCTGTACCTATCTTGATATCTGTAGATCCTTTCCAGGCTTCTCCGATTACATTGTTACGCTTCTTGATGAAATACTTAATCTGAAAAATGACAAAATTATGAATTTGTTAAATACATTCAAAACATCAATACGAAATGAAACGGATTACTTTAATAAATTCATGGGTGACATTATTATTGAAGCCGGTGCCAGATTTAATGTTACTGAAGGGAATATTTTTAAAATAAAGGAGATGCTATATAATTTGCGTACAGTGCTCTATAAGAGACATAAGTTCGTAGATACTAAGAATGTCAAAAAACAGGAAAAGATGAAAGCAACTCGCATACTTCTAGATATAATAGACAAAACATTCTTGGAGATTGAAGGTGAAAGAATGGATTTAGAATTTGATTCTCTCATAAAGGCTATAAATATATGGGCAATTAATATACATAAAGACATTGAAATGATATTGAGTTCATTCATAACAAACAAGATGAAAATGATTCAATATAATTGGAGTGATGTTACAAAGAAGGAAGTGAAAACTTTGCTAGAAATATTGTTGAAAAGAAAGCCAACTGATGGTATATGTGCTGAATATTTACTTATGGAAGGTTCTAATTTTATCCGCGGTAGAGATTTCATTGATATAGTTCAGACATTTCTGTAAATAATTCTCTTATAATTAGAAGTTTAGTTGGTTGAAACCGCTAATGTCACATCAATTTACGAGTTCAAAAAACTTTTAATGTATTCTTTAAACCAGTAATAAATATACTTAGAATAAATGGATAAATGAAAACTCTTTATTGCATTCCCTCTTTTATTTATTTATTTAAAAAAATTTTATTGCACTTAATCATACAAAAGCCTGGAATAGAAAGAAGAGAGAGAACCTTCGGGTTGAACTTAAACATAAACTTGTGTGTGAACTTAAAGGATGATTAGTGAATATTTTACACAAATACTTGCAATAACAGCAAACATTTTTTGTCTACCTACTAATTACGAGTACATTAAACATAATAACTTTGCGGAGTAATTTCAGATGCAGAGATATTTGAAGTAAACAGTAATTTAGTGAATTCGAATGTTACGAACAAAGTGAACGATCCACTTTCCCACATTACGGTATTTCGACAAAAAATCGATACCGTTGCAATTGATGCAAACATCGATAGTGTTCGATCGTGACATCGATGGCACACATCTAAAGCCGAAAGTAACATCTATTGTTGGGAATCTTTAAAAATTTCACAGACAGATTGATTTCGTTAGAGTTTTTACGTAATTGTGTATTAACAATAGTTTGTAAATGTTTATCTATAGTGCTTTAATAGATTTTCGTTCTCAATATTTGAGAAAAAAAAATCGGCGAGTCAAGTGTACCGACTTTTTTGTTATTATTTTTTGTTTAGTTATTACTTTTATTATTATTAGCAGTGAAAATAATAACAATACGTGAGTAAAGGGACTTTATTTTCGATATCGACTTATTGGCTTTGCTTAAGACTATTTACTGTGGTTAAAATATTTACTTTGGCATATAAAATTAATGAAAAGGCCTGATATATTTAGAAAGGTTTCAGCTTCTATTAATTCTATTACTATATATAGTAATGAAACCAATAATAAAAATCATACCAGAAACGGTTAGTATTTCTACGGGTTTCCTATTACAATTACCATTTCAATTAATAAGTTTACACCATTTCACGGTAGCGTTAACAAAACAATTTGAAAAGTCAAAACTGTGTAATATTAACACGGTTAATCACATACCATACCATCAGCCTGTATCTATCCACGACTGGATATAATAAGCCCCTGCCAAGGGTGGCCACCACACCCATTTCAGTTCACGCGTGTAGCTATTTAACAATTTTAATTGAAAAATGTACCTATTAATAGTTATTATAGGCAGATGAAAAACTCTTTTTGTACACCAAAATTGAAATGCACAAAAGCCGATCTTATGAAAAGCGATCTCTGCCAGCCAATGTTCGGGTCGAGAGGAAATAAATATTTTAATCACATGTAGATGGTGTACAGTATGAATAATTACATATAATACATACATATCAATATACATAGACGCACTACAATAAATGTACCTATTGCTATTAAAAGGTATCAGGCGCTCAGATATATTTGTATGTAGGTACCAGCCATTCTCGGAATCTACTAGGCAGATTTATTGCGGTTTACATTGATGGTTTACATCGATGATAGCCTTGAAGTATTTATTCTCGACTGTGATTCGTGAGGTTGTAACTTTAAATAGTCGGCCCGTGTCACTGAGTTTCTGCTTTAGTACCTCCACTTCAGGTCAGCCACGAGGTATATGATTTCGTGACATCGTTTGTATAAATTCAAGCGACTACATACAACTGTTTTCAAACTATTGGTCGCCGTGTTCCTAAATCCTTTTTATTATTATATGGCTTGTATTTAAATGATCGGTAACATTATGATCAATAAAATAAACGATTTTCAATTATTGAGAATGTCAACACAAAGGTAATGTAGTCCTCCTATTTTTTTATTTATTTTTTATAGAAAAAAGACGGCAGATGAGCATACAGTCCACCTAATGGTAAGTGGATACTGTCGTCCATAGACATTCACGATACATGCCAACACGCCGGATGCGCTGCCTACTTTTGCAGATTGAGGAATGGATTGGTAGAAAGGGTTTGGAAAATGGGGAGGGATAGGATGGGATGGGACGGGAATGAGCTCTGACATATCCACTCACTATCGATACACGTACGTACATTGGGGTGATACGATAAAGTGGGAAATGCAGTATATTCCAAGGTAGTCTTCTGCAAGAGAGGGATAACGAGGCCAGTCGAGTGCGCCCAGCGGCTGTGAGAATGCAGCGTGCACTCTCTTCCTAAAAACTCCTCTTATGTCGTAATTGTCACCAGAGAACCTAACCCTAACTCACCTTTAAATTTGCTGCCACTCTCATTATTTTATCTACTCATTTAATTATTTCTTATTATTATTATAGTGTTAGCTAGTGTTAGATAGTGTTAGATAGTGTTAGTATTATCTAGTTAGCTAGTATCATTCTTTTACCTTTTTTTTACGCATGTTAAATACAAAATCGATTGCCTCGCTGTCTGTACTTGAACTGTGTATACGGATACGGAAGCCAAAGGAAAGGTTGTGACGATCGTAAGTCGTAGTGATTTACGTAAATTTGGTGACATTTCCGCGCGTTGACGGCTAATGGGAAAATAATAATGAGTTTTTGAATCATCGTGATGTTCAATACCGTAAAAACTGTAACCTTCTTAACCTTTTCTCATGCAAATTGTCTTGTTGTGCATGAGGATTGTATGGTCATAAAATGCCACGCTGGCTAAGCTATTGGCGAGTCCACACTTTTAGAGCTGGTGTAGTTCCTTAGGGTTGTCAAATCAAATGAAATCATTTACTTGTAATGTATAGTTACGTTATTTGCAAGTAATAGAGGGTAATTACATAGAACAGCTCCTCAGATTTGCCAGAATTGGCGTGCAAAAATAAATATAAAACACTAGTCAATTAATTAGTCAATACAATTAATTTTCAAATTATTTCCATTATTTAAGTAAATTTCTTAATCTAATTATAATTTATAAATACCTGTCTGTTTATTTAAATAACAGACATTTTTCAGAACAATTCGTCGAATGACAATTTGTGGTACTTAGTCGCCTTTTACGACATCCACGGGATAGATGGATAGTGTTATTCTAAAGCCAGCCGATATATGGTCAGGTGCTTAACATATCGCACTAACCGCTATCAAGTCGTAATGCCAGATATGCCAGACACTACTTGCATTCTCCCAAACCTTTCTCTAAATCCATTCCTAAATCTTCAAATGCAATGAATGCAGTACCAACGTTTGTCATTCAGGACATTCACATGTATTGCCAGAGTTTAGAATGCCAGAATGACTGGACGTCGATATGCGCAGCGGCCTGTGTGCTCGTCTGTCACCTCCCTATAAAAAAAATACTCGTAATTCTAAAACGTACTTCCTGCTTGTACAGTGTACAGGCATACTTTAAAAGTCGCCCTTAGAATAACAAACATTGAAATCATACAATTACAAAAGTACGAATACCAAAACATTGTAGTCAGAAAGGAATGCATAAAACCTGCGCGTGACTCACTCCATACAGAGCTCGTTTTACTCACATTACATCGTCTTTATGATGTGTTCGTTGAGCAATACAACAGATTAACTGTCCAGATTAAGATGTAAAGAAGAAAATATTACTGAGAATGTGTTTAGAAGTTTTTTTTTTTCAATATACAATATACGAGAGATTAATATAAGGTGTAATAAAATTAACATGCATTCTAAGGCGCTACTGTAAACGTAATATATAATACATATACGCCATTACTTGTTTAATAATAATCAACTATTAACAATTCAAAATGATTATTTGGAGGGGGACTGTAATCCAGTAGCCGCTGAGCGCACTGGACTGGCTTCGTTACCCCTTTCTCACAGTACCTTGAAATGCACTGCATTTCCCACTTTATCCTATGTTCCAATGTATATGTTTCGGTAGTGAATGAGATATCCACTCCCATGCCATTCTATCCCACCTAAAAAAAGCATTACCAGCGCATTACCAGGTCTTTAAAGAATTAGTGCGCACTAGTACCGAGGATTTCGAAACCGAATACAATAGATATATATTCGGGGGCTATATTCGGTGGAAAGACGGTATTATCTATATATGTACTAGGCTGTTTCGTAAAATGTTAGTGAAACCAAAAATAATAAGTGAATAAAAAAAAATATTTACACTTTTTCAAAATACTCACCTCGAGCCTCTACGCACTTGTTTATTCCACTGTAACAGCTTTAGAAACATTTTGAATAAGATTCTCGTGGAACGTTGGGGTAGAGCATACCTGTTGCAGGATCTATAACCAATGGGAGAGACGAATCCTGGAATGGGGATCACGTACCGGGAAGCGTAGTGTGGCACGCCTTCCGTCTAGGTGAACTGACGACTTGAAGGAAAACGCTGGAAGTAGGTGGACGAGAAGAGCGGCAGACTGTGTCGTAACGGTCCTTGGAAGAGACCTATATCCAGAAGTGGAAAGACGGTATGATGTAGATATATGGTATATCTACATGTGTATATAGAAATATGTATAACACACTGATTGTATGGTACGATACGTTGTTGGACAGGGCTTGTAAAGTTCTACAACTTTATCCTTTTTTTATAGAAGAAAGGCCGCAGATGAGCATATGGTAAGTGGATACTGTCGTCCATAGACATGCCAACATCAGTCCAGAATGACAAACGTTGGCACGGCCCCAGATGCGCTGCCTACCTTTGCATATTAAGGAATTGACTGGGAGAACGGGTTGGGAAAATGGGGAAGGATAGGATGGGATGGGAATAGGCTTTGGCATATCTCACTCACTATCAAAACAAGTACCGTGTACATTGGGGAAATACGATAAATTAGGAAATGTAGTACATTTGAGAGACTTCTTCGAGTGAGTGCGTCCAGCTGCGGTGGGAATGCAGCGTGCACTCTCCCTCTTCAAAAACGTAGTTTTCTAAAAAAAAAAACGAAAATAGCGAATTTCTTTTCTCATTAGCATATGTAGTCGGCGTTTTTTATATTAATAACTGATACGTGTGTAGTAATATAAATTATTAAAAACGTCATTTTATTCCATTTTTTTGTCAAAATACCGCAGAATACAAATGCCACTCGCCCACGTCTCGCATATCCTGATGACCGATGGCCTTTGTGTGACTCATCGATTAGGTAGCTCCTTTTTAAGTACATATACAGTATACAGGTTTTATAATTATGATAATATAGAAAAGGAGTTGGACATACAGACTTATGGTGACAAGTGTTTACCGTCGTCCATGAACTTTTGGACTAATGTTGGTATGTATCGCGAATGTCTATGGGCGACAGTATCCACTTACAATCAGGTGGACTGTATGCTCGTCTGCCGCCTTCGTCAATAAAAAAAAAAACTTCTGTAACGTCATGGAGAATGAGGATGCGTTGCCAAATTTGCGAGATAGTATCCAAAGTATTCTTGAAAAATCCCAGTTTCTGTAACATGTAATTTTAAACTAGGTTAGCGTTGCTGAAAAGAATTATGATACGGTCAGATCTATGTACTCGTATCTTAAGAATTCATTTACGGTATAAAATTTCCGAAGAATTTCCGAAGCTAAGATATTTGACAAAAAACTAAAGTCACTGGCGTACCTCATAGAATTAGTACACTAAAGTTTTAATGGAAGAAACAACGTGCCAGAGTAGCAGACAGTCCTCCTGGGGTAAATGTGTACTGCCGCCCAAAACCCCCTCCCCCACTGCCCCCCTGCGTATGACCTGCGTCACTGCCTACAAGCTATTTATTCTACTAGCTGCACCCGGCAGACGTTGTCCTGCCTGTGTATATTTATTTACCTCTGTATCACATAAATCTGAATCACAAATTATTCTGTTTTGCCGTCGATATGATTTTTGCGATCGGTTGAACGGTATAGAAGTTAATGTGCTGCAGCGCAATGTAGTACAACTAGTTACAACAAACTGGGTAGCATAAAAACCTTCTCCATGAAAAACTACATATATGTGCCAACTTTCGTGGTGATCGGTCAAACGGTGTCGAAGTCTATTAATCTCAGATATACCAACATCCATTTTTATATATATAGAAAATTGAGAATTTAGTTTGAATGAAGTAATATCCAGTGTAGAATAAACATCTTTAAACATTCCTCATCCTATGGCACGTGCTGCCAGCAATACGGTTTTATTGGGCACCAATCTTCTCCTTTAATAACAGCACAATACTGCGGTTATTCCGAACAAATACCACACGGAATGTTAAGCCTTGATTGCAACTCGCTTTACAATCGATTGTTTGTTTTTCGATTCGATTATCGAGTTTGGAATGAGTTATGTTTTATGAGTTACAGAGTTAAATGGCGTTGTACAAACGGTGACCTTTGTTAATCTTTGTATCGATACAAATGAAATGGATTTATTGACAACATTTATTAGGTGGCATACCTATTTATTATTATATGGCATCATAATGTATCAAATGAATTTTTAGGTACAGGGAATTCTCCACATGGGTGCATTGGATTAGTCAAGTTGCTGTAAATGTACTGCATTTGCCGCTTTATTCTATTCCCCCAATTCTATTCTATTCTAGGTCGTAGATATGCGTTTCGGTAGTAAGCGAGATATAGCCAGAGCCTATTTCCATTAAAAATCCTTTCAATTTTTCAAATTCATTCCTACATTTCCATAGGTAGACAGCGCCATCTGCCTTCTAGTCTAGACTAATGTCGGCATGTACCGCGCTAGTCGCAGGGCGACTTTACACTGAACACAAGGTCTGTTTGTTAGTCCGCTGCTGGAATTTTATATACAAAAAAAAAAATGGTATTTATGAGCTATATGTTATATGTGGCAGATTTATTTATTTATTTAAATTATGCTTTCCGACTAGAGTAGATACGGAAACATCGTATTATAACATATATTTGTACGTATGCACCTAAATTATGTATGTACATCCATCACAAAGCATATGCCAGAGAAGCTTTAAGAGAAAGTATATATATATATATATATATATATTATAAGCTGTTAATTTATTTAGCTAATTATTGAAATAGCGAATTCACTCTTTTAGTCTTGATATAGTTCCTCAGGGTTTGTGGTAGCAGCTTTGTTATCCTCTAGACGCCTTTTAGGACACCCGCGGCCAGAGATGAAGTGATGTTATCCTAAAGTCAGCCGACATCACTAGTCCACACTATTACTGAATCAATTTTGATGAAAAGACACTAAAATAATATGCATTGAATACGATATACCAGTTACCAAATGGGCGTGTAAAGACATCAAAATCACATTTAAGTATACTATATACAGTTTTAGAAAACTGTGATACAGCACTGTTTACACGTCTGGAAAGTGAACATGTTATTTCTGTCCGGCGCCTCGGATTCATAACCTTCCCTTCTCGGTAGGATGTTGACCCGATTCATATGTTTCAGGCTAATTGGCTAAATTATTTTATATCGCGAACCCGTAGGCTGTGGAACGAACTGCCTCAAGAGGTCTTCCCATTAAACTACGACATGGGGTTCTTTAAGAGAGCTGTGAATAGGATTTTGCAAGGTCGGCGGCGCGCCCGCATACCCCCTGGTGTTGCAGGTGTCCATGGGCGGCGGTAACACTTACCATCACGTGAGACCGCTTGCTCGTCCGCCCTCTACTCTATAAAAAAAAATTGTACTTGTTACCTAGTTAAATCTATCAGATATACATATTACATATAATAAGCCGTGTCTGTACATGAAATATTTTTTTAAACAAGTGATTGGACTTTAAATTACGAATGATATAGTGTCCACAAACATTATTTTTTGGAATTATTGTCTGTCTGTCTGAACACACACACGAACTACTGTACAGAATTTAATGAAACTTGGCACAGTTAAAGCTTATGACTTGTTTTAACATTTAGAGTGTGTTTTATCGTGATCCGTTACAGAGTTCCCGCGGGAATCACTCTAAAATTCACGCGAATGAAATCGCTGGCACCGTTATTATTACGAGTACAATAAAGGTTTTTACAATATCCAGTAAAGTAACGCTGCCAGTATGTTGGGTAATTTTTTACAGAAAGAAGGTGGCAGGTGAGCAGACAGTTCACCTGGTGGTAAGCGGTGAGAATTAACTGTCGCCTATTGACACGACACAGGGAATCCTAGTGTGGCATTGTTAAAAATAAAATTACTTACTTTAAATATTAAAAATAAATATTTAAACATAAAATACAAAATATTAAATATATTGGTACTATTATCCCTTGAAGTTAATAAAATTATCAAACACTATTATAATCAACATACTTCATAAGAAATTGCTCACTACGTAATAATACTTGATATCTGGATTCCAGGATGATCTGCTTGATTAATGGTGACCGGATTACTTGCATCTGCTTTAAAAGGTACATTCTGAATAAGCGCGATAGATGTAATGCAAGAAATGCGATGGACATGTCGATACTCTCCGTAGGGAAACTTTTCATTACTACAAACACTCGATGGCAATTTCGGGGAAGCCTAACCGACCAGTGACCTTTGAAGCGCGTATCCACAGGACAATTGCTAGTCTAGTACCGAAGTAGTTGTACGGCTTTTTTGAATTACTTCTACATTCTATATTAATATATATTTACGTAAATATTAATGTGTAGTTTATTACGTATTTAATTATTTACATTTAGATATATAGATAAACTCTTTATTTTACATTAATACAAGTTGCAAAAGACAATTTAAGTAACACCAAAAGTACAATAGGCGGCCTTATCGCCAAAGCGATCTGTTCCAGGCAACCTTTGGGTGGTAAGGAGAAAACAGATTACAATCTATATAAATAAAAATGTAAACGTTCATTTGTTCAAAATCTTAAATCTCCGAAAGTTCTTCACCGATTGCTTTGAAATTTTGACACAACGTTGCATTCGAATACGTGCGTGTTTTTATATACTCATCACAGGGTAAAAACATGTTTTTTACCCAAAAACAGGGTAAGCGCCATCTGTTGGGCAGCCACAGCAACGCGTGGCCGGGTACAGCTAGTATCAAATAAAGGTAAATAGTGTAGTTTTACAGAATATCAACAGAATAATAATACGTAAGATAAGCAGAGATATCTTCTAGGGCGATTGTCTGAGCCCATCTTGCGCTGAACCCTCTGAGCACACTCTTGTAGGAGTCAGTTTCGGAGAGGAGGTACACGGATGACCCACCTACATTCTCTACATGGATGACCTCAAGCTGTTCGCTTTCACTACTAACAAACTGGAGGAACTGCTAAAAATCACCGAAGACTAAAGATTTAGCAGTTCCATCAGAAAGGAATTGGGCGTTGATAAGTGTACGATCCTGCATATGGAGGGGACGGTTCGGCCGTTCTGATAGAGTCGAGGTCGGCTCTAATCGGCTAAAAGCTCTCTCTGAAACAGAAACATACCGTTATCTGGGCATGTCTGAATCGATACGTGTTAAAGAGACGGACGTGAAACAGTCAGTTTGCGAGGTATTTTATGAGTGTTTGACAAAAGTTGTAAATAGCTATTTGTTGGGCCCTAATAAGATCCAAGGCCTTAACGGCTGGGTCATGCCCGCTCTCATGTACACCGTTGGTATACTCAGACGGTCTCAGACCAAACTAGACGCCTTGGATAGTAAAGTCCGCACAGGATGCATCATTCGAGGTTTTCGGTGCAGAGATTGTACATCCCGCGGAAGTGTAGCGGGCGAGGCCTCTTGTGCACACCGTATTGTGCACAAAGACCATGCATAACCGCGAGATATGCAATCTCCGAAACTACTTCTTATCGACTTCGGATGATGAGATTTGTGGTGAAGTCGTGGCGAGTGACAAAGGACTTACCTCCTTCTCCTTAGTCGCCGAGCAATGGCAAAACCGGGTGGTACCCGTATGGAAGGAGAAAGAGCTGCACGGAAGGTTTTTCAAAGCTCTATATAAGCCCCACGTGCTCCGTGCACTGGCTGCGCTTCGGTGATCTCTTTCGGTGATTCGGTGGTGATATTCGGTGAGGGGTTTGTAGACCGCACTAGACAAACATTTAACAAATTTCTGAAATGTGTAGAAAATACAACCAATTCCGAACATCCGGAACTGGACTTACTGGCAGACGGTTTGCTTACTTTCAAGAACAAAGTCAAACGCGCTCTGACTACAGAGCGTCATAATTAGGTCTCCCTTTGTTTCATTTTCTCTTATTTTACTTTCCTTTCTTTTTTTTAATTATTTTTAAGGACTAGCTTATTTACAATTAAATTTATCGATAAAATGTCAATCAAGCTGTCGTCACATTATTGAGATGTCAATTAGATTTAACACTTCTTTACACACTATGTTAAATTGTGCTTTGTTATCTTGTTTTGCGATGCAAAAATAAATAAATATTTAATTTATTTAAAATCTCGCCTAGAATGTTCACATGAGGATAAAACTCGACGATAACAGGAATAACAGTGTTAACATGAAGATAACATTTGTTTATACTAGCTCTTGACTGATGTTCGAGAAATGTCTCCTGGTGAATTTTTTATTTGTTTTGAAGGTGGCAAACGGACATGTGGTCCACGTGGTGGTAATTGGTTACCGTCGCCTATGGACACCTGCAATACCAGGGGGTATGCGGGTGCGACCCTGGAAAATCCTATTTACAGCTTTCTTGAAGAGCCTTATGTCGTAGCGTAGCGAGAAAACCTCAGCAGGCAGTCCTTTCTACTACTTTCGGGTTTGCGGTATAAAATGTCGTGACGACCGCACTGTGCGCACTCTTTGTCAAGAAAGTGTGGATTAACCACACGAAAAAATCAGAAGTTGGCATTGAATTGAGCAATTCTTCATAAAATTCCCTGTTATACAGGCGGTAGAACACGCAGAGAGACGCAATGTCTCTACGAATGCTGAGGGGATTCTAGACCGCCTCGCCTGTGAGAGTGGGATCGTCGACATTTCGAACAGCTTGTCGTTAGATGGAGTCAAACAGGTCCAATTGATATTCATGTATTAATATTTGATATCCAATTGAAATGAACCATAATGGAATAATAAGAAGAAGGTATACCAGTTTTTTAAGATAAAAATAAAAAAATATCAGTTTCTTAAGATTTAGTAGTCGCCGCGCCGGCCGCGTCGACCCAAACTGCCCCTTTACTGCAGATTTTAATTAATTCCTTCAGATATCGACGGAAGGATTAATACTTTTTTTTTAAAGTAGAGACAGGTAGGAAATGGTATTTTTGTGTAATTACACGTCTCTGTGAAATGATGGATTGCCGGCTTTGTGATTAACAAGCGACTTGGGCTTTGACAGGATCGGAAATCATTTTGTTTTATGTTTATCATTAAATGTTATTAATTAATTTATGGGATTATACACTTAAATACCTAGGGATTAACCTGACATTCAAATGTTTTCCTTTATATTGCGATGCAATTAGCCATTTCAGTATCCACTGCTGGTATTGTGCATGAGGGATGTATGGCCTTAAATCACTACGCTGGCCAAGCAGGTTGGCGAGTCCACTCTTTTAGAAGTGGTGTAGTTCCTCACTGGTAACGGCTTTGTTATCCCATAGTCGCCTTTTACGACATCCAAGGGAAGAGATGCGGGTGGCGCCATCCCATAGCCGGCCCACATCACAAAACACAATAGTAATTAATGTAATAAATAAATAACGTCACACTCAATGGCCCACACTAGGATTCCCTGTGTAGTGGGTGCAGAGATACATACAAAGACAAACACAAACACACACCCAGACCCGAACATACATTTGTATTTTTTTATCAAATGTATGTCCTACCGGGAATCGAACCCGGGACCTTTTTCACAGCAAGCAACTGCGCCATTCGGTCGGTCAGTTTATGTTTTATACTAATGGCCCTAAAAACTAAAGTAAATAATGAATACTTAATAAATAATGTATAATAATTATTATTGCGAACATCACATGACCTTTGTATTTTCGGTAAAAGAAATACTACATGACACCAAGCTCTTTAAGCTCCACAACTTTTGTTAACATTTTTTTTTAAAACGTACAGTAAATAGCGAAATCTTCATTTCTTCTATCGGTTTTTAAATTAATTGGGTTCAAATTTACATTGACACCGTAGTGTTAATGTTTGCTTTGCCACAGGTGTGGGTACAGTCAACAATAACGGTAAAACTCAATACAAACAATTATTTTATCAACATTACAAATTAAATCAAAGTACTAAATTAAGTGATTAATTGACGTGCTTAAAACAATAATATTGAAATTGGACATTATTCAAATAATCTGATTTATTCGGACCGGTCTTTCTGCTATATAAATCTAGGTTAACTTTAAACAGGGCCGTCTTAAGTCTATTCTGCGCCGGGGTGCGGGAGTGTATCCTAAGACAGTCAAACATCCTATTGTGTATCCTATGACAGTCAAATATCCTATTGTGTATCCTATGACAGTCAAATATCCTATTGTGTATCCTATGACAGTCAAATATCCTATTGTGTAATTGTTTACTATAGCGTTATATTTTTTCATTACCTTTAAAAGGTGAGCGCCCGGGGTGCACCGCACCCCTTGCACCCCCTGGTAAAGACGGCCCTGACTTTAAATGCGGTTCAGTTAACGAGCCCTTAGAAATGTCAAGAAATTGTCAATGGTGAATGTTGATAAACACTATTATTATAATGTCGCGTGATTTAAACTCTTCTTTGACATGAGGATATTACAGGGTATACAAACTTTATGGGACCTATTGAAAAGTTTTCGATATTGGAAAAACATGGTTGATTTCCCATTTAGACGTGTGTTACGCGCGCTCACAGTAGGAAAACCGCTGACGCCTCAATACCTACCGCGTGTTACCAACTGGACTTGGAAACGGGGACATTGCTGACGGTGCGGCACGTGTAGCTGTGGAAAGACTTCATCGCACCGAAGCATGGAAAATTACGGGCACTTATAATCCAACCTCGATTAGGGTCGCACGCTAGCTTGTAGTTAGAATTAATATTAGTTGTAATATCTTTGTATTACTTAATTAAAGTTTAGTATTAGTAAATTGGTTTTTTTTTCGCTCCTCCGACGGCGGTCTACATAATTGGCGCAGTCGGTAGGATATTCGGTCGGTTCGCGTTCGCGTACGTTCCAGATTCGATCGTCCCGCAGCGCGCCCGGTGGCATCCTTGCCTTAGCCGAATATCTGAACAGAGGACCACGTCGCCGGAGAGGAATCCAGACTTCGATTGGGCGGAAGAAGACCATGCTCATGTAAGTACACTGAATTGTTCTGTGTAGTTGCTTCCTTAATTTTAGTCCTTATCCATAATCAAAATTTTCCACCCCAAAAAATCGGGTTCCCGCGAGACTACTTCACCTAGGCAGTCTCGTCGGCATAGTGTCTTAGACATAGGTAGGAATATAGTTTCCGATTTAGATATCGATAGCAGTAGATTAATATTAGGAAATAAAAAAATGGCTTCCTTTGATCCTGACACCATTTTTAAGGCTTTACGCCTGGTGCCAGAATTCGACGGAAACCCGCATATTTTAACTAGATTTATTAGGATTTGCGATCAGCTCGCTATTCAATACCTATCAGACGCCCCTGGAAATGAATTAAGTAATTTATGTCTACTGAGTGGAATATTGAATAAAATCACTGGCTCAGCAGCTCGAACTATAAACTCGAATGGTATCCCCGAAAATTGGCTAGGGATCCGAACTGTGCTGATCAACAACTTTTCCGATCAACGAGATGAGACGGCCTTGTATAACGACCTCTCTCTCGCTACACAGGGTAGTTCAACCCCTCAGGAGTTCTATGAGCGCTGCCAAACACTATTCAGTACGATAATGACGTACGTAAGCCTACACGAAACCTTGGGTACTACTATCGACGCCAAGCGCATTCTATATAAAAAATTGACAATGCAAGCATTTGTTCGAGGGCTAAAGGAACCGTTGGGCTCACGTATACGATGCATGCGACCAGACACAGTAGAAAAAGCGCTTGAATATGTGCAGGAAGAGCTAAATGTAATATATCTTCAGCAGAGAAACTCTGATCCGGTGTCTGAGCGCAAGCACAACACGCCAACACCTATCACACACAAGATACTACCCATGGCCCCTATGGCCTTACCCACACAAAAACCATTTACATATCACACATCAAACTGGCAACGACCGATGCCTCAACCGCCACCATTCAGACCACCCTTTCAAATGAATCAGACACCATACCGTCCACCACACATGCCCACGCGAACACAACAGATTTTCCGAGCATTACCACCCAACTACAATGCTCAGGGCAACGCCTTTAGATCACCACCCAGGTATACACCATATAACACTACACCGAAGCCAATGAGCGGAGTTAGTCATTTTAAACCATCGCCCTTACCACCTTCGGGTCATGACTGGCGTAGATCTGGGAATCCGCCACCGTCAAATTATTTTAAGGCCCGAGAGATGAATTTTAATCAGTGTTCCGACTATGATGACTATATTAACTATTACTCACCTGACTACAACGAATCTTACAATTATGACGTTAACGATCATGAATATGACTACGACACGAATTACAATACCCACGAAACACAATACTATACCGACACCCTGGAACAATGCACAGACAACGACAATGACATATATACTAATCCCCAACCTTCCACCAGTCAAGAGCAGGATTTTCCCCCTATTTTGAAATCAAAAAAGCCAAAATAGAACTTAACCTTCAAACGCAGAGACAACTCCCTTATATTAAAATTTCAAATCCACCCCTAAAGCTGTTAATTGATACAGGTGCTAATCAGTCCTTCATAAGCCCCGAAGCAGTACAACGCTACTTTACACATATCAACCTGGATTACGATCCTTTCGAGGTAACAAACGTACACGCGACCACTAGGAACGACTATTCAATTACTATCCCTTGCTTCGCGGAATTTCAAGAACCAGAAAACATTAAATTGTTCGTGTACCGATTTCACGACTACTTTGATGGTCTTATTGGCTTGGACTTATTAACTGAATGGGAATCTAAAATCGATTTAAAATCCAGAACCCTAAACACACGTGTTTCTGTAAACCCTATTCACATGTATAATTCTCGTAACGTGAACCTTTATGAAAATATAATACCGGCTAATACCTCGAAACTTGTTCGCATCCCTATTAATACCCCAAATGGTGAAGTATTTGTCCACCAGCAGGTTCTATGTAACTGTACTATTCATGAGTGCATTACAACGGTATCTAACAACCGCGGAGTCATAGAGGTGGAAAACCCAACGCCCAATGACATTATATTCTCACTAGATAGGCCGGCGGAAGCCGTTGTATTCAATATAGATGCCATGAGCATAGCACAGCATCCAGACCGCGTGAACGACGTTTTGTCTCGCTTACGAACCGATCACTTAAACCCAGAAGAAACAGTTAACTTGAAAGCCCTTTGTTCACGCTATGCCGATGTATTTTACATAGAAGGCGAGCCGTTATCTTTCACCAACAAGATAAAACACCATATTCGAACAACCGACGAAGCACCGATTCACACTAAAAGCTACCGGTACCCGTTTGTACATCGCCAGGAAGTTAGATCTCAAATTAGCAAAATGTTAGAACAAGGTATCATTCGCCCTTCAGATTCCGCCTGGAGCTCACCCATTTGGGTAGTCCCAAAGAAAGCAGATGCTTCTGGAAAACAGAAATGGCGTCTAGTTGTAGACTTCCGAAAATTAAATGAAAAAACCATCGACGACAAATACCCAATTCCCAATATTACCGACGTCCTGGATAAGCTGGGAAAATGTCAATATTTTACAACCCTGGACTTGGCCAGCGGATTCTATCAAGTTGAAATGAACCCTGATGATATCCCTAAAACCGCATTTAATGTGGAGCATGGGCATTTCGAATTTTTAAGAATGCCTATGGGACTTAAGAACTCGCCGTCCACTTTCCAACGCGTTATGGAAAATGTTCTAAGAGGATTGCAGAATGTCATTTGCCTCGTTTATTTAGATTACATTATTGTCTTCAGTACATCCCTCCAGGAACACATGGTTAATCTTGAAAAGGTTTTCCAACGTCTTAGAGAATCTAATTTCAAAATTCAAATGGATAAATCCGAGTTTTTGAAGCTAGAGACTGCGTACTTAGGACACGTTATTACCAGGGATGGTATTAAGCCAAACCCCGACAAAATAGCGGCCATAGAAAACTACCCCTTGCCAAAGACCCCTAAACAGATCAATCAATTTTTAGGCCTAATAGGTTACTATCGTAAATTTATACCAGACTTCTCACGAATTACTAAACCGATGACTCAATGTTTGAAAAAGGGTAGTAAGGTCACTTTGGATTCAAACTACGTGAACTGTTTTGAGAAATGTAAAACCTTATTGACCAACGACCCGATTCTGCAGTACCCAGATTTTAATAGAGAATTCATACTTACCACGGACGCATCCAATGTCGCTATTGGAGCAGTTTTATCTCAGGGAACCGTAGGTTCCGACAAACCAATATCCTATGCTTCACGTACTTTAAATAGCAGCGAATTAAACTATAGTACGATAGAAAAGGAACTGCTTGCTATCGTTTGGGCGACTAAATATTTTAGGCCCTACCTTTTCGGACGCAAGTTTAAAGTAATAACGGACCACAAACCTCTCCAATGGTTGTTGAATTTGAAAGAACAGAATTCCCGCTTAACTCGGTGGAGACTGAGATTAAGTGAATACGACTTCACAGTCATATACAAGAAGGGCAAATGCAACACCAATGCCGATGCTCTATCGCGAGTAGAAATCCATAATGAAGAGACGGATTCGATGGTCGCCAATCCAACCGAGAAGCCACCCACACTGGGAAACTCATCCACTGCCACTGCGCACACTAGTAACGAACACCCCATATTGGAAATCCCCATCACTGACGAACCTCTCAACAAATTTCATAGGCAGTTATGTTTTACCGTAGTAGGCGATATGAAAAGACGACCGACAGCGACAAAACCCTTTGACACACACACCCGTACAGCCATACAACTCTCAGAAAGCTCACTAGAACAGGAGGTGATAAGCGCTATAAAAGAATACGTCAACCCTAAAGTCAAAACTTATTAATAAATCCACCCCTCGCTATGTATTCCATCATCCCTATCATTCAAAATAATTTTAAAAATTCTGCAATGAACCTCGTATTGGCAAAAATCGAAGTAGAAAATATAAAAGAGCACCTACGGCAACAGGATATAATTAGGCACTATCACGAGGGCAAAACCAATCATCGTGGTATCAATGAATGCTATCTGGCACTCTCTAGGAAGTATTTTTGGCCTAAGATGAAAGATCAGATTACAAAATATATAAATGAATGCACCATATGCGGCCAGGCCAAATATGACCGTAATCCAATAAAACAGAAATTCAATATCGTACCTCCAGCCACCAAACCCTTTGAAACAGTACATCTAGATTTACTCACGGCTCAGAACGAAAAGTACCTAACTTTCGTAGACGTATTCAGTAAATACGGACAAGCATACCACTTGCGAGATGGAACAGCTGTTAGTATAATACAAGGTTTGTTAAAATTTTGCACCCACCATGGACTTCCTTTGACGATAGTTACTGACAATGGAACCGAGTTTACGAACCAGTTATTCTCAGAGTTCACTCGACTTCATAGGATAAATCATCATAGGACTTTACCTCACACGCCCAACGACAACGGAAACATAGAACGATTTCATTCGACACTATTAGAACACTTGCGCATATTACGACTGGAACAAAGAGACGAACCCATTGTAAACCTCATGTCATACGCCATTTTAGCTTACAATAGTTCGATTCACACTTTCACAAAATGCAGACCTTACGACTTAATAACAGGACACTTTGACCCAAGGGACCCATTCAACATAGACCTCACTGAGCAACTCCTACAGAAATATATTCAGACGCACAAAGAACAAATGAAACTCATTTATAATATGATTAATGAGTATACAACTGTAAACCGTGCTTCAATTATAGAAAACAGGAATAAAGATCGCGAACCTGAAATAGAATACCAACCACATCAGCAAATATTTATAAAGAATCCTTTTTCTCAACGAAATAAGCTAGCCCCACGATACACTCAGGACACGGTATTAGCTGACTTACCGATACACATCTACACATCAAAAAAACGCGGCCCTATAGCCAAGTCTCGCTTAAAGCGAGTACCTAAAGCCTCTAAATTGTTACAGGATTCTGCTGATGATGACAACTCCCCTAATCCGAACTCAAGAGATAAAACTTGAGAGTTTAGACGACGGACCTGGACTACTTCCTTTTAAACTGGGACCGACTCGACTTATCACACATTATCATACATTTCTACAGTACATACAACTTAGCGACTTTAAAAATAGCATCAACACACTGCAAACTCAACTAAACGACTTCGAGACACAACTCAGTAACGACACTTATTCCCTCTATGAACTACAAATTAAATACCTCACGCATAAACTCGCAAAAGTATCCACTCAATTAGATAGTTTAGAACCCAAGCGAACCAAAAGAGGTCTTATAGACGAGCTGGGCTCCGTAATTAAAAGCATAACAGGCAATCTGGACTACCAAGATGCCATCAAGTATAATCACGCCATTAAGGTATTGGAAAATAGTCAAAATGTGATTTCTTCTGAATTAAATAATCATATTAGTCTCAGTAAGGAATGGATGACGCAAGGAAATCATATCATAACCCAGTTAATTGAAAATCAAAAGAGAATTAATGCAACATTACTTTTGTTATTAGATAGCAATGCTTACGAAGAATCTAGTTTAATAAAATACGCTAAGTTTGCTCAACTATTGGCAATAATTAGCGAAAATGTCGACGACTTATTTCTAGAATTAGTTAGAATCGAGGACATACTAGCGTTTATTCGAGTTTCAATTACTCATCATTCTATGTTAAGTTTGAATATAATTAATAGTATGTTAGTCAAACTTAAGAAAATTTATAACGAGACCCAACTATTAGACATAGAGCCTAGGGAATATTATAATGTTATTAAAAGTGGGTCTTATTATATAGATAGGCAATTAGTAATAGTTTTCCAAATACCCATAGTTTCCCCAGACATGTACGATCTTTATAAATTATCCATATTTCCGAATAAGTATAATCAAACCCTCGTCCCTCCATATCCTTTCATAGCAACTAACAGGTATACATTCATGTACATGGAGGCTGAATGCCCGAAGGTAAATCTACACTACCTATGCGAGGAGAAGATCAGCCACCAGCTACACACTCAAGCAGACTGCATTCAAAACCTCATCATCAACCAAGCACTGGACAAGAGATGCACCCCAACCACAATAGTTCTCTCCAGAGAAGCAATGGAAAAACTCGACGACCGGTACTACGTGATCGCCTTCCCACATCCAATAAAAGTTAAACTCTCATGCGGCCGGGAAGATTTCGTGACATTACAAGGCAGTTATTTGGCTACCGTACCC
This sequence comes from Sesia apiformis, assembly GCA_914767545.1. Taxonomy (NCBI): domain Eukaryota; kingdom Metazoa; phylum Arthropoda; class Insecta; order Lepidoptera; family Sesiidae; genus Sesia; species Sesia apiformis. Next base: position 14,609,171 of record OU611967.1, on the reverse strand, counting down.
ACCAGTTGCATCATACGTACATCTGAGTTCACGATCGTCAATACCAACGACCGAATAGAAGGCAATCCCATGAAAATAACGAAGATTTTATTTGACACCAGCGCCCACAACACCATTTCATCTAACATCGGGTTAAACTCCATCAATCTAAACGGACTTCAGAATACCCAAGAAAAAATTATGTTGCAAACACCCGTGACTTTGGGAGACTCAATACCCGAAACATTGTACCACACCACGATCCCTCTCTACATACTCATATTAGGTGCACTTGCACTTGGGACGCTGCTACTAATAAAACACTGCAGGACGAACAACACAAATAAGGAAGAGTCTACACCGGAAAACCATACCTATGCGGACATTGGAAAAATCCCGAGAGCGAAACAGGCTCCAGCAACATTTTCGCTCAACGTTCTCAAATAGTTGCTGTTCTCACGGGGGAGGTGTTACGCGCGCTCACAGTAGGAAAACCGCTGACGCCTCAATACCTACCGCGTGTTACCAACTGGACTTGGAAACGGGGACATTGCTGACGGTGCGGCACGTGTAGCTGTGGAAAGACTTCATCGCACCGAAGCATGGAAAATTACGGGCACTTATAATCCAACCTCGATTAGGGTCGCACGCTAGCTTGTAGTTAGAATTAATATTAGTTGTAATATCTTTGTATTACTTAATTAAAGTTTAGTATTAGTAAATTGGTTTTTTTTCGCTCCTCCGACGGCGGTCTACATAATTCGTGTAAAAACAAAACGGCATGTTTTTGTTTACATTATAAATAAATCGAGCGAAATCGCAAACAAACTCGCGTATTTTTCCGACCTTGTGCCCTTTCGTTTGTTTGTTTGTTCTTCAAAATGTTTGCTGTACGCTGTAACGCGTCTGGTTTCTGTCGGAAACAATGTTTTGTTTTACAAATTAATGTACTGATACTGTCAAGGGTAATGTGACGTGCTAAGGTTGATTACACACGAACGTACGCTGCGGTTAAAAAGCGTGAACTTTACGTACGAGTATTTATACCGTACGACAGTGATGACATTTCTTTATAGTAAGAAAGTATTGTAGTTGTACACTCGATTGTAGATGTTCAAATGTATATTCCTTTCTAGTCCCATTTGTCCAAAATGTAAACAAACATGACGGCCTAACAGATACGGCCAACATTTAACTTTAAATTTAGGGAAAACTTGCACTCTCGATGAATCGATATGTCGACAATTATTATTACCTTACTATTTAATTTAAGACCGTGCATTTATTTCAATCAGCCATGTTAGTATACATTTTGACGAAATATAATACTTACCGAATTGATGGTTGTTTGGTGAATGTTAATAGATGGCGCTGTAGCGGCACCTGCATGGTGTTATTGATGAGTTTTTGTCGCTTATGCTGCGGATTGGCTTTTGTGAAAAGTGCCTTATGCTGTTGGATTTTGTTCATTTTGAATCGGTGGTTTCATTGACTGAAACTAGAGCGACAGTAGATAGTGCTACTAGTAATGCGAAGAATATATCACTGAAACAAAAACGAAGGTACGTTTTTTTTGTACTGATCGTATGTATAAATAATATGTATATGTATCAAACTCGATAGCTCAATTAGTTCAGTGAATATAGAGCGATTGAACGAGAGAATAAATATAGGGAATTTTAGATAGATTTCGAAGACTTTTCTGCGTTTGGACGTCGTTTCATTTGCTTTGTAAGTGCCCTTATAATGTTTAAACGGCCTGATTACCAAATGCTATATGCTGCAAATGACGTTATCATTTTATCTTGATGATAATTTGTTCGAAAATGTAAACGTGTAAATGAGTACAACGAGATATTTAACAAAACAAAGCATGAGTAAACATTTTTGTTGTTCTGAGAGCAAAAATAAAATAAATTTTGAGATAGTTTACGTTAACATGTGTGTATGTTGTTGTGTATGTGTGTAACATGTTGTGTGTACTTATATTCTTGCAAAATAAATTATCATTATTATTATTATTATCATAGCATAATTGAATAGTTGAATGAATGAATGAGAAATTTATTTGCTTAAAAAATACACACACAATTATTATTAAACATTTGTTTTGAAGTGGAGGAAATTTTAAAGAAAAATTAATACGCCGAAGCTTTAAAAATTTTAAGTGTTTATAAAAAAAGTATTATACATATATAATGAAATTTATGTGGGTCACAATAACGATGTGTACACCTAGCTCAGCATATTGTTAAGATATGTGAAGCAGATATTCTGTTAGGACCACCGGTCCTACCGATATGGACAGAGACAGAGAGATCCCAACGTCCCCGGCGTACTGGCTTCTGTCGGTGACGGTGTACGACGTCACCGAATACCAGGTGACGGTGTACAACGCTGTCTAAGGCTTTGACCACCGTCACCGGGGACGGGCCGCCGGGGACCTTGTGATTAAACAGGGAACTAATACAAGAGAGGAAAACGCACTTATAATAAGGGTAATACGAGTACGTATACATACAATCATTAAAATAGTTTTCATAAAAAGTATAACAAAAGACATCTAGTAAAATAAGAAAGAAGATGGCAGCCGAGTGGACACTCTACCTAGTTGTAAGTGGATACTATCGTCCATAGACATCCACGATACAGGCCAATATCAGTTCAGAATGACTAACGTTGCCACGACCCCGGATGCCAGAGATTTAGGAATCGATCTGGGAAAAGGAGAATAGAAAGTATAACGGGACGAGAAGTTCTTCCCATTGCACCTCCCAACCTTCCCTGTGAGGGATAGGGTGGGATGGGTGGATAGTCTGCAATTGAATAAGGAGTTTCTTTGATTTTATTATACTCTCCATTCAATGGAATTAGATGTTATAAATAATAGATAGACTCTAGCATATCTCACTCAATACCGAATACCGAAACACGTATGCACATTGGGGGAATAGCACATGTAGGGTAGTCTTCAGTGTGAGATGAGTAATTTGTCCAGTCCAGTAGCTCAGCGACTGTGGCATTGCAGCATGCAACCGCCCCCTAACAAAACCCTTTTAGTGGTTTGAACTGGTTTGTATATTGAAGTAAATTAAAAACGGATTACGTAATCAGGCAATAAAAAGTAATGAAATACCAATAAACATTAACAAAATCTCTAGATAAGCTGAAACATGATCTCTACGGTTGCTGTAGTTAATAGCCGTAATGTTTTATCGATATACGGCGGTGACAACATACTAAGTACCGTGATATAATCTGGAGATATCGTATGTTATTAGATATGTATTAAATACAACGTTGTTAAAACATTGAGTTTAATGGTGTCTCTGAGAATAAAAATGAAAAAGTCATGGATATAACATTAAAGAATGGCGTAAATATGAATCCTGAGGACGTTGAATTCGCTTCTAGCGCTGCTCAATTTAAGCCGGGGAATGGCTCATTAAGGACACCATTATATCCGCTGCGAGGAAAAACACATCTCAAGCGACGTTGGACTCCCAGGTCCACCAACACCTATTTATAATACATCGCTGATCACTTAAACCCTTGTAACAAGCAGTTAGTCAAAAAAACGAAAGACCACTGTAAAGACTAGGGCTTTCAATATGCAATGTGTGCGCAACTGCAGGATTTATATGAGTCGCAACGATGACGGTGCGAAGCATATAATCATACATAACAAGAGGGATCTCCACAAGATCACATGGACGACAAGGGACAGCTTACTGTGAATCTTAGGAATGGTGCTTGTGAAAATGGATGAAGGATCAAATAGGTGTAAAATTTATCTTGGTTCTAAACACTTTATATTACGCCTTAGTAAATTGCTAGGCATCTGTGAAAAATATGCTGCTAGTCACGGATTAAAATATAACGAAAGCAAAAGTGAATGTATGGTCTTTCGGACGAGAAACAAAAATCCACATGATGTTCCACCTATTAAACTGAAGGGAATCCCACTAAAGAGAGTAGAACAGTTTAAGTATCTCGGACATTTGGTGACCTCTGACCTGGGGGACAATGCAGACATTGAAAGGGAACGCAGGGCGTTGTCTGTGAGAGCCAACATGATAGCTCGCAGGTTTGCTCGTTGCTCCACTGAAGTCAAGATCATTCTGTTTAGAGCTGACAAATAAATCAGCATAAAAATGTTGTGATCCTAAGTTGGTCGAAATAAAGAATTTATTATTATTATTATAATAACAACAGGAGATGGACATTCCCCTTTTGCACGGGCTTTCTCTGAGATCACGAATATGACACAAGGCTACAACACTAAAGTTCCCGTGAAATAGGCTACAATTTTTTTTTTTATTATTATTTATGATGAATGTAGCAGGCGGGCATGCCGCCCACGCGATGGTAAGTGTCATAGCCGCCCGTGGACACCGGCAACAAGAGGGGGTATGCGGGTGCGCGCCGGCTTTTTAAAACCCTATTCACAGTTTTCATAGCGGGAAAATTTTAGTTGGCAATTAATTCCACAAGTTTCGAGTACGGTATAAAGTGTCTCCTTGGTGACCGCACATCTAGGATATGAACTCCTCTCTTTTCTTCTGGAATAGTAGGTGCGCGCGCGAAGCTGCGAGCATAAAGTAGTAGGAAATAAAGCTAACAACATTATTATTGCTTTTGAATATTTAGTAATAAGGTAGGCACCCCGCAGATGGCGTTGGTCGGTCCGAGCTGTGAATCAATACGTCGACTCAGTAGGTAGTCGCGTTTTACATAGGAATTTAAATCTGCTGGATTTAAACAGTTAAATTTAAAACATATTATGTGGCGTTATCGGAGTAACGGCGACCTTGTTGTCGGTATGGACTTTTTGAGTTTCATCATCATCATCTCAGCCCTTGGACGTCCACTGCTGGACATAGGCCTCCCCCATTGTCTGCCATTTAGACCTATCGGCAGCGACCTGCATCCAGCGGGTGCCCGCAACCTTTATGAGGTCGTCTGTCCATCTAGCAGATGGACGTCCTCGGCTTCGTCCGCCGGTACGTGGTCTCCATTCGAGAACCCTTCTGCCCCATCGGCCATCGGTTCTTCGAGCTATGTGCCCTGCCCACTGCCACTTCAGCTTGCTAACCCGAGAGGCTATGTCGGTGACTTTAGTTCGTCTACGGATCTCCTCATTCCTGATTCGATCACGTAGGGAAACCCCGAGCATAGCCCTCTCCATAGCTCGCTGTGCGACAGTGAGCTTATTTATGAGGCCCATAGTCAGAGACCACGTCTCGGTGCCGTAGGTCATCACTGGCAACACACACTGGTCGAAGACCTTCTTCTTCAAGCACTGAGGTATTTTGGACGAGAAGACGCTGCGTAGCTTCCCGAACGCTGCCCAGCCGAGTTGGATTCGTCGATTGACCTCTTTCTCGAAGTTGGACCTACCTAGTTGGACCGTTTGGCCTAGGTAGACGTACTCGTCAACAACTTCGAGAATCGAGCTCCCAACTGAAACTGGGGTGGGCACGACATGGACATTCGACATGATTTTCGTCTTGTCCATGTTCATTTTAAGGCCCACCCGTTGGGAAACTCGATTGAGGTCTCCGAGCATTGTGCCAAGATCCTCCAGCGATTCTGCCATGACCACGATATTTTTGAGTAAGTACGTAATTCGACTGCTACGTAATTTGAAGGATTCCCTGGTCGATTATAATTGAAATGACAGAGAATTCACTGTACAAAAACGAATATATCCAATTGCCTTTTGCAAATTTACGAAGTCTGTATAAATTATGTTTCAGGAAGCGCAGTTTCCCATACTGTCTTCCACTGACTAAGGGGTGCCCATACTGACTACTTCGAGAGACTTGCCGGTGGTGGTTGGATGACAAGAGCCGAGGATCGTGTATGGTGGTGAGCCTTGGGAGAGGCCTATACCCAGCAGTGGAGAGACATAGGCTGATGGTATGGTATAAATTACCGGTTACTGTTCATACTCAATAGATAACAATTCACTTATTAAGACTGATAAAATTGTAATTTGTATTACTGTACGAGTATATTATGTTTATTTCACTAACCAGACTATTAACTCGACTGACAAAGCAAATCCTCTTTCACAGAAGACTACCTTAAAATACACTTCCCATTTTGTCCTATTCCCCCCAATGTATACACTTGTTTGGTCAGTGAGTAGTAAGATATGCCCATTTTCTCAACCCTTTGTCGGAATCAATTCTTAAATGTCCAAAGGCGGACAGCGCATCCGGTAGCGTGCCAAAGTTTTTCATTTTAAACTGATGTTGGCAGGTATCGCGGATGTCTATGGACGGCAGTATCCACTTACCATCAGGTGGACTATTTGCTCGTCTGCCACCTTCATTCTAAAGAACTAACAGAAACGCAATAAAGATTGATTTATGCTTTTTATACCAAGAAAGAAAGTGAAATTTTATCAAGAAAGCTGCATTTCGTGACACTTTCGTCAAGTCTATCAATATCAAACTTGCTCATGTCACTTCGATGCCTCGACCGTGATTATCTTAACAGCAATCGGCGACAATTAAGCAAGCACCATTATTTGACCGGGAATTGAATTGACGACCGTTCAGAGAGCGTCCCTAATCAACACGGACATCGGAGTACCGTTATAGTCTGTTAAACAAAATGTGGTAGAATAGAAATTCTTTAGATGCCGTTTTTTTTTAAATAATAAGCAGTCTCACGAGTTTCACGGGTAGAGTGCCAAAACTACGACGAAGCAAGGCGCAGATGCAGTTGGAGAAGAATAGTGCAAGAGGTCAAGACCTACAAGGTTTATAGCGCCAAAAAAGAAGATGAACGGATTTCCTTTCATATTATTTTAATGAATAAAATATGATTGGAAAGAGGACGGTGCACGCTGCAATCCCACAGATGCTGGGCGTGTTCGACTGGCCACGTGACCCCGCACTCACAGAACACTATCGAAAAAACACGAGCGCATTTCCCAATTTATCCTATTCCCCCAATCTCCGAACGTGTTTCGGTAGTGAGTGGGATATGTCAGAGCCCATTCCCATCCCATCCTATTCTATTCCTTCCCATTTTCCAAACCCTTTCTCCAAATCCATTCTTAATATCCAAAGCTAGTGTATACGGCGGCGCGCCAACGTTAGTCATTCTGGAATCTAGGCTGATGATGGCATGATGACGCAGGGCGACAGTATCCACTTACCATAAGGTGGTATATGCTGCCCGCCGCCTTTTTTCTATTAAAAAATAAGTTACAGGCCATAATGAAATTAAATTATTGCATATACCATAAGTTTCCTCGAAGAAACCTTTCATTATTTATTTACACAAATCTGAAGTAGGTATTTGAATTTTATATCCGCATTTATGTCGGTGTAGGAAAGTCTGGGATAACAGAATTATAATTTTATTCAGATAACTCTATGTGGGTATTGAATATAAAATAAACTACATTGCAACCCACACAGCAGTAAAATTGCATTCTTGTTTATGCATTTTAACACTTAAATGAATGGCTATATCACAGATATAGAGGGATAGATATGGCTAGCTGTCCGTCTCTGCATGCTTGAAGTCGGTACTAAGGTCCTACTTCTCGCGCTGTTTGTTCAGTCTGTACCGACCATTGTCGCCAGCAAGTCTTTGTTACAAAACACAAAAATGTCTAGTCAAGGGAGATGTTTCGTTTCATCGGTAATGGGTTTTCCATCACAATGAAATTTACTCGTGACGCGACCACGCTTGGTTTCCATACAATTTCAAAGATAGAAGAATTTCGTACACATGGGACCGCATACATATTTTTCAGAAAGAAGGCGGCGGAAAGCAGAATACAGTCCACCTGGTGGTAAGGGGATACTGTCGATCATGGACACCTGCGGTACATATGCCAACTTTAGTCCAGAATGACAAAGGTTGGCACGCCCTCAGATGGGCTGCCTACCTTCGAAGGTGTAGGAATGGATTTTAAGAAAGGGTTGAGAAAATGGGTAGGGATAGGATAGGATGGGATAGGAATGGGCTTTGGCATATATCGCTATACACCGAAACACGTACGTACATTGGGGAATACAGTAAAGTGAGAAATGCAGTACATTTCAAGGTAGTCTTCGGTGAGAGAGGGGTAACGAGGCCAGTCGAGCGCGCCCGGCGGCTGTTGGATTGCAACGTGCACTCCCCCCTACCGAATGCAACTGGTATATGCCGGTAAGATGCACTGGGATTAAATGGAAAATGGGTTAAAATGGTCGAGGACAATAAACTGAATGACGTTGAGCGGATTGACAAGAGATGGCAATGGGAGGCATAGAATAGGAGTATTTAGAACTAACTCGAGACAAGACCATGCAAGCGAAATCGCGGCCACATCTAGTGCCTAATAAATATACAAGAAACGGAAAATCCTAATTGATTTTTATCTACAGGATTTAAAGTTTTATTTATCTAATTGATTATATAAATGCGAATAGATAATAGGATGTACTAAAAACAAACTTCATAGCTATCGTATAAAAATAAAGGAGCGATATAAGCTACTGTTGTTATATGAAGTCCTACCTTCCTTCCTACTACCTACTACTTACTACCTTCTCATACTGTAATAATTACATAATAATTTCTAAATGCAACAAGCGTTAAATAATAGTGAAGAGAGCAAACAATTAAAAATTAAACAAAACAATACAACTGTTTGATTGCATCGATCTGAATTGCCATTTCTACGTTCTACTTACTCGCCATTGACCACATTTCAAAACAATCCTTTCCCTAAACGACTGATTTTCTAAACGGCTTTGCGCAGTAATGTCCGAAATGAAACTATCAAATTGCGTTATAAATAGTAAGTAACACAATAAATGCTGTGTCTTGTCGGCCGACTATAGAGTAGCACCATATCTTCCGCGGGTGTTGTAAAAGGCGATTAAGGGATAACAAAGCAACTACCACAAGTCTCGAGGAACTACATCACCTCTAAATGAGTGGACTGACAAACCACTTGGCCAGCGTGGCGTTTTGAGGCCATACTTCCCTCATGCACCAGACAATGTGCTTGAGGAGGCCAATGTCCAACAGTGGAGTGGTCCTTTAGAGTGTAGTTAGCGTACCAGCAGACCTGCTGGTAGATATTTTACAAACGCAGTATTTACAAACAAATCAAATATTTGCAAGGACAATGCTCGTATGAAACTCGTGACAATAACCGACGACTCATTATCATGTTTACAAAATAAATATAGCATTTACATTTATCTCTCACATCTCTTGGACGCCTTTCTTGTAGCTGCAAGTATCTAGATATGTATGCCCTGGGCACAATAAGCCCCTATGACTATGACAGAGGACTATTTTATTAAAACGGGCAAAAGGAGAGTAGATAAGCTGATAAGCGAAATTCTAGGTTTATTCAACTGTTATTTTTATTTCTTTACAATCACATTAAATGAATAGGTAATTATAATATAATCCGGAAAAGTAACTCTTTTAGCATTCACTATACGCAGGTTAGTGCTTCAAAATCTATGTTGATTGTTCCTCAATTTACGATTAAATAATGCTTTATTGAAATACCTAGTTACGATTTACCATCTGCTTCTTTGTAAGTTCTGGATGCCTCGGAAAAGTCACAATCTTTATTTTAAAATATGCAAGTCCCTTACCAATCCAAATTTAGCGGTTTTCTTCTGTAAAATCTTCATGAAAATAATCGGCGGGGTCGTGTGAAATGTTTTCCGGGTTGGAAGACTGTTATTGTTCAACTGAAACAGTTGCCGGTGAAGTCATCGAAGTTGTTGCATTTTTGCCATAGGGACGGTCGCTTTCTGCACAATCTAATTCAATCTCTTTTCCTAATTTGATAGAAGTTAGCGTAGAGCAAAAAGATTCTCAAGTTCCCACAATTTGTAGTGGACACGACTCATCGTGTGGAAGGTAATTATTTGACTGCTACTTACAGAAGCTCCTGGTGTAAAATATGATGTTAATGTTATGTTAATGCTATGATGTTAATTTTGGTATCTTTTCAATTACTTCTTTCTGATGTGCAGCTTTTTTCCTTTTTTAAGATCTACTAAGATATAACCGTTTCGACATTTTGTATTTTAATTCAGTATTTATTATTTTCTTACACTGAAAACAGTCGCGAACATAAAACAAAACGAACGAAAAGAAAGTGCGCGTGAAAGGGGAATGACTGAATGTCAGTTCGCAGGGGAAGTTCCAATCATCGAGTCGGTTTACTTGGGTGGGTCGCGTTCAGTTTTACGTCGCTATTAGCTACATAAAGCTTAAAAATAATTTCGGGGAATCACCTTGTAGGTAGGCAGCCAGACAGAGTTGCCAGTGTTAGGCCCCTTGTTCATTAGAATACCAAAAAGCTAATATGAAAGTAGGTATTATAGTCAGTAATCTGTTATAAATCGTTTGATTTTCGCAAAATAAATATAGTTATCGGTAATATCGGTTATTGTTGGTGATCTGGCAGGAACTAGGGATCCCCATCGATCGCGGAGTCCTGGGCACTTGCCCAGAGTGGTCAATGGAAAAGAGGGGCCTGGACTTGTAAGTAACCTAGTATCAAACTTAAGCGCATAGTGTCGTCTAAGAATTTAGATACCTACCTACGGAAAATAAATCAAACAGTATTTAAAATTCATAATTGCGCGCAGTAAAAATAGCGTAATAAATCACTACGTCAAACAGAAAATCTTACGAGTACTTGTCTCAGCTCTATTCCAACAAAATAGATAAGATAACGCTCAGAAGCCTGCATTAATTTCAGTAGTGTTCCGACTATGGACAATTTCGGATACCGCGAGATGGGGTGGCCGTCGCCTCTACAAACACCTACGCAAACACCAACAAGACCTCGCCTGGTTAGGAGCTTCACAAGAGTCAAGGAACCGAGGGAACCAGAAGAATTTCCGCTCAACGTCACATACAAATATGCTCGGAACGTCGACTTACTCGAATCTGCCCACGAACCCGGCAAAACTAAGGAATATCTATTCGTTGGACCATCGCCCCCAGCTGACGATGCCCCCAACATGTACCACAGCTTCGACATGTACAGTAGCGATCCAGAGGCCAAGTTAACAGAAGATGCAGTCAGAAAAGAGTTGTGTGAAAGAGCGTTAACTTTAGGAGCCGGAAGATTTTTTGACGACATCGAATGTGGACTGACTACAGCTGACAACATTGAAAGCCACATCGGTGGAAGTTCGGCACCAGAGGCAGTAGTAAATTTAACACTTCTTTGGGCCGCATTTTTGACCCGTGAAGATTTGATACCAGCTATATTAGAAGCTGGAGCGGACATACACTATGCAGAGGCCGCTGGATTGACAACTCTGCATTTATGTGCTTTCAGTGGCGCGGCTAAAGCTGCATCGTTTTTAATTTCTCGAGGTGCTGATGTTGATTACGCACCTAAGTACTTTGCTCCTTTACACTGCGCAGCATTTGGGAATTCCTTAGAAGTGGCTGAAGTGTTGATAGCACATGGGGCATCATTACATGCAGTGGTGCAAAGGGCTGGCTGCGAAGATAACCTTGTTCATTGCGCTGTTAGAACCGATGCCTTGGAATGCATGGAGTTATTTATAGAAAGGGGTGTGGACCCAGCTTATGTAACCTCAGAAGGAATGAATGCATTACACTTAGCGGCTCAACTCGGAGCTCAACGTTGCCTTGCATATTTGTTGAAGGAAACTAAAATAAGTGTTAATGGCATATCAAAACAAAGGGATAATGAATGTACAGCGCTGCATTTGGCAGCCAGTAGAGGTTATGCGGAGTGCATTGAGCTGCTGCTGTCAGAGGGAGCAAAAGCGAATACGAGGAACTATAGAGGATGCACAGCACTACATCTCGCTGCTAGATGTTCTAGTGTCGAGTGTGTTGAAATACTTTTAAGAGACGGTAATGCTGATCCCAATGCTGAAGATAGTGACAAAAGAACGCCTCTGCATATAGCTGCAGTGTGCCGATCAGATCGCGCATGTGATATCATTGATATGCTTGTAACTTGGGGTGCTCAAGTTAATAAAAAGGATGCTTACGGATTTTCACCACTGCACCTTGCTGCTTTAGAAAGTTCAACACAATGTGTAGAGACACTAATTTTTCTCGGCGCAGACGTCACTTCAAAATCAAAGAAAGGTCACACGGCGCTCAGTGTTATAGCTCGCAAAACTCCTAAATCTTTAGCTATTTTGAGATATAATTTAGATTGCGGCATATCAATCACCCAATCGGACAGTAATGAAGAAGTGCAAATGGAATTTGATTTTGGTAGACTGTTAAAATTTTCTTATCCCCGTGAAATTACATATTTAAACAGCCTTATCGACGAAGGTCAAAAGGACATACTCTTTCATCCGTTGTGTTCGGCGTTTCTATTTATGAAGTGGCGAAAGATAAGAAAGTTTTACATGGCGCGCCTCATTTTCTGTTTCCTTTTTGTGACGTTCTTATCAATCTACGTATTAACTGCTGTTGTGAAGACCTGTAAAGGAAAATATGCTGAGAAATACGGTGTCTTGAATGAGTTGTGTCAAAAACAGTCATTATTGGGCGGTCTATTGGACGATAATCCAATAGAATTTGAAAGATGGGTGCTGATAGCGATTACAACATTTGAGATAGTTCGTAAACTAACTGGCATTACTGGATACTCGAGTATTTATCAGTACTTCTCGACTTTTGAGAATTTGATGGAATGGTTCGTTTTGCTTTCTGTGTTTTCCCTTTACAAAATACACAAAGATTATAGTTGGCAGAACCATGTTGGTGGCTACGCTGTACTGGGAGCTTGGACCAATCTGATGCTTATGATGGGTCAGCTTCCAATGTTTGGAGATTACGTTGCTATGTATCAGAAAGTGTTATCCGAATTCCTCAAGTTACTGCTGGCCTACATTTGCCTTTTACTTGGATTCACAATCTGCTTCTGTGTGGTGTTTCCGAATGAGGAGATATTTTCCAATCCTTTGATGGGATTCATTACAACATTATCTATGATGGTGGGGGAATTGAGTCTCAATATTGTAATCAACGATCCGACGATGGAAGATCCTCCACTAGTTTTCGAATTATCCTCACAAATCATTTACATCCTGTTCCTTATGTTCGTCACCATTATACTGATGAACTTACTCGTTGGTATTGCTGTTCACGACATCCAGGGTTTGAGGAAGACTGCTGGTCTGTCAAAACTAGTCAGACAAACAAAGTTAATTCTCTTCGTAGAAATGGGTATGTTCAGTGCTTGGCTTCCGAAATGCCTCCACAAATATGTGTATAGAACGGCACTGGTGTCTCCAGAAGCTGGCAAAGTCATTCTAAGAGTTAAGCCTTTGAATCCTGCCGAAAAAAGGCTACCAACAGACATTATGATGGCCGCATATGAACTCGCTCAATTAAATAAGGTCAAAACGGGAAGGTCCGTAAAAGAAATGTTGTTCAAAAACAAATATTCGTCGAAGTTTAAAAATGAGTCGCAGAGAAACGATTATAATTTCAATATAGAATTAAAAGGAATGCAGGAGAAGATGGACCAGACGACGTTCAATTTGAAGAAGATTGATCAAGAAATGCGACACTTGAATATACTATTGATGGAACAACACACGTTATTGCAGAATTTGATAAAGAACCCTGATAGATCAGTGTATTATAATAATACACCAGTGACATATACTGACTCGCCGGTGTTTTTTACAAGTAATTCTTCCGAAGTTCATTCCTACAAGCAGTAAATAGACTTGAAAATATTTTATAGTGTAACTTTCATTGAATTTCATGTAAATTGTAAGAGAGAAAAGGGAAATGGTTACAAATATATTATCGATAAGTATTTGCATTTGTCTATCATCTCTTTTATTGTTACATTTCTGTTAAAAGTTCTAGTCATTGTTTATTTATTGGTGAAGTTTAAAAAATAATAATATAAAACGTGGGTACTTAAATATAAAATATGTGACGGCCAAGTTACAGGTACCTGCAATATTATTGAAACTGTTGATTCTTTTGCACAAGTTCTGAGAACTTTAAACTCCTTATTGTCAGGGAATTATTTCTTGTAGTGATAAAGACGAAAGCGTGAGTAAAGATAGTTGTTTAAACAAAGAAATGATAAGCTGTTATGCAAACCAACGTGTCTGCTTAGTGACGCGCGCGGTTTGGTGTGCTACTTGTATACGAGTATTGAGTGTTGTGCAATTCGCTCACGAGATCGCTTTAATTACGCTTAAAGACCCTCGATCCTCAATTGTTCTCATCCTATTGGGCTTCTTATTTATTATTATTTTCTTATTAACCGATTTTAATAATCTATGCATATAATTAAACAGTAAAAGGGTTAAATCTGCACATTCAGTTAATTAAAAATTAAGGGTCTTCTAATAAGTCTTTTTAGGAGCTACAGAACATAAAACGCAAGTTCTTAGAATTTTTATCTGTATGCTTGTCTGTATGTATGTTTGAGTATCACGTAAAAACTATTGAACGGATTTTGATCGTGTTTTCACTAATGTATTGTATAACAAAATACCCCGTGGGTTGCCAGCTTCCGGATTTTATACAATTGCTTCTATTCCTTACCTCATGCTTTGGCATCAGTTTCAAATCTTCTTCGACGCTATTGGCACTATTGATCTTTTATATTGCGAATTTATTTATTTAAACTTCATTAATATACATATTTGACGTGTACAAAAGGTAAGACTTAATACCAAGAATGGATACCAAGGCAAGAATGGATTCTCTACCAGTCAAAACCACCAGATCAAAAAAGAAAGTAAAACACGGGTGCAGTTTTAGTTATATGGGGGAGAGTGCACGCTGCGGTCCAACAGCCGCTGGGCGCACTCGACTGGCGACGTTACCCCTCTCTCACAGAATACTACCTTGAAATGTACTGCATTTCTCGCTTATTTCCCTAATGTACGTACGTGTGTCGGTAGTGGGTGAGATGTGCCAGAGCGCATTCCCATCCTATCTCTCCCCATTTCCCAACCCTTTCTCCAAATCCATTCCTATATCTCCAAAGATATCCGTATCCATATCCTAGGGCGTGATAACGTTTGTCATTTTGGACTAATGTTGGCATATATCGCGAATGTCTATGGGCTACAGTATCCACTTACCATCAGGTGGACTATATGCTCGTCTGCCCCCTCAGTCCATAAAAAAAAAGTTGTAATATATACTATTATACATTTTATTATATAAGTATTATATATGATATGAAAATGAATGTTTCTTTGTTTGTCTCGTGTGTGTTCCTATACTCTTCATCCGATTGCGATGAAACTTTGGTGAGTTGTTGTACGCGCGCGAACGTTTCCGAATTAGTACTTGAAGACCACGCGAACGAAGTCGCCGGCAACAGCTAGTTATATATAAAAATAATAATGTTATTATTATATTATATATGTTAATGTAAATGTTAATATATGTTAATGTATAGTTCCAATCCAGTTTGCCCTAACAAGTAAACACGGCCGCCTGAGGTAAATGACAGCTCTAAATTAAATAGTGAGATGATAATTGTTGACATATTCATACTTTGATTCATAAAGAGTGCAAGTTTGTCCTAGATTTAAATCTAAATGTTGAGATATTTTATTGATTTGATTTTGTTTTCGGTAAATTGGTTTAGAACGGACTATATATACACCTATGCCTTATATAGATAGATATATCTTCTTCTTCTTCTTCTTCTCAGCCCTTGGACGTCCACTGCTGGACATAGGCCTCCCCCATTGTCCGCTATTTAGACCTATCGGCAGCGACCTGCATCCAGCGGGTGCCCGCAGCCTTTATGAGGTCGTCTGTCCATCTAGCAGATGGACGTCCTCGGCTTCGTCCGCCGGTACGTGGTCTCCATTCGAGAACCCTTCTGCCCCATCGGCCATCGGTTCTTCGAGCTATGTGCCCTGCCCACTGCCACTTCAGCTTGCTAACCCGAGAGGCTATGTCGGTGACTTTAGTTCGTCTACGGATCTCCTCATTCCTGATTCGATCACGTAGGGAAACCCCGAGCATAGCCCTCTCCATAGCTCGCTGTGCGACAGTGAGCTTATTTATGAGGCCCATAGTCAGAGACCACGTCTCGGTGCCGTAGGTCATCACTGGCAACACACACTGGTCGAAGACCTTCGTCTTCAAGCACTGAGGTATTCAACATATGATATATACATACATATATATGCGGATTCCATTTGATCATAACCTTTTTATCCATCTTTTTATCATCATTGGTTCCAGGTGTTGCGTCCATCGGAGATGCTGAGACTTATGTGATTCATTATTGTACAGTCACAATTTTTATTGTTACGCCACTATCCTTTATTCTTAATGTGGCAGGCAGCGTTAAACAAACATCGACAAATATCATTTACTTATGTGTTATATAATACGATAACTTTCATCATTTTCTTTCACTGAACTAAACAGTTTCATTCATTGTGTAAATATCATCAAATCCATCCAATCTTTAGTCCGTTGAATCCTCATGGGTTATGGTTAAAACGATTGAGCTCTCAACGCTCGAGCGCTGAGTGAGTTAGTGAGGTTTATAGTCCAAATTTGTAATGTTTGATGGTCTTAAACCCTTGTAGTTAAAATCTAGTCTAAAACGGTTAACGTTTATTGAATCTTATATTAATGCAATTATGGTTAGGTTTAATGTCCTAACACAGCGCGACAGTTTTCGAGCGCTCGTTTTAACACTAGTTATGGCGAATATACCGACCGACAGACTCTTTTCATACTATCTTGATCTAGCACAAATAATAAACTCAAATAATATATGACGTAAGACGTAAGTGCGCCGAAAAGAAACAGTAGGTACTGTGTCTATTGTTTGTTTTTCATGTAATTTGGAGATAAAATAGATTATAACTGATTTCGTAAGGATTTGTTTTGTTTGACCACCTTCACGTTGCTTGTTCAAGATCAAGAACGTCGTTAAAGTTATTAAGTAATTTAGCGAGTTGAATTAATTGTTTATTCATAAAGGAAATAGTCTTTTTCTTAGAGAGAACAGGCAGGGATAAAGTCACAAATATAAATTGACAGGTTAGATTTGCAAGCGAAAGTCGCGCTTATGTTTTAGAAATGTCAAATTGAGACTCAACTTGGAAGTGCTCAACGTTATAATTGACCAACTGTATATTTTTTGTTAGTAAGTGAGATATGCTATCCTATTTCCTGTTTCCTATCCTATCCAACCGAATCGAGTGTATAATGGAATAAGTCAATCTTAACATTGTATTCTGAACATCATTGTATTCTTAACTTTCCATCTCACGCCATCCCCTCCAGGAGGATTGGGAGGAAACCTTGAAACCATAAATGGTTAGGAAAATGGGAAATGGAAGGACCATTTCCCATTTTCCTAACCCTTTATTCAAATCTATTCCTAAATCTCCAAAGATAGGTGGCGTATCCGGGGGCGCGCCAACATTTGTTATTCAGGGCATGTAGGGCGAATGTCGCAAGGCGACAGTATCCACTCACCACCAGGTTCACTGTCTGGTCGTCAAAATATTTTGTTTCGAAAACCAGGTTCTTTTTGATCAATGTTCGCCTTTGTCTCTGGTCGAATCAAGAAATTACTAATGTGAAATTGAAAGTGACTTTATTTATATAAAATAAAGAAGAATACAACTCGTGACCTCACGCATCTCGGCCACTAACTACTGCACTGTCACATGATACGTTGTACACAATTGTGTCAAGTTCATCAGAGTGGAGAGGAATGTGGATGGTTCGCGTTGCGGGCACTCGACTGTATGCGGACTTCTGCTCTTGTGTGATAATGGGGGAAAGGCTGCGGTCCCACAGCCGGCGACAACCGACAACGCGATGAACCGGAGATAGAACTATTCATATTCAACTAGTAAACGAATAACGAGAGTCTACTACACACACACACACACACACACACTTATAAAATTAGGAAGTAAACGAGGGATTTTTATAACCTTGTGCAAGTGTAGCTCGGTGTGGAGCGAGCTTAGTTCGCTAAGTAAAATTAACGATGTCTGTGAACTAGACGACTATTAAAGGAAAACTAATAGAATTCTATAGTGACAAATGAGAACATATGAGATTTTCGCGTTTTTGACACATATTTATCTATTTAAAGGGGTATATACGTGAATGTTTACCTTATTTATTTTAATCGACGTTTCGGTTGAGTTGCACCACCCGTGACCATGGTCCGTTAATAAATATGTGTGACAAACGACTATCTCCAGGTGATCCCACCGGGTTACAAAGAAAACGATAGTCGTCGCTTGAAGGAACTTTTGAAACTTTTTACCTTTGAGCTTATCTTTCAACTGGCATGATATTATGGAATTAGTAAATGTTTTGCTCAAGCAAATAGCTACTTGCTGTCCGTCGCTCTTCAGTAGCACCTTAGCCTAATGTTAGAGGAAGGAACGATACCCTAAACATTAGACTATTATTAAATCGGTATTTAACGGTTAGTAAGACGTCAGTACCGTGCCGTGTCAGTACCGGTGTGGTGTCGGCCGGATTTAGAATACCACTGCCCCATTTCTTCTTGTGGATGTCAAAAAAGGCAACTAAGGGACAACAATGCCGCTACCACGAGCCCTGAGGAACTACACCACCTCTAAAAGAGTGGACTCACCAACCCGCTTGGCTAGCGTGGCGTTTTAAGGCCATTCATCCGTCATAAATAAAATGTACCCAAGGGACATATCTAGCAGTGGACATGAAATTGCTGGTTAAATAAATATATTACTATATTTACTATAGATACATAGATAGATTTTTATTTCACACACACACATGTGATCGCTTAACATGATAATTTCTTATTCTAAAATTCTTATTTACTAGCTGTATCCGGCCACGCGACGCGGTGGCTGCTCAACAGATGGCGCTTATTCTGTTTTTACCCGTTTTTAACCTGTGATAGGTATATAAAAACACGCGCGTATTCGAATACAACATTGTGTCAAAGCAAGCGGTGAAGAACTTGCGGAGATTTAAGATTTTGAACAAACGAACGTTTAAATTTTTATTTATATATGTAGAATAGAAAAGCAAACAAAAAATAATATTTAAACAAGGCGATGAAACTATCTTACTTCTTTCTTTTTTATTAGCGACCCCTGGCTTCGATCAAAAGGTATAGCGATTAACGAAATCGTATGAAACCCAAACATAGTCTTTGTCTTTCTGCATTAGTTTTCTTTGTGAAAGTAAAAGAATTTACAAAAGTGTAGGAACCTTGCCTACACTGCAATTAATTTAATTAGGCAAGCAAACCCGCCGGCCGATGCTAAATTTGCTTTGGACCGTTACGCGCGGCCGCTTGTAGAAGGCGCTTGCGCAGAGCGGAGCGAGCGGGCCCCGCACAGTCACTCCCGATATCCGACGGCGAATGCATGCGCAATTTTTAGTTTCTGTTGATTATAAATTTCTATTCAATCTTGTTCTAGTCAATTTCTAATAATTCGTTATCATATCAGTGACATCCTATGTGTGAAATTCATGCTCTTTCTTCTAAAATCTAAATCGCTATTGTAGATCTCGACATACCTACGTGAATAAAGTGTGTCAAATAAAGTGTGGACTTTTACTAACCAAGAACCCTAGTTAGACACTTTAAAAGCACCGGTAGTGTTAATTTTCACCCTCTTAAATAAAACCGAACAAAAAATACAAACTCTTTATTATAATTAGTACAAATTAAGATTGTCGTGTAATACGAGATTATCGTGGTCTTAATGGAACACCTGGCCGAGTTCAGTGATTGGAAATAATTGATTAATTAAGTGATTTACCTACAGAGAACGTTGCTTTCTCTCTAGTAAAATTAAACTGTAGTAAACTGTAGTAAACTGTTGTAAAATCTGTAGTTCTCTTGATATTAAGCTCACTGGTAGGATATGGGCCTGTTCATGCATATTGGCCTGTGCATGAGGGATGAATGGCCTTAAAACTACACGCTCGCTGAGCGGGTTGGCGAGTCCACTCGACAGTTGGCGAGAGGTGGTGTAGTTCCTCGGGGCTTGTGGTAGCGGCTTTGTGGCCTTTTACGACACCCACAGAAAGAGATCGAGTGGTGCTATTCTGAAGCCGGGCGACACGATACCGTCAGAAAAAATACCTTGAACAAAACGTCTGAACGAAAATAATGAAATAATATAAGAAAAAAGATGAAAGTAGGACTTTTTGGCGGGAACTCGAGGAGTGAAGTTGAGATTTGTGGTAATAATAATCAAATAAAAGCGTGGGACTGCGTTTTTCGTGAGGTTCCAAGGAGTCCTCTTCTGTCCTCAGTAAACCTACTATCATATTACTGAGAGACTCCTGGCTTACTCCGACGCAACTGGACATAGACAGGATACGTTTTAGACTTTGAAATCGTTTGTTAAGAAGAAAACTTGACACTGGCGGAATGTGCTAATTGTACCATTGCCATATATGAAAAAAAGAGATTAAAATATTTTGTGATAAATCCGCAGAATATGTAATTTATACACGTGAATTGTGACTGTAGTCATAATTTGCCTAACGTAATTATATTTATTACACATAATCCACGAATTATGACAACATTTTTGGCAAATTTATTATAATAGTCTCCTGACTACACTTTTTAATACACTCTCCTGAATGTGTAAAAAATTCAACACTTTCTACCATGTAAATCAGCGTGGAAGTTTGTTTACAAGGCGAGATGTGCGTATTTATTTACATTGAGTAAAGACATTTTAGGAAATTATTTGGATGCGGTAGGTATTTTAGAATGTGCACGTTGCTACCGCTGGGTGCACTCGACTGGCCAAGTTCTCTTGGGTCTCTCTCATTGAAGACTACTGTAACATATACTACATTTCTTCCCCTACTCTATTGCCGTAATATATGTACGTTTATCGGTAATGAGTGTGATACTCTTGAACCCCCAATCGTCCCCAAGTAGGATTGGGAGATCTCCTAGTTCCTATTTTCTCAACCCTCTTTACAAGCTTTTATTCAACTCGACTTGTTATTTAATATGTGTGGGTCAAATTTTGCAATTGAATTTTAAACCAGTTCCACCTAACCAATTGAGCTGAAATTGTGGACACACTTTTGGAGCTGGTGACAATACAATCTAGTATACTCAGTTATGTATTTCTTCAAAATGGCCGCTTCTTCAAAGTTTGAAGTTCTTTTATTTCAAATCCGTTCCTAAATCTCCAAAGATAGCCAGCACATCCGGAGCCGTGCTGACGTTTGTCATTCTGGACTGATGATGGTATGTATCGCAGGATTAGCGGGTGTAACCAGGAAGACAGTCTATTTAGATGCCACAGTTTTTCTATAAAAAAAAAATCACATATTTTGCATATTTTTATAATAAAAAATATAAAATAAACATTAATTATCAATTTCTTGAATTTAAAATAAATAAATAATAACACCACACTCAGTGGTTTCACTTGGACCACCTTGGGTACCTTGGTTAAACCTTGGGGGTTTCACTTATCGTGTTTCTAGAGACAATGGCACAGACAAGCACAAACCACCCAGAGCCGACGACACATTTGCCTTTATGAATCGACTTGCTTTGTGGTAGAGCTAATTTTTGGTAGGGCTACTACCAATTAAGCTAGTAGGTGGTCAATATATCTATCAAGGTATATAACCTCTGACCTTAAATAGTTCCGCGGCGTCGTTATATTGGGCTAAGTCGTCCTTGACTGGTCAAATGTCAAGCGCTTGTTGACACTATATCTTTTTTGGGTAAAGTGCTTTTATACGTAGGTACAAAGTGCAAAAATAACAATAGGGACAATTTCTTTTCTTTCAGGAAAATAAAGAAATCTAGATATTATGAAGATCACGATTTTCGAATTTAGGTAAAATTTCAATTCGACATCTATACGAGTACATATAAACTATGTATCATTGGATAGGGCTTGTGAAGTTTTACAACTTTGGTCTAAACACTTTTTTGTTGCCTCATCCAAAAATATCACATCAATTATTTCTCACGTCGATGTACTAAAATAATTTATTTTTGACCCGCGACCCGACCGCCGCGATCGCGCTGGCTCATCACTCTTGCAAAATAATTATCAACTGTAAATTATACATGAAATCCGGTAAAACGCGTCCTTAAGTTGACATATTGCCAAACACGGGGTAAGAGATTGCTTTCTGATTGATAAAAGGCTTTTAAATTGTACACAGGCGGACTCTCCGTCTATGTAAAAACATTGCTTGGCTATGCCCTGCTAGGCAGCGTGTTGCGATGCGCTGTGTTGTGTTGCGTTGAGAATTGCGACGCAGTGCATCGCTTCGCGGACGCGTTGACCCACACGCTGCCGTACGCTAACTAAACGGCGGCTAAAAAAATATCGATTTCGGATTTTGTACACAGTGTCATAAAGCTGAAAATTCTCTATCGGCCTGTTCTTATGTTTCTAATCAGTGTTAAAACCTTTTTCGTATCTGTTAAACATTTCCTAGAGACATCGATTCCCACGTTGCTTTTTTTCCAATATTTCAAAACTTAAAGTTTTAAATATTGGCAAAACTTAGTTGGGCCAACTGCCTGTTTGCCACCTAAAACTCAAAGTTATCACTTAGCTGCCTTATAGTTAGAGGACGGCAGTACGGGAGTCGTGGACGCGCGATTGCCATCAGTACTATTCGAGTGTTTATATGACAACACATGAAATGTGTCGCTCGTTACTCGTAAATGGACGCGCCTCAACTCTAGGCGCACAGCTCATGTATAAGGAGTGTATAGCCTAGTATTTAGACCGACTCGTCTCGCGAAATTAGTCATAACTTATATCAATGTTGTAAGTTGATTTACAAAGAAACTTGCACTGGAAAAAAGACTACCACATGGTATTAAGTCCGCTATTTGTACAATAAATAAATATGTAAAATATTGTGGTTGCACCTTTTCGCATTTCAAAAGTAAATATCTCTACATACGTATCTGAAAATTCCTTGTGTCTCGTCCGTCGATCCGGGTCATCTGGTACTTTATGCTCTCGCCAGATGTGAATAAATTGAGCATAGACCTGATTTATGTCGCGCATAGGAATGCCTGCAGAAATAGGTGTGGGCCATAGAGATAAGTTTTGGTAGAATGGTCCAATGTATGGAGTTATGGACGTACTATTACTATCAGATTTATTTATCAAAATTCCTGGTACAGAAAGTACATCGGAAGCGACAAATTGCAGATTTATGGGAGAATTATAAATTTGGAAAATGTATTTGTCTGTTTGTATGTTTGTTTGTAACGCATTCACAACTGAAGTACTGAACTGATTTCAATGAAATTTGATGAAATCGTGGTAGATTGAAATGGAAAGAAGAACGTGGGATAATTTTTATCCCCGAAAATTGATTAGTTTTCTATGGAGAATCAATTACTTTTAAAACAAAATCCATCCAGGCGGATCTGTGGGCAAAAACTAATTCATAATATCTTCAAAAATTACTCAGTGCTTAGAAGTTAATTAGAAATAAGCTAATGGCGTGTGATAATGACGTCACTAACACAGTAAAGTCATAATATTAGATACGTGAGTGATAGAGACAGCGATAAATCCCCACCTAAAATATTCTTAAGCAAATATCTACACAATTCTCCAATGAATTTGTAAGATTCTTTTTAATACGTGTATATTTTTCTTTTTCTAGATGTCGGATAAGCCATAAAACATATTAGCTTTGTTCGCGGTAAGGATTCAGAACTAATTCGGAACTAATACTGAACTAATTTGGAATCGTAGTAGCGCGCATGCTCGGTTATAGACCGATTCGTGATTTTTATTTCCGCGAACGATTTCGGAACCAAACTGCGTACGATCTACTGTCATCGGCAGTGTTACCAACTCTCAAAAATATTTATCCCTAAAGCTTAAGTCAAAAACCCCCAAAATCGCCCCAATTACTTAGAAATCCCCCTAAAAAAATATATAATAAGAGAAAAAATATAAATTACAAAAATGGAATGAAATTTCTTTACCTTTTAAATCTGGATCTGTTTCCCAAATCTACGTGTACTTCTGACTATACATTTTTTTTATTTTTAGTTTCTTTAGGCATCATTAACAAATTGCTTGTCGGCACAGCAGTACAACAACAAATCGAATTAAACACGTAAACAATAATCAACGTACATATGTATTTCCAGTAAGCATAGGCACAATAACCACCAGTCACCACAGAGTAGTTGTAATATATTTGTACTAGATGTCGTTAAGTCGCTAGGTCAACAAATAAATATGATTAGCTATTATAGTTTGGATTGTCCCAGGGCCTATACTTTCACATAATATATGAAAAATATATATTCAAAAAAATATATGAAGAGTAAAAAAATCCCTAAAAATATAAAACCCCTAAAAAAAACCCATTCCACTTATTTACCCCCTAAATTTGGGGGGAAAACCCCTAAGTTGGCAAGTATTTAAGTGGACCCACCAAAACACATTACTCTTATTAGAGTATTATATAAACTTATTTATATAAACAACAAACAAAACTAACCATATTTTATTTAACCCTTAATAAATTAATAAAATTTATATTTTATTTAACTATTTAACCAGTTTATTAGTTTCTAACCAACTGAATATAGCCGCAGCATGTATGTCAAATGTCGTTAGGTAAAAACTGCGCATGTCTGGAACTACGGATTCTTGCCAAAGTTATAGAACTGATTCTGAACCGATCCTGAATTGAGTTCGACGGTTCCGCGAACACAGAACTGTAACTAGAAATTCTGAATTGTGTGTTCCGCGAACGGCATTATTTGAACTGCGCATGCGTATAGTTCCGAATCAGTTCTGAATCCTTACCGCGAACGAAGCTATTAATTTCGTAACAATATTCATAATGTTAGGACCATCCTACGTAATTTATCTCTGTTTTCCAGATATTCGGCTAGGACATCGGCGCCACTTGTCACATACCTGTGTGAGATGCTGTTAATTATCTCTTTACGGTTATTGGTACATAACTTCCTAACGTCCTGTCGGCAGTACATAAAGTCAAGCTTGTAAATCAAATGGAAGGAAAGCATTTTAATTGGATACCTCTAGTAATGTGTTTTGTTTCTACGAACGACCAAAACGAAATGAATAGAGAAGAAAAGAAATTTTGTTCGCATGCATACATAAAAAGCAGCTGTTAACAAATTCAATAAGTTCAATGTTTCGCCGTTTACTGGCGTGCAAATATTTAGTATGGGACTTTTTGGCGGGAACTCGAGAAGTGAAGTCGTGTTATTGTACAATAAAAATTGTGTATTAGGCCTTTTGTGGTTTAATAGTTTATTAAACTTCAAAGTGTTTTTCGTGCGTGTTGTTTGCGATAATGATAATCAAATAAAAGCGCGGTGGTGTTGCGTTTTTCGCGTGCTTCCAAGGAGTCCTCTTCTGTCCTCGGTAAACCTACTATCGCTTTACTGAGCGACTTCTGACTTACTTCCACGGGATTGGACATTGATGGGATATGTTTTAGACTTTGAAATCCTTTTTTCGAAAGAAATTTGAATTGACACTGGCAAAATGTGCTAATTGCGCCATTGCCATATATGATGAAAAAAAATGTAAATGTCATTCATTTTATCATTATGATGTCATATGAAGGATGTCAAAATATATTATACGAAGTCAATAAAAATAATTAGTTTAAAATAAAAATAAATATATATGTAATCTAATATAACATGTAATAATAAATGAAAAAAATAGTAAATTGAATTATGACTTAAAAATTATTTATATATTTATATACTTTAGTAGTGTTAATGGCCAAATACAAATTACACTGACATTTAAATACAGTATTTAATATATATTTTTTTTATAGAAAAAAGGGGCAGACGAGCATAGAGCCCACCTGATGGTAAGTGGGTAACTATAGACATCCGCGATACATGTCAACATCAGTCCAGAATGACAAACGTTGGCACGCCCCTATATGTGCTGTGCCTACCTTTGCAGATTAAGCAATGCATTGGGATAATTTGGAGATTGGGATGCGAATGGGCTATGGCATATCTACTGAAACATGTACGTACCCGTATATTGGGGAAATACGATAAAGTAGCAAATGCAGTACTTTTCATGGTAGTCTGCTGTGAGAGAGTGGTAACGTGGCCAGACGAGTGCGCCGAGCGGCTGTGAGAATGCAGCATACACTCTTACTACTTACTTGATTGTCGGCAAGTAAAGGGCGATTTTTTTTTTAATTTGTTGTGTTCGTGTGCGTGTGTGCGTGGTATTGAATATATTGGATATTATATTGATTTTGATGTTTTTTTATAGTTTCCGTTGTTAATTTTTTCTTACTTAATAAAAATATATCGAGGTCTGCATAATATTTATGGCCTAAAATTGCAGAATGCGAATTTGAGGCGTACCTTGTTTTGACCAGAGGAACATCAAACAATTCGGTATGCCTAGTACGGCTAGTTGGTGCTTGGTATAAAGCAGACTCTTGAAAACGTAATTATTATTAACCGTGTGTCGTGACAAGTGACAGTAACATTATATTTATTCATGGGCATCACTCATGTATCCTAACAGTTCATACAAAAATCCCATAGAAAAAAGCACTTTCAGTTTTTCCCGAATTTTCCAATTTTTCTTTTCCTAAAAGCCTTATTCGGACTATTAGGAACATTTAAAAAAAAATAGCCAATTCGGTCCAGCCGTTCTCAAGTGATGCGCTTACCAACGAACAGCACAGGGGGTGAAAGGACAAATGATAATTTTAATAAAATTCAAATAAATAGACTTCACTCCTTGTCGCCGACTGAATACATTTACAAAAAACGGATGAAGTGTCAATTTTAATTCGAGTAAGTAGGTACTGAAACTTAAGAGGGCAATATTCTCTCCACCGACGCTTTTGTCACAAGGAATTATCCATCTATGAATTTTAGTTGATCGATTCAATGACGTAATTAATGAAGTTGCTGCAAAGTATCTTTACTTGAATATCGATCTTTATTAACTTAATTAATTATTTATTAATAAACTCTGTAACAAGGCATTATCCATCTATGAATTTTAGTTGATCGATTCAATGACGTAATTAATGAAGTTGCTGCAAAGTATCTTTACTTGAATATCGATCTTTATTAACTTAATTAATTATTTATTAATAAACTCTGTAACGAGGAATTATCCATCTATGAATTTTAGTTGATCGATTCAATGACGTAATTAATGAAGTTGCTGCAAAGTATCTTTACTTGAATATCGATCTTTAATTTAATTAATTATTTATTAATAAACTCTGTAACTCCTTAAACCATTTTCGAAATTCTGAACTCCTATAACTGTTAAAACACACATATTTCTCGGTTACCGTTTGTACTCGTAGATGCGAACATCAAAAACGTCGCGAGTAGTAATTAAACTAGAAATATACCGCATATCTGCCATCATTAATAACCACATAAAGAAACGGACCTGTGCGGAATGCGCATCGACATGTGCGAATGTGTGGGGCAAGTAGGTGTTAGAAATAGACGAATGGGACACGTTTGCATCTATACTTCTTTGATAAAGAGCTGCTGCGCACAGTGCTTTCGTCAAGACACTCTGTACCACGAACCAAAAAGTTGTGGAATAAACTGCCTGCTGTGGTTTCCCGCTACACTAACATATGGTGTTTTTCAAGAAAGCTGTGAAAAGGACTGGTGTTTATACCGCGAATCTGGAAGTTGTGGAATGAACTGCCAGCTGACTTGAAAGTTTTGCGGATCTTATGGGCGATGGTATTCACTCACCACCAAGTGAGCAGTCTGCTCGTTTAGCACCTTCTTACTTTATAAATATCCACCACTATAAGAAAAGTCAGTTATCGTACTATATCGCAAAGGGTATACATATAGCCATGTCAGCCATGTCATTGACTTCGCTGCACCAATTCCCCAAATTAATGTCATTAATCCACATAAACAAACAGATTTATATAAAGTGACATCATAGTAAAAAAATAACAGTAGTTATACTCTGACCTCGCTGCGCACTCTCGAGATTACACAGGTCAACACGATTTTTGACTTTGAAATTAGGGTATGAAATTACGAATGGTTTATCGACGGCAATCCGAAAAAAAAAAAATTTCATGATAAAGTTTGCTTTTGTAGCCAGGAGAATGTTTATACGGTTTTTTTTTAAAATCGATGATTTTAATTTTTATCTGTTGCAAAAACAAAACAAATACCTTTGCACATTATTTTTAATAACTTTAACTATTATATCAGCTTACAAAATTATTGAAAAAAGTTTAAAAATGAACCTTGTTACTCTTTTTTTTGTGTTCATGAGTACTTTCTTTTACTAAACCCCAAATATAGTCTTGCATCATATGTATTTTCATTATATTGGCCTTGATAACGGCGTTTAAAGTCCATGATATCTTGATGAAAACGTTCTCCTTGTTTTTCTAAGTACGCTCCCATGTTGTTTCCAAATTTATCTAAATGAGCATGTAACATATGTGGATTTACTATGCAAAAATAGCAGTCATTAACGTGGTCTAATTGTTCTCGCCAAATTCTCGGTACTGCGAATTTCAAATTTCTTTTTTCGGCTCGATACCAACCTAAAATAGATCAAAATAACAATAACAATATTTATAGTAATAATATTTCTTTATAATAATATTTTTTTCACGGAAAACTGTTCACCATCTAAACATCTTGTGCAGTTACTACAAGCAACATTTAGAGTCCATGGCTTGTCTAGATTACGAATAGGGCAGTCAAAGTAGACTTCGTCGGCTTGACGAAGCATCTCACTTTTGTCTACTTTAAACCTTGCACTTTAATAAATGTGCCACATCAGCATCATATTTACACTTTCGCGATGACATTTTAACCTTTTTGCGGCTTGTACAATTTAACTATTATTCTTGACTTAAACGCCATCTGAAAGTACTCTTCATTTAGCGCGGTGTGTTAAATATACCAAAATTATTGAATGTTTCTATAATAACTCGAACATCTGTTTTGTTATTATAACCACTACAAAAGCAAACTTTAAACGGGATAAGGATATTTTTCTTTGAGTTTGGTGCATAATAAAAAGAAAAATCATGAAATGAACCCAAAGACAAAAAAAAATGTAGAGCTGTGTAATTGCCTACTCAGGACTGCAGTGGTTGGCGCGCGGCGGTAATGTTCAGTAAGATTCCATGTATCGTAGTTGTTCGTATTGAAATTAAATAACATGATAGCAATGGGTTGAGACAGGGTGGGAAAGGATGGAATGTGATGGATGGAATGTAATTGATTAACCGGTAATTTTTCTTGTGACACATTTTCTTGGTAAGACTATTGATTAGTTGATAAGCTGCCGATTGAATAAACTTTGTCGGTTAAATATCTACGTTTTAATAGTTATGTAAACAAGTTACTCACGATTTATTATTTATTTATTATAGCATATATATGGGTCCAATTACATGAGCCGTGGTCGCGACGAGACTGCGGGGGCGGGTGAAGGTGTTGTCGCTATTGACAGACAAAACTGTCTACCCTCAGTCGTGTTCATTTTTGATTCACCTGCCCACACTGAACTCGTTCTTGTTGATTAAGTTCCTTGCACACTATACTAACAATATCACCACACACACGCGAGTTTGGAAAGACATCTATTTTTCTGGGTTTAATAATTTATTCAGCGGCAATGAACAATATAATGATGTTAACATACTGTGTTGTTTTTACTATTGTGACATGAGATCTAAATCCGCCGTGTGACTCTGTGTACGCGCATCTATTTGCGTGCATTGAATCAGTGGATCTCGCAATAATCATAGATCTACTCATAATAGTTGTTCTTCCAATGAGTGTACCGTCTTTAAATATATACAAAGATTTTTGAGAATTATTTATATAGATAGATCGATAAGACAAACCATACCATACCATCAGCCCATGTGTCTCCACTGTTGGATATAAGCCTCTCCCAAGTCTCGCCACCGCACACGATCCTCGGCTCTTCACACCCATCCACCACAGGCGAATTTCTATAAGCCGTCGCGCGTCGGCCCGCATGGCCAGAGGGCTGTGAAAACCTGCACTGCGCTTCCCGGTACGTTATCACGTATCTTATCAGGTACGGTGATTTATATACGTCTGTATAAAAGTTTCGGCATATCTGTAATTTAAATGCATATAAAAATGATGCTTTGAATGTACTAACAATGTCCCGAATGTATTTAGTAGATAAGCCTTTAATAAATAAATAAGACAAACACATACATAGGTCCATAACAGCAGAAATAATTTAAGTCAAAAAGATTAAATATGACAGTAACGTAGTCTGCCGTCCGTGTGACCTATAACTGCCATGAATGGGCGTCCAGCTCCCCTTTAGCTGTGTCAGTGATGAATGACACACAGCGCTGATTTCCAGCTGGAACCCGAGGTAATATCGGGACGCTAGGGACCAATTTTTAATTATATATTATAGTCTCATTCATATAACTAATAATAAGCCTATATAATTGTATACTAGCTGTGTAGTTAGCCATGTACCATCTCTCCCCGTAGATGGATTAAATGAACAAAGAATATGAATTTTAAAATCAGCACAATAATATATTTACGACAGCAAAAAAGAAAATTGTATTAGTGCGAACTCTCGGTTGGGAATTAGGTATGGTCCTTGATAATCGTCTCTGACGTTCAAATCTCGGTCAATAAAACAAAGGTCAATAAAAATCTGTTAATTTTTTTTATTAAAACCCCGTTGAAATGTGTTTTAATTATACTTAATGAAAGTCATTTCAAATTAAGTATGTAAAAATGCTTTTATTCAGCGTTCAAACAGCATTAGCTATGATCCAGTTGGTATAAGACGAGACTGCAGTGCTGACTCCAGGGAAGGTGTCGTTGGCACAGCCTTCGCCCCAGGACACGATACCTGTGATAAATATGAATTCGTAATAATCTTACTCAATCACACCCTTATAAAGTCATTCCAGAAAGTTTCTCGGCAAATATTAGCATAGCATTCCATTAGCCTATGTATCTCCACTGATAGATACAGGTATCTTAAGGTAAGGTCACATAAGGTCAGCTACCACACACGATCTTCTGTTTTTCTCATCCAACCATTACTGGCGACTTTCTTCAATTCGTCACTCCACCTGGCCCTGCCAGGCGTCCTGGCAGGAGGTGGGTGTCCTACTCTTCCATAATAGTCAAACAGACATGATTGTCAACAACTTCGAGTGTTAATCACGGTTAATGACGGAGTTCGTTCATTTATTTTTCTACCTATTTATCCTTTGTAAAAAGCCTGAGTAATCTCTTAGTGATGTATTATTAAACACAATATCCTTTAAAAACTGTGCTCATAGCTCAGTAAATGTTATCAACTTACCGACAATGATGTCACGGTAGTATAGCGGACCACCAGAGTCTCCCTGGCAGGCGTCCCTACCACCCACGTCCAGGATACCAGCACAGATCATATTAGTTGTGACGACATTAAATGGTGGAGGAAGAGTGATGTACCGCTCTGTGCAGAGGTCATTGTTCACTGTGTAGATAGTCACGTCCAGGAGTACAGGAGATGTAGAACCTCCTTGCTGTTGAAAATAGAAGTTAGGAATAAGATTAGAATATTCGTAATTAAACCTAGTGAGATCCTGAATCTACTGATCTGACAGACTGGAATCCTGGATCTGCTACTGATCGCACAATATCCGCTACTGGAGGTTAGCTGTAAGCTCTACAAACATGTCTATGTCGTTTGCGAAGCAAAAGTGTTCCTATTCTTTTTCTTGTGGTGCCTCGCCAACCAGTGGAGGTTGGCAATCAGCTCCGAATATTTTGCCGTGTCTCTCGAGAGGCGGCACTCTAAATGCCAGTAGACTACTAGTATGTTACGCACCATGTACGTAGTACCAATGTAAGTAGTATGATACACAGCCATGAGATATTCCTACGACCAACATGCCTCTTTCCGGCAATTTTGCCTATCATAATTAAAGTGTTCTGGAAAAGTGTTTTGGTATTCGTCAATTCCCCGATGTTGCCCTCCCTGCTCTCTTGATTTTGCCCATCATTATAAGTTGAAGCAGTATCATTATAGTATCAAGCAGTTGTGTAGTTGAAGCAGTTGTGATAGATCATTATAGTATCTATCACACCTAAGCACATGTTGAGGTTTATTTTGGTTAAACCTCGAATACACGACTTCCAGGGTTGATTCAAACGCTCTATTTTTACATGCGCAATTCATGAATATGACCTGTCATAAATATGTAAAGATAAAAATATGTTACCTTTACTGATTAATCTTAGGTATTCTAACTGTGATAGCAAATGAATTTAGAAGATTTAACTTAACTTACATTCCGTTTAATTCAACGAATAGAAACATTCACTCCAGCAGCTTTATCACGTCAAAATATTTTTAAAATTTACTTTACTAAATTCATGTAAACATTATGAATAAAAATAATAGTTACCACAAATACTTACAGAAACAGCGCCCCATCCAGCATGAATCACAGGCGAGTTGTCAGGGACCTGTAAACCCTGAGGCGGAATCCATACCGGTTGGATTATAGAAGAGTAAGTCAGCGGAGTCTCCAGAAGGACCAGGGCAATATCACCGTCCTCGCCGAGACCGGCGGTGCCGTAGCTCGGGTGGTTGATCTCATGCACGATATTGATAAGAATACCTCCCGTGTTGCGGTTCACAGCTCCAGCTCTGACGCGACGGAACTCGGGACTGTACTGACTGTAATTAGAGTCAAACATCCTTCATGAGTCCAGATCTTTTCAGATACCTAACACTTGTACAATATGTTTGTTACTCAATCACGTCAAAACAGCTGAATCGATTTCTTTAAAACTTGTCAAATACGTAGAGTACGAGTATGATCCGGATTGACACATAGGCTTCTTAAATTATGTAGTCAATGACAATGATGTCGCCGGCAAAGGCTATCTTTAAATAAACTATCACTTTCTTTCTTTTGTATCTTGTATCATCCTTCTTAAATTTGGTCTATCGATATGTCTATTCTCTCATATAAATGATTAGGGCAACAGAACCGGGATTTCCTTATAAACATTCAGTGATTAGGATAGTGGCAGGTTTAGTAACATTGGGCATAAATCTTTGTCGCGGCTCCACATCGCCGCTTCAACATTTTTTATTTTATTATTCAACTACCGTCACAAAGTATGAGTAACCTGCCGTTTTTGGTGCTTACCTACTTGTTTGACATATAAAAGTCAGTCAATCAAAATCTTGAGCCGAGACGCATTAACATTGTATCTAGCAATAAAAACCAGTCGATACAAGCAAACGTTTCGGGTTTTGTTTCGCCAAAGGAGTAAAACTCGCAGTGTCTCCAAGCGTAGACAATCTTAAACCTAGGTAGGTTTAATTTTTGTTCAATTTTATTCAATAACTCACGATCTCACGAATGGTACTCGAGGACAGGTCCGCTACAATATTATTTGGGCTCTGATATTGCACTCTGACCCTTTCTTAACCTTTTTAGTTTGCTACGCGAAAAGAATATTTTTTTAATAATATCCATGTTATCGTATGCAAAAAGATTGTTAAAAATTAAATAGGGCATGAGCACATCCGAAATTTCTTTGATTTTCCGTAACACGCTCATGGGCAGAAGTAGCTTGCACCATGAGGTGGCCCGTCAGATATTACTTACTTTCCAATGAAGCAGTGTGCGGCCGACAAAAGCCATATCGAAGTCAAGATATTAGCGCCACAGCCCTGATTCCAGAGGGAAAACTGAATATACCATAAGTCCACCTGTACTATAGAAGGGTACCTCTGAAGAGTGGTTGGTTGACCACCCACGATACGGTTGGGCTGGTTGACATTTGAGGCTACAGCTGCACCTGTAAGGTAGTTAGGAAGCTGTCCATATTGATTAGTTTTTACTTTTATTTAAATGAGAAGCATTAAATACTAAATGAGCAACAAATTATGATCAATAAAACATCTACTTTTGAATCACTGAAGTAAATAATTTTAAATTACTAAGAACGATATCACCAATTCGACGGAGTACTAGAAACTTCGGTACTAGAAGTTGTCTAGAAGTAGCTTCTTCATTGTCACCATCGATTTCATGCTCATTCAGTATTTTCTGCTGCTTATTTAATTATTTCTCAAAAGCAGTTACAGTATTTTTAATTAGATGCAGCAATGTCCTGTCTCAAATTTAATTTATTTAGGTTTTCGGAATACGCTACATTAGAATCTTAACATGGGGCTCTTCAAGAAAATTGTAAATAGGATTTTACAAGGTCAGGTGTCCATGGGAGGCGATAGCCACTTATTAACGAATTCTACTGCTCTGGCTTTCTTATCACTTCTATTCTATTGGATACTGTGACTGTAACCAGTCCTTTTATCGTCCACCGCTGGACATAGACATATATGGCGAGGGATGTATGTCCTTAAAACGTCACGCTGGCTATTTTAGAGCTGGTTGAATACCTCGAAATTTGACTAACCCTGGCTTTGTTAACTAGAGCTGGTTTAGCACCTCTGGGCTTGTGGTAGCGGCTTTGTTAACTAACCCTTAGTCGCCTTTTATGATACCCGCGTGAAGGGGTGGAGTGGTGCTTTTATGATACCCGCGTGAAGGGGTGGAGTGGTGCTTTTATGATACCCGCGTGAAGGGGTGGAGTGGTGCTTTTATGATACCCGCGTGAAGGGGTGGAGTGGTGCTTTTATGATACCCGCGTGAAGGGGTGGAGTGGTGCTTTTATGATACCCGCGTGAAGGGGTGGAGTGGTGCTTTTATGATACCCGCGTGAAGGGGTGGAGTGGTGCTTTTATGATACCCGCGTGAAGGGGTGGAGTGGTGCTTTTATGATACCCGCGTGAAGGGGTGGAGTGGTGCTTTTATGATACCCACGTGAAGGGGTGGAGTGGTGCTTTTCTGAAGACAGCTGACATACGCGGCCATTTCTATTCTATTGGGTATTTTCTGTGAAATGTATCTATACAAATAATAATATTTTAATAAAAATGGATCAGTGGCTGTCCAATACACAGGCAGAATAATGTGAGTGAAAGTGCTCAAATTGAAACTTTCAATTACCAAGTAAATTCAAAACAGGTTCTAAATAAAAGAAGCAGCAGACAAAGCGCTAGTAAAAAAGCGGAATTACCAGAAATGAATAGAACGGTCCAGATCAGTAGCCTCTTCATTTTAATTAATCCCGTCCACTGAACTACAATACACTGAAATACAGGAAATTAATCACGTGACTACACTCATAAACGCACGACTATTCACTAGCTCCTTCGGAATCACAATGTGATTTTATCATGTTTGTAAACTTATCGAAAGTAACAAGCATACCTATTTGATTTCGGTGATAAACACTGAAGATAAGTAATTAGGAAACACTCGTTATCCCTAAAATACCAAATTCTATTATAGTTGTTTCATTGCCAACGAGCAGTGTATAATAGAAAAAAAAAAACGATGAAATGTATTTCATTGATGTTTGGTGTGATAGTTTTTTCGCTCTAGTGTGACAATTTTCTCCTTTTTTCGTCCGTCCCTACCGCTAGGTGTCGTAATAGGCGATTAAAGGATGGCAAAGGGCTTACCAACCTTTATAAAGACATTATTTTCTTATGCACAACCTACCTTTATTGTCTTCAGACTTCTCGTCACCCAAAGGTTGCCTGGAAGAAATTGCTTCAGCGTTAAGGCCGCCGCCAGTTGTGTGTATGTTGTATGTTTCTGTGTGTGTTTTGGTGTACAATATTATACAATGTGGAGTGTAGGCTTTCTCGGCCGGTGTCCATATTAATTGAATCTTCCGGGCTACTTGGCCGATGTCTTCTGGAATCTCTTCTCTTTCTTCCAAACGTTTCGTCAACAACTGCGGTTGACATCTTCAGTGGCGATTGCGTTCACTTTCGGAGAGATGTTATCTCTTCGGCTTCTCGAGCTCATGAGCTCGAGATCTAACATGTAAAACGTAAAATGTAAACATTCAATTAATATTATACAATGTATCTAAAATGTTGAGTTGTAATTTTGTAAAACGTCATGTAACAGATTTTAAAGATTATTTATTCGTGTTTTCCATTTAATCAGTTATTAAAGTTTTAGATTTTGCTATTCATTCACATTCATTTATCGAATCGATAAATCAAACACTTTGTTGCAAAGTTATGATTGTCATCATAATAAAATAAAAAAAAATACGTTAATAATAAAATGAAATGTTCAATGGGCAATCGACTGGGTATCTAAAAGCTGGGGATAGTAACGGAAGAACTGGGACGGAAGGGGAGAAAGGGCAGTCAATAAAATCGCTAATAGATTTTTTTGTAGAAATAATCTGACAAAAGAGCAGACTGGTAACTGGCTATGGACATCCGCCATACATGTCAACATTAGTAAAAAATTATAAACGTCAGCATGCCACCGGATGCGCTGACTGCTATTGGAGATCCATAACCGAATGAGAAGTGTTTCTCATATTGTTCTAGGAGTAGAGAGTATAATAATAGATAATTATTGTCCTCGTGCCGTGCGGTGCCAGCTGGCTATAGAACCACCCCATCTACCCCCGTGGGTGTCCTAGAAGGCGACTGAGGGATAACAAAATGGCTACCACAAGTCCTGAGGAACTACATCACTTTTAAAAGAGTGACTCGGCAACTCGCTTGGTCAGCGTGGCGTTTTAAGGTTACATCCCATTTAATTAACATCCCTTATCACCTTAACTACATCCCTTAAGCACAAGACAAGATGCACGAGGAAGCCTATGTCCGGCAGTGGATACTGAAAGTTTGAAAGAGATGAGATTCAACAAACATCCTGAGTTGAGAACAGAATATAATAAAGAGTTAGAAGAGTACCTAGAACTAAATCACATGGAGTAAGTACAAGAAGATAAGAGAGATTCAACCAACTTACTTCATCATATAGTTGTTAATGAAGACATAGTGCACATGTCTTGACATGTCTAGACATGTGCCTTGGTGTCATTGGGATTTCATTAAATGATGAGTTACTTAAAGGTCCTCTGCTTATAGAAGAGTTAAGAACAATAATAATGTCTTTATCAATTAATTTGGAGACCAGATCCAATGAAGTCGATGGAAGAGTACAACTAAGAGACTTTTAACTGTGACATTTGGCCCCTCATGTTATATGGCAGTGAAGATATTGAGACAGACAGCCATAGATGAAAGTTCAAATAACTATATCAGGAGCACGCGGATTTCCTCACGATGTTTTCCCTCAAAGCCGAGATAGAACACTTTTTTAAAAATCCATACCAATATAGAGATGTAGGAACCTTGCCTACACTGCAATTAATTTAATTGGGCAAGCAAACCCGCCGGCCGATGCTAAATTTGCTTAGGGAATGTACGCGCGGCCGCTTGTAGAAGGCGCTTGCGCAGAGCGGAGCGAGCGAGCGCCGTGTAGTCACTACCGATATCCGACGGCGAATGCATGCGCATTTTTTAGTTTCTGTTGATTATAAATTTCTATTCAATCTTGTTCTAGTCAATTTCTAATAATTCGTTATCATATCAGTGGCATCCCATGTGTGAAATTCATGCTCTTTCTTCTAAAATCTAAATCGCTATTGTAAATCTTGACATACCTACGTGAATAAAGTGTGTACTTTTACTAACCAAGAACCCTAGTTAGACACTTTAGAGACTCAGTGTGTTACGGGCTGAGGATTTTAACTCACGATCACACCAATGTGAGTAGAGTATAGACACCGCTCATAGCCCAGGGTGCTGATGGGCAGAACGATTAATTTTAATTTCTTTTTTACTTTCCGTTCAATTTATTATGTATTCTAATATTATTGTCAATAAAATAATTTTGTTTCTTTCCTTTCATCTCACTAAAATTAGTAAGTATTTAATGATTTTTATTATGTTAAAAATAAATAATGGTAAATATATGTATAAATATAAATATGTATAATTTATTCATTAAAGAAGCTCACTATATAGAAACAAGTAGCTTCTACTATTATTACTTTACTATTATTACTATTATTAAAAAAAAGCATTCTTGATAATATCCATTTTATTCAATATTACAAGAAAACAATAAGATGTTTAGACGGCGTTCTGCACGATCCA
This sequence comes from Sesia apiformis, assembly GCA_914767545.1. NCBI lineage: Eukaryota > Metazoa > Arthropoda > Insecta > Lepidoptera > Sesiidae > Sesia > Sesia apiformis. The sequence continues at coordinate 14,571,051 of OU611967.1, read as the reverse complement.
GTTGGTGTAAGAGGAGACGGCGGTGCTGACTCCAGGGAAGGTCTCGTTTGCACAGCCGTGGCCCCAGGACACGACACCTATGAAACAAAATACGTAATTACAAATTAAGTCAGAAACCAATCGTCGATCGTCTTCCGAGTTGGGCGCGATACGACTAGCAACTGGTGTCACAAATAGTGTTTATTATTTTTATTACTATTTGCGTGAGGTACGAGACCCGTATTAATATAAAACTACAACTTTGAATACATATATAAAATTATAAGTACATATTTAAAAAAATATAATCAATATTATTTAAATCTGTGAATGTTTGTAGAAACATCCCTTATTATCATTATCAATTGCAAATAAATATAACATTCCTTTTATATAGTAGATTATATTCTGAGATGCACTAGCTCTCCGGTCGAAGGAGGCCCTTAGCCTCTTAGGACTTTAAAAAAGTCATTAACTTTGTGTTCCGCAAACATGTCAGACGCTCCACATCTCCACGGCAACCCTAGTAGGGCCCCTAAAGGCGTTGTTGTATTTTACTCTGAGTGTATTGTATGAGAGTTGTTTGGAAGATTACCATGGATGAATGCATCATTATGTTAAACATATATGTAAAAGTGGAACGAGTTCAACGAGCTCTTTTAACTTTTTTTTAATTTTTTTTTTATTAATTAAAAGGCGGCAGGCGAGCATACAGTCCCACCTGATGGCAAGTGGATACTGTCGTCAATAGACATCCGCAGTACATTCCAATATCAGTCCAGAATGACAAACGTTGCCACACCCCCGGATATACTGCCGAGATTTCTACTGAACACAATTGATTTGCTACGAGGTAAATACAGTTTATTTTTGTGCCTACTATCTCATCAGTGTGAATAGTGAAATAACGCGAGTGTCGTTTAAACAGTGTGCAAATTTATTTTATATATAGTCATTGTAGAGGAAGCACTTGCATTTTCTGGAAGAGCGGTTTACAGCTATCTGAAAAGCATGCTCCACAAACCGCCCTTATGCATCTTTTAGGACTCTAAAAAATCTTGTAGTGTCTACAGAATTCTCCCATAACTGTAATCAGTACCGTCGCCTTCTGTGATACCGTTTTTCTTAACCGTTTTAATGCATACAGAAATCTGTTTAATTTTGAACAAATATAATTAATATAAGCCTGCCATTTCAGATGTTTGATTCCCAAGAATTATACAAGTTCATTATATTTTTTCTATTATTGCATTTTGATATTTTTGGCAAATCATTGACATATAATATAAACAAAAGCGCACCTAGAACACTTCCCTGGGGAACACCACGATTGTTAATTCTAAATTTTGACCTGTATAGTGGCTTTTGTGCCTTGTGGTTGTTTTGTACCACTTTTGTAATTTCGGTACATTGCCTACGATCCATTAAATAGTTACTTATCCATTCGTTAGCTTAGTCATGAATACCATATTTTTCTAATTTATTCATCAAAACATTATGTTCCAGCAAGTCGAAGGCTTTATTCATATCAAGGAAGACTGCAGCTATGGAAATTTTAGCATTGAAACACTCAAAAACCTCTTTAATCAGATAGAAACATGCAGAGTACATATACTTACCAACAAAGCTATTGAATCGATTGTATAGTGTATAGTAAGTATGTATTATTTATTGTACACCACTGATACAGAAAAGACATATTATTATTTAGGATTAGGGGCTCTGCGAGTCAATACAGTGTCGTTTCACTGTAACCATTGTTGATCTACTGTGATCGCCACCTTTTTTATAGCTTGCAGGAGTTGTTGGACTTCTACCTGTTTTAGTTGGTGAGCGCCCATAGACACAACGTAACACTTAGAAGTATTTCTTCCCTATTCCTCCTGTTCATTCTCCTCAAGCCTTTTTTCCAAATCGATTCCTAAATCTACAAAAATAACGTTGGTATGTACCACTAACGTCTATGGGCGACAGTATTGAATTATCGCTAGGAGAACTGCCCTGCCACGTTCTTTCTATAAGAATAACTCATATGCCTAATGCACGCTTGTGTGTGTCTCGATCCAATAACTTTCTGTGTTACTCCAATTTATATTGTGGATGTAGCTGCAGTAGGGAAGAAGTGTCTATTATAAGGTTACTTCCTGCGGCACTTATTCTACGTGCTTTCGATTATGTTATCCAGTGCATTATTGTGTCGTGTGGTGACGGCCGGCTTTAAAATAGCATCACACCATCTCTTCCCGTAGATATCGTAAAAGGCTTTTAAGGGATAACAAAGCCGCTACTATAAGCCCTGAGGAACTACACCATCTCTAAACGAGTGGATTCATCAACCTGCTTGATCATACTTCCTTCATGCACAAGATAATGTGAAAGAGGAGGCCCTTTTCTGGTAGGGGACAAAAAAGTGTGTTACTACAATGTGATGAAGTCAGTGTCCCTCGAGTTGATTTCTGTTGGAAAATTATAGAGAAATAACAGAATATATGAACTTACCAACAATGATATTACTGAAGTACAACGGACCGCCGGAGTCTCCCTGGCAAGCATCCTTCCCACCGACATCCAGGATACCAGCACAGATCATGTTATTCGTGACCACTTCCGGGTTCGGTGCCGTGAGATACCGCGCGGCGCAGAGCGCTCTGTTCACGGTGTAGATGGTCACGTCGAGGAGTTGGGGAGATGAAGTACCTCCTTGCTGAAAGTACAGGTTTTTATAGACCAGAAGTTAAACGGAACGGTTTTCGTTAGCAAATTTTTCAGTGGATTTTTGGAATCAGTTAGTCAATCGTTTTTTACAATGTTCCACTTGTGAAATTATAAAAATACTTTAATGTTTAAAAGAATTTTGATGTAGCTGTATTAAAAAAAATCCCTTTTAATATTTTCTGGCCCTCCATTAAAGAATATTGTAATGGTTTTGGCATTAATTGTACCACTGAAAAATTCTTGTACGCCTTGATTGAAGACGAAAATCTTCAATCAGTGGCCGCTGACGGTGGGCCTGAACCATAACTTCAAAGTTGCTCAACGAGCTATGCTCAGTTTCTTTACTGGATAAGATCCGAAACCAAGAGATACGTATAAAAACTAAAGTCACCGACATAGCTCATAGAGTAAGCATGCTAAAGTGGTAATGAGCAGGTAATATTCACCTGATACTGTCGTCCATGCACATCCGCGATCTTGCTAACATCAGTAAATAATGACAGACGTTAACACGACCCCGGATAAGCTGCCTACCTTTGGAGATATAGGAATGGATTAGAAGAAAGAGGACAGGATGTTATGGGAATGGGCTCTGGCATATCTCACTCACTACCGAAACTCATATGTATATTGGGGAAATAGGATAAAGAGAGAAATGCTACTGCATTTCCCAACAGCCTACCCCAACAGTTATCGGTCCTACGGACAAATATTTTGTAGTAGTATTTGGATACTCCACTGGCCGCGTTACCCCGCTCTCACAGAATACTACTACCTTGAAATTAGTAAATTTGGGGTAGGCTAAAACATGACCAATATTCTAATAGATATGTGAAAAGAAATACTTACAGTAGTTGTACCCCACCCAGAATGGATCACGGGCGCATTATCTGGAATCTGTAAGCCCTGGGCCGGGATAGAACCAGCCTGAACTACAGGATTGAATGACAAGGGGCTTGAGAGCTCCACCAGACCTATGTCGCCGTCGTATAACGTTGCTACGGCATACGATGGGTGGTTTACTGCGCGGAGAACGTCAACAAGTGATCCTCCAGTGTTGCGGAAGGTGGATCCAGCTCTGATTCGTCGCCATGAGGGTTGATAGAAGCTGTAAATGTTAATTTATTTATAAAGTACAAGTTCATATCTTGTACATCAATATCACATAAAGAACGACAATTAACAGACGCAATAAAATCATCAATAAATTGAAAAATCATTTTTTTTAATGTAAGTAAAATGTTTTGAGTTTAAACTATAATCCTTATTTTATTTTTTATACAAAGGGGGATAAATCTTAATAAAATAATTTTTAGACCAATTCAATACCCAAATCAAGAGTTAGAAGTAATGGAAATTAAAGTTCTAAATATTAAAAAAGAGATATATTTTACAAATAATAACCAGATTTTTGACTTAAATACGTGATGATCTTATGAACTCGTTTTGAGAAAAACTATTAATTCATATTTCAGTATTTAAAACATCTGATTTGTCTAATGATGTTATACAATTGGCTAGTGTATTTTTTTACGATCTTGCAATTTAAACAGCTGTGAGTAGGCGGCTCTGTAATATTATCAGCGCTCTTGTAATGCTGAAGGCGTCAATAGGTAAATATTAGAAAGAAAAGACGAGTTAAACTCACAAGCCAGTGAAGCAATGTGCGGCAGATAACAGCCACCTGGTCGTCAAGATATTAGCAGCGCATGACTGACTCCACGATTGGACGAAGATGCTCCAGTAATCCACCTGTACTATGGATGGGTACTGATCGATGGTGGTAGGGCTCCCTCCCACTATACGGTTGGATTGACGCTGTGGTGCGGCTCCTGAAGCTGACGCCACTGAAGGAAGAAAATGACAATTTGAATTTTGAATAATTCCTTATAATGCACATAATAATAATAATCTGCAACCCACCAACAAAAAGCCGTCAAAAGCCGATTAGGTGATCACAACGAGGTGCCAACTTGTTTTTTATGTGAAAATGATAGCTTTGTGTGTAGATAAAGGAACGATATGAGTTGTTTGGATTCAAGAGGGCGAAGGGGTAAATCACTCAAAACTACCCGCTTTTATTCTCTTATGTCGGCTTGAAAATGTTTTCTAATATATTTTTTGGGTTGTACCCTCTTCATCCTCCGTAAACACCCCTTGAATGCGACGAATTACGAAGGATGAAAAGGGTGCAGCTCAATTTTGACTCCGGATTCGAGAATTTGGGAAAAATTGGGAGCAATAGGAAGCTTGTATTTAACTTGACATATATGATTAGGTTAAATCTTGCAAGCCAAATTTGAACCACTTCTTCTAAACTTACGACTTTAAAATTTTGCATGCTTGTTCAGTTCTGATGACGATATACTGAAATGATAGAAATAACCTGATGCTGCAGCCAGAATTGTCTCCTCACGAGGGCACTCCTCAACGGCTAGTAACACGAACACGAAACTGCATATACGTTTAATTTTGATAACTAAACATGATCTTCATAATGAACTGATGCTGCAGCCAGGATTGTCTCCTTATGAGAGCATTCCTCAACAATTAGTAGCAGAGATACGTAACTTTGCATGTAGGTTTAATTTTGATAGCTAAACATGATTTACACCATGAACTGATGCTGCAGCCAGGATTGTCTCCTCATGAGGGCACTCCTCAACGGTTAGTAGCATGCACATGAAACTTTGCAAAACAAAACATGACTTTCTACCGTAATAATTAATATTATATATATTATTAATATTATACTATATATATATATATATATATATTATTTTATATTGAAGAAATGGATTGCACAAAATTAAGCGGCAAGAGACCTTGCAACAATGATGCGTTACTTGAAATAGATAGATTTAGAAATATTTCTAACAAAAAGATGTAAATAAAATAATATAAAAAAAACATTTATAAAAACAAGCTTTTATGCAAGCCATGTATTGTATTAAAACGAATAAAGTAAGTTTATATTGAATTATTTGTTCTCAAAAAGTTGTCGCGCGAATTGTAAATGGTACCTACTTTTATGAATATTTCGATATCGACGAGTCGTATCTAGACTCAACACTAATACTATGTCTTGGGGTGATAGTTTCAAAGAGAGTCTGAAGAAAAAAAAATATCAAAACAGCAGCGAGCTCAGAGTTCAGAGGTTCAGAGTTCGATTTTGTACCCATTTTGTACATTTTGTAGTAGTCAGGGGACTACTACGACAATATGAACTATGAAAACTGTGAAAAGTGGCTTAGAACAAAATTAATGCCTAATCTTTCTTCAAACTCTGACGTGGTAGTCGACACGACAGAGTACTATTACCACAATAAAGAGGAACATGAGGTGCCGACATCCAATTCACGAAAATCCGTGATACAGACATGACTTTCTTGAAAAGAGGATACCTTTCAGCCCGACAATGCTGAAACGCCAGCTATATTAATTTATTTCTTTAAATAAAGAAAGATTAAAAATATTCAACAATAAAATAAACATGGGCAAGAATCTGAATCCCATTGAAATGGCATGGGCAGCAATTAAGAGATACGTCGCAAAAAAAACGTGAACTGAAATACCAACTAAGTTATGGAATTGGTGAAAGAAAAGGTAAATATGATGGGTGAGTCAGAATGGATGGACTTATGTCAGAAAGTTCAAAAGATTGAAGAAGAATATAAGAAGAGCGATCATGTCATAGATGATTTAACTGACGAAATAATTATATGAGTCGGCGATAGTGGATCAGACAGTGAGGACGAGACAGGCGAGGATAGAGATTGTAGTACTGAAACGATGATGAGATCTTGCCGTATTCAAGTAAACACCTGGACTTCATGAAAGGTGTAAAGCCCACTGTGACAAATATTAAATATATTTTTATTGGTACCTTTTTTCAAGTTGTTTTATTTTCCTGGGTACTATTCTGAACGAATAACAGATACCTAGAGAGAACGTTTATTTAGTTGCATTTAGTTTCAAATAAGTACCTAAAATAAGTCCGGCCGCTGAGAGAATGCAATGGGGCGTTATGGTCTGACATCTTACGTATAGGTAACGGAAATTTCTTACCAGCTATAAGTAACAGAGCCCAGACTAGTGATGACGACATTTTGGTATATAGTTATCACTTCAGTAGTATTTTTTTAATCATTCCTTTACATTTTATACTGTAAATAATCTCTGAAGATTACATATCTATTGTAATTTATAATTGTTAGATTAAATCGATTAGGTTTTCCCATTTTATCGGATTATGTTATGGTGTAATTATCATATACAGTCAGCAAAACTCTAATGCATCCACAACCATCCTATTCCAGTCCTTATTACTAGGGCATTACGATGCGGTATTAACCTGTACATTAACCTGTTCTTTATATATTTTTATGCATATTTTAGAAACTAGCTGTGGCCGCGACTTCGTTCGCGTTAAAAAATAGGTGTTTGGTACTTTAAATAAAACGGTACATTTAAAAAAAATATGTAGTATAAAAATAAGGGGAAGAAATCTATATTAATAATAATATAATAAAAAGAGAGTGCGAATTTTGTGAGTTTGCGTGTATGTGGAGGGTAATCTCTGGAACCACTGCAAAATTATTTCACCATTTGAAAGGTACCTTATTCCAGATGGACATAGGCTTATATTGGAATTTGAAAAAAAATTGAAAGAAAAGCTTATAAACCGAAGCGAAGCGATAAACAACAAATAATGTAAAACAAGAAAGGGCAGTGATTTTTATCACTACACGTTTTTAAATAAATTTTGATCAAATTTTTTTCTTATGAAGTTTAATTAATATGTCGGGGGGTCGCGAGTTCGGGCAAACTAATCAGCTCCGTTACTCTCTAGGGTACTCCCCCTAGGAAAGTCCGCAGCGGCTTGTCATCGATCCGGGAGACGAGGGCCGGGAGCAAACGTTGCGAACGTTGCCCGAAACTTCCTACGTTGAATTCCCAATGTGGAATGTTGAACTTCAAGCATGGGATGTCAAACTTCTAACGTATGTAGGATGTTGAATTCCTAACCTAACAACTCTGAACTCGGATCCCTGAAACACGTCATAAGTTGACGGACGTCCAAAATATCGATCTAGTGTTTTTTGCATCGTGCGCGTACAAACAGACGGACAGAAAGACAAGAATTTCAAAACTTGTTGTTTTAGGGTCCGTATCATTCGTACTTTAGTTTACATTTTCGTACTTTAGAATAATTTTTGTTCAAAAAAATAATTAATGCATGTACAGACACGGCTCTGTTACGATTTGATTGTAGATATATATTTTTTAGATTAACAGGGATGAGAATATCAGGTTGTTTATCATACGCATTTATTTATCATATATAGAATAGGTATTTTACGGAATATTTTATTTGTGTGTGTGACATGATTAGACTAAAACAATAATATGTCGTAGACTTACATGTCGTAAATAATAATATATTATGTTCTTGATACAAATTTATCATTTGTTTCATAATGATATCTCAAACACTTCTGAAGTGTCATTCAAGTGAATAGTTGAGTGAAACTTCAGAACTGTTTCAGAACGAAGCTTTGAGTGAAACATGAGTCACTCAAAACGTTTAAGCAAATCAGAATATCTAATTTCGCGCGAATTGGATAGAAGGTGATTCCTAGTTAATCTATATATACGAGTCTATAAAAGGGGATGTTGGTATATCTGATCTCAATTATTATACCAATTTTCATGGCGATCAATTAAACGGTATAGAAGTTGATGTGCTGCAGCGCCATCTAGTGTCGAGTTACAACAAAGTCGACAGCATAAAAACCTTCTCCATGAAAAAATACATATATGTGCCAACTTTCATGGTGATCGGTTAAACCGTGTCGAAGTCTATTATTCGAACTGTCTTCTATACCGTTCAACCGATCGTCATGAAAATTGGTATAATAATTGAGATAAATGAGCACGGAAAATATTTTTGAGCTATCGACTTTGTTGTAACTCGCCACTAGATGGCGCTGTAGCACATCAACTTCTATGACAGAACAACGTCTGCGGGGTTTTGCTAGTATTATATAATAAAAATGGTAATTTGAGTGTCCGTCCGTGCGTCACCGTTACTTTGATATGACTCGACGACCGCGGTTCCCGGCGACGCGTCTTAGTTTGTGGCATACCCTCTGATTCTTATTAAAAATATACCAATGCCCGAACATCGCCCAAGGCCCGCCTTCGTTCCTAAACCGAATTATTCAAAGATAACTGACATAATTTTGCGTCCTAACCTCTACGATCCGAACAACCGATCCGGAAGTCATTTAATATTCCACCGTTTCCATTGGAGATAATCGATGGATTATCTTCGTTGATCAATACACGGACATTGCTATTCTATTCTATTATCTTTGGACGCTTTAAGCTAAGCTAAGGTTTGGAAGTTTGGAAGTGTTGTGACATGTTTTGAATCTGTTGGTACCGAGACAACCGATACATACTAACGTCTGTGTAAGGGTATGGAAGTACAACCAATGGTTGCTCCATTAGAAAGTGTCCAGGAGTCAACACTTCTAAATCCACCGGTTCCGAGCTTAGAGTAGATAATGGTCGTCCATAACCGCTTCGATCTCAGTGAAGAATGTTGACAGTTCTTCCAACGTTAGTTTGGTTTCACCGAACACACGCATGTGTTTTAGCCGATTTTACTGCCGCTTCGCACAAATCTCCGTGGTTTGGATTTGATGGTGCGTTAAATAGCCAAGTGATATTTTCATGGGTCAACTTATGTTCGATCTTCGTTCGATTATCCCGCGAAAAATAAAACAAATAAGATATCTATCAGTACCCGTGTAATCAGGACGCGTGCGCGACCGATAACACTGTACACAATTAGATCTAACAGATCTGGTGACGCGTCGAGCCGAAACTATCCAATAAGATCGAAATAAAATTGCAGCGAGTGTATTCGCACCCACGTGAACATTATGATAATAAGTAACTAATAATTCCGTAAATTCATTTTTAACGGGTAATAAAATTTGATGGCGTGCTTTATAAGTCAATTCTGAGACAAATTCTATCCTAAGGGTCGCTAAAATCTCCTCCCCAAAATTAACATTTTGTACAACCCGAATTAGACAGAAAATTCTGTCTAATTCGGTCTGCGCTCTGAAACCGAGCGCTACATCAAAAAAAAAAAATGCACGAATCTCCAATAAACCATACTTTTTCAAATCGTAATCTTTCTTTGGCCCTTTGCTTTTTATATGCGTGTAGCGAAAACTGTGACAAGATATTTTGTGGGCAAAATAACCCAAAGTATTTATAGCTTTGGCACACAAATAAAAAAAATTTAAAAATATATTTTACAATTGTCTATTCCAATAATATTATTCTTAAATTGAAGAGTATATAATCAGATCACTATACAATACTAAGTAACTTAAATAATATATATTTTACCCACCATAATACTAAAAATACAAAAATATATGCATTTTTTTGGTACAAAGTTACCCGTGTTGACGGTACCAGTGACCCTCGAACCCTTAGGCTGTGGAACGAACTGAATCAAGAGGTCTTTCCATTACGCTCCGATATGGGCTTTTTCAAGAAAGGAGCAAGAGGATTGTCCCAGTGTTGCAGGTGTCTACGGGTTGCAGTGACGACTTACCATCACGTGGGCCGCTTGCTAGTCCGCCTACTTTCCTATAAAAAGGTGGACTGAGAATTTGAAGAAAATTACCGGTAATTGGAGAGACCTATATTCAGTATTGGAGAGATACAGGCTGACGGCAAAGTATGATAGGGCTATATGATGATTGATACGGTATGTAGCAAAAAGTACGAGTACTTACCAGCGATAAGTAATAGAGCCCAAACCAGTGACGGCGACATTTTGGTTATCAGTAACTTAATTGAAAACGATACTTTACATTTATGTAAAAAAATATCTATTAATCTATTATCTGTTCGAATTTACAATTAAATTAGATAATATATATTAAGTCGTCTAGATAAAAAATCTACATGGATTTTCCTGTTTCTCGACCTGGTATTTTTGTGTACATTTATTAAGAACTAATAACTAATAACCCAGATGCGTTGCCTATTTTTGCAGATTAAGGAATGGATTGGGAAAACGGGGAGGGAGAGGATGGAATGGGAGTGGGCTCTGGCATATCTCACTCACTAGCAAAACACGTACGTTGGGGAAATACGATAAAGTAGGAAGTGCAGTACATTTGAAGGTAGTCTTCTGTGAGAGAGGGGTAACGTGGCCAGTCGAGTGCGTCCAGCGGCTGTGGGAATGCAGCATGCACTCTCCCCCTACCGAATACAACTGGTAAATGCAATGGTAAGATGCACTGGGATTAAATGGAAAATGGGTTAAAATGGGCGAGGACAATAAACTGGATGACGTTGAGCGGATTTTTTTTTTTTTTAGAGATTAGAGGACGAGCAAGCGGTCCCACGTGATGGTAAGTGTTACCGCCGCCCATGGACACCTGCAACACCAGGGGGTATGCGGGCGCGCCGCCGACCTTGCAAAATCCTATTCACAGCTCTCTTGAAGAACCCCATACGTAGCTTAATGGAAAGACCTCTTCAGGCAGTTCGTTCCACAGCCTACAGGTTCGCAGTATAAAATATTTTTTGGACCGAACAGTGCGCGACACCTCCGTATCGAGGAAATGCGGATGCACTTCTGTGACGGGAGGTGCGGTTGTAGAAACCCGAGGTGGGAATTATGTTAAACAGTTCTTCAGAGCATTCCCCATTGTACAGGCGGTAGAACACACAGAGAGACGCAACGTCTCTCCGAATGCTGAGGGATTCTAAACCGCCCGTGAGAGTGGGATCGTCGACAATACGAACAGCACGTCGTTGGATGGAGTCAAGTGGGTCCAATTGGTATTTCGGTGCGCCGGCCCAGAGATGAGAGCAATACTCCATATAGGCCTCACCTGAGCTTTGTAAAGCATTAAGAGTTGCCCAGGTATGCTCTGAAAGCGAGGTGCTACAACAAAAGGGTTTTTTTTAGCGGTGAATGCACAGACTTGCGTCTTACTGGGGTTGAAATCCCCTAGGTTCAGAGAACCCCAAATCGAGACTAGATCTAAAGAGTCTTCGATTTCAGACACAAGCCTGGCGCGACTCTCTTCCACTTCGACCCGACGGATGTTGGCGCGGCCCCTGTACAAGGCGTCTCCAGTACTGTCATCTGCATAGCAACGTATGTCACCAATTTGCAACAGGTCGTTGATATGCAGAAGGAACAGAGTTGGGGACAGCACGGAGCCTTGCGGGACGTCAGCGTTAATAGACATGGTGTTGGAGCAGCTACCACCGATAACGACTCTGATGCTCCGTCCAGTCAGGAAACTGGCAACCCATTCGCATAATCCCTCGGGTATCCCGAAAGATGGTAATTTGGAAAGCAGTGATTTGTGCCATACCCGATCAAAAGCTTTCGCAATGTCTAGGCCTACAGCCAAAGCCTCGCCTCTACTCTCAATGGCGTCAGCCCAGCGGTGTGTTAAATACGCTAAAAGATCACCAGCCGAGCGATTATGGCAAAATCCATATTGACGGTCGCTAATCAGCTGGTGATCCTCTAGGTACCTAAGAAGCTGTGTGTTTATGACACGCTCCATCACCTTGGAGAGGAGGGAGGTGATCGCTATTGGCCTGTAGTTGGCCGGGTCTGTGCGGTCACCCTTTTTAGGCAAAGGGTGAACATGAGCTACCTTCCATGCTGACGGGAAGCTTTTTGTGGAGTATGAGAGCCTAAAGAGTCGCGTAAGCACCGGGGACAACTCGGGAGCGCAAAATTTAAGTACCACTGCAGGAATACAAGAGATGAATACAGGAATAGAAGGATTAACAAGAGATGGGAATGGAAGGCATGGAATAGCAGTATTCTGAACTAACTCGAGACAAGACCATGCAAGTCAAATCGCGGGCACATCTAGTGCCTAATAAATATACAAGAAACGGAAAATCCTAATTGATTTTTATCTACAGGATTTAAAGTTTTATTTATCTGATTGATTATATAAATGCGTATAGATAATAGGATATACTAAAAACAAACTTGATAACTATCGTATAAACTATCTTGATAACTATAAAAATAAAGGAGCGATATAAACTACTGTTATTATACTATTAAGTCAAATGTCGTCACTGGGCTTTGTTAATTATCGCTGTGGTAATACCTCAAGAAGGTTTTTTGCAGATTCGAAAATAGCATCCCGAGTTACTGGAGTAGACTAAAACTTAATTCAAAAGTTCCAAGTAATTTTAAAAACAATTGCAAGCGGTTACAAAATTGACGTGGACAATTTAGCAATCCATTATAGAGTTCCCACGGGAATCATAAGTTCACGCGAACAAAGTCGCTGACACCGCTAGTTTTTCAATAAATTACTAAATTGACAGTGAAGAAAAAATTATGTGATCATACCCTAGCTAGACTCTTGGGTCTAGAGCAGCGATGGCGAACCAATGGCACGCGACCAAGGGCCAAGGGCGACAAACTAATTTGGGCACGGCATTAATTAAGGAATTTAGGTACCTAATCGAACCAATTTATTTTTTCGTTTACATTTGAGGTCGTAGTAACAAAGTTCATTGTAAACGGGGCGGGCGGCTACCGGTGCCGGAACGGCAACAGCACAAGCGGCACTAATTTTCCTTTCATTTAAATAAACATAAAACTGTTAAAGTTACTATACTATTGCTGTACAAAATATACGGTATATTTCTGGTTGCAAATAAAGAGTTTTAAGTTGATAGTATTTAGTTTTAATTTTTTTCGCCATTAATCACTAAGTCAACATTGTTTGACGGCACGTCATGGCCTCATTAAACATTTCTTTAAAAAAAAATGCACCTAGATCAATAAAGATTCGCCATCCCTGGCCTAGAGTATAATTTAAAGGTGTGTCTTATACGTGTGTATACCTACATAGGCTGATGGAATGGTGTAATAAGTAAGAATTTTTTTATTAGCCTATATTTGTGTCCCACTATTGAACAAAGACCAAAGAGGGGTCTTTTAAGCGAAACCGCTCTGTTTAACGGTCCAGGTCCTGTGGTAAGCATCTAAGTGGTCCCACCATCTCCTCCTCGGTCTGCCTCTGCGTCGGTGTCTACGTCACTAAGTTAATATGCCAACCCGCTTGACCAGCGTGACGTTTTGAGGCCATACATTCGTCATGCACAAGATAATGTGCGTGAATAGGTCAGTGTCCAGTGGGGACGATAAAAGAGCTGACTAGAACGGACTAGACTAGGCTTACGGACTAGAAACCACCGATGAGTGATTTCGTTGGAACCTTAAGAATACAAACGATCACCTAAGGTTCCAAAATATTATTTTATATGCTATATGCGATAATACAACATTCTACAAGAGATTTTATTTTTGTGAAAAAAAAAGTAATTTAGCAAAAACAGTCCCAGGAAAGTGTCCACCATAAATTAGTCATATTATCCACTTATAAATAAATGCCTGGTGTTAAACGTTTGCACCAAATATTTTTCCAAAATATATTTCATGTACAGACACGGTTTTGTCACAGTTTTCCATACTTACATATCTTTTATACACAGTGCATCAAATTATCAGTTACATTCATTCAAATTAGGTACCTAACATAAAATACGTTTTTCTGATTAGCATTGTAATTGTCATGCTATCGAAACATGCTAAATGTTGTCATTGTTAAATAAGTTCAACAACACTTACGTAGAAATATATAAGATGTACGTACCTAACGAATAGTTCTGACCAGCAATCGCGTTGTAGGTATATATTAAAACAAACGGAGAGACGCAATGTGTCATATTTCGTACTCTGAGAGTGAATATACATATAGTTTTGCACTAAATATTGTACATTGGGTACTTAGTAAATAAATTGGGTATGTACTAAATAATATTGGGTTGCTACACAGGTAGCTTTCTCCATTATTATTATTTAAAAAATAATGTTGATGATAGCCATTTTATTCAATATTAAAGGAAAACGGTCAGATGTAACAATGCTTAGTTGACGTTCTGCACGATCCAATTGGTGTAAGAGGAGACGGCGGCGCTGACTCCAGGGAAGGTGGCGTTGGCGCAGCCGTGGCCCCAGGACACGACACCTGTGAAAAATAATACATACTTAATTATAAACTTAAGTCAGAAATCAATACTGTTTTAGTCTTCGACGCGACGCATCAAAGAATTCTGATTACCACTACCCACCTGGGGCGATAAATATCCTTTGATAATTATATTGTCGCCTTTATGTTTCATACGAACACAGAAAGCCGGACGAACACAGAACACCGGACGGACACAGTTAGTCCCAGAAAAGTCTGTGTCTTATTAGCGATTTTATTTGAACAAATAGCAAAAAACAGTGCACATCTGAAGCATTTAGAATTTGTAACTCTTCACCGTGTGTTAGGGCACATTTGTAACCCTCCCAAATGTGAGAGAATAAAGAAAACTCTTTAGCTCATGGAGATGGAGAGTAGAGTAGTAGTACTACGTAGTACTCTATGAAGAATATTATAATGAAAACTCCTCTTCCCGAGATACTTCTAGTTATTCCTCCTTCTCAAATCTTTTTGCAAATCCATTCTTAAATTTAAAATGTAGGTATTTAATCTAAAATCCACTCTTATTTCTTAATCTAAACGAATTGGGGAACGCGCCAACGTTGTCATACTGAACTGATATTGGCATTTATCACGATTGTCCATGGACGCCAGTATTCAGTTACTACCAGGTCATCTGCCACCTTATTTCTATAAAAAAAGCTGATATGCTTCGTTTTTGCTTGTGTCCTTATCATTCATGTTCCAACATATTTTTATCGGAACGCGATTATATGTAGTCTGTTACAAATAAACATATCTGTAATTCTGTAAAATGAAATATAATGTAAATGAAATTAGTGTAAATACATTAGCAAATAACTAAGAAAAAGAAAAAAAAAATTTTTTGTTCTAAATAACCTTTGACCTTTATGCAGGCCTTGGGTCGCTCAGAGCTCGCAATGAGTGAATGCATCATCTAGGGACCTTAGCCACTGTTTGGTAAGAAATATTTCTGAAGTGGCTCAATATTGTTACGCCTTTTAGAGCAGGCCATCCCTCCAACACATACCACAATTTGTAGTCCAGAGGTTTGAGGTCTGGACTAGACGAAGGCCAGTCTTCAGCCTTAATGAAGTTCTGTAAATTGGTATCCGGCCAGGCTTGACTAGTCCGTGCCTTGTGAACAGGTGAAGAGTCTTGCTGGTAACTCCAATGCGTGTTTTGGAAAAGTGTACTATTGAGAGGCTTCATAACGTCTTCTAAGATAGTATCTTGATGCACCTTGGCTGAAGTTTTCACATCTTTCTCACAAAAATGAGGCTTTGTCACTCTATGATAGGACACCCCCCACCAAACCATCACAGAAGCAGGGTGGTGCCTCCGCTGCACCTTTCCAACTAATTGAGAAGCTTCCTTGGAGCTTACATAGACACGATTATTTTGTTTATTGAAATACTCCTCGGTTGTGAAAATTTACTATTCGATAAAAAGGATAGTTCTGTGACTTTCCTCCGCGTAACAAGCGTTTTGATCTCTTCACCCTTTTCGCTTTTAGAGATTGATTTTGGGGTATGTCCTTTATGAGGTCGATATGCCCATAGGTTTAGATCTTGTTTCATGATACGTGTTAAAGTTTTAGCGGGTATCTTCATTTCGCGGAATAGAATTTTTTGGTTTCTTATGGGATTTCGGCGAATTTTGGATCTAACAGAAATCATAACCTGTGCTGTTCTAACAGAACGTTGCCGGCCTAATATTTTGTGGACTTCGATAATATGATACACAAGCATATGACTGATACCAAGCATATTGAATATCACAGATATTTCCATTCCCACTTTACGCAAAGTGATCGCAGCAATTCTATTTTCCTTAACAACCCTCTCCATTATAAATTATTATAATTATCACCTGATGATAAGTGGATACTGTCGCCCATAGACATCCCATAGACATTAGTACAAAATGACAAACGTTGGCACGTCTCAAGTTACACTGCCTACCTTTGCAGATTAAGGAATGGATTGGGGAAATGGGGATGGAGAGGATGGGATGGGATACATTGGGGAAATAAGATAAAGTGAGAAAGGCAGTACATTTCAAGGTAGTCTTTTGTGAGAGAGGGTAACGTGGCCAGTCGAGCGGGCCCAGCGACTGTTGGATTGCAGCGTGCACTCTCCCCCTCAAATATGTCAAACCGTGGGAAAAATCTCAAAGTTTACAATGATCCAAAACGTTCTAAATTTAAATTAATAAAAAAAACATAACTTTTTCAATTGTAACATAGTACCTTTTTTTTTTTTTATAGATTAGTGGACAGACGAGCAAGCGGTCCCACGTGATGGTAAGTGTTACCGCCGCCCATGGACACCTGCAACACCAGGGGGTATGCGGGCGCGCCGCCGACCTTGCAAAATCCTATTCACAGCTCTCTTGAAGAACCCCATATCGTAGCTCAATGGAAAGACCTCTTGAGGCAGTTCGTTCCACAGCCTACGGGTTCGCGGTATAAAATAATTTATACCGCGAACCTATCCTATATTACTTCCTGCAGGAACTTATTCCGCGTACTTATTATTCTGTAATCCAGTACATTATATACGATATAATGGGGTCCGGGTTCCTCCAGTTATTTATGTAATATAATTTGAAAAGAAAAAATTGAACTTACCAACAATAACGTTACCGTAGTACAACGGACCGCCGGAGTCTCCCTGGCAAGCGTCCCTCCCACCGACATCCAGGATACCAGCACAGATCATGTTATTCGTGACCACTTCCGGGATCGGTGCCGTGAGATAACGCGCGGTGCACAGTGCTCTGTTTATTGTGTAGATGGTCACGTCTAAGAGTTGAGGAGACGAAACACCTCCTTGCTGGAAGTACAGGTGTTTATGAAGTAAATGTTGAGATAACCAGTTTTAATCAGTACATTTGTTTTAGAGTAGGTTCTTGAAATAAATTATATAGTAATTTTAGACAAAGCTACACTCGACACTCCCGCCATCTGGTGCCAGAGCGAACCAAGGGAACGTCGGAGTGTGACAGTTGTCATTGAGAGAATTGCCGAGTATTCCGTGTTGCCATGGGTGACCTAGATTTAGAAGCCTCTGACGGATCGTTGTCTGGACAAATTGTAATTGCAACTAACAGTGTAATTTAGGAATAAGTACATATTGCATTCCAAATTATTGTGAAACGTTACCGATGTTGTTATTGTGTGAGTTCCATCCTTTAATTACTTTTGTCAATGATCCCACTATATCCGAGTCTGTGGATGAAATGGATCGTAGCTCTGGCTATCAGCCGACATATATTTATATTTCACCTATATCATGTACCCTGTACCCTATGTCATCATCTCAGCCTTTAGACGTCCACTGCTGGACATAGGCCTCCCCCATATGTAATTGGCCATATGTAATGTAATGTAATGTAATGCCCATATGTAATGGCCCCCCCATGTACCCTATGTAATTCTTCGTAAAATTGTAAGTGAAGACATAGGTAACGTAAGAACATTTCGCAGTATTTCTAGTGCAAAGACTTACAGCCCGACTGATGGTATTTTCTGAAGTTCTCAAACTTTGGTTGATATTTTTTTTTTTTTTTATAGACTAGGGGGCGGACGAGCAAGCGGTTCCACGTGATGGTAAGTGTCACCGCCGCCCATGGGCACCTGCAACACCAGGGGGTATGCGGGCGCGCCGCCGACCTTGCAAAATCCTATTCACAGCTCTCTTGAAGAACCCCATATCGTAGCTCAATGGAAAGACCTCTTGAGGCAGTTCGTTCCACAGCCTACGGGTTCGCGGTATAAAATAGTTTTTGGACCGAACAGTGCGCGACACCTCCGTATCGAGGAAATGCGGATGGACCGCACTTCTGTGACGGGAGGTGCGGTTGTAGAAACCCGAGGTGGGAATTATATTAAACAATTCTTCAGAGCATTCCCCATTGTACAGGCGGTAGAATTACACTAATACTCGTATATAGGTGAAAAACGAAATACTTACAGTAGTTGTACCCCAACCAGCATGGACCACGGGCGCGTTATCCGGGACCTGTAAGCCCTGGGCCGGAATAAAACCAGCCTGCGCCACAACAGAGAACGTCAAAGGGTTTGTGAGCTCCACCACATTAATGTCGCCGTCGTATCTTGACGCTACAGTATACGATGGGTGGTTTATTGCACGGAGAATGTTGATAACAGTTCCTCCAGTATTGCGGAAGGTCGCTCCAGATCGGATTCGTCGGGTTGAGGCTTGAAACAAGCTGTAAATGTTAATTTATAAATATAACAAAATCGTAACAGAGCTGTCTCAGTACAAAATTTTCATCTGTCTGTCCGTTTGTCTGAACGCGAGTCACGCAAGAACTGAACGGATTTCAATAAAATTAACATTTAGAGTAGTTTTTATCCAGATCAAAATGCGGTTCCCACGGGAATCATGCTAACAGCATATACCTTACCTATAGAATTATTTCGTGCGTCGCGGGCACTGTTAATTTATAAAGTACAAATTTAAATCATGTACAATATCGGGGAGAGTGCATGCTGCAATCCCACAGCCGCTGAGCACACTTAACTGGCCACCTTACCTCTCTCTTACAGAAGACTACCTTGAAGTGTACTGCATTTTCTACTTTATCCTATTTCCTTAATGTAAGTACGCGTTTCGGTAGTAAGTGAGATATGCCAGAGACCATTCACATCCCATTCTATCCTATCCCTTCTCATTTTCCCAACCCTTTATCCAAATATATTCCTACATCTCCAAAGGTAGGCCGCGCACCCGAAGGCGTGCCAACATTTGTAATTATTGACTGATGTTATATTTTCTTAGGTTTTCGCAATTACTATACATAGCAATTAAACAATTTTTAACGGTTTAAATCGCGTATATTTGACATTATTTATATCCCGACGTTTCGAACACTTTGCAGTGGACGTGGTCACGGGGTGACTAATTGATTTTATTTGTCACTTGAGTTATTAAGAAATTATTACTACCGTCTGAAATTTTTTGAACTACCTTCTGAAATTTTTTAATCATAACATTCCCTATGCACGCAGTATTCGCTCACGGTGTCCAGAGGTCTTGCAGTATTGCGTTGGCCTTGTGATTTAATTAATTTAATGACTGGATCCCAAGCCGGTGGTACTTGCCAACCATCTTCTCTATTGAAATTTGGGTGTTTCTTGATTTCAATAGCCTCGCGTAACATTCTTGGCATGAACCGGATCTCTCTAGCTAGGTAGTAATAATTTCTTAATAACTCAAGTGACAAATAAAATCAATTAGTCACCCCGTGACCACGTCCACTGCAAAGTGTTCGAAACGTCGGGATATAAATAATGTCAAATATACGCGATTTAAACCGTTAAAAGTTGTTTAATTGCTATTGACTGATGTTGCCATGAATGATGGATGTCTATGGGCTTCAGTATTCACGTACCATTAATGGACTGTATGCTCATCTGCCGCCTTCTTCCATAAAAATAATTAAAAAAAGCATTAAAACCAATAAATTACTGGCGTGAAAAGTTATGATTCATCCATTTGTAATTTGCGACTTGTACCATTCATATTTAATCGACTTATTTATAGAAAGATATAAATTGTTTTCCGTGTAAGACAGTAATATATAAGTAATATAAATATATGTATGTACATACTTATTATATCCACGGACACTCAATATAATTTATTAATAAGCAATAACGTGGAATTTTTGTTTAAAATTTAAGACGTTTGACTCACATGCCTTCGAAGCAATGTGCAGCAGACAACAGCCACCTGGTCGTCAAGATATTAGCAGCACACGACTGACTCCATGTTTGGAAGAAGACGTTCCAGAAGTCCACCTGTACTATGGTCGGGTACTGCTGGATAGTAGTAGGGCTCCCTCCCACGATGCGGTTGGACGGGGTCCGTGGTGCGGCGCCTGAAGCTGTCGCAACTGCAAAAGAAATTGACATTTTTTTTATTTTTAATATCAAATAAAAGAACAAAGAATATTATTTATTTATTTATTCAAAATCTACCTTCTAATGTACTGCATTTCCCTCTATATCTTATTCCCCAATGTACGTAGGTATGTGTTTCGGTAGTGAGTGAGATATGACAGAGCTCATTCCCATCCTATTCTATCCCTTCTCATTTTCCTATTCCTTTCTCCAAATCAATTCCTGCATCTCAAAAGATAGGCAGCGCAGCCGGGGGCGTGCCAACATTTGTCATTACTGATGTTGGCATGTATCGCGGATGTCCATGGACGCCAGTATCCACTTACCATCAGGTGAACTGTTTGCTAGTTTGCCGCCTTTTTGTTATTAAAAACAATATATTTATTTCAGACAGATCCATTACGGTTTTCCTTTTCCTTATATAATATATGCGATCACTTTCGAAAAATGATATATGTGTAGCGAAATATAAAAATTCGTTATTTTCCAAAATTAACTGATCGTGATCTGAAATACTGTTTTGCGGCACAACCCGAGAATCATTAACAGCGCCGCGATCACAACACTAATTTCATTATTGCAGTTGGCACTTGGCTCTAAGTCATCATAATTCTACGGAGAGATGACTAGCAACTACTGCGAAGTTGTCCTTCGCCTCGATCAAAGGCTCGTTTACATAAGGAGACTTTCTTGTACGGTTCGATTGTATACGTTTCTTGTCTACGACCAAGCTACATACAATTCTCGCCTACAACTGTTCAAATGATGATAATAACTCGATAATAACAGGAATAACAGACGACAATAACAGTTGTTTATACTAGCTTTTGACGGATGTTCGAGAAACTCACGTTCGAGAAATTCTCCTTGTGTAAATGAGCCCTAAAACAAAAAGGTATTCCATTTTATACCTGGAACCCATAGGCTGTGGCACGAACTGTTTCAAGAGGACTTTTCATTACGCTCCGATATCGGGCTCTTCAAGAAAGCTATGAATAGGATTTTGCAAGGTCGGCGGCGTACCACCCTCCTCCTACCACCCGGTGTTGCAGGTGTCCACGGGCGGCGGTAACCACTTATCATCACGTGGGCCGCTTGTTCGTCCGCCTACTTTCCTATGAAAACATACGGGAGAGACCTATATCCGGTAGTGGAGAGATAGATGCTGATGGCAAGGTATGGTACGGCTATATGATGATTGATGAGGTATATGATATGCAGCAAAAAGTACTTACCAGCGATAAGTAATAGAGCCCAAACCAGTGACGGCGACATTTTGGTTATCAGTAACTTAATTTAAAACGATCCTTTACTTTTATATGAAACGTTAATCTATCATGTGTTCGAATTTATAATTAAATTAGATAACATTAAATCTTGTAGATAAAAAATTGATTAGGATTTCCTTGTTTCTCTAACTATTATTTTTGTGTATATTTATAACTTATCCGTAGTTACTTCAAAATATGAGTTATCCGTAGTTAAAGATGGGTTGGGATAGGCTACCCCAACCCATTTCCTTCGTTATCCGTCTCTCCGTCGTCCATCGTCTTCGTGTCTCCAAGGCCGTCCCTTGTTATTCCACTCAACCTCACCAATATATTGTCCTCTTCCATCTTACCCCTCTTACAAAAGTGAGAAAAGAGATCCTTAGTAATTACTGACGTCATAAAACTTATCTAGCATCAGCGGCTTCGACTCGGTGTTGATGAATTAGTCAATCAGTCAGTCAGGACATTTTATTTATTTATTTCGTAAACTTCACAGTAGGTCTTTGATTTATGAATATGTCATATTTGACAGTAATGTTTATTGAGCACTATTTAATAATGGAAAATTACAAGATTTAACAACGCGTCGAAATCATTAAACTTACTATCAAAACGATCAAAACTATACTATCAACGATCAATACTATCAAAACAGTTTCTGGAACGTTCCGTGCGTTACGTGGAAATTTTGATCAGA
This sequence comes from Sesia apiformis, assembly GCA_914767545.1. Lineage (NCBI taxonomy): Eukaryota > Metazoa > Arthropoda > Insecta > Lepidoptera > Sesiidae > Sesia > Sesia apiformis. The sequence continues at coordinate 14,548,350 of OU611967.1, read as the reverse complement.
ATAATCGACCTCAATCCTCAGTCCTCAATTCGACGTCTAATCAACAAATTCGAAGAAACCGGGTCAGTCGCTAAACGCAAAGCCTATCGAATACATTGTTGCTGTTCGGGACAGTGTATGTGAGAATCCGAGTGTTTGAGAATTTATTGTCGTTCGCAAGATTTGGTCTTCTGCGACTTGAACTTGCTGAATTATGCGTCGGGACTTGAGGCTTTATCCGTATAAAATTCAATTGGCCCAAAAACTGAAGCCCAGTGACCATCGACAACGCCGTACATTCGTTGACTGGGCTTTGGAGCAATTAGAAATGGACCCTACTTTTGGCCGAAAAATAAGCAGGCTCCATTATCTCGCGAGGCGACAACATTAACTGGCCGTGTGATGTAGCGCCCTTAAACTTTTTCTTGTAGGGTTACGTTAACTCCCAGGTGTATAAAAATTAATAGCAAACAGTTGATGCCTTAAAGGGCAACATCACACGCGTCATTAATGAAATCGAACGCGATTTATGTGATAGTCATCGAAAATTGCAGCTTCAGAATGCACGTCACTAAATATAGCCGCGGCAACCATTTTACTTAAAGTATTGTTGAACTTATTAATTATATAATTAGAACATTTAGCACAACAATGACAATGACAATCACAAAAACGTGTTTTACGTTATCTAACATGAATGAAATTGGCTATTTTACTAATATTATAGTATATCTATATTTATACATATAATCTTAAAAAACCGTATCTGTATTTGAAATATTGAAAAAAAAAAAGGGCGTGAATTCTTTTGAGATTTGAAAGTACTCCGATCGTACGGATCGATCAAAATATAGATTTTTGACAAAAGATACTTGCGGATCAAAGGTTAAATTTCACGATAACAATGTCTCACCGTTTAAATTATCGAATATATCCGAGCTCCGAACGAAAGAAAATCAGAGCAGGATTATACTACTGCGCAAGAACTTCGGTTATACCCGATATATAGAGCTCCGAACGAAAGAAAATCAGAACAGGATTCTACTACTTCGCAAAAACTTCGGTTGGGCCAGAGACTTCGGAAGGCGATAGGATTGGAATATAGAATGGAATGGACTAAGATGACATATGATTAAATAGATGGGTATAAGATGCATTGGGATTAAATGGAAAACGGGATAAAATGCGAGAGGACAATAAATTGCATGACGTTGAATGGAATAACAAGAGACGACGTAGGTTGGGATGGGATAATTTTGAACCAACTGCAGATAAGTCCAAGCAAACGAAGTCGCGGGCACATATAGTGCCTTATAAATGTATATGATTTTTAATCTATAGAATTCATAGATTTCTTGAACTAATTATTTGTTTATCATCTAATTATCATCTAAGTAATAGATTACTGCTGTCCGAAGTCCGTTTTTTTATAGACGAGCGAGCCGGCCACATGATGGTAAGTGGTCACTACCGCCCATGGACACCTTGAAAACCAGGAGGCTTGCGGGTGCGCCGCCGACCATGCACAATCCTGTTCACAGCACTTTTTAAGAGACCCATATCATCGCGTAACGAAAATACCTCAGCTAGAAGTTCATTCCACAACTTTCGGGTTCGCGGTATAAAGTTTCTTTTCGACCGCACAGTACGCATCGGCTCTATGTCAAGGAAGTGCGGATGAACAGCATGACGATGACGAGCGGTGCGATGATAAAAACCTGAAGTTGACATCAAATTGAACAGCTCTTCAGAACATTCCCGATAAAGGCGATAGAAAACGCAGAGAGATGCAATATCTCTACGGATGCTGAGCGATTCTAAATCACCTGTGAGAGTGGGATCGTCGACAATTCGGATAGCGCGTCGTTGGACGGAGTGAAGAGGGTCCAGCTGGTAATTCGGTGCACCGGCCCAGAGATGTAAGCAGTACTCCATATGAGGTCTAACTTCAGCTTTATAAAGCGAGCAAAGCAGATAAAGCAAAGCAGTACTTCACTCCGGAGCAACGATGTTGCTCTGGAGTGAAGTACTGCTTTGCTCTATCCAGTACATCGAGCTTTTTACTAGCAAGCTCGCTAGATGACTCTGAAACTCGACTTTGCTCGATTTATCGACACCAAGGATCTCAAAACTCTCAGAGATCTTGAGAGAAATGTTCTAAAATCGAAGGTCCACGACAAATGGAGCTTTCTTAGCGGTGAATGCACAGACTTGTATCTTACTGGGGTTAAATTTGATCAAGTTAAGTTTACCCCAATTTGACACTCGGTCTAAGGAGTTCTCGATTTCGGACACAAACCTTACGCGACTCTCTACTATCTCGGCTGGAGGGATATTCGCCTGGCCTTTATACAAAGCTTCCCCAGTACTGTCGTCAGCATAACAACCCATGTTACCGACTGGTAACAGGTCGTTGATATGCAGAGGAAACGTGTGGAAGAAAGCACAGAGCCTTACGGGACACCAGCATTAATTGACATGGTATCGGAGTAGCTACCGTCAGCAACGACTTTGATGCTCCGTCCAGTCAAAAAAAATGGAAACCATTTGCATAATCCCTCGATTAACCTAAATGATGGTAACTTAGAAAGCAGTGTTTTGTGCCAGACCCGGTCAAAATTCTTTGTGATGATTAAGCTAACGGCTATAGTCTTACCTCTACTCTTAATGGCGTCGGTTCATCGGTGTGTACACTAAAAGATCGCCAACTGAGCGATTATGACGGAATCCATATTGGCGGTCGCTTATCAGCTGGCGATCCTCTAGGTACCCAAGGAGTTGTGCGTTGATGACACTTTGCATCACCTTGGAGAGAAAGGAGGTTATCGCTATTGATCTGTAATTGGCCGGGTCGGCACGAGCGCCTTTTTTAGGCAATGGGTAGACGTGAGCTACTTTCCAAGCTTCCGGGAAGCGTCTCGTAGAGTAAGAGAGCTTAAAGAATCGCGTAAGCACCGGAGACAACTCAGGGGCGCAATGTCCGGCATGGAACTTACACACTGTGAGATCGTGGGCGGTGTGGATTGATGTGGTAGACAAGTTTTCGAGTGAAGACCATGTGTGGGGGAATGGATGTGGTTACCGGAAGATATTGTATTGAGAGATGACGGAACATCCTTCGCCTAGATGCACCGACGATTTGAAGAAGTATGCCGGTGGTGATGAGATCAAAAGAACCGAATATCGTGTGTGGTGGTGAGTTGCACCATTGCAACTACAAGTTGCAATTACAATTACAAGTATATAGTTATTAAGGCAGGCGAGCATTTTACCACTGAACGGCTACCACAAGCCTTGAGGGACGACACCATCTTGAGCTTGAGCTGACCACGTAGTACTATTTGATGGACGTTATTTATGTAGATCAAGAAGAGCAATGTCCCCAAAATGGAACCTTGTGGAACTCCAAAAGATATTGATGTAGGTTTGCTCTGATAATTATCCAGTTGGTAGTGTGCATGGTGTGCAAAACGTCCTGGGTTCGATTCCCGGTCGGACAATCATTTGTTTAAACAAAGACATGGCTATGTTCGGTCTGGTCTATGTGTTGTGTTTGCCTTTGTATGTGTCTCTGGACTCACAATAAAAACACACGGAATCCTAGTGTAGACTATTGAGTGTGGCGTTATTTATTATTATTTATAATTATACACAATCATTGTCGGTCATTTGACTCTTAGTACTCTGAGGGCTTCTCTCACCATCTTCTTGGCCCTTAGGGTCGTTCTCAAAAACTTCCTGATTCCTCATCAGAAGGTGGTGAGTAAGGCCCTTTAAGTTGTCTCTTTTGGTGCCAGGAGTGCGTGAAAGCAGCAGTGTAAGGATGAAAGGAATCCCTTTGCCATGCAATGGGGCAATATGGGTTGACATTGTATGTGTAGGTAATAGTACATTACTGTCCAGGCCCGAAATAAAGCAATTGACGGCCGAGTACTATTGGAAGGACGAGGGGAAGCTGAGTCCTTACGAAGTGATTTTAAAAGGACAAGGCGAAGCAGAGGCCGTTAATTGCTATTTCGGCCGAGACTTGTATAGTATTTTTCTCTAATTTGCGAGGAAACAATAAACAAATTAATTCAAGAAACAGAAGTTTGCTTCTTCAGCTATGTCTGGTGGCATTAAATCTAATTCACCTTCCAACGAACTAGTACTCATTGTTTATTAGACAACTTAAAATTGTGATAGACTTATAAGAACATAACATCCACAATACAGAGCAGGTATCTGATTTTCATTCCCGACAATTCGACTGCGCGCGGTCTTTGTTCCTTTTTTAAACTTTTGAAAAGATATGCACATTCAGCCTTTATAATAATAAATATCGGTACTAAAAAAACCTAATTTATGTTAGTGTACACTAAAAATAACCTCGCTACTGTCCAGCAATCTCTATTATTGTCGTGTTGGAAATTGCTGGCGTGCGTACAGAAAAGAGCCGATTGACGTATTCCTTTTTTAAAATAATGAAGCCATTTCCGAGCAAGTAGTAGAAAAGGGAATTACCTTCCAATTATAAGTAAGAGAGCCCAGACATTTTGGTATGACATTTGATGGCGACATTTTGGTATTTAGTTATCACTACAGTGGCATTTTTTTATCATTGCTTTGCATTTCAGACTATAAGTAATCTCTGAGGATTACTTATCCATTGTAATTTATAAGTAAATGTGAATAATTCGTTAGATTAAAAATCGATTGACTAGGGATTTTCCATTTTTCAGATTACGATTTTGAAGAAAGGTGTATCATATACATCAATAACATGCTAATGTATCGAAAACCATCCGTTTCCAGCCCTTATTAATAGCGTATTAAGATTCCGTATTAAGGTATATTAATCTGTTGCCAACTGTACGTACTTAATATATTTTTATGCATATTAATAGCTGCGTCCGCGACTTTGTACGCGTGGAATTTTAGTTTTTAAACTCTAAATTGGGGTATATTTTCTTCACCAAGCGCCAAGCTAAGCTTAAATTAACCTTTGGAAACCCCATAAAAATCCGTCCCGTAATTTTGGAGATTAGCGTGTTCGAACAGACAAACAGACAGACAGACAAAAATTTTCGAAATCGTCTTTTTGTATTCTGATACTCTTCCTTCATCGCCTCCAATCAGTTTTTGGTAAATATATTCAATGTACAGACACGCTGCTTCTACAGTTTCATTATATGTATACATAAAAACTAGCTGTGCCCAAGTTAAGTAATTGGAACACGGGACTTTGGACTTTGTGTTTCGGTAGTGAGTGAGATGTACCAGAGCCCATTCCCATCCTATCCCTCCCCATTTCCCCAACCCTTTCTCCAAATCCATTCGTATATCCAAAGGTAAGCAGCGCAACCGGGGACGTGCCAAGGTTTGTCATTTTGGACTAATGTTGGCATGTATCACGGATGTGTATGGGCTACAGTATCCACTTACCATCAGGTGGACTGTATGCTCGTCTGCCACCTTCGTCCATAAAATAAAAAAAAGTACTTTGTTTCCGAAATGAACCTAACTTAGGGTATGATGAAGGACTAATCTATCTTAACAACTACTTTTGTATTCTAAATTAAGTCTAGTTAGATAATGTGAGAGTAGGCCGCGCGAACCCAGACTTTGTCACAGGGGAATGTGCTGACGCAGCTGATATCGCAATGGTCACTTAGCGACCTTAGCGACTTCGTTCGCGGGAACTTTAAAACTTAACAACAAATCAAAAAATGGTACCTAGTGGCTATTTGGTACTTTAAATAAAATGGTACATGAATGTAATATGAATATAAAAGGGTGTGGTAATATAAGCTGTTCGTGATTCGTCTGGTGAGCAGTGTAACACAAAAAAAGGACAGTATTATTTATCACTACCCTTAATTACATAAATTGATTTCCGGGTCGCGTGTTAATGGTGTGCGTACATTAATTCAATTTAATGGGAAATAAATTTAATCAAAACGTATTTAAAAAAGGGTAGTCCCTATGAAAGTCCGCAGCGGCTTGTCATCGATCCGGGATACGAGGGCCGGGAGCAAACGTTGCGACGCAGTGAAACTTCCTACGTTGAATTCCCAATGTGGAATGTTGAACTTCAAGCATGGGATGTCAAACTTTTGACATACGTTAGCTGTTGAAATCCGAACATAAAAACTCTGAACATGGAACCCTGTAACACGTCTAAGTTCCCTGACGCGTCTGACGACGACCAAAATGTCGATCTGGTTGAATTCGCTCTCATTGGTTTTTGCGTGATTCCCGTTCAAACACGTCTGTAGTCCGTCCACAGAAAGACAAGAAATTCAAAAATTGTACTTATGGGTTCTGTGTCATAACTTTTCATATATATATTTTAGATAATAGAGATTAATAGAGGTTAATAGAGATATGAATATCACAGGTATACACTATCAGGTTGTTAATCCCAAGCAATCAAATATAGAATATATATGTTATAGAATATTTTATTTCTGTGTGTGACTTGATTAGACTAACAAAATATTGAATACCTATATTTATTTTTCAACTTACGTGTCGTAGGGAATATGTTCTTCTATCATTTGTTTCATAATGATAACTCAAACACTTCTGAAATATCACTCAAGTGAATAGTTGAGTGAAACTTCAGAACTGTTTCAGAATGAAGCTTTGAGTTCAACACGAATCACTCATGGACTCATGACTCATGATTCATAGAAAACGTTTAAGCAAAACAGAATATCTTATCTGACGCGAATGGGATAGGAGGCGACTGCTAGTTAATATAATAAAAATGGGTAAGTCCGTAAATACTTATGTACATTATTTACAGGCGTAAAGGCCTAAGCCGTTTCAGGGATTATTACGGTACACATTTTTTTTTTACATTATAACACCGTAATCTATATCGATGGCTCCATCGAATAAACGTGCAAACGAAAGACATCAACTTTACGGAAAAATAAACCGTGAACAACTTAAATAACGTTAGAGCAAGTTAGAAATTATTACGTAACAAATGAATAGTAAAAAAAACAGCTTAGTTTAAAAATAATTTTGCTTGTTTTTAGGACATTCTAAAAAAACAGTCTCGTTGTTAGTGGTCGTCAAACGTTTTTCGTCGAGGACCTATATAGACAATGTGGCATGGCACCTCAGACCGCATACATCCTTATACTTATGAAAAATGAAAGGATGTCTAAAGAGACTCAAAGGATCAAAGGATTTTTCTGAATCAAACTACGAACTGAACTACGAAAAGCACACTTCTTCCCGGGGAAATAAAAGGTTACTGCGGGAAAAACGTAAATCCGCGGGTATCTTTTCGGGGTGTAGATTACTCATTTAATTATTTACTCGCTATAACTAAATTTTGTCTTATAAATATATTTTTTTATTTTTTTTTTCCAAATTAACATTTAAAAATATAACGTTTATTCGAAATGGTCACCATTTGCTTTTATGCAATCTTTCAAACGTTGTGGCCAATTTTCGATTGAAACACCGCACCCTTTCCACGGGAAAATTGGCAATGCCACCCTTATGAAATGTTTTAGGGATTCAATTATCATGAGCTTTTTCTTTCTCGGAAATGAGGCCGAGAAACGAAACATAATAATAATAATAATAAATACACGTCATTGCATACAAATAGTTATTACATGTGCACAAATAATAAATGACAGAATACAACAGGCGACCTTTTCGCTAAGGCGACCGAAATCCACACAATGAATCATGTTCAATATATACCTACCGACAATATCGATAATAAATATAATATAATAAATACTTAAAATAATAAATAACTTAATAATATATATTTTTTTTTTATTTATTTATTCAAAAGTAACTTAAATAGTATGTATACATACCTATATTTCCGCCAAACTGATAACAGTTTGTTGGCGAATATAATAACATACATACATATCTACATCTACACTGCACCCAATATTAATTCGCAAATAAGAATCAAAGTTAACAAGGCTAGAAAAATAAGAGGGAAATGTAGTCTCCGAGGGACGAAATAGAACAGATTAGTAACAAAATAGTGACGAGAGAAATCATTTGGTAGAGAAAGAAAGTAGAAAATCAAAGAAACTAACTCATAGAATAATGATTTCTAATTTGCCTTTTAAAACTAGACAATGACTGAGCACGTCTCATTAGACGTGCTCAGTCATTGTCTGATACTATTACAATATTCCCTATGGAATTCCTTACAATAAGGAATTCCAAATTCTAACAGCCTGCACAGTGAAAGAGTTAGTAAAGAAATTTGAAGAATGGGTAGGAAATTTCTAGAAGAAAGTAAGTACCTACTTGGGTTGTACCAAAATAAAAAGCAAATTAATTGTAATAATAAATGAAACCCAATGAAAATCAAAATTCACACAAATGACAGGTTAAATTTAAGGTAATACAGATACAATTTAAATCTGTTTAATATTGAACAAGTCAAGTATTTTGGAAATATACTTAAAACGGTCTTAATAAAAAAAATTGGTATAACGACATCTAGTGATGACAAAGTGAACTATGGTAAAAGATGATCTGCAAGAAGTAGTAGATGTTATGAATTACTCTGTTTTTGACAATTGTTAGTAGATGGCGAAGTAGGTACTTTTTAAGCAGAACAGCGAAATCAAATATCAGAAATTATGATGATGGAAAACTATGTAGTTTCGCTACCATTTATCAGGGGGAACGGCAGTGCCCCCGCCAAGACTCTCCGCATTTTCTATAGTAATGGAAGCTTTCTTGTGATTGTATACAAGTTATTTATGGTATGCCACTATGGCACTACCCCATGTCTCTTCAATACTGTATATAGACCTTGCCCGCAGCTTGCCCACCATCTTCGCCTTCTTCTTTCTTCGAACTTCTTCAAGTCGCCTATAATTCACAGAATCAACATGCTGAAATGGCTATACATAATACATAACGGGGAGAGCGGTGATAGCCTAAGTGATATCTTTACTCGACACATTCGTATGATCTTGAGTTCAAATCCTCGGCCCGTACCGCAGAGTTTCACTTAGGTACGGATTTTTAAAAATAATCGCAATCGTGAGGAGACCCGAATGCTCCACAAATAAAAAAAATCTGCAGTATGTTATCCACCAGTCCACAGAGTGTACCGCGTGTTGGACTATGGCCCGAAATCCCCCGGTGATTTACTAGGGGAGACCTGGGCCCTGCAGTGGGACGTTATAGGCTGATACAAATGCAAGTACAATAGGGACAAATAAGATAGCATAGGATGGGAATGCGCTCTGATATATCTAACTCAGTAACGAAAAACATACGGACATTAGTGCAAGAGGATATGGTGGGAAATGCAGTACATTTTACGGTAGTCTTCTGTGAGAGAGGCATAACCTGTCCGGTTGACTGCGCGCAGCGGCTGTAGGACTGCAGCGTGCAGCCTTCCTCTCCCATATTAGTTATGTATAATATTATTAGTTGACGTCAGCCTTCAGTAGTGCCATTACAACGTCACACGAGACACACAAATAGCGCTAGCTCCTCATATTCTCAAGCTCAAGCTGTATATTTTCTAATAATGAATTTTCTTATAATATTTGTTTCTTTTTCCTTTAGCTTTGACAAGCAATGACTTGTCCATCTCAAGAGACAGTCAATTACCTTACAATACATTATTATACTCGAACGAGCTGAGTAAGTGGAGTCTAGACATGAGCTAGGCTTTCCCGGGTCCCGATCAATAGTTCCCTAGTATCCCGAAACTGAAGCGCATGCGCGATCGCCATCTTGCAGGAACATAACCAAACGCGAGCAAAAAGCATTTTATAAATATTTGTGATTGAAAAGTCGGAGAAAATGAGTCCAGAAAGGGAGACTGAAAGTATGTAATTATTTTTTTCGATAGTTTATTTAATAGTTAAGTGATAGTGTCAAGAAAATACTAATTGTTTGAATTGAATCTATGCGCCTTGCAATATTTCCCGGTACAAATTGAATTGCAATGTTGTGTAGAACGGTATTGCACAGTGTTTTAAGTATAAGTTATATTATAATATAAATATAGACATGATGTTATTATCAATATAGAAGTGTATCATATTCAAAAACTTGTACCTATTTCAGATATATATTGGTTTATCCAGGTAGTGTATTAGAAATCGTTTAAAAAATTAAAAAATGCTTTTTATCTGTTGTAATCAACTAATTCATTAGATTCTTTTATAATGTTAATCTTCTTTATTTGTTGTAAAACATATCGATTTCATTCAAATAGTTAAAATAAAGTTTACTTAATATATAACTATTTAAAATTAACTTATTGAAAAAAGTAACTAATTAAAGACTAACATAAAATATAAAATATCTAAAACTATATTAATAAATAAAAATAATAAATGAGTCCATTATTATACAAGGTGCTCAACATATATGTAGGTATATATTGAGCATATTGTACAAAATTGGTCGCTGTGTTTGGGTACCCAGCATACTGGTGGCATTACCTTGCTAGGGTGGTTTGTTGTTCGAGATAATAACTAAGCTCTTTGTGATGTCCTTAAAATATAAATGCACACTAGGACCCCGCGAACCTAGAATCCTGACATCGAATTCAATAAATATGTTTTCGGGGCCGATGTCTTGTGTTTGAGAGTCTTGACTTAATTATGAAAGTGGTAAATAATCAAACGATATGTCGATATTTATTTTCGATATTCAATTTACCGATATATTCCAAATATACCGATAGGATATGTCTATACTTTTCAACAAATCCGACATCCCCGTAATCAAGATAAAAACAATTTTGTTACAGCTTCAGAAGATATGACAGAATCGATAGACGAGCTAAAAGAACGCCTCTCCTCAATGAAAAGGATGATGGAAGAACGAAAGGCGGCTGGTGCTGGCACGAAAGACCTGTTCCAAGGTCAAGCGAGAAGCCTACAAGGAACCACTATGATTGACGGAAACTTCCTCAGTTTCGTCTTCGGAGGGTCACTGGTGGTTATATTGAGTGTATCGGTGTATGCGTTCTATAATCTGTACCATGCAGTTCTGAAGAAGTTTCCTTCCAGTCATACTGAGCTGTAAGCTGATTATATTTGGTCTTTGATAGGTCTATGCTACACAGATTTTTTTAAATGAACGGTCCACATGGTGATAACGTCATAAATATAGCCGCCTATAAACACCTGTAAGACGGGTGCACTGTTGACTTTACCAAGGAGATTTAATACACAAAAACCCAAAGAAACACTGTATACAAGAAAAAAAAAAAAAAAGAAAGAAAATTACTAAAACTAAACTTCATTTTTTTGTATATCTCCCCAATAGAAGTGAATTATTTCATGAAATTAAATGCCATTAAAGTAATCGTGTACCAGGAAAATAAAAATACGTTAATTTTTGTTTTTGCGTGGATACGCAGTTCTCTATGTGGGCCGTTGAATGTGGTCTTTCTGTACTAAATTATGTTATAACCATAAAACTTATCTTACACAATCGTGTCATTGTAGTTTATATGACAATTTTAGTTTTAGATTATAACATGATTTTATTTAATGTGCCACCGATATAAAAAGCTGAAACATGTCAACTTATATTATTTAAAATTCATACGACGGTTCTAGCGATAAATAAAATTATTTCAGATAATACATGAAAAATTACAAATACGTAGCGTTTTGTTATTTATCTAAAACGTTCGTAGCCCTCATTACTCAGTAATGGGGTAATGACCGGGTGCCCGGGCGGGTCTCGGCGCGGTTTTGACACGTAGAATGCAACTGCACGTAGAATGAAGGATGAACTAGAAATGAACATGAAAAAAACCTAGTGAAAAAACTGGTACAATCGATTCTACTGAAAATTCCATTATCAACTTTTGCGTTATTTCGATGACTTCAGTTTCAGTTGCGTATCTTGAGTCCTGCCTCAATTCCGAACGAATGATCTAGGTATCTGTGTAGCGAATGCTATTAAATCCCCACATCGCAAGGAAACAAATTAGGTAGGTATCGATGCCCGATAATAATAAATATATATCGTGAATGAGATATAGATTTTGTCGGATGTTACTTTGAAATACACTCAAGAGAAACGACAATGATATACAACATTTAAAAAAATCTGGAGTATGGGTATCCACCAATCCACACGGTGGATTGTGGCCTGAAACCCCCTAGTTATTTACTAGAGGAGACTTTTGCTCCGCAGTGGGACTTTATAGACTAACATCAACTGACTGACATGATTTTAAGCAAAAAATGTCGCAAAAGCGATGGCGTTCTACGAAAACTATAATAGCCGACTGTCTCTTTCTCATTGACGACATGTTATAAGTATTGCCGAGTACTGTATATGTATACTTAAAAAAGAACTATAAAAAGATTAAGCCTTTCACAATATATTTCTTTTTCCAATAATGCAATAAGAATATACAGGTTTTGAAAAAGTACCTGTACCCTCTTGACATTGAATTACTGACAACACTTGTACGATTTTTTTTCTGAACTTGATATTTTCCTCAAAAAGTTTACCTAATTATATAAGTGAAGTCTCTGACTTTGTTACTATGTACTACTCGCTACACGTATTCATACACTGTATCTATAAACAGCTATATTATTAGACATCTACGTGTATGTAAATCGGTGCGAGTACCTAAGAGGATACAGGTATCTTTATTAAGATAGGAAGTTTTAGTCGGTTTTGCCAAAAAGTATTTCTATGTGTGTGATTATGAGATGACTGTTGGTTAGGGATTGTCTATAGTGTATGTATGATTTGTGAAATTAAATTTTTAATATCATGTAAAGTATTTTTATTTCTACAATTTTGAACTTTGAAGTAGCTACAATTACACTTGAGTATTGCAACCTGTAATCTATCGTAATCTATTTAAACGGGTCTCAACGCGTATGTTTACCTCATTCATTTTATTAGACGTTTCGGTTGGATGGCACCAACCGTGGTCACGAGCCGACTGAAGATGCGGTTCTATAGATGTTTGTGAATAAAATTAATAAAACTAAGCTTCGCGATTTTAAGTCTGACGCTTCTTTTTTGTTATGGACGAAGGCGGCAAACGAGCATACAGTTCACCTAATGGTAAGTGGATACTGTAGCCCATAGATATCCGTGATACACGCCAACATTAATCCAAAATGACAAATGTTGGCACGCCCCCGGATGCGCTGCCTACCTTTGGAGATATAGGAGTAGATTTGGAGAAATGGTTGGGATAATGGGGAGGGATAGGATGGGAATGGGCTCTGGTACATCTCACTCACTACCGAAACACGTACGTACATTAGGGAAATACGATAGAGTGGGAAATGCAGTACATTTCACGGTAGTCTTCTATGAGAGAGGGGTAACGTGGCCAGTCGAGTGCGCCCAGCAGCTGTTGGATTGCAGCATGCACTCGCCCCCTCATAGAGTGATTTGTACTTCAGATATTGTGAGTGCTGTGCGCCGCATGCAGACTAAATGCGGGTAGTTGATGAAACTGCTGGCAATTCTCCACGTGGACTATCCGCCTCTTCAATCAGCTCGTGACCATTGTTGGTTCAACACAACCGAAACGTCGAGTATAATAAGTTTTAAAGCGTTGAGATCCGTTTTAAATAGATAGATATGTGTGAGAAATGCGAAAATCTCAAATGTTATATCTCGTAAACCATAACCAACCCTTTTATCATCTACTGCTGGATATTGGCCTCCTCGTTGACATCGTCTTGTGCGTGAGGGGTGTATGCCCTTAAAACGCCAGGCTAGCCAAGCGGATTAGCAAGTCTACTCTTTAAGATTTGATGCAGTTCCTCGGCGCTGGTGGTAGCGGCTTCGTTATGCCTAAGTCCCCACCACACGACACCCTAAGGAAGAGATGCGGTTGTGTTTATTTAAAGCCCGCCAACACGACACGACAATTCATAATATTAGAGAACTTTGGGGAATTATTGCGACTTATTTCTGGAAATTAAGTAGTTAACAAACGTACAGCCTTATTGATGGTTAGCGAATATTGTCGCTCGTGGTACATCTTCAAGACATGCTAACGTTCATTGTCATGTATGTAAATGCTTATATACGTTTATTATATTAGAACCTGCCACTATCAATCAACGCAATACTTTCGATTTTTTTTCAAGGAAAATGAGCGGATTCGATTCCTGTTTGTCTGTCTACCTATGAGTATTTTTTTTAAATCTTTGAATGCAGTTTTTTATAACTCTAAAAAAAACAACCCCGTATACCAGTAGATATAGTTTGAACTTGTAATTTATACATTTTGTAATTACTGTATCGAATAGGTAAATTACATAGGTACTATTGTCATTGGTAAATAATATTTTATACATGGAACTAAATGTCAGAATCATTATACAAAGGTTATGAACTTATAATTTATTGATTACTAACAGTATGGCATTATACTTCATTAATTATAGTTCGGGTAGGGAAAACGATCCTCGAAACAAACTATGTATTGTTTGAATACCTAATAGTAAAATTCAACTTGAACAAGGAGGCCGGTAGACGCATTTAATATTAACGAACTAATGAATAACCAGCCTAAAACAACTAAAGATCAAGTTAATATAAATAAATACAAATTAAAAAATATTTAATACCTAAATTTTGAATCACCCGTAGGTACAGTAGAGGCGAGTCACACAGCTGTAAACAGTTTGGGGCATACTTTCATTTGTCACTTTTGTTTGTTGTCTTGCGGGTATATCGTAAAACAGCCTAATAATATTTGTATAATACCCTCAAAACTGTTTCCTTGCACAAATAATTTATTTTATAAAATATTATTTTATATATTAAACAGATAAACCACGAAATTATACCGATATACGAATTATACACAAAACCGGAAGGATTTATGTGATTTAATAGTTATTAATGTTATTATACACAAAACCGGAAGGATTTATGTGATTTAATAGTTATCAATGAATGTAATGTAATGTATGATAAATAAAGTATAAAAAAAATAAGAATATACGTCGGCTCTCATCAATACTACACACCTACACCACAAGGCTTGAAAACGAAAGTCTCCAATCAATGTTTCCTGTCAGTTATGACGTATGATGACGTCTCAGAGATAGCTCACTGAATCAATATACTAGAGTGACATTGGACAGTTCATATAGGTCTTTGCCACAGTATCGATAGTTGCCACATCAATAAATGTGGGAAGATTCTAAATAAATAATCATTTGGAACCACTATTAAGAATTACCTAATTTATTCATAATCCCCCGTGGGGATTATAATGAGATATAAGTGTATAACGGAAACTGTATGGTATTTCATTTATTTTTCATTATATTCCCTCCTCAGCTCCTCATACCATTACACTTTCTGTTTCAAATTCACTCCTAAATCTTCAAAAGTAAGCAGTGTATCCGGGTACGTGTCAATGTTCGTCATTCTTGACTGATGTTGGCAGGTACCGTGGATGCCCATAAACGAGAGTGTCCACTTGCCGTAGGTGGATTCTCTGCTCGTCTGTCACCCTCTTAAAGTAATCTGTGATTTTCTTTTTCACAATAAACCCAATGAGTAATAGAAAATTTATAGCTTTGACGACACAGTGTAAAAACGTACAGTATCTCAACAAAGAAATAGTCCTGAGTTTTTGGCGACCGTCGAAATAATTTATGCTCTGTGTATGTACCGGGAAGCGCAGTGTGGGGCGCACTCCGTTCAGATGGACTTGAAGAAGTTGTTCGGTAGTGACTGGATGAGAAGGGCGTAAGACCGTGTGGTGGCGGCTCTTGGAGAGGCCACTACCTAGAAGTGGCGAAACAAACATAGGCCGACGGTATGATATGGTATGACATATTATACACGGTGTATCGATGTTGATATATACTAATATGTGTGTGCGTGCTTTTCTACCTGTGGGTTGAGTGCTTGTGGGTCACATATTTCATATTAAGAGACTAAACATTCTCAGTTCAGTTAGAAACTGAACCGTTTTATCCACTAAGCTCTCAGCTATAATTTCAAATTCTGAAGCATTCTACTATCATTTAAAGTCAAAGGATTTCAAATAATTTCCAATGTAATCAAAACTGTACCTTTAGTCTTGGCTTTAAGGTTACATTTTCCATAACAGGGGTTATTCATACAGAACAATTTTCAAAAGCAAAACATGTGTCGGCAATATGCAAAATGTAGTTGCAAAAGCCTTTCAGTTAGAAACTGCGCAGTGCAAGACTTTATTAATGTTTTGTTCATTGAATTCACTGCTATTTTACTAGAGTAATGACAATTGTTCCACTTAGATAATAATACTAGCTTTTACCAGCGGTTTCGCCCGTTTATATTAAACCTAAATTATGTAATTTTGTAGTCATGTATGTATTTTGTAGTCATGTATGTATTTTGTAGTCATGTATGTATTTTGTAGTCATGTATGTATTTTGTAGACATGTATGTATTTTATAGCCATGTATGTATTTTGTAGACATGTAGGTATTTTGTAGTCATGTATGTATTTTGTAGTCATATATGTATTTTGTAGTCATGTATGTATTTTGTAGTCATGTATGTATTTTATTGCTTGTATTTATTTGCTGCCATGTTGAATTTCCTTAACGATAAAACTCTACAGTAACTTATACCTAGTCGTGCCCGCGACTCCCTTCGGATGTACTTTACAGTGATCAGTACTTAAGTATTATATCTACCCAATTTATGCTTTTTCTAGATAACAGCAATCTTGTTTGCTTTATTTTTATTTCACCCTTAGTTCTGTCAATTTCCATTCCTAAGTATTCTTTTAATTCTCCTAGATCTTTGACTTTAAATTGTAACAATTATTCTGTTTCTCCTAATATCATCCACAAACATATTCGTACCCTATCCTTTATATATAAGCATACACCATACTTTGATTAAACAAATCCACATTTCGGAATGAAGTCGTGAAATTTATTTCATAACTTTGGTGCTTCTATTAATCCATACAATGCCTTCCTTAATCGAAAAACTTTGCCTTGTTCTGTGTTGAGACCCTTTGGACATTTAATGTACACTTTAATTTTATCTTGTTGGTAGATTACTTTGTACGAAGTGACTTAATAGCAGTCTAATAGTTGACAGCTGCGCTAATGGCGAATAGCAATCCTACATAGGTTCTTCTTAGTAGCCTCTCGCCACCAAACTTGCTTTCTTTGTGTCATCTTGTTTTGTTCTAAAAATCAATTTCGTATGTATCGCCTTTTTGCCGTCAGATAATTCAGCTTCCTTGTCCTTAGTAGCCCAGGTTCCTAGTTTTTCATGAGCTTCTAACTCATTTTTAATAGCTTCTAACTATTAAAACTTCTAACTCAATTCTTTCATTCATCTCCTGCACTCGATGCTTCATCAAAACTAACTTATAGGGTATCCTGCACATAAACAGTATGCTGTATAGAGTTCATAATCGTTTAAAGTATGTATTAGGCTTCTTCCTGATTTGGTGACACTTGGTTGACGTTCATTAGTATTCAAATCCACATTATCCTCTCTTCTATTGTTTTCATCGTCTGTTTGCAGATTTTCTTTCTCTCTCAATACTTTCTTCTTTATTTTCCGTTGCATCATCAACTACGTATCTCATTGTTTCATCATTCATATATTTCTTTTCTTCAAATTTATTTTCCTTATATTTAAATAGGCTTACCTTAAACCTCACATCTCTTAAAACTTTTATTTCATTCACTTCAGGCTCCCATACTTTGTACCCGTTTCTTGAATAATCTATAAAAATAATTTCTATTGCCCTCTTGTCTAATTTGTCATCTCTAGGTATTGCTACAGCCCGGTATTTGCATTCGAAAACCTTTAATCTACTTAAATCAGTTCTTCCATAGTACCATCGTATATATTGTATATATCGTAGTGTTTTAAAGTTTATCGCTGAAGTTGATAGTAAGCATATAATAGAGCTTCACCCCATAGAAACTTAGGTAAGTTTGTCTCAGCTAACAGTGTCCTAGTTTTGTAAAATAAGGTGCGATTCATTCTTTCAACAGTGCCATTTTGCTGTGGTGAATCTGACGTTGTATACTCTACGTTGTATGTTGTAAAATCCTGTATCTTCCTAGCTGTTAATTCATCACCATTATCACATCAGATTCTTTTTATTTTATACTTCAGAGTATCTTGTATAAAACTCAATACTTGTCGTACCACTGGCGTAAGTTCTTCGCCCAGGATGTTCTTCGTCTTCCGGACCTCCTCCTGTCCTAGATCTTATCTTGTATAATGTGTATAATGAGGACAAACTCATAATTGTTGTTTCTCATTATATGATCGAAGTACTAGAGTTTCCTCATCTTCAAGGTCTTCAAGATTACAGAATCCTAATATTTTGAATCAAGGAGTTCTCTAATTACATACGAACGTACGAGGAATAGTACTTTGCAATTTATCTTTATATAAAACTTAGAATATTAAATGTTAATGTTAATTAACAAAACTTCTCCCAAATCACAGAATGCTGTAAATGAACAAGTGTTAATAACGCTTGTCAACGAGAGTTTCATCAGAATATAGTCAAATTCAACAACCTGTTGCCAAATTGTTAGATCTTTGAATTGTTCGTGTCTTTACAAGGTTCCTAATGATGTTTATTCATCGCTGCGCTACTACAGGACAGTAACCGGCGATGTAGATGGCGCATCTTAAAATTGAGAATCGATCATTTACTTTTCTTAAGCATGCAAATATTTCGATAAGTAAAATTATTATGCCAAATAATTTATCAAGGTTTAACAAACAGTCTATAACATCTTACTACAGTACACATTACGTGGGCCCAGTGCATATTGGTGGATATGCTAAGTGTTTTTTTAATTCACGAGCATTCGGAATTCCTTCATCGTCAAGCTAGTGATATAATTTTTAAAACTCGCGACTAAGTGGAAACTCAGTAGTACTGGCCGAGGCTTTGAACTCACGACCTCGCGAATGAGAGTTGAGAATGAATTCCCCTAATTTTACTGCCTTTTCATTGTAGGTTAAAAAACATCTATATGTCGGAGGGAAACTGAAGATGTCGCTAGTTGTCGTGTTTGGGTCATTATTTTACTGTCTTTTAAAATCATAATTGAATGGTCAGTAGTAAATACTTTGTGAATTATTTAGATAAATTGAGACGATTATAATTGAAGTTAAAATTAATATACGTCCGATAATACTTTAGTGTGCTTGTTTCATAGGAAATAGAGGGCGCTGGGGTGATAACGAGTGAAGCGAAAACCTCTGTCAGCTCCACCTTAGGTACTTTACTTTAGTAGTGGGTAGACTGATTATAAAAATCGGTGATCGATCAGTGAGTAGACGCATTCTTGAATATCAAACCACCATCCAGTTAAGGTCCATTAAGTACTGCGCGATTGTAATATTCATTAATTATTATTTATTAACTTTAGTTTATGATTATCTATCTAAGTTAGAATTACGTTGTTTTAACATTATGTTTAAATAGAAACATGTACTGACATGTAATTTTTAAGATAAAGCAATTATGTTATTTATATGTTATTTGCAATTATGTTGCGAAAGCTTTTGACCGGGTATGGCACAAATCGCTGCTTTCCAAGTTACCATCTTTCGAGATACCCGAGGGACTATGCGAATGGGTTGCCAGTTTCCTGACTGGACGGAGCATCAGTGTCGTTATCGATGGTAGCTGCTCCGACACCATGTCTATTAACGCTGGCGTCCCGCAAGGCTCCGTGCTGTCTCCAACTCTGTTCCTTCTGCATATCAACGACCTGTTACAAATTGGTGACATACGTTGCTATGCGGATGACAGCACTGGAGACGCCTTGTACAGGGGCCGCGCCAACATCCCTGGAGTCGGAGTGGAAGAGAGTCGCGCCAGGCTTGTGTCTGAAATCGAAGACTCCCTAAATCTAGTCTCGATTTGGGGTTCCCTGAACCTAGTGGATTTCAACCCCAGTAAGACGCAAGTCTGTGCATTCACCGCTAAAAAAAACCCTTTTGTCGTAGCACCTCGCTTTCAGAGCATACCTCTTAAGATCTCGGAGAGTATTGGGATCCTTGGTGTCGACATTTCCAGCAAAGTCGAATTTAGGGGTCATCTGGAAAGTAAGGCCAAAATGGCCTCCAAAAAGCTCGGTGTGCTGAACAGAGCGAAGCGGTACTTCCCCCTGGGCAACTCCTAATGCTTTACAAATCTCAGGTGAGGCCCCATATGGAGTATTGCTCACATCTCTGGGCCGGCTCACCGAAATACCAATTGGACCCATTTGACGCCATCCAACGACGTGCTGTTCGTATTGTCAACGATCCAACTCTCACGGGCAGTTTAGAACCCCTCAGCGTTCGGAGGGACGTTGCGTCTCTCTGTGTGTTCTACCGCCTGTACAATGGGGAATGCTCTGAAGAATTGTTCAATATAATTCCCACCTCGGGTTTCTACAACCGCACCTCCCGTAACAGAAGGGCGGTCCATCCGCATTTCCTAGATATGGAGGTGTCGCGTACTGTTCGGTCTAAAAATTATTTTATATCCCGAACCCGTAGGCTGTGGAACGAACTGCCTCAAGAGGTCTTCCCATTAAACTACGACATGGGGTTCTTCAAGAAAGCTGTGAATAGGATTTTGCAAGGTCGGCGGCGCGCCCGCATACCCCCTGGTGTTGCAGGTGTCCATGGGCGGCGGTAACACTTTCCATCACGTGAGACCGCTTGCTCGTCCGCCCTCATCTCTATAAAAAAAAAAAAAATGTTTAAACGAGTATTGAAGTCTCTGGGAAAGTAGAACCGATTATAAGGTCCCTATTCGCATGGTTATAATCATTTTTGCGTTCGTAATTGAGTTATTACAGTGATTTTAAAGTTTATTTTCCTTGGATTAACTGAATAAATAAGTGCGCAACCAGACCACCTATGAAATAATTTGACAATGAGCTGCAAAGAAGTTTGTTATTATGCGAATACCGACTCGAGTCTATCTTTAATGTAGTCTCAATACACGTTAGTTAATTACTTCCACAAATAAAACTTTAATGACTACGTTTAATACAATTCCTATTTTTCTCTACGGGCAAAGGAAAACACAATATAATTACTACACATTCCCACTAATATGAACTGACTCACGTTCCTATTCACTACAGTCGCACTAAGTCAATATGCCTGTCCCTTTCTGTCTTATTCAAAACTCTCATAACTGTCTTTGGTGTGAGGGAGATAGGTAGACGCAAATTGTATTACGTAGGGTGGGGAAACGTGTA
Source organism: Sesia apiformis (assembly GCA_914767545.1). Classification (NCBI taxonomy): domain Eukaryota; kingdom Metazoa; phylum Arthropoda; class Insecta; order Lepidoptera; family Sesiidae; genus Sesia; species Sesia apiformis. Next base: position 14,527,147 of record OU611967.1, on the reverse strand, counting down.
TAGAATAAAATATGGCCAGGGTAAAACAGATGTCGTGTCAGGATGATGGAATCATGCTGTTAATAAATATTTTTGGAACTGATGCTTTCTTTGGAACAGTTCTTTTTCACAGTAAAAGATGTGAAGCAAAGATGTGAATTTACTGTTGGCTTCAATGGTAAAGGACATTCATTGGAGGCGATTCACCGCGAGAAATCGCGGTGAATCGCCGTTGAACGCGTGGATAAATATCAAAAGAGTAAAAAGAAATATTCAGATATTTCTTTTCACTTTTTTCATTCAGATGTTCGGTACTTCCATTAATATTTTGTATTGGTATAAAAAAGTCTTTGATTAGTAACGAAAAATAATGTTCGCCTAACAACTGGCTCATTTAACTAGTACCATATCATAGCATCAGCCTGTGTCTCTCCACTGTTGGAGTAGACAGTGGCTCTTCTCGTCCAGGCCACTACTGGAGACATTCTTCAAGTCGTCAGTCCACCTGGCCGCAGGGCGTCCCGAAATAATTACAATAATTACATAGTTACAATAATTGGAACGAACTGCCTCAAGAGGTCTTTCCATTGAGCTACGATATGGGGCTCTTCAAGAGAGCTGTGAATAGGATTTTGCAAGGTCGGCGGCGCGCCCGCATACCCCCTGGTGTTGCAGGTGCCCATAGGCGGCGGTAACACTTACCATCACGTGGGACCGCTTGCTCGTCCGCCCAGTAATCTATAAAAAAAAAAAAATTACATTTAAATAGTAATTAGCAATTAAACAACTTTTAACGGTTTAAATCGCGTATATTTGACATTATTTATATCCCGACGTTTCGAACACTTTGCAGTGGACGTGGTCACGGGGTGACTAATTGATTTTATTTGTCACTTGAGTTATTAAGAAATTATTACTACCGTCTGATGTCTAATGTCAAATATACGCGATTTAAACCGTTAAATGTTGTTTAATTGCTATGTATAGTAATCGCGAAAACCTAAGAAAACTAGTAATTATTTTAATTCAGTAATTTTATGTCTAATAAGTAGTTCCAACTACTATATTTAGTAAAATAATGTTACAATAAAAAACATCAAAGGACGTTAAGAGTTTTCAGCAACTGGTCTAAGTTATTATACCTGTTACCGGAACTGTTTTGAAATCACCGCACAGCGGCACTATTATTACGTTCCGTTTCAACCCACCCCTAAAACCTCCGCCCCTAGGGAAACAAAGTAACAGGTAAATTACCATTTGGAACTGTAGCGCCTAGCGGTTCTGTTGCAGTCTCGCACTAGTGGCCCAGAGATACAGACGTGCCATCGCGCTAAAAAAAAACACAAAGTATTTTTGCCATCGATTAAACATTTTGAAATAAATATAGTGATTTTTCTCCCTCGTGTACGATCTGCGGATTTTTGAAGGTAAGTTTTAGTTATAAGAGACTTTTTCACAATAATCCTTTATATAAAAAATGTACAGTTACTTTATATTTAATAAAAAAGCAAATATGCTTAAATGAGTAAAAACGCCGAGCTTTTCATATTAAAAAAAATATATTTATTCCGAATTACAAACAAAGGAAAATTTCGTTGCGTGTTAACAAAAGAATTAAATGTATATTTGCGACGGCGAAAAATTATGTAGGGGTAATTTAAGTAGGTAATTTTCTTTCATAGAGAATTCCCTCGTTATTTGGGTAAAATTGGCGCAAAAGTTCTTTGTATTCGCAAACAAAGGAAAAGGAATAACTGTTGCGCACATAATCAACAAGTAGGAAGTTTTGTCGTGTTTTTTCTACAAATAACGTTTTTGTAGCACTGTGCAAAAAGACAATTTATTTTTCCAGTCACCGTGCACTGTTTTGCGCATTTTTAGTAAAACTTTTTTTCGGTGCAAATTATAAGCAGGTTATTAACCTTTATGATACTTGATTATCAAATTAAGTTGATGATACTTTTAAATATTTAATCTATAAAAATCTCAGACGGTTTTAATAATTTAACATATTCCATTATAATTTTCTTTCCTCATCGTACATAAAACTTTTTCGAAATACTAATTTCTAAATCTTCAAAAGCAAACACAATAATGTTCATTAATTTTGATTACATTTAATGTATTACAGATATCTATAACCTACCTAGATAACCTACCACCGGGTGGACTGTTTACTTATCTGGCACCTTCCATCAATAAATAAAGGATTCATTCCCGATTTTCGGAAGACTTCGTCAAGTATACTCATTTGTATGAGTATAACATACCATCAGCCTGTCTCTCCACTGCTCGAACCGAACCGTCATCGGAGAATTTCCTTAATTCTTCGGTCGACCTGGCCGAAGGGCGTCCCACACTGCGTTTCCCAGTACGTGGCTTCCATTCGAGGACTCATCTACCATCGGCTGTCGGTCCTGTGGCAGATATAGTCTACCCATTGCCACTTCAGCTGACTAATTCTTTCGTTTCTTGGCGAATCACTTCGTTTTAGATCTTATCCCATAAAGAAACTCTCTCCATAGGTCGCCGAGCGACTCTAAACTTATGAATCAGGCCAACCGTTAAAGACCACATTTTGGAAGGGTAAGTCATAATTGACAGGACGCATAGATTCTCGCATTGTATAGACGAGAAGAAAAGTATATAATATATTTATTAATAAATGTTTGTGAATAATATAATATATAAATACAGATTATTTCATGAATGAGAATAGTTTGTATGTTTGTAGCCCTTTAGTTTTTTGTCTATTTGAAATTGAAAGTAGTAACACGGGCATTTTTTTTATTTCCCTTGTAACACCTAACTACTCCAGTAGTAACAAAGGCAATCAAATTACCCGTATTACTATTGGTAGTAACACGGCTAACAAAGGAGAAATACTTTGTGGAACTGACATGAGTTTGCCTAATCTTACATATATTTGTAGCTTTTTAATGTTATCTTAACTGTTAATTTCTTATATATACTATTACTTACACGAAGGGAGGTCCAAGTCAGGACTATAGGGTGGGTGGCGAAGTTCCATGAAGCCACACTTTGAAATAGCAGCTTTGCGGCAACGTGGACGGATGCATTGTCACGGAGAAGCCGCACACACCTTTGCTTAGTTTTCCACGACGTTTCTGCTTGATTGCTTCTCGTAATTGCTTTGTAAGTTTAGCATAATAGCTTCCAGTCACCGTAGTATTGCGTTATTTTATGTCTATAAGCAATATTCCTTGACAATCCCAGTACATCGAAGCCATAATCTTTTTGGTGGACTAAGTCACCTTTGCTATTCTAGGCGGTGCTTCACCAGAACGACGCCACTCCATCGACTCCCTTTTCATCCCCAGTAACATTGACCCCAAAATATATCTTCCGTTTCTCGGAAAGCTACTTGTTCACTTCGCTTCACACTTGAAAGAAGTTTCACACCCACCTCACACTAACTTTATTCATATGAGGATGTTCATGAGGAATCCTAAGGACTGTAGTTCTTGAAAGCCCAATCCTTGCAGCTATTTATTTCGTCTTTAGCAGTCGGTCGCTCAGAACTTCTTCCTCCACTAATTTGATTTTGTTTCAAATGAGTGCCTCAACGGGTCGACTGGAGCGAGATTCGTCGTCGATAGACTCTCGTCCTAAGCGAAATTGCTTACACCAATCTTTAACTGTGGAAAATCACCTTCCTTTGTAAGGAACTTAATCACGGAGCGATATTCCAGTTTAACTATTTTAAACATTTTGTGACTTCCTGTTGTTCTATGAATCTAGGAATCAAAACTAACGAGGGTTGAACTCTAAAAATTATACACGAATTAGCAGGATAAATGACCATTACAAATATGTTAGGCCATAAAATTTTGGACCTCACTAGTACTATTCCACTTATTTCTTAAAATTGATTCAGTTATATTTTAACAAATAGAAGAATTTACAAACAGAAAAACAGTCATTATTTTAACTTACATATAATCTAAAAATAGCTTATTATATGGAATTAAAAAAAAACGTACAGATAAAATTTCAGAACAATCTTGTATTATTTATAAAAAATGTTGGTTTGGTTTCAATTCTGATTGACCTAGTCATATACAAAAAGAAAGTAAGCAATGAAAAAATGGCCCCATTTTTATTTAATATTCAATAAGGAAACATAGTGGAAGACCATTATTATAATTTAAAAGCCTTTAAACTGAGCTAAAGGATTTTCCGACGGGGGATAATTAGAAAAATGTACAAAAAGCAGTTTAGTGTTAATGTAATTTTAATGGTCCATTAAAAAGAGATTATCAACTAGTCAAGTAAAGGGATAATCTGTGGTGGTAGGATTAACAACAATACTGTAATTCTGCTTGCTTTGTGGTATTGTAATGATGTGCTGGAAGACTAAAGCAGACTTTTTTTTACCAAGGGGTCCAGTCTCATTGATCAGAGCCGTCCTTAGGCATTTACCTACTGGGCCAGGGCCCAGAGCCCCGGGGATTATGGAGGCCCCATGAATCTGGAATATTTAATAAAATAATTTGATATTTTAAATATAATTGGCATTTTAGACTCAAACTGTCCATAAATTACAATTATTTTAGATCAACATATTGTTTATACACGTTATTATAGTTTTATGATGATATATTAAATAACACAAAAATAGTAAAATAAAAATTTTCATTTGTACACTGAACATGTTATTCAATTCCTTACAAGGGCCCCAACTCACACCAGGCCCAGAACCCCGAAATCCTCAAAGACCCTATCATTAAGTTTTTAAAATATGGAGGCTGTTATTTCATTGAAATATTGTAGAAACTACTGGTGAAATTGTTGCGATATTTGGGTACTGGTGTGAGTATTCTTATTTGAGGGGATGTTGCGTCGGTATTTGTATACATCGAGTATTGGTATACTTTCATGTCACGAAGGCGGATTACGTGCAGTAGTAGTTGTGCTCGTACATGTACATTGTTTTAGTGTGCGTGAAATTGAGAACGCTCAATAGGCATGATGACGGATTTTGAAATCCGCTTCTATAATGTAGATTCACGTCTACTGTTTCCGAAAATAACATTATTTCAGCAATAAAATAAGTTTTAACGCAAATTATGCATCTACTTTGAATTATGCGCGAAAACACTCGCAGGTGTCATGGCGTCGCTTGTGACGTTACGCCTAGGTAAACGTACTCGTAGGTAGGTAAATCAATCGAAGTTCAAGCGACACGGTGATGTTTCCTGAGGTGTGACGTCATTCGCTCTGATTGGCGTTTTAGTGAATATGGCCGAATGCAGTATTTTATACTTTTATTTTATTGAAAATATTATTAATCTCAATGTTTACATTAAAACTGGTTAATTTATTAGAATTCTTTCAACATATTTTTTTCTCTAAAATCATTTATTCTTTAATTCTTTAATACTGTCATCATGCCTATTGGGTTCCCGACGCTGCCGCGACGCACACTAACACAATGTACATATACGAACACAACCACTACTAAGCGTAATCCGCCTATACGCTAATATCTATAGAACTAATATCATCGCATCAAAAAGTGTATTGACGATCGATGTATCCGTGAACGAATATTATGAACATTAATATTAGGTACTTAAATAATCGAGCCAATTTGCATAAGCCTTAAGACATGCTAGAATAGTCTAGGACACTAATATAACAAGCTTTTCGTGACAGAAAGTGAACCGTGACGAACATGCATAGTCAGACTGGGTCGATAGCTTTGCGTGAGTGCCCTACAAGGCACTAGAGACAATGGAAGATATGGCCTTTGTTAAATTTGATCATTTTTTAATTCACAAAGGGAGGTTTTACCGCGATGTTGGCCAGCTTTAGAACAGTAACTACCCCATCCCTTGCCCTGGATATCATAAGCCCTAAAGAACTACACTACCCATAAAAGAGTGGAATCGCCAAAGCTCTTGATCCGCATCAAGCCATATATCCTTCATTCACGACTTGGACCAGACAATGTATATGAGGATGTCCATGTTTAGCGGTGAACGATATAAGGTCTGATGATGGTAAGGGATGTTTCTGCCCTGCGGTGAGACCTTATAGTAGACCGATACTGTTCGACGTCCCATCCCATCCTTTCCTTCCCCGTTTTCCCAATCCATTCTTTAATCTACCATTTGTAGCACATCATTCTGGACTGATGTTGGCATGTATCGCGGATGTTTATGGACGACAGTATCCACTTACCATCAGGTGGACTGTATGCTCGTCTGCCGCCTTATTTCAATAAAAAAAATCTTTTTCACATACTCACGGTAGTTGTAGGTGTTTTTTGTAAAAAAGAAGACACTCTGGAAAGTGATCCACGCGATGGTAAATGGCACCGTACCACCGGGGAGTTTGTTGCAGGCGTTATCGATCTTGAAGAAATTTATATTGTAAATCGGGTCTTATTGTACCCTATTTACAATATAAAATATTACAAATGTTACAATTACAAAACGCGAAAGTTCAAAAAGTAATCTTACAGAATCCAATTCACAGGTTTCTTGAAGAACCCCATATCGTAGCATAGTGAAAAGAGTAGTGGTATAAAATTATTTTTTGCACTGCACGACACCTTTTTATGGAGAACCATATTTCTGATAAACTAGAGAAAATCCTATAACGTTCTCCTTGATCTAACCTTCTTTCACACATGATTTTACTATGGTCCAATGCTTCGTTGAGCTGCAATTGAGTATCAAACAAACAGAACTAACAACTTTTATTCTAAGAGTTATTAAAATTGAGCATTTGTGTCTAAGATAAGGTAAGAGCAGCTAAGATTTGTGTCTTAGATATAGATTATAGGTATCGAATAGTAACGATTCGATTAGGAGCTGTTTTTGTATGGCGAGGCACTAATGTACGTAGCAGCGCGTGCAGCGTGTAGTAGTACAGAGTAACACAATCAGAATCTATTGCAGAGCAGGCGGAGGGTAGGGGGGCGATCAATTTCAGGAAAAAGTTGCTCGTGAAGGTATGACGTCGCTTTAAATCCAATATGGTGGATATACAATAAATAAATACTGACAAATATATCGTGTTTAGTATTAAATGAAAGGTTTTAAAGTGCACAATCCAAATATATTATATATAACTTATTTATATAAAACTAGCTGCACCCGGCAGACGTTATCCTGCCTGTGTATATTTATTTACCTCTGTATATAAAATCACAAATTATTGTATTGCCGTCGATATGATTTTTGCGATCGCTTGAACGGTATAGAAGTTGATGTGCTGCAGTGCCATCTAGTGGCGAGTTACAACAAAGTCGATAGTTCGAAAATATTTTCCGTGCTGAAATACCCTATGTATACCAATTTTTATGGCGATCGGTTGAACGGTATAGAAGTTGAGTTGTGTTGCAGCGCAATCTAATGGCGAGTTACAACAAAGTCAATAGCATAAAAACCTTCTCTATGAAAAAGTACATATATGTGCCAACTTTCATGGTGATCGGTCAAACGGTGTCGAAGTCTATTAACATCAGATATACCAACATCCATTTATATATATATACATAGATTATGCGATACCCTCACTTAAGTTATGAAGTGGGGGCGAGCTGGAGTTACATTGTTGGTACGTCCTGTGCTTTGTCCTCCGCGATGGTTGGCTTACGGCCTCGCCGGACGCAACTCGGTCTTCAGCCTTATTTAGATTACATGAAATACTCGTACATGGTGGGAGCGGAGGGGTAGATTTCCGGGTCGAAGGGTTTTTTAATATATCCGTCCTAGTTGAATATAACTAAAAAAATATTATCACGAGCTCAATAATTTTAGATACGAGTTATCCGAGATTTAATGAAAATTTAGAAAGGTCTTTTACATACTATGGCGTATTCGCACGTCAGTTATAAATACTATTTTAAAGCTTATTAACGTGCGACTACGCCATAATTATGTAAAAGGCCTTCTTCTAAAGAACCTAAAATTTGTTTGAAACTTTTGCGTAGTCGGCTTTTAGTTTTTAAATTTAATTTTTTAATCATCGAAATACAGTGCTGAGACGGTGCAGGTATTAGGTGATAAGGTATTTTTTTTATTTAAGACTATATTTTAGTTAAAAGTACATTTATTTATTCATTATTGCACAAAAGGCGGACTTAATGCTTTGAAGCATTATCTGCCAGTCAACCTTTTTTTTATGTACGAAGGCGGCAGACGATCATACAGTCCACCTGATGGTAAGTGGATACTGTAGCCCATAGACATACATACATGCCAACATTAGTCCAAAATTACAAACGTTGGCACGCCCCCGGATGCGCTGCCTACCTTTGGAGATATAGGAATGGATTTGGAGAACGGATTGGGAAAATGGGGAGGGTTAGGATGGGAATGGGCTCTGGCACATCTCACTCACTACCGAAACACGTAAGTACATTGCGGGAATGCAGTACATTTCAAATGCATTCTATGAGAGAGGGGTAACGTGGCCAGTCGAGTGCGCCCAGCGGCTGTTGGATTGCAGCGTGCACTCTCCCCCTCACCTTTCAGCTTTGCTACCTTTGGCTAGCTTTTTATATTAGTTAGAGTTTGAGAGCGCAATTTATTCGTTATTATTATGATTTATTTTTTCATTACTAAATCAATATATATCGATATATCAATTATGTAGGTTTTGAATGTGAGAATGGAGTCTATTGTAAAGACTATTTTTAGACATGGAGGCTCTTCTAGTTCCATTTAATCTTTGTGACATTCTACGCCACGAGCCTGGCAATATTCCTCGAGTTTATCCATATTCATGACACAATAGGGTGTTTCGAGCATTAATTTATTTGCGTATATCTTGCTGACTCAAAGGTTTTAACTTGTCATCGGTGACTTGTGGCACTCGCCCACATTCGCTTCTCGGTATTGGCTTTGTTCGATTTCTCCATGGTAACCTTAGTTTAAGGCTTTGTCCTGCTAACAGAGCCTTGCGATGCGTTGCGTCGAGCGTTGCGACGCGTCATGCAATTGCAATAATAATCAAATAATCAAAAGCAGCAATTTGTGAGATTATAGACGTCAGCGCAACGGGGGGCGTGCCGAAGATTAATGTTGGCCTGTATCTCGGATGTCTATGGGCGACAGTATCCACTTACCATCAGGTGGACTGTATGCTTGTTTGCCACCTTCTTCTATAAAAAAAATAATGTAAAACTTAAAATCGTTGCTTTCTTTGCCATGTCAAATATTTATTATAATAATTATAGAGGTCAGTCATTATAGGGATTATTAATATTATTTTACTTGTGTTTAAATATTTGTAGGGATGTTCCATAGAGTTCTGTCCGAGTCAACATCGAAAGCTGCAAACATTCTGTGCGAATTTGTTAGTCGCTATCAGAGTCATAGATAAATTAAGATAGACAGATAGACGTAATGTATCTAGATACATAGTGAAATTGTAACTTTTAGGGTACGATACCGCATACCCCCTGGTGTTGCAGGTGTCCATGGGCGGCGGTAACACTTACCATCACGTGAGACCGCGTGCTCGTCCGCCCTCTTCTCCATAAAAAAAAAAAAAACGATGGGGCTGACATACACAACAGTGTAAAAGCCCGTAAATAAAATAAAGAGAAAAAAAATAATTAAATATTCCTTTGCTCAATTGACTATGGTTTTGAACATTACAAGGGCACTTAAGCATCATTGTACAATGAAGTTTAAATAACACTTGAAGTCGAAATCCTCAATTAGTGCAATCGTCTAGTTATGACATAGGGTGTCGAAACTTGGTCTCCAACGGTTGAATAAGCAAACAATGGAAATTCGTCTACGACAAAGTTATTGAAGCAACGTGTGACGTCAAGGCGGGCCTAGGTTTAGAACTAGTCATTTATAAATAACACTTTATCGAAACGTGCAAATTATAAAAGGTCGACCGTCGTACGTGAGGCGCGATTTTAGAACTGAGACCGTCTGATCGATATTGGCGAAACAGCAGCGGACAGCGACAGTAAGTATTTATAGGAAGCGAAGCGAGAATTGAGGCGAACACTATTCATACAAATATTTTATTTTTATAGAAAGGTGGCAAACGATCATACAGTCCACCTGTATGATGCTGGTAAGTGGATACTATCGCTCATAGACATCCGCGATACATGGCAATTAAACAACTTTGAACGGTTTAAATCGCGTATATTTGATATTATTTATATCCCGACGTTTCGAACACTTTGCAGTGGACGTGGTCACGGGTAGTTCAAAAAATTTCAGACGGTAGTCCAAATAATTTCTTAATAACTCAAGTGACAAATAAAATCAATTAGTCACCCCGTGACCACGTCCACTGCAAAGTGTTCGAAACGTCGGGATATAAATAATATCAAATATACGCGATTTAAACCGTTCAAAGTTGTTTAATTGCTATGTATAGTAATCGCGAAAACCTAAGAAAATATTATCCGCGATACATGCTAACATTAGTCCAAAATGACAAACTGTGGCATGCCCCCGGATGCGCTGCCTACCTTTGTTGATGAAAGAATGGATATGTAGAATGGGTCGGGGATGTGGGAAGGGATAGGATGGGAATGGGCTCTGGTATATCTCACTCACTATCGAAACATGTACATACATTGGGGAATGTGATAAAGTGGGAAATGCAGAGCATTTCAAGGTAGTAATTCTGTGAGAGAGAGGTAACAAGGCCAGTCGATTTCTTGCATGCATAATGTAACCATTCATTTTTTCCATAAAACGGGACACCTATCGATTTTTAGGTAATTAAAGGTAGGTATTCACTGTAATTGTCATAGTATTATAATAAGGCGGTTCTGCTAGATACCGCACTTATCGTCCCCCCGGTTTCTCTCTCTAAGGCCCTGAACTCCGGCCGACTGTGCTTCCGCCGGGGTTATACCGTCTCTTCCTCATTTTGGCTCACCGAGGGAGAGACGAGCTCGATGGCCCACACTAAGATTCCCTGTATCGTAGGTCCAGAGACACACAAACACAAAGACACACCCAGACCCGAACAAACATTTGTCTTTAAATAAATGAATGTCCGACCGGGAATCGAACCCGGGACTGTTTGCACAGCAGGTTCACTGCGGGACTGTTCACTACGAACTGAGCTAATTGGTCGTTATTATAAAAAAATATCAGGAAATACGTGTACCGAAAAATTTCAAACAGAAAAAAATAATATGTATATGTGACCATATTTTTTATAATTGATATTCTTCGGAAGAGCAAAGCTTTAAAATATTTAATTGTGATTTTAAATAAGAATGAAATACTTGAAACGGTTTTGGAATATGTTTTTGAATATATACGAGTATATGTTGCCGCTCACGTGACGTTTATGTATGACACTTCCCCACGGTGTTTGGTTTTCCTGTGTATGTGTATGTGTTTAGAAATCAAAGCGGTATGTTTGTATGTGTGAGGTGCATTTTGAATGTTTTGTAAAACTAACTACTGTTTCTTCTATGTGTTATGTTGGCTACTTACGAATGCGAGTTAGCAATTGCTTTTATCCTCTCTTTTTACATATTCAAAGTCTTGTTCAATTCGAAACGTGAGTATTTTAATCATCCTTGTTAGATTATAGAGACTCCCACGAGTCTCACTGGACTCACAGTAATTTATCATCACGTATGATATTCCACATCATGTCATACCATCATCAGCCTACATCTCTCCATTGCTGTATATAGGTATTTTCCAAAGCCCGCCACCACACACTGTCTACTTTTATCGTCCACTGCTGGCCGCCTCACGCACATTGTCTTGTCCACGAGAGACGTATGGCCAATAAATATCACTCTGGCCACGCGGGTTGGTAAATTCAATGGTAGACACTCGTGTGTTTAAAAAAATGACCAGATTTCAAACTAAAAAGTTTGCAATATTCAACCTCTTTATAAGGCACCGACCAACTGAGCTAGTCCAATAATTATGCAGCTATTACGTTATCGTCAAACGTGTATCAATGCGCTATTGTCCATCAAGTACTTCATCTACACAGTTATATAGTCGAATTAATCAAACTAGCAATCATGTTGACAATACGGGTTGATTGTGTATTCTGTTAGTAATTCATTAGTGCAGAGGTACAATTGCAGTAAATGATTCGTACACAAGGAGGGTATAAGGAATACGAACCATAATACCTTCTTCAGCACGCAGTAATTAAAGACTTTTTATTTGATGAGAAATGAGATGACTTTGCGATGAGATCGCGTTCTCTAATAATTGACCTGATCCATACACTTAAAGTCGCAAAGCAACATAAGCGAGCGAGGAGAGAACTATGCTCGTAATTTCTTTACGGGAGAAGATTCGAAAAGAAGAATTAGTAACTCACATTAGTAAGCTGGAAGTGGCAATGGGCATATCTGCCTCTGGATCGACAACCATGTGGGAGTCGAGTTCTTGAATCCAGACTATGTACAGTACCAATTGAACAATACCAAATTTCTTGATGATGAATTAGACGTTAAAACAGTCTTTGCTTCTAGGACTTTTTTGTGTAGCATTTGCAGTGCTACCATCAAGACTTGATTCTCACCAACCACACGTCACGGCAGTGACACGTTGCGTCAAGTAACTCGTGTAAACTTTATCTCCAACCCACATGGTTTAAATATGTATGATGCGGCGAGTAGAGCCAACGGCTGTCAACGGAGACATTCAAAGTCGCACGCTGGGCTATTAGAACGTGAGCTACCCTCAGCTACTTGACCTTGTGAATCAGGCCTACTGTCATTCATGCCCCACGACACTACCAAGCCGCACCCACGATTAGGCACAGTACGTCGTAACCATAGTCCTATCCTATTTCTTGGGGTTTACTTAACCATGGAATTTTTACGTTGTAAGATTTTTAAGAATAGATGGCAGGCGAGCGGGTGGGCCACACGATGGTGGTAGATGGTTAGCCCAACGATGTAAGACTCTTTTTATCTGAGATTGGGATCCGTGTTGCTGCAGAGAAATCAGGCGGAATTTCATTATACGAGTACATTATATAGTAACTTTATTAAAACACATTTCGTTTTATTCATTTATTTAAATTCTAATGAATAAAGAAACATTTTACAAGAGGCGGACTCATTGCCCAGTGACAAATAAAAATATTATACGCCACATAGAAACGTTACAATTTCACTTGATGTTCGAAAGATCAAACAAATATCGAAAACTGTTTCCTTTTGTAAGTACACCAAATATAACTTTAGCAGGACAGCTCTGGCAACTTCTTTACGCCTTCTTTCTAAAATAAAATAGTTATATTTTTATGAAAATGCCCTTTTTTGCCCAAACTGCCTCCCAAAACCCTTCAACCGTTATGAATTTGTGTTAAGAATAATTTTGAAGCGTGACTCCATTAGCATTTTAGTCAGTCGTATTTTTAATTAACTCTATTAAGTGTAGTAATAATTTACACTTTTTTTACCCTTTTTATAGGATGGCAAACTTGTATCTGCGCACGGAAAAATGTAGATCTAACTAAATTTATCCACTATGCATAAACAGCACAATAGTTGTATATACTATTAAAAGTTTGTATATTCTATACGACCTTATCAAAATTTCTTGTTTAGATAGGTAATTTTACTCGTATATTAAACTAGCAATCAATCCGTGAAATAAAAATGAAAATTTCTTTAGAATCTGTCATTCAAACGTGTATGTAATGGCAGTACAGTGCCTGTATTCTCCAATCGAGGACTCGTCTCCCTCGTCGGATATCGATCCTGCGGCATATATGGCCTGCCCTCTGCCACTTCAGCTTCATCCAATTTGTTCATTACGGATTGTGTCCACCAAATAAACTCCGAGCATGGCACTTTCCATCGCTCGCTGAGTGAATTTGAATTTGTTAATACTTCTTTTTTTGATCCAGCAATAGGAAGAGATCATTCTTTATCATTTTTTTTTATAATCTTTTGCTCATATTTTAATTTTGACTTCGAGACCCTACAGACACAATCACTTTTAAATGTTTTGATTTCGATTTCACCGCTCGATTTCTAGTATCTGACCGGCTTCTTCTTTTTCCTTTGGCACTATAACCCTTTGCGAGTCTTGGCCTCCTCCACTGTTATCTTTAAACTGCCTCTAGTTTTTGCATGCTTGCTGGATGCTGTAACCATTCCCATCTGCCTTAGATCCACGCCATCGATCCATCATTTCCTAGGTCTGTCTGCCTCTTGAACTTTAGTGCTGCGGAGTCCGTCTAGGAAACGTTTTTGTTTTTCTATTGCCTGGCATCTCCTCTATGTGACCCGGTGGGCTCACCGGAGCCGTTGTGACTGACAATATCTGACTATCGTTTAGTTATGGACAAGTGCCTCCAATTCGTGATTAATTCTGGTACGATAGCTTCCATCACCGCCTTTAACTGGACCGAAAATTTTGCCAAGGACTGGCTTTTATTAATAGTTAATAATAATATCAATAGCTATTTAATTACATAATTATTTAAAAATAGTCAAATACTACTAAGCTAACTTATGTAAATTAACCCTGCAACCATTATTCTAATGGAAATCTTTAAGGCTGAGGGAGGTATCTCGTATCTGCTGCACCTGCAAATGTAAATTTGTCAGTAAAGGGCTAACGATGGACGTAATGTTTGAGGGTAAACACAATTAAACATGACGTCATTTCCATTTGCCCGCCATTTGGAAAGGCGTGACTTACACTTGCTTTTGTCCGCGACTTACCCTGAAATGTGTCTGTTAAAGAGACTAGTTAATTATTCAATATTATAAGTGATAGATACGGGAACACAATTGAAAGTCGTAACTTGGGTTTGACGTGCTTTATTCGTGTATGAGGGCGCGGAGAACAACTGCGCTTTGCGTTTGAGGGTAGATGTGTATATATGGTTGACATCTACCCTACTTGATATTAATACATATCAATAAGATATCAATAAAAATAAAAAAAATAAAAGTAAGCCGAGATGGTTATGGACAGGTGATACCCGCCGCGCAGGACCAACAACCTAATTGACGTGACAAAATTATTGTAATGGGAAAATAGTTCTGAATTTGTGATGAATATTTGATTTTCGTTTTCCTTTTATGTTTTGTGATGCGGATCCCAAGAAAACATTTTCACCAAAACCTTTCAAGTTTTTATGAAAGAAAATATTTTTCCTCTACAGCGTACTACGCGCGTGTGAACGTCAAAGCAGCACTTCCACGATGGAAAACCTTTGTGGAAACACAAGCAGAAACTAAACAGTATATTATCTTTTCTTATATATTTTGATAAAAGATCTTTATCTATATATAATGTGCTTTATCAAGCACTAGAGATAAATCTCGAAATCAAAACAAATTGCGTTGCTCTGAAAAGAGATTGTTTTTATTAAACCCAATGTGGCAATATACAATTGACATCAATTTATAAGGTGTTCAAATCTTACCTGAAAAGAGAAACAACATTTAATGCTATTGATTCATTGATTCTCTAATTTAATTCTCACTATCTTATTATATTTTGTCATTAGACACAATTGTAAAACCTCGATATAACAATCTTCGATATAAAAAATGACAAGCCCTTCTGTCAAACCTCCATTGGCTCAACCATAGAGTAACCATCGACTGGCTCAAACTCCACAGAGCCACCACTATAGTCAATTAGGAATGAAGTACAAAGATCTTCATTTACATATATATATATATATATATTCATCATTTTCTACTTTTCCCGCCCTGAACTGATTTCACCGCAGAAGTTATTAAACAGCATGTATAGGTCAAGCCCGCTAGTCATGGATGTACATTCTGTCTATTAAACGGGCTATTTTCAAACTTTTAAGCAGACTAGATTTTTTACAGAAATAAGGTGGAAGACGAGAAACCAGTCCACCTGGTGGTAAGTGGTTACTGTCGCTCTGCTACATCCGCGATGCAAGACAACATCAACAATGACAAACGCCCTCCCGGATGCACCTAGGCGGTGCAGATTGCAGATTAAGAGTAGACCATTTAACAGGTCAAACTTGACTGTTATTTTATCGATAAAATTAGAAACTAGTTACAAGCACTACTTGTCAACTGTCACAAGTGCATTATAAATTGTTGGAACTTTAGTTTTATATACCGATTTAAAACTAAAGTTCCAACAATTTATAATGTATTTATAACAATTTATATATACCGATATACATTAACAGTTTAAAGGGGCACTGTTTAGATACGAATATAATAGCCTTCCAGACAACATTCTTTTATGTTGTCTGGAATGTTACATCCTTTCAAAAAGGCAGTCAAAGTGTTTATTTGTAATAATGATTATTTGTAATTATTCGTACATCCATGATTAGCGTGCTTGAACTATACATGTTGTTATTGTATATTTTTAAATGAACTACTTGTAAAATTCTTTTGAGAAAAAAAAAACTTATACCATCATGAAATATATGTCAGAGTGAAATTACAGATGGCGCTAGGGTAATATAAAAATAGCGTCATGCCTCCGGCAACCTAATCTTTGTTCCCAGTCATTACCAGTACCAGGTTATCAGTACTTATGACAATAAAAGCTATGGGTAGTAAGCACTGACATAGCGACCAGCGGAGCGATGACGCGATCAGCTACGTCACTGATTGTCAGGAATAACTGCGACCTTGGTAATTAATATGAATACAACTGGCCAGTATCTTTCGTTTTAAACTTTTTTATTCAGCTTGTATTATAAAGTTTGATCAAAGAGTATCGTTTATGGCCTTCCATTGCCCTTGGCCCGGATTCAAGTTTCATGGTTATAGAGCAACGGTGTTTCACTAGGTAACCATTGAGGATTATTTAGTGTAGAGTTATGAATTAATTTCGCCATCAGCTCAAGTGGCTTGAATTCGTCGTAGTCGAGATGTTCATACACTTGCCCTCCTCTACAGTATATTGTTTAACCCGTTGACACCCGGATACTTTAAAGAAAATTTTAACTATCTATCTTCACATCCTTTCAGATCTTCAGATTATCTTCTCCTTAAAAATCCTGATCATTATTCTTTTTTTTATTCACGTTCATTCACTGTCCAAGCAAATTGTTTATGGAATGCATTACCTTTAATTATAAAGCGTGCTTAATTTCTGGCTAATTTTAAAAGACTCTTGAATCTCGTATCTCGCAAATTAAGAGTTCCCTTTCGCCCAAATTCTCTTCCTTTATCTTTATGTATGTATATGTATATATCAATGCATGTAGGTATCTATATATTTCTGTATGTATCTATGAATGTATATATAGACATTATTTCCTTATTGCACCATCTACCTCTATTTCATGTACTGAATTCTCCTTACCATCCAAAGGTCCATCTACATCTATTTCGTCTACTGAATTTTCCTTACTACTCAAAGGTTGCCTGGAAGAAATCACTTTAGCGATAAGGCCGCCGGTTGTACTTCTAATAACTTGTACTTTGTATTACTCTGTATATTTTTGGTGTATAATAAAAGGTATCTATCTATCTATCTATGTAATATATAATTTTGCACCCCATTATTGGCAAATGTGTCAATCTGGCTCTAAAAGATCACACTGAAAATTTCCGGAACTGGCCACTTACATAAACAATATTTAAAAAGTAATTACAATATTTGAAAATGGAACTCTACGGCCGTAGAATAAAATTTGTTTCATCTAACAGTCATATGTATTTTCATTGTGGCGTCATTTTAAAAATTGCATGTCTGCATTACGATGGATTTAACTCGTGAAAATTTTCGCTGTATGATTTTCTACGATTTTAGATGTAATTTTACAGCTCAGCAGAGCCTCGCTCGCTGCTTTCGGCGATGAAGCACCAAGCAAGAAGACAATTTATAGCTGGTTTGCAGAATTCAAGCGCAGTCGTGTCAATCTTAGTGACGAATATCGTGAAGGTCGCCAATCCACCGCTGTCAACAATAAAAACATCGGTGCTGTGCGCCATATGCGATGGTGGGGACCAAAGCGGTGCGTGTGCAAAATGCCACGAAGCAGATTCTTTTTTTAGAAAAAAGACGTGGCTGTTGCTGCACCATGCACCGATAATCTTGCACCACGACAATGCCAGCTCTCACACGGCCAAACAGACAAACGACTTTTTGAAGGTGTAAAACGTACAATTCATGAGCCATCCTCTATACCAGCTATACTCTAAGTGTGTTCCGCGGAACCCTAGGGTTCCGTGATACCTCTGTCGGGGTTCCGCAAGAATTTAGAAATAAAAAAATCAAAACACCTCTCTCTGGTCGCTCCGCGGCTGTGCGGACTCCGCGGCCGCGCGGAGACAAAACGCTATGAATGTTATTTATTTATTTATTTGTATTTGTATAAGCTTGTGTTACATTAGCTGGTACAATATCTCATAAGTTTGGTCTCAACAATTTTATACTTGTACAACGCGTTCGCTCTAAGTTTGCCGGTCTGTGGAATGCGCGTACCCTCCCCCACGTGACAACAAAACTTATAATGTGTCATAGTTTTACCCAAATATCTAACGTACACAATTTTTATTGTTACAATTAAATAAAAAATTTCGAACGTCATACACTCATACCTATCGCCAGCGGCAAACTTAAAACGAGCGGGTAGTATACTTGTAAGCGCTCAGTCTCTTTGATAAAAGCCGCCTCTGAATTAGACGCTATAGTTGTCAACTAGCGACTTTCGTCTCTAACTTCAAAGGATAAAGTCGATATTGTTTACAACGCTATTTTTAAATTTCTGTTTTTATTTTTGCTTTTTGTTTATCAAAGGTGCCGACTCGAGTATTTTCGAGAATATTTGAGATCGAGTCTAGGACTAAGTATAAAAGCGGCGATCGCGCGTTGGCGTCGTCAGTTGATGATTAGCGTTCGGAGCGATAAGTTACTACCTACTTACAAGCTCGCTAGCGAGAAACTAGTGTTCATTGTTTTACTGCCTGCTGTATTCTGTTGTCTCAGTTTTATACATTTCTTCCCTGTAGGTTCTAAATTTAGTCTCTTATACGCAGTAACGATTGTGCATTATTTAAACCCCACTATCCTGACTTGTAACATTATAAATAAAGAAGAATGGAACGTTGGCTTAAAGGTGTTAAACGTGTTCCAACAACATCTTCTAATGACGCTGAATGTTCAAAAGCAATGCGCGCGGAGAATTTAGCAATCACCGATCCAGAAGATGATGCCACGAGTGCCACGACGTCAAGCTCGACGGTTTCAAAGACGAAAAAAAGGAAGTATGATGAATCTTATATCAGTTTCGGATTTGTTGATTCCAACGGCTCACCTCTCTGCATGCTCTGTAGTAAACTGCTTCCTAATAGTTCCATGGCACCTGCCAAATTGCGTCGACATTTAGAAACCGTACACCCCGAGACTAAAGACAAGAATAAAGAATTTTTTGTTCGCAAAAAAGATCAGTTATTAGAAAGTCAAAAAAATATGATGCATGTAACACAAACTACCAACGAAAAGGCCACGGAGGCATCATACTTAGTTAGCTATCGCATTGCACAAGCAGGTGAAGCGCACACTATCGCTGAGAAATTAATAAAACCATGTGTATTAGACATAACAAAATGTATGCTTGATGAAAAATCTGCAAAGCATCTTTCTACTGTTCCGCTATCAAACGATACTGTTTCACGACGAATCCATGATCTGGCAAGCTACGTCAAACAAGAACTAGTTACACGTCTACAAAATACACGATTCGCTTTGCAAATGGACGAGTCGACTGATGTCGCTGGTTTGGCTATCCTGCTGGTTATTGTGAGATATCCATATAAAAGTTCTTTTGAAGAAGACATGCTTATGTGTTCATCGCTGCTTACAAACACTACCGGGGAAGAAATTTTTAATAAAATAAATATATTTTTTGAAGAACATAATCTCAGTTGGAACAATTGCATTGACATTTGTACAGATGGGGCCAAGGCGATGACA
Source organism: Sesia apiformis (assembly GCA_914767545.1). Lineage (NCBI taxonomy): Eukaryota > Metazoa > Arthropoda > Insecta > Lepidoptera > Sesiidae > Sesia > Sesia apiformis. The sequence goes on along the minus strand of OU611967.1, from coordinate 14,507,267 downwards.
GGTAAAACAGCAGGAGCAGTGTCACGAATGAAAAATAAAGCGCCTAATTGTAGTTCCAGTCATTGTATTCTGCATAGACAAGCACTTGCGATGAAGCAAATGCCGTCTAATCTAAAATTAGTTATGGATGAAGCGGTAAAAATAATTAATTTTATCAAATCACGACCACTACAATCCCGATTGTTCTCATTATTGTGTGAAGATTATGGCAGCAAACATAAAACACTGCTGCTCCATACAGAAGTGCGATGGCTGTCTCGGGGAAAAACTTTAACAAGGCTATTTGAACTTAGAGCCGAGTTACAAATGTTTCTTTCAGCAGATACTTCTTTTAATTTGAAGGACCGTTTGTATGATAAAACTTGGTTGTTCCGATTGTCTTTTATGGCGGATATCTTTCAAAAACTTAACGAATTAAATTTATCGTTGCAAGGTAAACAGACAACAGTGTTTCAGGCCTATAATAAAATAACTGCTTTTAAAAGAAAATTAGATTTTTGGATCATTTGCATTGGTAAGAAAGAAATAGAAAGTTTTACGTTACTCAGTGAGTTTGTTAGCGAAAACGACTCAGAAATGTTTGAAGATAATGTGTTTGAAGAATTGGTCCAATATCTCAGTTCGATGCGCGCATCTTTTGAAAAGTATTTTCCCGAAGAACACAATACAAAAATTAAAGTGAACTCCTGGATTCATAATCCTTTTTTACCCAACTTGGAAAAGCCTGAAAACATGTCAAATGAGATATATGAATCTCTTTTAGAAATGTCATCAGACACAAGTATGGAGTCATTGTTCAAAACGACGCCTCTTAATGATTTTTGGTGCAGAATCCAAGATGAATATGCAATGCTTGGCCAAATGGCTCTGGATATTCTTCTCCCGTTCCCAACTACATATTTGTGCGAAACAGGATTCTCTACCTACGCAGCCACGAAAACAAAATATCGCAATAGACTGGACGCCGAAGCTGATATGAGACTCCAACTTTCTTCCATCAAACCTGATATCAAGCAATTGATGAAAAATAAAAAACAGTTTCATACCTCCCACTAGTTAGATTTTTTCTTTTTTAATGTTTTCTATTATTGTCCTTACCAAGTGGTGAAGTAAATAATAATTAGTAACTGATACATTGTACTTTTATTATGCTGATTAATATAGAATACACTTATAAAAATAATTGTTTTATTGTAGGGTTCCATCAAGTATTTTGCTTCCCAAAAGGGTTCCGTCATTTAAAAAGTTTGAGAACCACTGCTCTATACAGTCCCGACTTGGCACCTTGTGACTTCTTCTTGTTTCCAAAAATTAAGAACCAATCACGCGGTCAGCGATTTTCATCGTCAGAAGAGACTATCGAGGAGTATGAAAATAATCTTTCCGAGGTCACCACGCAGGAGTCGAATAATTGTTATGGAAAATGGTTTGTTCGTATGAAAAAGTATATTGACGCTCACGGAGAATATTTTGAGAAACAATAGATTGATTTTTGGCCATACATTGTAATTTTTTTCTCCTTCATTCCGGAAACTTTCAGTGTGGCCCTCGTATGGTAAGTACCATCTTTAATTATAACGCACATTGCAAATAAATGAATTGAATTGTATTAATGTTTAAATACGAAGTTCTAGCACGTTACCTTTCTCTGGATATACAATAAAAAAAAAACAAATCTTTCAATAATTTCAATCTTTAAGAGTAATTGATTTCAGCATTAAAGTATATCTCAATATTAAGTCTCATTAAAGTTAGCATTATATGTCGCTATTGAAAGCGAAAACACAAGTATTAAACTTTTAAACTGTGGCCTTGAGTAATGGTTGATTTTGACATATCAACTCAGAAATATTCCCGGAAAAATATCAAAAATTGCTAACGCATGAAATTGTTACAAAATGGTCGTCAAAATTACTTTTTATACCTTTTTAGATCCGCTCCATTTGAAATTCAAGCGGCTCTGCGAACATTAAAACTTTTCTTTATCGTTTCGACTCCATTTTTTCGTAATTCTTGTTTTATATCTTTACGCATGGGAGTTGTTTTTTTTGGATACTAGTGATCCGCTCTTGTTTCGCCCGCGTGGCAATTTATACATAACTCATCTGCATTAATTTAGCCTTCTGAAAATGAAACTTATACAACGTAACTAAATAACGCAAATCAAAAACATGTCAACCAATTTAATATATATAAAATCATACTAGCGAAAACTAAATTTATTTTAATTAATAAATGATAAGTTACAAATATAAAAGATTTTGTTGTCCTGTCTAAAACGTTTGTAGTGCTCATCACTCAGACCGGGCGCATGGACGGAGCGCGCGACACGGCTCGTGAATCATGAAAAAAAGCCTATTGTAAAAAATGGTAGAATCCATTATACTCTCGATACTGAAAAACCTATCGAGTTTCTTTGTTATTTCAGTGATACATTGTATACTAGTTTACCATTACTTCATTTCCCAAATGAATTACATTTACTTATATATAAAAATTAGAATAAAAATATTACAGAAACATATCTTTGTTGTAACCAAATATATAATAACCAGACGAACTTCCTTTCAATTTTTATATTTAATTTTAGCAGCGCCCACGATTTCGTTCCTGAAGACTTCAGATTATGTTCCGTTTATTATGCATTAATTATTGTACTTCTGTCCCGTCCGACGTCATGTCATCAGATTAAGATCCCGACTCATCTAATCGCATCCGCTCAACCCATGTTATCCCGTCCCAACCTTACTCTCATATATCATCTAATTGGATTCAATCTCCATAACATACAATTTCATCAGCTGGTGTCTCTCCACAGCTCTCTCAAAGATTATAGCTGATGGATAACTACAACAATGTCGCAATAATGTCTAAAGATAAAAATGTATCATGATCGAATATCGAATATGGTAAACATGTATCGAAGGCCACGTGGCATACGTTCATCGAATGATACGTGAATGATATGAAGCTAATGAATGATACCAGTGTTGCCAGCAACGCAGGGCCTAATGTCGCCATTTTTCACAGCTTAAGTAGCCTAATGTAGCCGAATTTCAGCTGCGGTAGCCTAAAGTAGCCCAAACGCCAAAATATCGATAAGAATAAAATAAAAATATACTAGTTTATATCAATTTATTTATACCTACTTTAAAAAACACTAGAACCTTATATGTAGCTTAAATTATAGAACAGTATTCTTAGGGCGTCCGCTACGTTAGACGTGTGTGTACCCGCGCCGTGCACCCACGCGCGGGCTTGTTTCTTCAAATCAATAGCGTAAATCAATAGCGTTGCTACGTCACATTTGCAGAAACAGACACGCGCGTGGGTGCTCGCGGTTTCCACTCCATGCAGCGGATACCTAAAATAATACTAAAATTTAAAATAAATTAAGCAGAATCAAATTAATTTATTAAAAATTAATAAATCAACTCGATTCTGCTTCGTCTGCTGCTAGCAATGCTAAGGCATCAACAAGACTTTCGTCGTCAACGTCATCAGTGGCAGCTGTTGTTGTTGTAGCTGCTGTGCTAGTACTGGCGCAAGCTCCGCTGGAGACGAACATTTTTCTGCCAGCATGTAAACTAACCATGTGATTACTTGGTTGAAAGCTGTTGCAGCAATTACTTCTTACATTCATATGGGTACGAATTCTAAGAATGGCGATCAGCATGGGTAGTTGCATTCGGTTCCTTAATTTTGTCTTTATCGTAGCCATCACACTGAAAATTCTTTCAACTACGGCATTACTCAAAGGTAATGAAAGAGAACGTAAGGAAAACTCCGCTAAATCTTTGAACATGGGATTCCCTCCTGCATTCTGCATTTTCAACACCTGTACTCAAAAATTTACAATATTATTTTGAGAAGCTGTACCAATTATTTCCTCGATGCGCATTGTACTTAATACGCGCCATTGGTTCATAATAGCTTCCCGGTCAATATTGGGTTCACCCAACTGCCAGGGAAAATCTTCAATGTTGGGTCTGCTGGTTGAAAGACACACGTGGCTTGGTGACAAGAGTTCAATTTTTTCCACCACTGACACATTAAGTGGTAGCCTGTCAACTAATTCCCTTACTAAACGCACTAGGAAAGCAGTGCATCGCTGTTTGACTTCTTTGGCTTTGTTGGCAGAAACAGTCTCTTTTGCAAGTAAATCATTGAACTTTTCTCCAAAATCGATTGAGTTCAGTGGAAGTAACTAATTTTCAAATGATGCTTCGGCTTTTTCTAAAGCTCGCTTAACGGCTGCTATATCTGCTTCATGAAGCATTGTTAATGAGGCGTTTTCAGATAGACTTCGACCTCTAAGGAATACTGGTTTGAAAACACGTCTAGCAGTGGAAATAAGAAGAATCCGAAGGTCGTTGTATATTTTTGTGATATTTGCATCACTTGCTTGAAATATAACATTTACGTTTGTTACTTCTTTTAATATCGGAGACAGAAACAACAAATATAATAAATTTGTGTCATCATTATACATGCCAGCAAGCTCCCTTGCTGTATAACATCTCTCTCCTGATGATTTCACCATATTAAAGTGAGTTTTTAGCTCAAGCCACTGGTTAATGTTTGTATTAACAGCTGCATAAAACGCCAACCATCTGGTTGTGGATAGTTGAGTTAGTTTCAAGGGTTTTTTGCCATCATTAATAGTTTCAAATAAGGTCTGATAGACTTTCATTCGCAGTGGACTGTGGGCAAACCAATTTCTGGTTTCTCTAAGTAAATATTCCAGAGAACACGGTAATTCAGTGCAAGCTTTGGATGCACATAAACTAAGAGAGTGGCACACACACTTCAATAGCTGTAAATGGGGTATATCTGCTTGCAAAAGAGTGAAAAGGGAATGATGTTTGCCACAGAGGTTACTTGCTCCATCAGTTCCTATTGCAATTATATTTTGAAGATTTAAACCCATTTTTGACAAAAAGTTCTTGAATGATTTATAAAGGGCATCAGCTGTTGCTTCGAACACTTCTTGAAAGCCTAAAAAATCAACAACAATTTTTTCCAGTTTTGAATTGTAATATCGGATGCAATATGCCATGTACTTTTCTGTTGTCACATCGGTGGATTCATCCAGTATTATAGAATAACTTTGGTTACCAACTTCTTCTAAAAGTTCTTTAAGCATGGCTGGTTCCAGGACATTCTTTATAATGGCAGAACACTTTGTTCTATGTAATCGAATGTTTTCAAGAGGACTTCCTGTCCCAAAGGTTTTTAACACTTCTGTCAGATGATCAATACTGCGGATGGAGCTATGAGCAGCGATATAAGCAGAAATTTTTATGTCCATTTCTTTTTCTTTTGAACTGTCACTAGCTAAAGAGTAGCCAAATGATGTAAGCTTGGGTTGCTTTTTTGAAAACCTCAATTCCTTGTCTCTATGTCTTTTAGTTTTCATGTGCTTTTCCAAATCGGTTTTGTGCGCACGGAGTGGTGTGATACATAATTTACAAAACGCCTCACCTTTACCATTATCCGTCATTTCAACAGGTGCTCGAGTAAGCCAATCTGTAAAAGAAATATGCGAAATAAAATAAATAACCTACCTCACTGGACAAGTGCGAGTTAGTTGGTGATCATATTTCTTGACAGTTGTCTAGGTGATCAGCCTGCCTACTACATCCTAATCGGACTGGGACAAATCTAAAAAAATATTGTCCCATGCGGGACTCGAACCCGCGCGCGACCCCTGCGTTATGTCCAGAAGTGTTAATCCCTAGACAACAGCAGTCGTCATACCTACCTACATAGGTATCATAAAAGCAATTATTTGTTCGTACTCGATGCTCTCTCTATTAGTTTTACTTACTTTTAAATACTGGTATTTTTTCCCATTCATCGCGATAATATTTCACATATTTTCCGTGTTTTCCCATGTTTTTGTCACAGAAATAATGCCTTGGAATTGAATTTTGGAACTAATTTAATATGATCATGCACTTACGAAGAAGTCACAAAGCGAAAGTGACAAAAATTAACCCGAATTTACGCGAACTATTTAGTCAGTATAATATAGATAATTGTGGTAGTCATTAACAGCAAAATGAATACATATCACTTTATTGTATACTGAATTTGGTTACATAATAGTTGTATACAAATTTGGGGTATTTCCCGAAACTAACCAACCATAAACAAATAGTGAGGCCCTCTTTTTTCTTAATGTCACAGACCTTTTACATTTGCGTAGGCGTTGCTTTTTTCTTCAGCTCATTAGTGATTCGGTTAATTTAAATACCTTGTCCCTGCTGCCATCAATTCTGACGATTATAAGTAGCCTAATAGGCGACCAGTCGCCTTTCAGATTTTTTCGTCGCCGATTCTCGTCCTGAGTAGCCTAAATGGCGATAAATCGCCTACGTTGGCAACAGTGAATGATACGTTGCATCGTTTATTTTCAATACAAGGAACAAGTGTGAGCTTGTACACCGCGTGCCGTAGCAGCACTACGTCGTAGTGGCTCTACGCCGTAGCATACGGTATACGTAGCATTGAGTTCCCACCAAAAAAGTCCCATATAAGCAGTTATTATAGTATGAAACTTTTTGGTGGGAACTCGAGAAGTAAGAGTAGTTTTCGTTTGATTAATGTACAAATTAGGTATTGTAGGTTTTGTGGTTTAATAGTGATAATTTTTTAAACTTCAAAGTGCCCTAGTGTTCGCGCATAATGTTTGTGATAATCAAATAAAAGCATAAGACTGCATGTTTCTTGGGCTTCCTAGGAGTTCATCTTTGTTCTCAGTAAACCTATTATCACTTTACTGAGCGATTCCGAACTTGTTTCGACGTGACTGGACATGGACTAGATGTGTTTCGAGTTGTTTTGACTTTAGTTACGAAGAAAACTTGACCCTGGTAAAATGTGGTGATTGCACCATAGCCATTTACAAAAAGAATAAAACTGCTTGCATTAGGTTTTATAACTCATATGGTAAATGTATTTATAAATTATTAACGTTTATTGCGTTTTAAGTAATACACTTACTTAAATTAATTATTACAATTAATTAAATTGTATACATGAATTAAATCACTTCCAATTATACGTATCTTTGCGTTTAAAAAAAATCTACATCTATGATTACTTCACAATAGTTTAAGAAAACAAGAATAATATTCTGAATATTATAGGCAGGGTTCATATACATAGAGTTCACATTTCAAACTTTAATAACAGCATACTGTATCGATATCTTTTATCATACCGTTAGTCCAAGTATAATCATTGTAAAACCTCTCATTAATTTTTAAATCATTTCTCTAAATTCGAGACAAGTTATTATTACAATAGACTGACACGTTTCTCATTAAACTTTGTTTCACCCTCATCTCGCGTGCGTCTATTTATTAACTTAGAGAAGGAAAAAGGAACAAGACAAATTATTTTATCAAAACTTTTTTGCGGTTGACATGCAAATTTTTTCACTGTAATTTAATCCTGGGCAAGTTGTTTTATTACAAATCATAAACGTCAAAAAACGAACTGTATGTCTGTACACCAATCAGATTTGACTAGACTTCAGCGTACAGAGCAGTGGAACACTGCAACCGGGGCACACTGGTGTGCCGTGAGACGGTGCTAAGTGTAACCTGAATCACCCGGAAGGGAGGTGTAACTAAGGCGTAGGTGTAGGTGAGGTTGTAGCGTGACGAATTTTCAGCGGTCTTACACACTTTTTCACCTATTCAATGTTTTTTCTTTAATTTGTATATTTTTTGTATATCTTTGTATATTTTTTGTAATTTGTATATCTGTATATTTTTAATTATATTATTAGTTCAGGTGTGCTGCAAGTGAAAAAGGTTGCGGAGCACTGGTATAGAGTATGAAACACAGATACATCTTATACAGCAAACAATATTTGATGAAAATCCTATAACTACTGATATTTTCTTCGCTTTATATGTGTGTATGGGTGTACCTATATATTTATATTGTACATATTATTATGTATTTACAATTGTATACTTATATTGAATTATTATTTAATCTTCTCTAAGTCATTGATTGACAACACTCCACTAAATAACTCTTTACTCCACTAGATAACTAGATACTCTTTTCTATATAAAAAGTAGTTATGTTTTATTAAATGAGTTTAGTTCTGCGAACATGAGTGTTAACGAACCACAAATAACGTGTTTAACTACCTTACCAGAGATAGTGGGTCGTCAACATTACATTTTACGGTTTACATTTCACGATTTGTAACAAAAGTGGATAATTATAAAGGTTAATGGTCTGTCAGAACTGAGCAAATAAAAAGTGTTTTTATGTACAGAAATAAAGCTAGAATTTTATTATTGTAAATCTAAAATTACTGAGTTCTTCGCATTAGCGCACACATACAAGGTGGTACAAACGATCGAGCTCTCCGGAGGGAAAAGTACCTTAAATACTGTAGATAATAAATTTGATTTAAAGGAAATTTTCTTTTCTTTTAAAAAATAGGAGAAATCTTATTAATTAATTATAATAAAAAATATAATCTTCTCGCAAGTCAAGCTTGTTAGTATTTTTTGTAGTTTAAAGCTGAAGTTTCAAATTAAGAACAAAACATTAATCAGATCATTTCGATACTGATCACAGATTTAAAAAAAATAAATGTCGTGAGAATTTCAGCTACATAATAAATTATAATAATTCCTTGGATAAATGGATTGTTTAATTATTATCTTTGCACGTGATCTTATTAGATGAAAGATATGTGATAGGTTTGAAAATAGAACATTTGGATTTGGAACTGGAATAGAATGTGTACGAATTTAAAACGAATTAATGTATAGACTCATAATTTTATATTATTTATAACCAGCTGTACCCGGCCACGCGTTGCTGTGGCTGCCCAACAGATGGCGCTTACCCTGTTTTTGGGTAAAAATCATGTTTTTACCCTGTGATATGTATATAAAAACACGCACGTATTCGAATGCAACGTTGTGTCAAAATTTCAAAGCAATCGGTGAAGAACTTTCGGAGATTTAAGATTTTGAACAAGCGAACGTATACATTTGTATTTATATCGATTATTATTATTTTTACACATGTTCAACATTATATAAATTTAATAGTACATTCTGAAATTTGAACAATGTTACGTAAATTGCATGCCAACAGCGTGCAACGGTGTAGCGGTGCAGAGACACTGGCAAGTTGCAGTGATTCTAGGTATTTGTATTTACTACAATATCCACCTGTAGCTGTAAATAAATAATAACTAAGTTTGAAGTTTGGATGTTTCTTTATTATTTTATCCGCCTTGTAGTTTGATTACATTACTAATTTATTGAATTACTTTGTACATATCAACTCATTAGTTAAGTAACGTTTAGTTAGAGTAAATTACTAATATTGTTAGAAAATTATATTTTGGACTTTTAATCTGTGTTGTTTTCGTTTTTTTAATGAAATAAAGTTTTCTTTCGTATTAATAGTCACGGGTGGATGAACCACGCTCAAGTGATCAATTAAAGAAAGTAAGAAAAATTATGAAAATATTTTCATGGACTCCGTAAAATCTTCCGTATATTTCTGACCATACAAGTCATAAATACAATATCGAGAGTAGGTATACACCGGCTTCGAAAACATTCTTTATTCACATAGTCGTTCCAATACGGCCCGCGGTGCTTGCTATCGGTACATGAATTTTACATAACATCCATGAACATCTGAGAACTCCTGTATATGTATATTTATACTATTTCTGTATATATTTATTTAGTCACTTATTTAATTTTTAAGGGACATTTTAAGGACTTTTGGCGGGAACCCGAGAAGTAAAGTTGAATTTGTGTTTAATTATTGTAAAAATTATATATTGGGGGATTCGTGGTTTAATAGCGACGATTTATGAAACTTCAAAGCGCCTAGTATTAGTGCGTAATGTTTGAGATAACTAAATAAAAGCGCGAGACTACACCTTTCGTGTTCTTCCAAGGAGTCTAACTCTGTCCTCAGTCAAACTACTATAACTTTACCGAGCAACTCCTACTTCGATGGAACTGGACTTTGACGTCATAAAAACAATTCTGTATTATTATTTGCTGTGGATTAACGGCTATGCCAGTGTCCAAATGAATTATAAGGTAATAATAATAAGGGATGTTATAGACATGTTAAAAATATTAGCAACTAGCTGTTGCCCACGACTTCGTCCGCGTGGACTTTAGTTTATAAACACCATCTTTATGGACGTGATTCTTTAAATTGATATAACTTTTTTATTTATGAACTGATTGAAATAAAACAAACACTAAATTTTAAGTGAAGCTTACCACAATACATTAGTGAAAACCGAACCCAAATCGGTTAAGCCGTTTCTAAGATTAGCGCGCACAAACGCACGGACAAACAGACAAAAATTCTAACAATCATTGTTTTGGGTTCTATTGCGTTGATAAAGGCCCCCAATAATAGATTTTCTCATATATCTTCCATGTACAGACAGCGATCAGTTACATTTTTATTATATGTATAGATATAGCGAAAAAAAATGAGTAGACTATTTAAAATCTCTAAAAATATGCAGCTATATATACAAAGAATGAAGGCCTTATATGTTAGTGTAAAAGTCTGAGCAATGGTGAATTCCCACACTTTTTCAGTAATATTCCAAGATTTACCAAGCAGTAACGATATAAAACCTCATGCAATATGCTGGTAAAATTTTATATCTCCGACGTATTACTTTCTCCAAAAATGTGCTTTCACTGGTGCCTTTTATTTTCAGGAGGGCATGGTAAATATTCGCGTTTTGGACATGTTTTAACAGAAAAGATCAGATAAACGCAAAAATTATAAAAGTTATATCAAAAATGTTTCCGCGCGTCACGGCCTGTTATCGGAATGTCCAGTCGGTCCACTATGTCCATTGTTCCAATGTCCCATTCCTTGAATGTCCTATTACATTCGTTTTAATCCAGGATATAATCCATAAATAGCAGCATTATCTTCGAATTTCAGATATACGTGCTCTCTTTACGGCGTGTTAGTAAATAAGGGTAGATATAAAGGTAGAACAAATTGAGGGTAGTAAAGGATATTTATTACCTATATTGGTACACGCGAACGATGATAGCCTCATAATGTATGAATAGGCGGGTAGTACAATATATCAATTTGTATTTATTTTCGGCTATTGTACTCTTTATTGTACACGAATACATGTTGCAAGAAGACAATTTAAATGAGTAAAACAGAAAAGTGCAACAGGCGGCCTTATCGCCAAAGCGATCTCTTCCAGGCAACCTTTGAGTGTTAAGAAGACGACAAATCATCATCATCATCATCATCATCATCTCAGCCCTTGGACGTCCACTGCTGGACATAGGCCTCCCCCAAGACGACAAATAACAATATCAAATAAAGGTAGATTAATTGCAGTTTTTCACTTATATCAAATACAATTACAGTCAATGAGTTCTCATTAGGCGGAAGGAAATAAAAAATCACGTTTTTGTCTGTTGCCAAACAATAGAGTCTGTGGCGCTCAAGAGTTTACACGCTAAGTAAACACTAATAAGCCTTAAACCTTAAGCGTTTTAGACTCCACCTTTTAACTTTAAGGGTTTAAGACCATCAAACGTTAAAAAGTTGAACTGTAACGCTCACGAGCGTTTAACGCTGTGATGTTAACGGTCAGTCAGCGCTCGAGCGTCGAGCGATCACATTTGTAACATCATTATTGCTGCGGTTCCAACAAAACTGAAAAACGTGAGCTACTTCTATACTAATCTATAATATCTATATTAATATAATAAAGAGAGAGTGCGAATTATGTGTGTATGTGGAGGGTAATCTCCGGAATCACTGCACCTATTTGAAAAATTCTTTTACCATTTGAAAGGTACATTATTCCAGATGGACATAGGCTATATATTATGTGCAAATTAGCTAAAGTTATGATGATGAACCGAAGCGAAGCGAGGGCGGCTCGCTAGTCCAACTATAAACGAGTGACGAGACGCGAGTTCACAGTTCGACCGATAAAGCTAACTGCGTGACGTATTTATGTCGCTAGGCGACGAACCACTGAAGCGAGCGACAGCGACGAGCTAGAAGCCACTCACTTAGTTCGACCCCTCCGAGCCCGCACACTAATTGACACTACTAGTTGACGGTCACATTGCAGGCGATTGTTACTAAGCGACTAATTGTTACTTGTGCTTTTGGTTCCCCAATCGGCGGGCAAAAAAACTAGAGCGAGCATCCTCGCTCGCAATGAGACCGTTGAATTATAATTTCTATTATAATTATATCTTTCAATTTATTTACTCTTTTGCACTATATTGTACAGTTCTCTATCAGTCGACCATTGGTTAAATGTGAAAAGATAAAGCGGGTGCAAAAGAAATTAAACAGTAAAGCTTAATTCATCGGAATAAATAATAATAATATAATAATACATTGATAATTTACTTATACTATAAAATAGAAATAGAGCCAATATTCAGTATTTAAAGAAGCACAAAAGAACTTACAAGAAATCCAGCTGCAGGTGAATCAAATCTACATTGATAACGAAATTAAAAATGCAATATTAAAGAAGCAAATTAACACATGGAAAAATAAACCTCTACATGGACAGTTTCCGAGAGATGTGTTAGAAAAGGTAAACATAAATAAGGAATACTCGCTTAGGTCGTTCAAAAAGCAACCGCTGACTCCTACAATACAAGCATCCATATTTGTTATACAAGACCAAGCAGTTACCACTAGACAATATGAGAGAGACATCCTAAATAGACCGGTCGACGGTAAATGACGACTATGCCTAACAAAAGATGAAACAATACAACATATTACATCTGGGTGTGAGAAACTGGCTGGTACTTATTACACTAAAGGCCATAACAACATAGTACAATGTATTTGGTGGACACAAAATAAAAAAAAAAATTGAGGTCTCAAATTGCTGGTGGAAGGAAATTTAAAAGCAGCCGACAGTAAAGGAAAACGGAAGTGCTAAGTGGGGGAGATACCGGTGCAAACTGATGTAACAGTGGCTCACAATAGACTGGATATCATAAAATAGAAAATAAAACTTATCTCTTTGATATCACAACTCCCTCGGATTATAACATAGGTTCAAAAGAAATAGAAAAGCTTAGTAAATACCACTTACTCGAAACTAGAAATATCTAGATTATGGAACACACAAACAGTAATAATTCCCATAGTAATAGGCGCAACCGGCGTGATTGCTAAAAGTTGAATCAGGTATTGTGGCATGCTGGAATCAAAAATAAATAGCCACATCCTACATCCACAATGACAATAGTTTCAAAAGTTTTGAGTGAAGAAATTGGGAGAGCCGAACCTTCTCTTCCTTGAGGGACTCAGGGTGGTAGGAACGGAAAATACCGATCCAAGAGGTCGAGAATCCAAAAATACAAAATGAAATATATTCAAACACATATGAAAGATACACATACTGCAAAATAGATATTAAATATATAGACCATACATATGAATAAGATAATCATATAATACTTATAATACATACATACATCAATATAGAGAAAAAAGGAGATAAATACCATTTAGCTGTGTAGATTTCGGAGGTAGTGTCTCAATCGTCGTCTCGTAGAATTTATACGTGTCTTGGGGGATAAAATAGTTCATCGGTCATCATTTCTCGTTCTTGGTGGGACCGCAGCCTTATAAACTGTTTTGGATTTCTTCTATCTAGGGCCATAGACAAGAGTCAACATATGACTGACGGCGTTTACTTTACATTCGTATTCGCTCCAGTAACATTTTGTGAACTGTGCTCACCTACATTTTCCCTTTTTCTTTAAAGGGATTGGGTAAATAGTATTTTGAAACGTTCTGTTTTCGTATGCCGTCCTCGGTAAAGGGTTTCTTTGTATTGAGTTATCCGTGTCTTGTGTTCTCTGTAAAGGGTGTGCCCTTTCAAAAGATTGTAGGCTAAAGTTAACATGTGAATGTGAAGCCCGTTATTGAACAGAATCTTTAGCTTGTATTGATTTTTAGTACCCGTCGATATATTTGATATTTCTTAAATGAAAAATATTTTTTTAAGAATGATCAATAGCAATCACAATAAATTAAGTACAGCAGATTTCAAGCATGCGATGAACCACACACGCATACGCATAACCATTTACTTTACACGTTGCCCAAACAACACATAAGATCCCACACACACCACACACTATAGTCACTATAATTGTATTAAGTGTTTTGTATAATATTGGGTCGAAATTATTAAAACTTAGTTTTTTTTATATAAATAAGGCGGCAGATGATAAGCAGCAGTCCACCTGATGGTAAGTGAATACTACCGTCCATAGACATCCACGAAACATGCCAACATCATTCCAGAATGACAAATGTTGGCACGCCCCCGGTTGCGCTGCCTACCTTTGCGAATTAAGGAATGGATTGGGAAAATGGGGATGGAGAGGATGGGATGGGAATGGGCCCTGGCATATCTTATTCACTACCAAAACACGTACGTACATTGGGGAAACACGATAAAGTAGGAAATGCAGTACATTTCTGTGAGAGAGAGGTAACATGGCCAGTCGAGTGCGCCCAGCTGCTGTGGGAATGCAGCATGCTTCTCCCCCTACCAAGTAACACTGTTATCCTATTATTGTAGCCGTGAACTTTATAAATGAATAAAAATAAAATAAAATATTTTTTATAGAATGCTAGCACAATATGCAATTTGGAATACAAGCTTTGAAAGTTGAGGACCAAGTCGATAAACTGAATTAAAAAAAAGGTTTAACTATTAATATACTCTACCGGAAACGGGAGCATTATTGCAACTTTAAAAGTAGAGAACCTCATCTCATTAAAATAATACTTGTTAAACAAGCAATTTAAAACCCTTTTATATCTAAAGTTGAATTTTATAAAGTTTGGTAACATGCTCTGAAGTAATTTAAACTTTTTATAATTTATCAGCCTCCTCCACATTTTCTTTGTAGACTTCTTTACTTTACTAAAGGAACGGAAAAGAGATTTCTCTTTTCTTTGTTCCGACACCGTATGTACATCGGGCCGTAACCGTAACCAGCCCTTTTATGGTCCGCTGCTAGACGTACATCTCTCATGCACATTGTCTTGTGCATGAGAGATGTGTAGCCTTAAGACGCCACGCTGGCCAACATTGTTGCCAGCGTGGCTTGGCTAGAAGTTACGTTGGTATGACTGAAAAGTTACATTTTTAAATTGAAAGTTACGGAGTAGTAATTTTTCAAATGAATTATTAAATATTTTTTTTTAAAATGAATATTACTTAACAAAGCCGATATTTATATAAATAAAAGAAGTTTTTATGAATTTATACAGTTTTTATTTATTTTCAATTAGATTTTCTTATAATAATAAAATAAATAATTATTAATATTTTTGAGCTACAACACAGGTGAACTTTAGCGAAACTCAACCATTGTGAACTTTCAACCATTTGTAATCTGAAATTATAATAATTATAATCTGAAATTAATTAATGTTATTCATACTTGAAAAAATAGGCTCCAACAGAATCAATACCAATACAACAGTTCAGTGATTATTAAAGTTCTTACCAACCTATTTTTATTGATTGCAGACTGTCTTTTTGTTGATATCTGCTGTCTATTCTTTACTTGTTCTTCATGAATGTGAAATATTTATTATTGATAATCACAATAAATATTATAACTGAAAATAAAAGAAATAGGATTACGTACATTGTTCATTGAAATGTGAGAGAAAGGATGGATATACTATGATGTTATAAATCTATACTAATATTATACAATAAAGAGGTAAAGTTGTGCGTTTGTTTGTGGTTATGTTGGGGGTAATCTCTGGAACTACTGAACCGATTACAAAAATTCTTTCACAAATAGGAAGCTACATTATCCGTGTCTAATATAGGCTATATATTATTTGGAAATTATGAAAAAAAAACTCTTATAAACCGAAGCGAAGCGAGGGCAGGTCGCTAGTATGTTATAATTGTTTGTAAAATGTACATAAATATCTATAGTGTATGCTAACATCGTATTGTCGGCGTCATCTCTTTTAATGGAAATAATTAAAGCGGGAGTTATGAATTTTCAAATGCGGAAATTATCCTGACAATTTAAACTCATTTCATTAACGAGTTCTAAAAAACCTACAACTTTCTAAAAAAGTTACATAAATATGTTTCAAAACTTTTTTTACGTACAAGTTACATGGAATCATGAAAACTTACGTAAAATGTACATAATGTAACCTTCTGGCGCCACAGTTGACCAAGCGGGTTGACGAGTCCAGAGATCAGAGGTGGTGTACTTCCTTAGAGCCTGTGGTAGCGACTTTGTTATCTCTTAGTCGCCTTTTGCGACATCCTCGAGAAGAGATGGCGTAGCGCCATTATAAAACCGTTATTTATTAATTAAACGTTTAATATTTATTAAAATTTATTTACCCATTTTGTTTTCCTCGTCGTATCGGCTGGGTTACGTCATAAAAATAATTAATTAATTATTCTTATGGTTACACTAAGCATTTTCAAATTATTAAGGTACGCGAATAACATTTTTGTTCACAATTAGACGTGTCCATATCCAGGACACCTGAAAATAAAATTAATAATTTTGTCTATAAGTTATTTGTTAATAAACCCATATCCTTAAAAATAAGTTAACTTTTACCCCGTTACTAAAAAAATATAATTTTAAAAACCTTATATATTATAACATGTTGTTCCTAATGACCTTTACTGTCGCCCTCTAAAAGGAGGTCTACCTACCGGTCGTCCTGTGTTGTTGCTTAAAACGCCATAAAACCAAAAAACAAACAGAAACGTACATTTTCAAGTCCGAATATTTTCTCGTATATTTCCTCGTGAACGCGGAATAAATCTTTTCAGCAATACCTCTGGTTTTCCTTGCGCCGTTTGTTAGATACTTACCGGTTTTATGGCAAACGCAATTTCAGTAATACGATTTGGAAGGAAAATATTACTTTGGGACGTAAGGCATCATAATTGATTTAGTCTGCAGATTTATTTTTGCTAGTGTTGTTTCGTGAATTTTATTTCAGAGACATTTCAAAATAACCTTCCCATTGCAGAAAACATTCGTATCCACAACATCAACCAATTTCATAGATTAATATATCTAAACCTTGAAACTGAATGCGACCAATGACCAATTTAAAAGTACGGTGACCACGAATGCGGCGGCTGACCACACGGTCAGTAAGTCGAACCCACGTGACCTACTTTAATTGACCGATAAAACCATAGAGTCGTATATTTATTTATTTTTTAACCCTTTCCGTATGAATGGGTATACAATAAACTGTGATATCACCATTATTTAAGGTACAATAAAGTCTACTTATTTACTTAATTTCTTAAATTTAAACTGATTTAACCAGTTTATAACACGAAAGTGTTGAACGAAAAATTCCAGCAGAAACAAGTTGAAAATCCGCACTCCGGTTAACAAAGTGTCAGCCTGTCCGCTCTGGTACTAATTAAGGACGTGAAACTTTGTCTCGCTGTGAATTTTATTCAGTGGTTTTGTACGACTTTTTTATTTTAAACCGTAACAATGCTGCTTGGAAATGAGGTGGGTTTGGGTGCAGTGGAATGGAATGGGTTGAAGCAACTGTCGCTATCGAAACTCACTTGGATAGGGAGGATGCAAAAAATATACTGCATTTTCTACTTCATGCTTTTCCCCTAATTATTATTTATCTAAATCTAAAATATACATAATATATAATATACACGTGACGATCGAAATGCACTTACTTCCCATGTTTTTCGCTGTAAATAAATGAGTTGAATTTGATTGACAACAAAATCTTAAAATCATTTTTTTTTTATTGGCTTGTCCCAATAGGATCACTAATATAAAAGTAAATTTTTGAAGGTCGATAGATTAAAATACACTACAGTGTGCATGTGCTGTGTATACAGCTGTGTATTCAGATGCACAGCTATATTTCATGTTAAAAGAATTCCTATTAGTGGAGTGCCGTAAGACATAAAAATCGAAAAATCTCGGAACCCGGCTCCACTGAATGGATTTATGTAAAACCTTTTCGATTGCATTGTTAAAAGCTTAAACAAAAAACCTTTTACCCATCAAAATTTGTCGCTTTCAATTACAACAATTAATTGAAAAATGAAGAGAATATCAAGAAAAAATATTTAGCAGTAAAGATTTTAATTTTATACACAATATTTGTATTTGTATAATATTTGTATGGTATTTTTAATATTAATTTATAATTTTGCAGCTAAAAATAACAAATTTACAATAATAAAATAAAATATAATAAGGGAAATCGCTCGAAATCGTATACATTTCGGACCAAAGATAGAAAAAATAGATAAAATATACATTATTAATAAAAATAAGACGAGATTTTTAGAAAAAAATAAATATTTATTATTGCATTATTAAATCGAAAATTTTTAACTCAATTATCCACATTATGGTCGTCGTCGACAACCTCATTAGTTTGGATGGTAGGTGAAGGATTAGTACAGCTATTGCCATTGCATTCTAAGCAAGCTACAGTGCAATTTAATCCACTTTTCCTGCACCTACAAGATGCTCCACATCCTGTTCTGCATGTGCAAAAAATCATTTTCAGTAAATTTTGCGGAGCTGGTAGCTGCGTCGTTGTTTCTGGTATCAGTATTCCGCATTCATATTTCCAACCCCATTCTTCTGGTGATATTTCTCTTCCGAGCCATGTTTGAATGTGCAGGTATACTCTTTTGAAGTGCCCAAAAGCTGCATCTGGAGTAGGCGCCAAAGATGACGGTTTAAGGCTGCTATTTTTAGCGGTTGCTTTTATGAAAGAGTTATACCTTAGTGTATTTATATCTTTTATTTTATGAGAGGCAGCGTATAAAACCAGAGTGCATGTAACACCAGCGTTAAAAATGTCATTACCATCTTCGCATTCATTTTCAAAAACTATTGCAGCATTTTGCAAGTCCGGGCGTTTCTCAAAATTTTGTTGCAAATACATTTTTTCCCGGTTGGAAAAAAGCAGACGTCGTGTGACAGCCAGTGAAGGCATATAAGAAAAGGATATGCTGTTTACACTTTAGTAATGTTGTTTCCAAGCTTCTAGAACACTTTTTATGGTATTTTGCCTTTGGTTGGTTTTCGAAAATATATTTCTCGATCTGTTGGTGAGAGCGCAGTCAGTAAGACTGGAACATCCACATCCTCGGAAACTACAATAATGTTTTCGGATTGCAAATTAATCGCGGTTTCAATTATTAACCTATCGGCATCAGCTTCTGCTTGACAAGATTTTTTTTTTTTTTTATAGTGAAGAGGGCGGACGAGCATGCGGTCTCACGTGATGGTAAGTGTTACCGCCGCCCATGGACACCTGCAACACCAGGGGGTATGCGGGCGCGCCGCCGACCTTGCAAAATCCTATTCACAGCTCTCTTGAAGAACCCCGTGTCGTAGTTTTTCGTTTTGTTTCGTAGCATATCTATAAGTCTATCTATTGATTAATATACTCGTATTTTTGTGTGCATGATGAACGAACATAGACAAATTCGCGAGTATTTAAATACTGATCAAGCAATCCATCCGCTCTTTCTGCAGAAGCAGGCTTTCAGCGTTGATAATCCTCTAGTTACTTTTATCATTTCCTCTAGATCGGAGCTCGATCGCGACCTAGATCCGATTTTGTCACAAATCAGGCAATTATTATCTTCATAATTATCACTATTCGATGATTCATCCATTTTGATACGAGGCTGTAAAGACAAATATTAATAACTAACGTTTATATCATTATTGAATTAAACTGTAATGCTTACAACCGCAACATTATACCTTTTAGCATGAATGTATTGCAAAATATACGATTGGGTGTTCAGAATACCTTTTAAGCGTGTGACATAATTAAGAAAAAAGCTTGTAACAAATACTTACTGTGTATGCCATTATTTTCAAAGTTTCTCCAGCAGAATGATGTTCAGTAATTAACTGCACAATAATAAATATACATACATTTAAAATAATCAAAAACCAGAAATATTTTTCTCGAAACGCACAAAGACAGTGTTTAGCCTAGCTAGTTGCAACGTGTACTATTCTGTTGCGGGCGACACCGAACATCTGCCGTTGTCCCTTCTATATCCCTTTCCCTACTGACCTTTATTCTTGAGGCCCCAAGAACAGGTTGTCCTATGTAAATTTTGAGTTTATAATAGAAAATGAATGAAAACTCCGAAAAAATATACTTTAGTAATTAAATAATGAAAAGCGGCAATAATAAATGGGTAAACATTTTAGTATTTAGTGTTAAAAACACATTCCAAAAGGTTTTACAAAAATTCGTTCAGTGGACCCGGGTTCCGAGGTATAAACCTTACGGCACTCCACATATATCGATGCGGCAATGTCTACGTCGACGTAGCAATTCTGCGACGTAGCACGTTGGTATCCTACGACGAAGCATCGTAGCAATTCTACGACGGAGTATCGTAGCAGCTTTCGTAGCATCTTTTATGAGGGCTGTTTTCATATTCCTTTATCTTAATCTTTTATTATTCATACGTAGACAACCTTTGGTGGCCCTTTATAGCGAAGTGACATTTTATCAAAATGTTTACATGATTTATAAATATAATATAAGACAAATCTACACATGAGCAGTGATAGACTAGGGATATCTCCACTCACATTAGTATGATCATGAGTTCAAATCTTCGGCCGTACCACGTAGTTTCTCTATAGATACGGATTTTAAAAAAATGTTATTAACTAGGGTAGGCCTTTGTCCTGCAGTGGAATCTGCACATCTACACAAAATGCCAGCAGAATGAGAGTAGCGGATTGGGATAATGGGTGGTAATGAGACTCCCTTCCCATTCTTCCTAAGCGTCTCGCTTCCAACAATTACATCTAACGCATCTAATAGCTACATAAAAACAAAATATTTTCAAACTTAAAACCGAACTCTAACAAGAATTTGCAATTCTAATTTCAACCCAGCAATAAACAGCAATAACGGAACTCTTGAATGGTTGGTCTGGGAATACTCCTAAATCCACAGTAATAATCATAATTTTATACATTTTTACGGAGGGAAGCTTAATTTTACAAATAAATAATTCAGGGAAGCAAAATCTTTTATACAAAATAATATTTCATTTGGGAATCGCTTCGCAAACGAATCAATTATTTATTCTTTGATAAACATAAAATTTAAACTTACTATAGCGGTTGAACATTATAAATACGGATTATGTGCACGGATTACTCACGTTTTATTTTGTCGCGTGTTCTGTTTGTTTCCATGTGATAGTATAACTAGTGTGAAAAACAGATTCGTCTACCAACAGTAGTGTTGTAAAATTGAGCGCTGAGCACACGACGCTCGAGTGCTAATTGAGCGCTAATGAATCTTTAAGACTGATGCGTTAAACGTCTGTGAGCCTTATACTCGTAGTCCAAATTTTACCGTTTACTGACCTATAATATTAAAAGCTTGAATCCAAAACGGTTAACATTAAGTTTCTTAATGTTCATTAGCGAACTCTTAGCGCTCATTTCAACAACACTAGTCAATAGTAACAGCATTTTGCCCCAACGACGCAGTATCAGTGACCACGGCTCATGTAACTGGACTGAGACGAGGATTATACAAAACAATTAAAAATCGTGTATTAAAGACAATGTTTTACTTACTTTTCGTACGTGCGAAAAAAAGAACATTAATCTAAAATTAAATTACTTTACACTACAGTGTAAAGTAAACTAAAGTGTATATACACTACATTTTTACTATTTACATACATAACATACATATATTTCCATTGATCTTTTCATTTCTTTTTCATTCCTTTTGCTTCTCCCTTTCCAAGAAAAGGAGTGGTGTTATATTTCCTCTCCTGAAGATTGGCAGGAAGTCAATGCCATGTAAGTGTTAAGTAAGTAAATATAAATATTAATAAAAATTATTTACGCCTTATTCCTATCACATAGTTTTCGCCAAGTGACAACCCTGAGAGCCCACTACAGCCAGCCGCTAGTTTCCGGTGGTTGATCAAAGGGCGGATGTGAGTGCTAACGAGACACTATCAACGGCTCAGATGGACACTTCGCTGTGTGAATTTTGATCACTATCAAAGGTTGCTTTGATGAGAAAGTATTTTTGAAAATACTAACGATGTAAATTGGTATTTGTTGAAATTTAAAGTAATCTCCCCGTTGCACTTTTGCATTTTGGAAATAAAATCACTTTTTATACTTAATATATGTTTTATGTAAAGTATTATTTATATAACACGTAAAGAATTGAAATTGATTCTGCCGTCCCTATTAGATTTATTTCACATACAGACACGACTTCCATATTAGACAGAATATATAGTAATATTCTCAAATGATTGTGATTATTATTCCAAATTAATTAGCATACATGACAATACCGTAGTATGAATGAGATTCACATACAGTGGGGTAAAGTTAAATATTCAATTAGTAGGTAATTTTTTCCCTACCTTCGTGAGCAAGTTTTAAACATTCCATAGAGTTAACAACAGCAGAGTGTTCGCATTCTTAATTTACAATTTAAGTTTCTTTAACGAGTGTCTTTGAGTCGTGACGTTCTAGAAAATACAAGTTAAGAGACACTACTAAAATATATAAATAGTTAATAATACCTATTAAGTTAATTATAATACTTTTTGATATTTGTACTTAACATTGGTACGTCCTCGAGGGCAAAACAGCGGTACAATAATTTGAATGTCATATGTAGTTACCTGTTTTAAGCAAATAAATTTAATTTGAATGTGGAACACAAATAAAAAAAGGAGAATAGGAATAATTAAATCATAAGATGTAAAAAGCGACCAGTGCGCAAGTGCAATATTGTAACCGGGTTTTGTACGTGTGAGTGGAGTGGCAAGAATTGTGACCGCCACGCGAGAAGTCCGGATTAGTTTATAATTATAAAAACCGAAATACCCTCCACCCACAGATATGTTAATATTTATAATAACTATTTAAGGAATGGAGGGAATGTGCAATGCCAAGATAAACTATTGCACCAAGCAACCGATGTATCTACGAGTATGTTAAGGTCTGTAAACGTTGAAATGTATAATAAA
Organism: Sesia apiformis; assembly: GCA_914767545.1. Lineage (NCBI taxonomy): Eukaryota > Metazoa > Arthropoda > Insecta > Lepidoptera > Sesiidae > Sesia > Sesia apiformis. The sequence goes on along the minus strand of OU611967.1, from coordinate 14,484,118 downwards.
AAAAAGATGTTTTACTTAGTGGTCGTCTATGAATATTTATATATCTAAATCTATATGTCGTCTATGTTAGCTATGTAGGTATATTTTATATATCTAATTATATGTATAATCTACACATATCAAGTTCGTAGTTTCAACCTTCAACGTCAAGTTTCAACCACAAGTGAGCCTGTAACTAAGGCTTTGATGTTACTTTGAAGCACTACAAGAAGTCGCTGGCAACTTCTCCGATATAACCTCGACATTTCAAAGCCTTTGAAGTTTAGATTTGCCTTAGCAACATTTCATGGAGACTACAAGATACCGTATTTTGCTATACTATTTCCGTATTTTGTTTATTTATTATTAATATGTAGATATATTTATATATATTAATGTAAATATAGATATTTTTTTACTTGTTTTCACGCTTAGTGTTATATGTATGTATATATATTTTTTTAATATTGACTTAGCTTTATACATCCGTGTATGTATGCAATAAAGTATAAATAAATAAATATATTATATTACTTCAGAAATATTTTTTTTGTAGGAGATGATTTTAAATGGAGAAATAGTGTTCATGGGCAGCAAAACACACTGAATGGGCAGCAAATTGTTGGCAGCAAATTTAAAGTAACCCACCTTTAAAATTACTGCCATCGATTTGTTGCCCACTCAATATTTTTTGGTGTTCATTTTATGATTATTATTTATTTATTTTTTATAGAAAAGGGCGGCAGACGAGCGTACAGTCCACCTGATGGTAAGTGGATACTGTCGTCCATAGACATCCGCAATACACGCCAACATCAGTCCAGAATGACAAACGTTGGCACGCCCCCGGATGCTCTACCCACCTTTGCAGATTAAGGAATGGATTAGAAAAATGGGAATGGACTCTGGCATATCTCACTCACTACCGAAACACGTACGTACATTGGGGAAATATGATAAAGTAGGAAATGCAGTACATTTCAAGGTAATCTTCTGTGAGAGAGGCGTAACATGGCCAGTCGAGTGCCCCCAGCGACTGTGGGAATGCAGCATGCACTCTCCCCATACCATTTCGAGCCTTTTGCCTTTTGAGATTACTCAGAAAACAGATAGACGCATCCTTTATATATGCGGAGATACCTATCTATCAAATTCTGGCAATGTATTTAAAGTCTAAATCTATTAGATTTCAACTTGTCAATGCTTCCCAACCATTAATAGAGGGAGTCAATTTACCGAAGGCAATTTAGGTCTATTGGTATTTGAATAGTCATATTAATACGAATATTGCATCCACTTGTTACATCAACCTATAACGTCTGACTACATTGAGAGAAAATCTGTGACATGTTTAAATTAAAAGTTAATTTAATTAATACAAAACATATATTATTAATACGATACAAATAAATGAATGACAATAAATGAAATATACAAATAAATGAAATTTTGATAGTACAAATCGAATTAACAGAATGGATAAGACATTTTTTTTTAAATATTTCATTTTAAAAATTCGATGTTAGAACATTTTTCTATTTAACGAGAATTTTAAAACGAAATTCTAAATTGGATAATATTAACAGAAGTCAAAAAAATCTATACCGATAATAAAATTTCTTTGCACAGAAAAGTGACATTTTACGTTGAATTTCCAATATAATTTAATCGTACTGTTTCTAATTTGTAATACGTAAGCAGCGCATTCGAGATTACTTTCGTCATTTTACAATGATGTCAACATAATTATAAACTTTTACATTTTCACGTTTTGCGTGCACAGTGCATTTTGCTTAAAATCCCTTTTAAATGGGTAATATAATCAATGGCGACATTAGATTTCTCGTATAGGCCCAGAAATACACACAGAAATGAAGTTGTAGCGACACAGTGTTCGACACACGGCGATATGCTATTTTATTTGTGTTAGTTTTTCATAGTAGAGCTTATTCAGTATAGTTTTTTGTGCATTCTGTGTTTTGTCCTCGGCGGTCGCCAATCATCTCCCAAACTCCCAACTAAGCAGTTCTGTTTAATGTATTTTGTGTATTTATGTGTTTAACAAATATGATAATTTAGATATTTATAAACATTAAATTTAATTTATATTCATAAACATTCATTTAATTTATAAACATTCTGATATAATGCGAAAATAATAATACACAACAACACTTTCTATAATCTATTCAAATCGGAATTTGTTTTTAAATTATATTTGTAATCGGAATCGGAGCTGGCCAAGCCGACGGCATTAGCCATTACCCATTAGCCTAACTGAAACTGAAATAGTAATAATTGATCTAACAAAGTACATCGTAGTCGGATGATTAAATCCAAACACTATTCCTGTCAATAAAACTTTTATATCGCTACCACTGAATTTTATACATCGCAAGACTTTTATAAGCTTTCCTAAGTTTTATCCGGAATAAAAGAAATCTCATTTTGCGAAGTTCTATTTTGCAACTTCAAGCCATTTCGTTCGAACGACATAACTATTTCAATAATAGCTCGTACCAATGTAAAAAAGATAATCCGCTGAAATTGCGCTTTAATTCTTGTATCTTTCTTTATTTACGGTTTATATAAGGCGGGAAATATAGCGTGAGACGTCCACCGGCGAGGCGGACTAACGACTTGAAGAAAGTCGCCAGTAGTTAGTAGTGACAGGATGAAAAGAACATAAGACCGCGTGTGGTGACAGTCTTTGGGAGAGACCTATATCCTATGCAATATGCGATAAAGACCTATATAGAGTAGGGATGTTCCAAATATAATATTTCAATAATATTGGAATTTTCGTATTCAGTTTGGCGAATACTCACCAATTTTCAAGTATTCATAATTGTATTCACTATTTTCTATACGAATATTCGATTACAAAAACAACAGTAATAACCGAATCTCTATAACATAATACTTTAAGAATCAATGTTTATTTGAAAGCCATTTACGTACCTAACTTTAAATGGAACTAAATATCACTTACTAATAGACCATATAATTCTTGTTAACTTTAAATTGAACTAAAAATACTTACTAATTGACTATAAATTACTTGTTAACTTTAAATTGAACTAAAAAATACTTACTAATTGACTAGAAATTACATGTTAACTTTAAATTGAACTAAAAAAATACTTACTAATTGACTAGAAATTACTTATTAACTTTAAATTGAACTAAAATTTCCTTACTAATTGTCTATAAAATTACTTGTTAACTTTATATTGAACTAAAAATTACTTCCTAATTGACTGTAAAATTACTTGTTAACTCTAAATTGAACTAAAAGTTACTTACTAATTTTCTATTAAATTACTTGTTAACTTGAAAGTGAACTAAAATACTTACTAATTTACTAGAAATTAGTTGTTAACATTAAATTGAACTAAAAATGACTTGTTAACTTTATATTGAACTAAAAATTACTTACTAATTGACTATATAATTACTTGTTAACTCTAAATTAATTGGCTTGTACTTAAACGAACAGTAAAAAATACAAAACGGACATCAATTAATCATCAATTAAACAAACTAGTTTTGAATAACTGAAATACATGATTTTTAATTACCTACTAAAAATGTCAACACAATGTCCTTAATCTTTATTGTCACCAGATAATCAAAATCTAATCCACCTTTAAATTTACTGCCATCGATTTGCTGCCACTTTCAGTATTTCTGCTCCTTAATTAATTATTTCTCTTGTATAAATGCGCGTGTTAGGTACTACGTACGGCACGTGTATATTCGCGAATGATATTTTCTTTCATCAGGAAACATGCATAATTTCGAGCCATGGACAGACAGGCTGATGCTATAGTATGGTATGGTACGCTTTAAGATCCGTTTTATTCTTCTCATATGTTGCTGACCTATGCATCTTTGTATTAAACGTGCATTGCATAGGTAATTTTAGTGAGCTCACAAAGTGCGCTGACCACGCTCAGTGTACGTGCGCGGACTAAACCCACAGCTACCAGAACATGCGTCGCAAATTAACATTAACTAACTAACAGTAAGTTATCGCCCGGCGGAATTAACTTGTCGGTTCACTACGTGACCACGTACTTAAGTGGTTTAAGGTGTTTTCACATTTTAAGTACGCGACATGTTCGCGTAGTACCCGTACGTACTATTTTCTGTTTCCTCTTACGGGAGACAAACGTCGGGACGTTTGTCTCGATTATACCAATCACGAAGTTGGATGAAACTGATAAAAAAACAATACTAATTATTTAATTATGTATTTTTTTGTAATTATTATTAATTATTTTAACCATATAAACTCGAGTCGCATGTGCCGCTAGTGTCGCTGGATACATACTTTTCAGGTGGGCCTGAAAGGAAGCTTTGAAAAGAAATATAACTACTACAAAACAGAAATATAATCCATCTACTTATTTGGACGTGCGTAGGTTTTGTTAATGACTGCATTTACACAAGGGAACGGCCGAAAATAAATTTAACACTCCAGTTGTGTACTGAAATTGTATCCACCAACACTAATCGCCCACACTTAGTTTGCAGTATGAATTTTAAATTGCCAAGTATCTAAGAATTGCCAGCTGAGGTTTTTCCGATATACCGCGACATGAGGCTCTCAAGTGAGCTGTGAACAGGATTATGGTCGGTCGGCAGAACGCCCGCAAGTCTCCTGATGTTGCAGGTGTCCACGGGCGGCGGCGACCACTTACAATTATAAATATTTAGAATAATTCTATTTTTAAATTTCAGTCGTTTTGGATTACCTAAATCATGTTTAGTTTTCTTTATCCCAAGGCTGCCTGGAAGAGATCGCCTTAGTGATAAGGTCGCTTATTGTACTTTGTCATCATAAATGAAACGCGAAAATCTCAAATGTTGCTTATATTTATAAGTTATTACATGTCTAATAATCATTTATAAGCATTTTCCACACAACGCTCACATTGTGAGTGTTGTGTGCCGCAACTTTCCGGAATATGAAAACCAAATGCGGGTAGTTGATGAAACTGCTCGCAATTCTCGACGTGAACTAACCGCCTTTTCAGTCAGCTCGTGACCTTGGTTGGTGCAACCCAACCGAAAAGTAGAGTAAAATAAATAAGGTAAACATTCGGGTTGAGACCGTTTAAATAAATTAAAAAAATATATTATTTATTATTAATCTTGTACATAAAATATAGAAAACACGGTACACAAAAATCGTCATCATTTTCAAACTCAGAGATTTTATCAATAATCGGTTGTATTACGAGAATCACTTTTGGAATCAGCGTATCGTGGATAATGAATATTTCGTGTTCCAATTTGCGAAGTCATTGGACTTTGAAATTCGCAATACACGCTGATATGGTTCCAATATTTGTGACGTTATTTCAATAAAAGTACCTTATCGCTCAGGTCTTATTTGGTGATTTTCTAACTTAAAATTTCGTTGTTTCAATTAAGTAATTTGTTTGTAATTTTTAAGATGAAATAATAAAATTCATTTCAATGACCTCCATTCGAGGACTCCTCTACCCCTGCGGCAAATGTGACTTGCCAATAGGGGATTATTCCACTTTGTGCACCTGGGTGATTAGAGTCCACTGATTAGTGCCCCATGATCACCCAATGATAAATCACTAGGGTGAATAAAGTCTATACGATATTATTTACTTTTTATGTATCTATTATTTAGATACAAATTCAATACACACAAAATGATTAAAGTGCTGGTAAATGAAAAGTCAGTTATTATATAGATTGTTTAACACTTATTAACAATAATGAACACTTAATGAACAATTCAATAATCGTCTGTCACCTTCTTTCTATAGAAAAAAAAGTCTTGGATAAAAACCGCACAGTCATAATTTTTATGAAAAATAACTCTGTGAAAAGTTTTATGAAAGTAACAATAAATGTACATATATGAGTGTACATTCTTACGCAGTTTGTTGTTGGACTTTTAACCTTTTGACTCTCCCAGATCTTCAGTTTATTGTTCACTTGTTCATTATTATAGTCAATACAATTGACCATTTATTTTTTGTTTAAAACTTTACCGGTGGCTACCAAACGGCGGGCGGATTAAACAATCTATACAATAACTGTATTTTTTAATTGTAAGTGAATAATTTTATTTATATATTTATACATAAAAAGTAAATAAAATCGAGTAGACTTCAATCACCCAGGTGCACAAAGTGAAATAACTCGCCCATTGCTACTTAAGCATGCTGATTCTATAATTAATAGAAACCTTATGGGGTTACACAGCACTCTCAATTATAAAAAAAATCTTTGATGCCTACAGCAATAATAATAATAAATAATAAAAATAATAACGTTAAACAACTTTCAATCAAACTTTTTTTGTTTTATATTTAAGTTTTTAATTAAACTGAAAGTTACAATAGTGCCGTTTATTATTTTGGTTCATATATAAGTTTTTCAATTATTTCTAGATATATTTCTTATCTAGTTTTTACATTGAAAGCACCGTTACGTCAAAAATATTGCAGTTATTTAAAAAAAAGGAAAAGTACGTCCTTGGTAGTTTTTTACCGCTAAATGACAGTTTGAGTCGAAAGTCGGTCAAAATGGCCGCCATTCAATTGCCACAATTATAGGGCCGTATTGCTACATCTCTGTATTTTGGTTGATCGAAGTAAACACCTAGTTATGTATATTTTATGCCACGATGTCGTATACTGAAATAAAGAAAGAAAAACAAGAACAGCATAACTCAATTATTATCCACTTAGAGTAATGGAAGTACTTTCAACGCGCTTGTATTTTATTTTCATTAAGCTAAGTGCCGCGAAACACGCTGTAAAAATAAAATGACAAGGTTTTCCATGTAATTTTAACGGAAGAGATGACAGACTGACACATCCTGTCTTACAGTGACAGCTTGACACATTCTGTCTTACAGTGACAGCTTCCTCATGTGCCACTAATTTATGTCACATAGCTTTTTAAAGAGATTTCTAATTATAGTTCGTATGTCTTTTTTTTTTATGAACGAAGGTGGCAGACGAGCATACAGTCCACGTGGTGGTAAGTGGATACTGTCGCCCATAGACATCCGCGATACATGCCAACATTAGTCCAACATGAGAAACGTTGGCACGACCCCGGATGCGCTGATTACCTTTGGAGATTTAGGGATGGATTTGGAGAAAGGGTTGGGAAAATGGGGAGGGATAGGATGGGAATGGGCTCTGGCACATCTCACTCACTACCGAAACACGTACGTACATTAGGGAAATAAGATAAAGTGGGAAATGCAGTACATTTCAAGGTAGTGTTCCTTGAGAGAGGGGTAACGTGGCCAGTCGAGCGCGCCCAGCGGCTGTTGGATTGCAGCGTGCACTCTCCCCCTCAATTTTCAATTATTAGTAATGTAGTGTAACCAGCCCTTTTTACGTCCACTTTTGGGCACACTGTCTTCCGTATGAGGGATGCATAGCCTTAAAACGGCACGCTGCATGGCCAAATGGGTTGGCGAGTCCACCCGTTTAGATAAGAGTTGGTGCAGTTCAGGTGCAGCGACTTTATTGCCTTTTACGACAGCCACAGGAAGACATAGGGTGACGTTGTTCTATATCCAGCCGACACCACACAGCACCGCATATCCGTATGTTTTTGTTACAGAAAAAAAGCGGCAGACGTGCATACAGTCCACCTGATGGTGAGTGAATACTGTAGCCCATGGACATCTGCGATACATGCCAATAGCACGCACGACCGGTGACTCTTAAAAGGCCACAAGGCCACAAGAATTTAGACCTACACGATGTTGAGGCAATCAAGGTTTTTTAGCCGGTAGGAGTCCGGCACTACCTGGTACCACCTAGACTAGCCTAGCTAGACTAGATGGTGACCATGCAGGGATTACCTTGATTGTCTTTCCTAACAAAAAAAAAAAGGCAATAGCACGCTCCCGGATGCGCTGCCTACCTTTGCAGATTAAGGAATGGATTGGGAGGAAGGTTTGGAAAAATGGGGTCGTCGTAATAGATAGACGTAAAAAAATTTATGTTTGGAGAAGTTTGCACTAATAACTTTGGGTTTATAATTATCATTTTTTCAGCCTTTTTCACGCCCCATTGCAGAACGCAGACCTCCGCTAGAAAATCACTAGGAAAATTAGGGCCATATACCATCATACAGGCTTAGTGCGGATTGATGGATACACAGGCTCCAGATTTCTTTTTTATTATAGAACATGTGAGGTAGTGATAATTTTCTAAAAGTTTGTATTAGAAATTCAATGGCACGGGCCGAGAATGCATGCGATCCTCGGTTGCGATCAGATCCGATGTAATAAAATTTTTCCTACATCTTACAAAGCGGCCATCTTTGTAAGATGTGGGAAAATACTACAGAGAAGTATACCATTGTACTTGTAATATCTCTTCACCTGTAATTATCACAATGAATTAATAAATGACTAAATGCCATTATACCATTATATTAGTCTTATATGTAAATAAAAAAGTTATGTGGATATCCAATAGTAACGGTACAATTAGCAGCGTTGAGTAGTACAGAGTAACAAAGTCAGAGACAATTTAAAAAATAATACTTTTTTTGGGGAATATATCAAGTTTAGAAAAATGTCGTAGAACAAAATTTGTTAGTTTGTAATGATAGAAATTATGTGTTAAGAAGGTTAGGAGAAGTTTTTAGTTTAGTTGGTATTTGTTATTTAACGCTGTATATGTAAATCCGTCCCTGTACAATATTACACAATGGAAATACCCGTATCACAAGTTTAGAATTCACGTTTGTTTCGGACACCTAATCTAAAATTGTTCGTGTGTAAATACCAAATGAGCATACAGTTAGACAGTTGAAATATGAATGTTCGTACTAAATCTCTAAACCACTTATCTCTAAACAACGCAATACAAAATCTAGAACAAATCAACTAATTTATAATATACTAGCTGCACCCTGCAGACGAGGGCGTATGGAGGGGGTAAAAATCTTACGTGACGTTACATTTTCTCTCGAATCACATCTCGTAAAGGAACTTCGTTCTAAAAAAATGTTTTATCTAAAAGGTTCGTAGCGCTCATTACTCAGTACAGATTAATAACCGGGCGCCAAGCCGGCGCGAGGGCGCGGCACGTTGAATTCAACTGCGCATATATAAAAAAATATATTAGAAGTGAACAGTAAAATGTGATAAAAAAAAACCTATTGTAAAAACTGGGAGAGTCAATTCTACTCTAAATACTGAATTCCTTCTCCTTTCTCGTTTTGCGTTATTTCAGTGACATATTGTATACGAGCAAACCCGCTGGTAAAAGCCAGTGTTGTTTAAATGGAACAACTGTTTAAATAGCAGTAAATCCAATTAACAAAACATTCATAAAGTCTTGCACTGCCCAGTTTCTAACTGAAAGCCCTTTTGCAACTACATTCTGCATATTGGCGACCCCTATTTTGCATCTGAAAATTATTCTATACGAATAACACACGTTACGCAAATTGTAACCTTAAAGCCAAACTTTAGAGTGCAGTTCTGAGCGCATTGGAAACCGTTTCAGCTTTTGCGTTATTCAGTGACATGTTGTTGCTGGATTACCCCTCGACACTGAATTTAACATCAAAACATTTCTTCGACCAGGTACGAAACTGGATTCCCGGATCGTACTCTTATGTCATACAAGATATTAACAATAATATTTTTTTCGTACAGGTAAGATCCTGCAAACAATACTTCTGATATTACCTGCAAATACATCAAGGTAAGTTATAGTATACAGTTCCTTATTATTTTGAAGAAGTCGGTAGCTTTTATATTCCTAATACGAGTTTCTCTTTTCATATTAAATATGAAAAAAGAAAACAACATGATACCTTTCTTTGTGGATTCTTGCACGAGTAAAATGAATATGAAAACTGAGCAGTAACGACAGTCAACAGTAGCTATTCTTCTTACATTTGAAATATTGTTACAATCATATTCGCTTTATTCCATTCTAGAAGAAGATTCTAGGTCCTTCAAGAAAGCTGTGAATAGGATTTTGCAAGGTCGGCGGCGCGCCCGCATACCCCCTGGTGTTGCTGGTGTCCATGGGCGGCGGTAACACTTACCATCACGTGAGACCACTTGCTCGTCCGCCCTCTTCTCTATAAAAAAAAAAAAAATTCTTTGCCCTCTCAAGTTCACAACCTCTAAGGGCTACGTAGTCGCTTAAATGTGTATTATAAATTATAACAGGTTCACATCGCAACTGGATATTCAATACCTCCAGAAATATGGTATACATTCATTGACAAAATTACCCTTGCTCAATAAATGCTAAGGCACGGAAATGCCTTAAAATCTAATGTGAATTTGTAACAATTGTTCTACACAACTACGAGTATGCATAAATCTGTATGCTAAACAAGTTGAACGTATTTTTAATAACAAAATATTATTTTACTTTTTAAAAAAAATACTCTTTAATCTTATGTAATAATGTCTTGTAAAATATTTTGCGTTTGGTTTAAAAATGTATATAACCCTAAAAACAATCAAAAGTGGTTATGACAAGCGTTTTATTATTTTCCATCAAAAATTATCATTATTGTAACCATATCATTATGTCTTTCGTCAATACCTTACTATAATTATGTACTTTTAGCTTTATGTACAGTCACTATATAATTCAATGATATCACGTCTCAGCTGTATCAAACATGACAGAATTATAACACGGCTAAAGAATAAAAGATAGTGGCTCAACAATTATTCCAATTATTGCAACCGTATTTGGTTTAGTTACGTTAGTCACTAAATCACAAATAATTGAATAAACTCTTCATCGAGTCTGTAGCAAGCAAAAGTCAGTGATTTATGGATCATTCTGAAGATTCGTTCAAAGATATTTTGCTAATAGCACCGAGTTGCGCTACTATTAGCTTTATTTGCTGTTTTACGATTATTAGTTGCCAAAGTTATGAACCTGTTTTATTGGAAAAACTGATCTTCCCCATATTTATGGGTAATATAAACGTTTAATAAAACGGAGTATAAGTTAATAATTAGTCCGGGGTTATAAAAGATAAGTCTTACAAATACAGGGTGGATGGACGTAAAATATTGTGTATTAATTTTAATGAAATATGTACTTTGAAAGCTAATATTTAAGTTTTTTTTATAGAAAAAAGGCGGCAGACGAGCATACAGTCCACATGGTAGTAAGTGGGTAGCCCATGGACATCCGCGATACATGTCAACATCAGTTCAGAATGACACACGTTGGCACGCTCCCGGATGCGCTGCCTACCTTCAGAGATGTAGTAATGGATTTGGAGAAAGGGTTGGGAAAATGGCATATCTCACTCACTACCGAAACTCGTACATCAATTGGAGAATAAGATAAAATGTGATATGGAGTACATTTCAAGGTAGTCCTCTGTGAGAGAGGGGTAACGAGGCCAGTCGAATGCACCCAGCGGTCGTTGGATTGCAGCGTGCACCCTCCCCTCATTTTCATTTCAATATTGCAAGACATCCCAAAAATAAATATGTACGTACAAATTATATGTCGTTGGATAGAGGTCGTAAGACTTTACAACACTATTTTTCTAAAACGTATGAAAAATCGAAGGTGGCTAAGGGATAACAAAGAGACTTCCACAAGCCTGAGAAACTACACCAGCTCTAAAAGAATGGTCTCGCCAATCCGCTTGGCCACAGTCGCGTTTTTATGGCCATACATCCCTCATGCCCGAGGAGGCCCTCAGGCAGCAGTGGAGTCCAGTAGTGGATACCAAAAGGGCTGGTTGCATTGCATTGCATGGAAAATATGAAATCTACCTTTCGAATGATCTTTTTTCTAAATTCACTCTTTAATCTCCAAAGCTTCAAAGGCATATCTGGAGGCATGGCAACATTCAACTAAAGTTGGCATATCATATCACCGATGTCCACGTGGGCGACAGACTTATTACTTTTTTTAAAACACAGCTATTGCTTTGATTTTGAAAAAGAAAAAGAAAATAATGTTCTACATTTCGCATCCCCTATCCTATACCCTCCAATATACGGAATCACTCCGTGTTTCCGTATAGTAAGTGAGATATGCCAAAATCCATTTCCCATCTCATTCCATTTTATCCTTTGGGGAAAATTTCTCGCACCGTTATATACGCACTTCCTATGTACCATTTACCAACCTCTTTTTTCCTTCCTTTCATCTTTTCAATGTCGACTAAAACCAATATTAAAGTACTCAAGTATAAAATATAAACAAACGAGCGATCAGGTCGTTACCAGAAACTACAACAATCCGGACTAATTTCAAATTCGATTGGCCCTGTTTATTCGAGAAACGTGTATTTTCAATTTTCAACGTTACACGGTTATACCTCGAAGCAAAACATAGGGAAATTGAGTTTTGCTGTTTTGTTAGGGCGAGGGACAAATAAATAAGAGCGGGGAGGATTTAATTAAAGGTCGCAACGTGTCGGTACCAATGGGAGATTTATTCAAATATAAATTCAAATTCTTTTATAGAACTAACATAGTCTATAAAATAGAACTAATATAGAACTAACAATAACTGGAAAATTGTTGTTATGTCCGTCACGTTTACACACAATGGTCGATAAAATAACGCGAAAGCTGAAAACAGGTTATTCAATACTGAAAACAGAATCGATTCTACCAAATTTTACAACAGGCCTTTTTCTCGTAACTTATTTGTCCATTTCAAGCATCTGTACGCGCAGTTACACAATGAATGTGGTGCGCTGTCGTCACGTCGCACAGTGGGACAGAACCGTGCGTACCGTCTCAAAAATCTGTAACTTTTTTGTTGATTGAAGTAAATCGCTGAAATTTGGTATGTAGTGTCTCCAGAGTACATACAATCCAATAATGAATGTATCATTGTCAAATGTTTAATAAATAATATAAAATAAAATAAAACAAAATAAAAATGTATTATTTTAATATTAAACCATGGTTTGGTTAACTTATTGAATTATTATATAATTTTACAGTTTTATGATATTAATAAACCTATTTTATGTTATTTTATATTACATATGAATCTTACATTTAAATAAATGACAAATATATAATAACCCACTCCAAAAATATGTTTTACAAATAATGTACGAAATTATTTCGATTTAAATAGCTAAGAGGTTCTTAGCTTCCTCTAACAATTTCTTGGATATAGTGACTGATGGTTTTCTGATACTTGATATATAAGGATCTGACGTAAATAGAAGACCATGAAATACGTCTTCGTTTGTTGCGGACCTAGAGCATTTTCTAGCATAATGCAATCTGAATTTTTTGTAATCTTTATTACGCGATTCTTGGGCATCCTCAGATAAATGACCAATGGGCAGAACAGCAAAATGTCTTATTATACTTTCCCCATGTATTAAGATTTTATGTACTGAAGAAGGCATATTATACCACATATATTTTGTTACGTACAGTTGTGCGGTTGCACGAGTATATTCACCAAATTTTTCTGGATTTACAGCAATACCGGATGCCATGGTTTGCAGAATAACATAGAACCTTTTAATAAGTTCCTCGTCAACCCCTGTAATTTCTGAAGCGCAGTAGTAGTTCTCAAAAAAACGCCGAGCTGTATTGCCGTCATTACTGTTTCCACTTCCTTGTCGGGGCTTATCAACGTGCAATCCCATCCGGCTTCGAAACAAACTTTGTACAAGCTTTTTCTTGTCTTCTTTACTTTTTTTATCTTCCGAAGTTCTCGCAGCCCATTTTTGAAATGAAAGGTTATATGAAATATGTAAAATTAGCTCCATGCACCTGATCCACGCGTGTAACGTAGACAAACCGTATTCGTAAGCATTTATATTATCTGGCTTTGATGCAATCTTCTCCAAATTATTCATTTCACTTGGCTTAGCCCCACACACTGTACATACAGCTCCAGAACTTGTGTCAGTAAGAACTTGTGTAACTTTTTCATCCACCATAGTTAGAAATAGATCGTGACTTATTTCAATTACCTGCGTCTCCTTGTGTATCTTTGATGTTTGCAAATTATTAATTTGACCCCGAATATCACCAACCACTGATCGGGTTTTCTCGGGCGTTTCTTTTGCAAGTTCCATCAGGATTGGTCGGCAATAACGAATAGAAGAACAAGCCGGATTTTGCCAAATTATCTCATGTGTTTCTGTGTCAGTCAGCTTTATTGGTACCAAAGACGCTATAAATAAGTTTGTATCTGAGACTAAGTCACTCTCATCTGTTAAAACTTGTTTATATTCGCTTTGCCCCGATGAACCATCACATCCCCACTTGGTAAACAATTTAAGAGATTTTCTTCTTGGGTTGTAAACATTTTCAATCTTTAAGATGCGAGCACAAGTGTGATCCAGCAAATCTTGTAGATTTACTTTAGCACTTATATCGGTTATTTGAATGCTGGATAGTGGAGGATAACACAGTTTTTTGGCGTTCGTCAGTATATTATATGATGGCAATATGTCGAAGTTTTTGTTAATCAAACTTGCTCGAAGAAATCCGTATTGTGATTTCGAAAGATCTAAATCTGCAAACATACTTAAAGCTTCATCCACCGTAAAATCTGTTCCATTGCGACTTTCATGCAATAATTTTTCCTTCATGATCCTTTTTTCATTTCTTTCACAATTCCGCATCATTGAAACAACAGTAGCTTCTTCGATTTCTCCTTCAGCCCGCAATCCTTGAACGTATGCATTATGTATATACTCGAGTCCATATTCTTGTACCAATTCCATATTCTTTCTTTTTTTCGATTTCTCTGATAGATCTTCATAAGACTTTGGTGGACGTCCACGTTTTTCAGATGTTGTAGGTGTAATATCCATCGGTGCTTCTTCGAATTGTACCTTAAATTCACCGTCTAACCACGATATATTATTACTAAAGAAACGTTCTTTAGTTCGGTTAGATTTGGTCCACCGATCGTTAAACGCTGTTATAAGCGTTTTTTGAATACGTTTCACAATTAATTCACTTTTTTCAGACGACAAATGGTGGTGTTGTTCTAAGTATTTTTGAATATCTTCTGATTTTGTTCCATGGCCAATAAAAAATTCGCATAATACTCGTCGAGGCACAACAAATTCACTCATTTTGTTTTTATTTTTAACTACTTTTTTTTTACCGAGGTTGGTGAAGACTATATTATGTTAAAGCACACTAAAGTACTGGTAAATGACAACGTAAATCAATAACTTTTATACTGAAATTTCGTGTGAAAAAATATTACTATCTAGTGTCATTATCAAGTTCCTAACCACTATCTATGAAGGTGGTTAGTAGTAGGTAGGTACTGATAATGTACACTAACAACTATAACTAGATACCACTTGCTCCCTTTTCCTTCACCGCGATAGAGAAATACATAAACTATATGAGAAACATGTAATTCACACAGTGATAACAAAACATTAACCACATCTGACCGCACGATAAAAAAAATATACTACATACTAATACATTACCCAAAACTCCCACTTTACCTAAAGATTGAGTAAATAGATAATATTGTTTAAGAAAAAAAGGTCAAAAGTGATCTAAATATCCAAAAATCTCATTAATCAGAACTAAAATAATTTTTGGAATATTTTGTATTTTCTCCCCATTAGCCATTTTTAGTTTCATTTCAAGGGGGGCAGATTCGGGCACTCAATTTTTTTTGCCCTACCTTTAACATTAGCTGCTCTATACGATGCTATCAAAATTACGACATGGGCAGACACCGCTAACTGTCAAAAGTCTATGCAAAGTTTCTAATAAGGATAGAATATTAGGTCCTGAAATAAAAATTCTTTACCTCCCCAGGTTTCACATAATGGTTCACTTAAATTATTTTTAAATAGAGTACTTCATCACCATTCTAACCATATATCACACTTACAAATTTGCTGGTAAAGTAATGCAAATATGACCATGTAAACTGGTGGAATTGTGTTCTACATAATTGACATAATTTTGAGCGTCAACTTGCAAGCCTTATTCTAATACAAAAAATGAGAAATAGTGTATTTCAACTGCTATATAATATGCATTGAACATTCAGTTAGACATATGCATTAACAAAATATTCAATATAGAACATTACGAAAAGCTATTTTTGAGACGGTACGCACGGTTCTGTCCCACTGTGCGTCGCCCGCGTTGTATCCCTAGGCGCCCGTCGCCCGGTCATTACACTGTAGGTACTGAGCAATGAGCGCAACGAACGTTTTAGATGGAACAACAAAACTTTACATGTTTGTATCTATTGATTGATTTCTTAAAATAAATTTATTTTTCACTAGAACGAGTCTTTGTATATTTTAAATTAGTTCGTGTTTCACTGCGTTATTTCGGTAACATGTTGTACCTATATTAAACGTGTGTTAAATGCGAATGTTTATTTATTATATTTTACTCGAAGTTTCGATTAAGTTTAATCAGTAAGTCTGGCTCTGGGGGTCTACTCCGAAAACACGAAAAACGAAGTTTCGTCCAATATTTCAATAGCTTCCGACCACGAAAATATTCACTACGATATATCGGCCCGAACGAACTTAATTTGACATTTGAAACTACACCCATCGCACGAGACAACAATCGAAATATAGATTTTGGCAGGAGATACTTGGAGGTCAAACGTCAAATTTGACGATAACAATATCTCACCTTTTAAATAATTGGTATTACACGATATATAGAGCTACGAACGAAGGAAAGTGAGAGTAGGGTTATAGCACTTCGTTCGTTGGAACTTCGGTTGGGCCCGAAACATCTGAATCGTAAAATCAGGGTAGACCCCCTGGATCGCCCGCACTCTTGCGCGCGAGCGCAGGTCTGAGCGTAAGGAACCTCCGCACTTCGTCTCGTCGCGGCCCGCTTGATTGCCTCGGTTTATGTAAATGTGCACTATCTCCGATCCCTGGATGAAACATCACTAGATGTTGTAGACGATTCGGTTAGACAAGTCGAACTTTAGTCAAGAGGTCAACAAACGTATTCAGCTCGGTTGGGCAGCATTCGAAAAAATACGTCACCTCCATCCATGTTGCATCCATGTTCCAATCGATATTGCTAACAAAAGTGAATATGAAAGAAATAATAAAGCAATCCCCTAGTAACTAGCTATACCCGAAGCATCCTTTTTAATAATACAGTTAAAGGGATGAGTGTGTATATTAACTTAATTTAAATAAAATAAAATTAGGGGTCTCCTTAAGAGCTAGAGACCCCACCCAACACAGTAATTTTTAAAATTTTTGTCTGTATGTTTGTCTATATATCTGTTCGTTTGAGTATCGCGTAAAAACTACCTCAATGGACTCTAATCGGATTTTCACTAATGTATCCAGTATCCAGTTGCTAAGTATCCAGCAGAAAAACTGGTATACGTGTCATATTCATATGACAAGAAAGTTGAGTTATGGAGGAAATGAAAAAATCAATACTTTTAATAGAATTACTCGAAAACTACTGGAGGGATTTTCATCCGTGGTGAAATCCATCATGTCGGTGCTTTAACATGTGTTAAAAATCTTTTACGCGAGCGAAGTCGCGGGTAGAAGCTAGTTATAAATAAATTACACACATTCAAGATTTTTTTTGTACCACAATAAAACTGCATTGGGCAACTAACATTATCAGGTTATGTTCACGTCGTATTTAGCATCTATTATTTTCAGTTTGTGTTAAACAGTGGAACCAAGACCGTCCGACCGCAAAGCCACTGCTGGTTAACCACAAGCTGATACTGTTTCAGAATAACCGCCAATACTGATTGATTTCCAATCGTCGCCAATACAAAGGGATTAACAAATTCAAGGGAGTCGGGACATGTTTGAATCGAAATAAAGGGATATGATTTATTTTAAATTGTGCCTATGTGGTGTCGGACGGCTTTAGAATAGCACCAGTCCATATCTTATCGTGGGTGTCGTAAATGGCGATAACAAAGCGATACCACAAACCCTGAGCAACTGCATCACCTCCAAAAGAATGGGCTCACCAATCCGCTTGGTCAGCGTGGCGTTTTAAGGCCATACATCCTTCATGCACAAGACAATGTGCACGAAGAAGCCCGTGTCCAGCAGTGGATCTGAAAGGGTTAGTTGCAAAGATGGTGCATATTAAAAGGAGAAACTTGTGTAGGGCAGCGGGATATCTGATCGGTACAGACCGATCTGACAAGCTGATTGATATAGCTTGGCGGCTTTAAACCACTTTTAGCAGGCTAAAAATCCCCGATCCCGGAAAATCCCGGATGTGCTGCCTACCTTTTGAGATGTAAGAATAATTTTGGAGAAAGGAATTTGGGAAAGGGGGAGGGATATGATAGGGTGCGCTCTGGCATATCTCACTCGCTACCGAAACACGCACGTACATTTACGTATATACATAATTGCAAAAATAACGTTAAAAATCGCTATTTTTATAAATAAACAAAAGCTGTTTTTATATTTAGGAAATAGCCTGAAAATCTGTAAATACCTTACACGTACGTACACATCCCGGCCGAAAGTAATACACATCGGCTATGATCGGCTAGCTTCGTTTCTGTCGTACAGACACACGACAGACACGCGCGACGCACTACAAAACCGAAGTCTCTTTTAAAGGCCGATGTGTATGACTTTCGGCCGGGAAGTGTACATTGGGGAATAGGACATAGTGGGAAATCCAGTACATTTCAAGGTAGTCTTCCATGAGACCTTCAATCTATTTTGGTAGTTGTCTTTATCTAGTAATGGAGAAATATCCTCAATTTATTTTGTTGTTTTTCTTTTGTCAGTGAACGTTACTTGAACGTGAAAGTGAAATGGTTGTAAATTAAAATTTGTAATACATATAGTATGAATCACTCTCATCAAGTAATTAAATTAATTAAGTAGGTATTTTAAGATATTAATACCTATTCATATTTTTCAATTTACGAGAATCTATTAGGCAAAGTTCAATGCTTCCATTTATTACGAAACAAAAATGAATAAATTTATATCTATTTTATTAGAAGCCTTTGTAACAAACAGCACTAATTTAATTTATGTTTCAAGGAAACTCAATTATTTTAGGTTTACTTTGGCAATTTGTTTAATTAAGGAATCTGTAATATAATAGGTACAGCCATTTCTATGTTAAATATTCAATTGTACCTACTATTTGCGACTTTTTTGTCGTTAGATGTCGGCCGGCTTTAAAAGACCACCACTCCATCTCCTTCCGTATGTGTGGTAAACGGCAACTAAGAGATACCATAGACACTACCACAAGCCCTTAGAAGTTATACCACCGCTAAAAGAGTGGACTCGCCAACTTATGGTGTTTTGAGCTCCGTGTCCAACAGTGTACGTATAAAAAGGGCTGGTTACGAAGTATTTTCCAATGTATATCATTTGACAGTGCACATAACCTATAACACCCCATTACACGACACAGGCCTCCCCGAGTAAATCACTAGGAGGTTTCACGCCGGAATCCACCACGTGGGCCCGTTACGGATACACGTGCTCCAGACTTTTTTTATTTACAATCATGTAGCTTTCCTTCACCGCCCCTTCCTTTAATTCAGTGGTAATTTTAAAAATCCATACGTAAGAATGAACTCAGTGGTACAGGCCGAGGATTTGAACTCACAACTTCGAATGGGTTTCAAGAAGGCCGCTTATATTAAGTCTATCAACCGCTCTTTAAACAAAGCGTAACCGTAACCAGCCAGCCCTTTTATTACACCCACTGCTAGAGACGGGCCTCGCAATGCGCATTGGCTTGTATAAGAGGGATAGATTTTTTTTTTTATAGATTAGTGGGCGGACGAGCAAGCGGTCCCACGTGGTGGTAAGTGTTACCGCCGCCCATGGGCACCTGCAACACCAGGGGGTATGCGGGTGCGCCGCCGACCTTGCAAAATCCTATCAAGATGGCCTTAAAACTTAGTAAATACTTAATGAAATTATAATAATGTGTAATATTTTTTTATAACAAGTGAATTAGTAAACAAACCCCAAAATTAAAACAGTTTTGAATTTGAGTCCCTACAATTATTTTCTGTCTGTGTAAACTCATACCTTTGTAAGTATAACGACACTTTCAAACCGATATCGTTACAAAGGCTATTATTAAACTGTGGGTAAACACTTGAGCTCTCATTATGCTGTGAAAATATTAACACTAGAACCCACGTAAAGGTGCTCCCAGACAGTTTACAAATATTTATAAATGAAAAGTAGAACGGTTGGTGTGTGAATAGCGCAAATATTAATTGTAAGTCCGGAGAGACGTTGGGACCGTCTGCGTGTTCTATCGCACGTACAATGGGGAATGCTCTGAAGAACTGTTCGTCATAATTCCCACACCACGTTTCTGTATAACGGCACCTTCCATCACAGAAATGCGGTGCATCCGCATCCTTCTCTGGTCGACGCACTGAAATATCAATTGGATCCATTTGACTCCATTTTAAATTGTCGACGATCTCACTGTCACAGCCGGTTTACAACCCCTGAGCGACCAGACAGACGTTGTGTCCCTCTGCGTGTTCTATGGAGAGTGCTCTAAACAAATGTTTGACATATTCCCACCTCGGGTTTCTATAACCGCACCTCCCGTCACAAAATTGCGGGGATGCATTTCCTCGATAAGTGGGTATCCTGTACTCTGATGTCCATACATCAGTACCAGAATACTTCAATACTTGAAGAACCCTATGGTTATTCAAAAAAGCTGTAAAACTAGGATTGAACGCGGTCTGCAGCGCACCCATATAACCAGAAGTCTGATTTCACTTCCGCTTAAAATTACAAGTTGTTTTGTTCTGTATATTAAATCGATAAGTCGATTGTATTAATTAGTAATAACGTGTATACTTTTAATTTAAACGGAAAATTGCTCAACAAGTTAATATGTAAATAATGTTCACTATAATTGTAATTTATCCGCAATACGCGGAGTCAAAATTGAGAAAGAAAACAAAACTTCCGACCTTGTAACCGCCACCCTCGATCTTCCTGGGGGCCCGCGGAATCGTTGAACAGGGAGGCGCTTAATAGCGCCTTTGTAAGGTCTTCCGTATACTACACTATTAAATTCAACAATAATCACGACACACGCGAATCCCAAGGTCTCAAAAAATGTGCAGCCTACTTGCACAACAAACAAATCGCTAAAGTACCGCACAAGGATCGATGGCCGACTACCGCCGGGTGATCAGCGCCCGCGCAGCACTTGAACTCCCCTCGCACCTTTCATTTCCCGAACAAATTGTGTACCTATGGAGTAATTTGTATTTTCGTTTTCCATGTACCGTGTGGGACGATTAACAAATAACACAAACATTACAATGACCTTGTTAGTAAAAGGTTACGAAGAACGAAGGGCATGTTTCCAAGAAAACAATGTCATTGGGATTTTATAAGATTCCAATTATTGTGTCTGTTTTGTTGAAAGGTATTTCGCAGAAAATAAAAGACCTAAAAGGCCTTTTGTGCAATTTATTTTCAATAATGCTGTTATTTGTAATTATTATGTTTGCGTTTATAAAATGACAAAATAAATAAAGAAAAATGAAGCACACGTACACGTTATGTGAGTACGTACATACGGAACATTGACCGTGTGGTCTCGGCCGGCTTTGGAATATCACCACCCACCCCATGTCTTCGCGTGGGTGTCGTAAAAGGCGACTAAGGAACTACACCACCTCTAAAAGAGTGGACTTGCCAACCCACTTGGCCAGCGTGACGTTTTAAGGTCATACATCCTTCATGTATAACACAATGTGCATGAGGAAGGCAGTGCCTAGCAGTGGATACTGAAAGTGCTAGATGTGAAGATGGTGCATGTTAAAACTAGAGACTTGTGCTGTGCAGCGGAACGTCAGCTCGGTACAGATCGATCTGACAAGCTATTTGATATAGCTTGGCGGCTTTAAACCAACTGATCATGCTCAAAATACCAATCCCGAAAAAAAAATCAAGTTATATTTTTTTTATTTTTCCTACCATGTCAGATACTAAGTTACAATTTGCCTTTCCGGTAGATATATTTTCTACGCCCAATTTAACTTTGTCGAAGTAACTCATGCGTATGAAGGCTTTGTTGAGCATTCATTATTATTCTTGATGTAACGTATCTAAAATAGATTAAGATTTATTTACTAAGTTTTTGATACTTGCCACTTCTTGTATTATATAGTAACTATTATTTATTTATTATCATAAAGAAAATGCTACCAAAGTTGAAAAGCGGCCTGTTACGTAACCATAGAGAAAATATAGATATTAAAAAATAATAAAAAATAACTGCATTCTACTAATTTATTAATTAGACAGTCAAAAATCACTTAAGTGAAAAAGTGTGTAAAACCGCTGGAAATTTATTACACTCTGGTGTCCTTAGTTACACCCCCCCCTGCTGATGATTCAGGTTACACGGCGGCACACCTAGCACTGTCCCCCGGCACACCGGTTGCAAAGCACTGATGTATAGTACAATACCGATTATAATTGAATCAATATATCAAACAATAGAAATAGAATTTAGGTCTCGTCCTAATTGTTACTTCACATTTGCTCAGAACTAATAAATTTCATCAAATATTTATATCAACCCGGTTTACAAAGGCCGTATTGACTGAATAAATGGTGTTCAGTGTTTTCAGAGTTTAATATTAAATCGCTGCCGTCGGCGATTTACAGTGGGAGGCACGAAAAGAAACTCAATTTATGTGGGGGAGGGAGTTGTTAAATGAACCAAATGGCGCATTTTGTTAGGTACAATACGGTCTAGTGATGGGCGAAGGTTGGAATTGAAAACGGGATGAGGAAGTCGCAAGTTACGAAGTTATGACATTTGTATAATCAAATTTCCGAGCGCAGTAGCGCCCCCGTCAAAACTCGCTTCACAAACGAATTTAAAATTACTTCGTAATTACTTATCATTATGCTTGACGCGAAAGAATTCTTTAATCCTGTCAGGAATAACAGAAACTTCATCCAATTTACCAAGAGGTCTACTTCTTTTACTAAATAACCACAAGACGACAACAAAAACAAAAAATTATGCGGCCAGGAATGTCGTTTTATAAAAGCAGGCGAATTGTTTTCTAGAAAGAAAATCTCGAACGATCAGTCTGTGTGATGGTAAGCGGATAGATAATGTCGCCCATGGACATCTGCGATACAAGCCAACATCACTTAAAATGATCAACGTCTGGCACGTCCACATGTCCTTTGCCTATGAATAGAGAACAAGAAGTATCATCCCACTTCCATCATTCCATTTGATGAACCGAATGAAACTGGTCGTATTCCATACAATTCTATCCCGTTTTACTGGATGGAAAAAATTGGGCAGGATCAGACGGGACATAAAACGATAGGTTTGAAAGGGAAAGCAAATAGAAATAAACTGCCCCTTGGGACTTTACGATACGCTGACATGGTATTCTTTAAGAAGATTGTGAACAGACAGGTCGACAGCCATTGTCCATGAACAGCGGTAACCATTTAACCACCATGTGGACTTCGTATTCCTCGGTACCAATTCTTATAAAAAAAAACATATTATGGCATATTTAACGAAAAACCAAAATTAAACCATACCTAAAACAAAAGCCTTGACACGTATTTGAGGTAACCAAACGTGAACTCTGAAAGTAAACCTAATCTATAAGTTCAAAGTTACTTAGTGAGCAATAGCAATTAATCTATTAATTAAGCAATTCATCTATTAAGCAATTAATCTATTAAGCAATTAATCTATTAAGCAATTAATCTATTAAGCAATTAATCTATTATTAATATGTTTTTATTATATAAAATCTGGTTGTCAGATGTACTGACGACTTGAAGTAAGTCACGGATAGTGACTGGAGGGAAGACCGTGTACGACGATGGGCCTTGAGAAAGACCTATTTATAGCTGATGGTGTGTATGTATCAGGGATGTTGTGGTGCTCTGTAACCGTAACTATTGGATAACCTAATTTAAAAATATTCGAAACCGAAATTGGTATGTAATTACAAATAATTTTATATATGTTAGGGGCGGAATTTAAACGAGACAACTTTTGACAAGTTTTCGCTGCTTGCATTTGATTTGATATATTCTTCGTTCGTTCTTTATGAGAGTAAAATTGCAAACCGGTGTCGTATCCGGAATAAAATCTGAAATAATTTCATATATCTGTAATCGAAACCTGTAAAAGTGTATACAAAATATCCGTATCTGGATCAGAAATATCATATCCCTACTAATGTATGTACACAGTAGAATAAAGTGGTAATGAAATAAAGTTTTATTATAGTAGAATATGTAGCATCTGATTAAAACTATCACCTGTTTTGTACTCACATTTTTGCAAGTAAACTATTATTAGGTATTATAATTATAACACACTCATGTAATATATAACACACTCATGTAATGATATGTACGTGTCTATAGAGTATACTTATGTATTAACTCACTAGTAACCTCGCTGACTCTACAACACTATATTTCTCCGTGAGAAAAAACACGAGAAAACTGATGTTCACAAAATTGGTGCTTTTAAACAAATGGACGTTGAGTAAGAGCCTATTATTTATATAGAAAGTACCGGCTCCCGTCTGTTCGTGTTTTGGGACAAGGGAAAGGTCAGGTTGATTAATAGAAGTGTTATTTTTGTATCCAGACTTTGACATTTAAGTGCGAATACTTTTATTATACAGGGTCATTGAAAGGCTTGTAATTATTAAACGGTCCGTAATAAATACTAAAGTGCAGTAAATCACGGTCAACAAAACAACCTATTTTTGTATAACTGAAGTAAATAAATAATAATAATAATAATAAATAATGTCAGCAAAAAGGCTCACAATAGGATTCCCTGTGTCGTCCAGAGACAAGCACACACCCAGAACTGAACACACACTTGTCTTTAAACAAATGAATGTCCGACCGGGAATCAAACTCGGGGCCTTTAACACACCAGGCAGGGTCACTACCAACTACGCCAATCGGTTGTCTAAATTTAAAGATACCTGGTTGGCAACTTCTAGGGGGGTGGGGGTGGGGGGGGGCTGAAGCAGACGAGGAGGGGTTCATAAAAAGTCATAAAGTCGTACGTAATAAGAATGTTCCCTTTTCAATTCTAGAGGTAGGTACTAAACATAGGACATTATTAGACTGTAACGTCAGGTACGTCCCTACAGTGCTTATCTAACATATCTATACATATAATAAAAATGTAACTGATCGCTGTCTGTACATGGAAGATATATGAGAAAAACTATTATTGGGGGCCTTTATCAACGCAATAGAACCCAAAACAATGATTGTTAGAATTTTTGTCTGTTTGTCTGTGCGTTTGTGCGCGCCAATCTTAGAAACGGCTTAACCGATTTGGATGCGGTTTTCACTAATGTATTGCGGTAAGCTTCACTTAAAATTTTAGTGTTTATTTTATTTCAATCAGTTCATAAATAAAAAAGTTATATCAATTTAAAGACGGCGTTTATAAACTAAAGTCCACGCGGACAAAGTCGCTGGCAACATCTAGTCTAGTATATATTCTCAAATCGATGGTCAACTTCTAAATTTGCTGACTTCGCTGTGCTGCATTCTGCACTCGCCGTAAATTATACATGTCCGGTGACTCTCGAAAGGCCATTGGGGCTTACAAGAATTACTTACTCCATTAAAAAAAAAAAATCTAACTGAAAAGCAACATCTAAGCAAGCCCTTAAAGAACAAATATTTAGTATAGATAAAAACGAACTTTGTCTATACTAAAATATGGGGCAATTTTTACACTTAACGTTTTATTTATTGACTATTCTCGAAGTGTATTAGTCATTCCTTTTGGGTCTTGTTATTTTGTTAGTAACGTAAACGTAGCTTTTTTATCTTCCACTACTGGGCACGGACCTCTTCAGGCACATTGTTTTTTTTTTTTTTTTTTATGGACGAAGGTGGCAGACGAGCATACAGTCCACCTGATGGTAAGTGGATACTGTAGCTCATAGACATCCGTGATACATGCCAACATTAGTCCAAAATGACAAACGTTGGCACGCCCCCGAATGCGCTGCCTACCTTTTGATATAGGAATGGATTTGGAGAAAGGTTTGGGGAAATGGGGAGGGATAGGATGGGAATGGGCTCTGGCACATCTCACTCACTACCGAAACACGTACGTACATTAGGGAAATAAGATAAAGTGGGAAATGCAGTACATTTCAAGGTAGTCTTCTGTGAGAGAGGGGTAACGTGGCCAGTCGAGTGCGCCCAGCGGCTGTTGGATTGCAGCGTGCACTCTCCCCCTCAATGTCTTGTGCATGACGTGCAGCGTGGCTATAAAATGCCACGCTGGCCAAGCGGGTGTCCTCCCGTACGTGTCGTAAAAATCGATTAAGAGATAACAAAGCCTAGCGGCTTTGCAGCCTAGGTGGTAGCCCACAAGCCCCTAGGAACTACACTACCTTTTTTTTTTTTATAGAGTTGAGGGCGGACGAGCAAGCGATCTCACGTGATGGTAAGTGTTACCGCCGCCCATGGACACCTGCAACACCAGGGGGTATGCGGGCGCGCCGCCGACCTTGCAAAATCCTATTCACAGCTTTCTTGAAGAACCCCATGTCGTAATTTAATGGGAAGACCTCTTGAGGCAGTTCGTTCCACAGCCTACGGGTTCGCGATATAAAATAATTTTTGGACCGAACAGTGCGCGACACCTCCGTATCTAGGAAATGCGGATGGACCGCACTTCTGTGACGGGAGGTACGGTTGTAGAAACCCGAGGTGGGAATTATATTGAACAATTCTTCAGAGCATTCCCCATTGTGGAAACCTCTAAAAGAGTGGACTCACCAACGCGCTTCACCAGCGTGGCGCTATCCCTCATGCATAAAACAATTTAGGTCCGTGTTCAGCGCTGTACAGAAAAAGGTCAGATTACGGTTACGGTTACGTAAACGTAGTAAACATATTGTAACTCGTAATGCTAAATTAAAGTTACCTGTGTACTATACCTACTTATGTACTGTGAAAACCATTTTATACGATTGTAGGTGGGCTTGATTTGTATGGGTTTCGGCTTTAATGTTGCGATACCTCCGGGAACGGTAACATATAAACGAGGGTTGGATTTACTGTTACTACTACATTTCGCGGTTCATACTCCTACGCAGTTAACACAAATCAACATTGCCAAGTCTTTCTAACTCTTACGTTCTTTTGTATTTTTAGTGCAGGTACTACTATTTTATCAGATTTACAGTTATACAGTTAAATATGGCAACCAATTTAAAATATATAAAACCGTATTAGCGAAAAATAAGCTTATTTTAAGGAATATATGAAAAGTTACAAACGTAAGATGTTGTTGTCCTGTCTAAAATGTTCGCAACGCTCATTAACTAGACCGTGGGCCGGCGGGCGTATGCATAGATCTATAGACTTTATCTGTGGGCAACTAGGTACCAAAATATATAGGTAACTACTAGAATAGACACGATGACAGATTTTAAAAAACTGTTCTATAATGTTCGGAAATATATATTATTTACTACGAATATCATATTTCTGCAGAAAGTAAAGGTTTAGTAGAAAAAAAACAAAATTTAATTTTTAAGTTTTAAATTCCCACCAAAACGCTTGTTAGTGTCATGGCGTCGCTTGTGATGTCACGTTTGAGTAAACAAGACGTAAACACTAGATGCTCATGAAATAATTTAGTAATTTTGTGTTATTAAACATGAATTCGAAAGTGTATAAGTGGTGTGCGGTCCCTCAGTGCGATAACACATCAATACAAGTTAACAATTATTAACAAACTAACTCCTAACAAGTTAACAGTTAACCTCCTAGTTAACAGTTAACAAAACTCCTAACAAGTTATTTGTGTTCGTTCCGCACAAGAAAACAATACGAGACAAGTGGTAAGCCACTTGCAACTTGCAAGACGGGATTCAACAGCGATATTGCCCAGTACTCACCTTTATTTCTGTGAAGGTCACTTTGACGTAAGTTTTACTTTATTTTGTAGATTCTAAAGTAGTACTTATGTGGTTCAATGATCTTCTTTGGGGTCTATATTGAATAATAAACAATCTTTTTTGAGGTTACGTTTTATTACCACTGTTATCTTAATAGATATTTTATTAAAATTACAGTTAACAAATGATATGGAGAATTATATGGAGTATTACTTGATTTCTAAATCACTTGTTTTGACATTTCTAAATTCTGCCATTAAAAATTCTTTGTTAGATGCCAAAAACTCTCCCAGCACCAAAAAGTCTATTCTAGGCAAATTAGTGCTGTTTGCCTTAGTAAATCCTTGTTCCATGACCCACATTCTTTCACTTTCGATTTAATAACACAACAAAACTTAAACTACTCGCTGTAAACGAAATCGAATCGTAAATAAAATCACATATAACCAGTGCTGAGAACGAAACAAGACGACATATTGTTTGTTTACTCAAACGTGACGTAATTCGCTCCGATTGGTGTTCAACATATCATGGCGGATTGCAGTATTTTGTTGTTTTATTTTATCAAAATAATAATTAATCTCGCTCATAATAGAAAAATAAATACGTGTTTTGTAATATACGACTCAAGTTACATTAGGTAAATACATAATTTTGGTGAATTTTAGTTACTGCCATCATGCCTATTGTCCTATAAATCATGAAAAAAAAAACCTATAGCAATTACTGGTAGAATCAATTCCACTCTCGACACTGAACTTTTGCGTTCTATCAGCATACTTTGTATAAAGTAAGTAAACCCTAGACTTCGCATTAGGATTCTAGGCAAAATTGAATAATAATAACACACACACAAATACATACCCACCGTACGCACAAATATACATGCGATTTTACAGCTTTCCTTTGTCCTTTCTATTACAACACTGAGATGTTAAACTATCTATGTAAAGCTTTCTATAAGCTACGTATTAAGAGACTCGAATCTGTTCCAGAGTGTTTCGTTCCTTACGTTGTCTCAAGAGTGGGTAAGCGTGAATCTTTAGTTGAATATAAAGACAGACTAAAGTTTCTTAAAATTCATAGTCTTTAGGATCAACAGTTCGTTTGACAGTTCGTTTGAGAGTTCGTTTGACAGTTTGTTTGACAGTTCGTTACTGAGCCATGTGTAACGTTACCTCTTTGCGGGAATAATGTTTCTTGCAATGGGCCGGTTACTCAAATGTGCAGAACATATAATTAAATTACGTGTTTTGCTCAGACGAGTGAAATAGATATTTTTAAATTTAAGAGTTGCTTTCATATTTAGTATAATGAATCTTATGTGATTTCTGTTACTTGTGACACTCAATGTGTCTAAATACTTGTCTTATGCGTTTCTCTTTTAATGATTGCTATGCATAGTTACAATAGATATACAAAAACATTAAACGTTATATTATACTGTTATTATTTTAAATATTAGTTACAGTTTGTGTATTGAAATAAAAAAAATAATTACAAATAGGGTAGAAACATTTGCCGCCTACCATCTACCTACGAGCTATGACTACGATTTTTACATAAAAAAAAACTCTAATATTCCTATAACAATAGCTAATGGAAAACCGATATTTATCGACATTTCCCATGTTTCGTGTGGGAAGATAATGCTTTTCCCTTCAAAGCATATTATTTTACGGTGTGTTTGGTGATACGCGTGGGTGATACTTAACTATCTTGTAGGTCTAACACGTGTACGTATTGATTTTTTGGATTAAGGTAATTTACTTTTATTTCTTTTAATCCTTAATGTTATTTATAAGTATAAGTAACCGTTAACCGTAAACAACCCTTTCATCATTGACTGCTGGAAATGAGGTCCATTTATTTCCAAGGTCCAAGGTCTCAGGCTTATTGTCTTGAGTGGCAAAACGCCACGCTGGCCACGTGAATTACGGAGTTCACTCTTTAAGAGATGGTGTAGTTCCTCATGACTTGTGGTGACGACTTTGTTATGCCCTAGTCGCCTTCTATGACACTCACGGTAAGAGATGGGGCGGTGGAATTCCAAAGCCGGCTGCCATCACACGGCCATAGCGACATTATCATTATCAATAGTTAGATCACCCTAAGAATCTTCCATCTTAATGTCTATATTCCCATGAAAATCTCCACTATTTTTTCAGCCAATTCTCGGGCATTTCACGTAACCATTCATTCCAAAATAGCCTCTATTTACAAAGCTGGGGTAAGATTGTTTCTGTCAGCTAACGGAACATCTCATTTATTTCCCAGTAGGGAGCTAAAAGAACTGAACACTAATATCCCTCTTTGAAGACAGTTTTTTTTATCGAGATACTAGCTGTTGCCCGCGACTGCGTTCGTGGTCTTCAATTTAATGCGATAATATATTTAGTACTAATATGTACTAAATCAGAAACCTTCGCGGACACCAACGTTTCATCGCAATCGGGTGAATGGTATAGGAAACCATACGAGACAAACAAAGAAACAATTATTTTTATGTATATAGACAGATAACAGATAGTGAACTTGACGTACCTATACTGGATATCGGATATTTGGCGACCGGCTATTAAGCACTCTTACTAAAACGATCGCCACATGAGCGATTATTTTAAGTAATTTTTTTTTTTTTATTTATTTAAGACATATACATATTTTCTATGCGGTAATTGTCACTTATAATGTAGTTTACAAAAACATCAAATTTACAAATAGATATTCATAAGGACAATGTGTGCTGACATCTGTACTAGGATAATCTGGACAGCTGTCCGCGCCATCCCTTACATCTATTCTTAGTACTGAGTTACAGTTATTTAAGAAAACAGTTTATTCGGATGGTAATTATTGTGTATAATATGTACGTTGTATGTGTTTTATGTAAGTATGAATGTGTGGGTGTGTGATTTAAAATATTCGATTTTAGATTTTTTTGCATACAGTCAATAATATAAGTAATTGAGTGTGAGTCGATGTATGGGTGTGTGTGTGAATAAGAATTACAGATGCTAAAATATATAGTTAAGTATAGGTCGTTAAGAAAAATTTAGCGCATTGGTGTCATTATAATCATGGTTTAATACCCAGAATTGAATTGTCGATGTTTTGCGCTATCGTAAATATTTATCTGAATAAGGTTTTAATTGCATGTTTATTGCGGCAGAACATAATTTTTTTTTTTATGGATGAAGGCGGCAGGCGGGCATACAGTCCACCTGATGATAAATGGATACTTTCGCCCATAGACATCCGCGATACATGACAAACGTTAGCACGCCCCCAAATACGCTGCCTACCTTTGGAGATATAGGAATGGATTTGGAGAAAGGGTTGGGAAAATAGGGAGGAATAGGATAGGATGGGATGGAAATGGGCTCTGGCATATCTCACTCACTACCGAAACACGTACGTACATTGGGGAAATATGATAAAGTGGGAAATGCAGTACATTTCAAGGTAGTTTTCTGTGAGCGAGGGGTAACGTGGCCAGTCGAGCGCGCCGAGCGGCTGTTGAATTGCACGTGCACTCCCGCTCTCAACTCTTAATAATGGGAGATGTTTATAATTTAACACCACATTTGTTACGAATTGAATTAATGATTATAAAAAAAAATAAACACGACTACGACATTTACAAATCGTGAAAGTTATCCTGTTATCGCTAAACGTTATCGCATTTTATCAGATTTTTCATTCCATTCCAATGGATTTTTAAAATTATTAATAATTCGGCAGTGAAAATAAACATCTTGAGCAAACTCTCGTACAGATATTTTTTGAAAATATCTCGAGCTTATGCAGTAGGTATCCACCAATCCACACTGGACCCGCGTAATGGATTATGGTCCGAAACCCTTTACCCGTGATTACAAGAGAAGACCTATGTCGTGCAGAGGCACTTTATAGACCTATGTAACCATAACCAGGCCTTTAAGTATTCGCTGTTGGACAAGGGCCACATTGTCTTGTGCATTAGGGAAGTGTGACAGCATACTGGCCAAAGCGGATTGACGAGTCCACTCCCACTGAGGTGTTATAGTTCCTCAGGGCTTGTGGTAGCGACTTTCTTATTCCTTAGTCGCCCACAGGAATAGATGGGAAGAAGCTATTTTAAAGTCGGCAGACACCACACGTCCATAAGCCGATATCATAATCATCAATTTATTTAATCTGTGACTATGTTTTCGTCATTCCGGACGCGTATTTTCAAAACCTTTTGAATAACAACGTCCCGAGAGTCCCAGAGGACATTAAAGGGTGATTTATTTTGTTACCCACCAATATAAACTTTGAGATAAACAGACATACGGCTGGCTTTGTTATTGTTGTCGAGATCAGTTTGATAAGACACATTTTCCTTTGTCACAAAGATACTTTTTTTTATTTATTCTGCATCAGACAAAGGCCCATATAATATATAACCTACAAGATGTGACCGAAATAACGCGAGAGCTGAAAATGAATTGTTCAGTATCGAGAGTGGAATAGATTCTAACAGTTTTTACAATAAGAATGTTTCATAACCTATTGTTCATTTCCAGTACATTATAAGTATACGCCACAAAATAAGTCCCATAGGCGCGGCGCTGTGATCGGCCGAAATAAGATTTCCACAGCTTATTGGTTTCAATTTACCCTATCAAATTGTGTATTTTTATGTACACCTACTAATAAAGATGTGTCTAAATTAGGAAGTAAATTATAATCGGACATAATACTATTTATTTTGCAGAACGGATGACCTGTCATATTTAGTTCCCTTAAATTCCGCGGGACTTCTTTGGTGGCGAGCACTCTTAATATTACGCTATTTTTTTTCTTCATATATAGCAATGGTACAATTAGCACATTCTGCCAGTGTCAAGTTTTCATCGTAATAAATAATTTTAAAGTCTTAAAATGTATCCTGTCAATGTCCAGTCCCGTCGAAGTAAGTCAGGAATCTGCTCAGTAAAGCGACAATAGGTTTACTGAGGACAGAAGAGTACTCCTTGGAAGCAACGAAAAACGCAGCCCCACGCTTTTATTTGATTATCACAAACATCACGCACGAAAAACACTTTGAAGTTCAATAAATTAACATCACTATTAAATCACAAAACGCCAATTTTTTTACAATAATCAGACAAAACTCAACTGCACTTCTCGAGTTCCCGGCAAGAAGTCATTACGCGCAGGTGTACCATCAATGCGGCGCGCTGCCGTCGCCCACACTACGCCGGCTAGGCGCCCGATCATAATGAGAGCTATGAACGTTTTAGATAGAACAACAAAACCTTAAATGTTTTTAACTTTTGATTTCTTCCCTAGAATAATTATATTTTTGGCTAAAATGGTTTTATATATGTATTTTAAATTGGTTTTGCGTTATTTCGAGGTTAATGTAATAGGTATTATGGATTACGATAGCTGGTGTCTAATCTCTATGTGTTTAACCTTAGCCTGTAATGTAATGAACAATGTGCAGTGAATTCTATGCATCGTTTCAAACTTTCAACACTCGACTTGGTCCAACAACCAACCGCGGAGGCAACAAGCGCATAATGAATGTAGCGTTAGTAACAACAGGTGAAGATTGAAATATGCATTTGGAAATGCATAATTCATTTTTACATCGTAAAATTTTTTATACCTATATAATAAACGTAGTCTTAGTAACATTTGTCTATAAAACGGTGATAGGAGGTTTTTTTTTTCCAATTATTCCAAATTAGGGCCTTGGACCGGTTCTTGAATTACCGGTACATGTGGAAACCAGATTAAAGCGATTTTTTTTTCTGGAACATTATTAACATCACATTTTTTCTAACGCATAGTTCTTTATTACTGAGACAAGGGACTTAATTCCTAAATTAAACACGACCGGTGATTCTTGAAAAGCCAGTAGGGCCACAAGAATTTGGCCATTCCGAAAAAAAAAGGGACTTAATCTTCTGTCTCAATTGTTTTGCAACATATTTTTATCTTATAGTCAGATTGATTTCCAATACACCTATATATATGTACACACAATAATAATATTAAAATAGGCAATTGCAGTTGGTTTTCTATTATATTCATTGCTACAATAATCAAGTTCACTTGCTGTCTGTAGGCACTGTACCCCCAGCGAAGCGTAGTTCACTAACAAGTTTCCGGTACTCAAATTATTTTACATACCAAACTAACCGGGACTTTGTTTACAGCACACAAATTTGAGTCCGTGCAAACTAATGAATATTAGTAAAATTCAGTTAAAGTTGAGTGAAAGACACGAGTTTTTTTTAAAGAACGAGTGTTGAGTTTCGACAGGGAAATATGGAAAACGAAGGCGTAAGGCGCCAACTACAGATGCGAGTCTCTCGCGGCTATATTCTCACCCGTACCACTAATTTTAATAGTAACTACATATGGCTTTCATATATAGCCATATATAGCAATAGCCATATACTCGTTAGTCTTTGGTTTTTGGCTACCTACTAAAGGTATTGAGACTTTCGAATTTTGAAAACAATCTCTAGGTCTCATGAAATTGAATTTTTGTTTGACTACAGTTAAAAATGTTTAGTGTGGGATTCAAGTGTGGGGTTTATGAAACTTCAAAGCGCCTAGGTTAGTGCATAATGTTTGTAATAATCATAAGAATGCATTTTTCATGTGCTTCCAAGGAGTCCTCTTCTGTCCTCAATAAACCTACTATCACTTTACTGAACGACCTCTGAGTTGCTTGCACGTGACTGGACGTTAACAAAATGTGTTTTTACTTTTACCAATAAAAACTTGACGCTGGCAGAATGTGCTAATTGCGCCATTGCCATATTGATATGAAAAGAAAAAAAACTTTTTTGCTAAGAATAACCAAATCTACCTTTAGGACTTGCACGCGCCGTTCGGCATTTTTTTTTAAAACGGTGTGAGGTTTTATTTTAAAGTGGCATAACAAAAATATGCTCAGTTCTATGGACTATGCATACTTTTTTACTTTCTTACCATGATTCGGACCGCTCGTTTATCTGCAATCTCTTTTCTAAAACATGTTTTGACATATTTGAGACTTAACACATTTATATAGCTAGATTAAGTTGAAGCAATATTCCTACCCTAGTTATTCCCATCTGGGAACTTTAATAATTTCCACTAAAGTAGGTAGTTAGAAAAGGGTTTGAAGGGTTTAATCTAGGCCGGAGTGGTGCCTTGGGCACTAGTATTGCATTTAAATGTTCAAGTTACACTACTTTCGTATAATATGTCTCCTTATTACCCACATACATATCCAATCTCCACTTTTTTCTATTATATTAAGGTTAAACGTAGGAATAACTTATTCTGCGCGACATTCTATATTATTTAGGTGTATGGCAGGGTTTTACTTGTTTATTTATTTATTCCAATAAACTGTGTAAATTGTTTGATACAGATCTCTTAGCTCAATTCTTATTGGCTTGAAATGCTCGTGGAATTATTACAACATACCATAATCAATTTATTGCCGCCATTGATTCGTCGTTTCTCCTAATGGCTCAGCTATGGCTATATGCCCGCGAAGACCCAGCGCTGTTCTTCAGTTAAAATCCAGTAATGTTTTTTTTATATATAGAAGAAGCGGCATACGGGCGGACGGGCCACTAGATGGTAAGTTGTCTCTACCGCCCATGATCACCTGCAACACCAGGGGGGATGCGGGTGCGCGCCGACCTTGCCGGATTCCAATCACAGCCTTCTTGATGTCTGGACTTGGGGGATAATAAAATAATCTAATACAGATGTGTATGTAATTAACGAAACAATGAAATCTATTTCTCCCTGGTTGTGATTTCAGTTAATATAAGTTCCTTTGTTGTCCATTGCTGGGCACATTGTCTTGTGTATGCTCTCATGCACATCACATCCATGTAGATGGCTATGCAGATGCACTTCTACGAGTATATGGCCTCAAAACGCCATGACCAGCGCGCTGGTCAAGCGGGTACCGAGTCCACTCTTTCAGGGGTGGTGTAATTCCTCAGGGCTTGTGGTAGCCTCTTTGCTATCCCTTCACCACTTCTTACGACACCCACGACACCCCGTCACCACAGGGCGTGGTGATATTCTGAACCGGCCGTCACCACACGGCCAAAGAGAGGTATCTCCGCCAAAATGCAGATTAACAGAAATTTAACTGAAATAAAAAGCTCGGGTTCACCTCACAGGGGACCTATGAAAGTACCTATCCTAAGGATAAGTTTATTTCTTTATGTAAAGTATTGCATATTTACTGAGTTTGTATTACAAAATATACCACGCCGCCTTGGAATATTTAAGTGATTCCGTATAAAATCTGCCAACCTGTATTTTAGCCCCGGGTCCAATTTTGAAAAACGTACACGTATTCAATTAGATAGATAAAACACTATTGCACACCATAACAAAACAAAATAAATGCAGTAACAAACAATAACAAACAATAACAAGCCATAACAAACAAAAAAATGGTCTTGTCTCTGATAAACAATTTCTGGCAGGCAATCTTTGGGTAGAGAGGAAATAAATATTAATTAATATTAATGACTAATATAGATTAATTTGATTAATATTATTGATTTATATTAATTAATATTAGTGATTAATTTAATTACACGAAGATAGAGTATTTATACCAAGTTTCAAGTTAATAGAAACATCAGATATTTTTTTATACACACCGCATTTGGCCCCGCATTTAGGGGTTGAATTTCGACAAATTACTTCTTAGTGAGTGTTTACGTTATAAACGGAAGCTCTGTCCAAATGTTATGTTTCTTCAGCGGCTTCGGCTTCGGCCCGACTGACTTGATGAGTCAGTCAGTCAGTCGGGATATTTCTCTTTATACAACGTGTCACTCGATTTTATCAGTTTTTACAATAGGTTTCTCTTTCATAACTTATTGTTCACTATTAGTATATCTTTTATTCTACGCGCAGTTGCATTCTACAGTTGCAGTGTCGACCTGTAACTCTGTACCGAGTAATGAGCGCTATGAACGTTTTAGATGGAACAACAAAACTTTACATGTTTTAACTTTTGATTTATTCCCAAAAATCATTTTATTTTTTCCCTGGAACGGTTCTATATACTTTAAATTAGTTTCGGATTTTTCGTTATTTTGACAACACGCCGTATTTGTATTTAGATTATGCAACAATTTTCCCGACGAAGTCGCGTTATCGTTGATCAAAGCCACGGTCACGGGCAAAATCAAGGTGAATAAGGGCGTAGTATCGTTTAGAAACGTAAGACCATTAGTTAATTAGAAATCACAACAAACTGTTTTGTGAATTAACACGAGTTGCTCTGACATATACATATAACTTGTTCGTTAATTAATTAGCACCACCTTCCCAAACAACTCTCAACTAGGATTAATTAATTTATTTACGAGTTTTGTTTGCTTGTTAAGAAGCTAATAGTTATAACTAGTTGGGAATTTTGAATTTCGAATCTATACATATAATAATATGTTAACAGATGTTCGAAATTATTAGTTACAACTAGTTGAGCATTTTGAATTTCGAATCTATACATATAATAATATGTTAACAGATGTTCAGAAACTATTAGTTATAACTAGTTGAGCATTTTGAATTTCGAATCTATACATAAATATAATAATATGTTAACAGATGTTCGAAACTATTAGTTATAACTAGTTGAGCATTTTGAATTTCGAATCTATACATATAATACAATAATATGTTAACAGATGTTCGAAACTATTAGTTATAACTAGTTGAGCTATTTGAATTTTGAATCTATACATATAATAATATGTTAACAGATGTTCGAAACTATTAGTTATAACTAGTTGAGCATTTTGAATTTCGAATCTATACATAAATATAATAATATGTTAACAGATGTTCAGAAACTATTAGTTATAACTAGTTGAGCATTTTGAATTTCGAATCTATACATATAATACAATAATATGTTAACAGATGTTCGAAACTATTAGTTATAACTAGTTGAGCTATTTGAATTTCGAATCTATACATATAATAATATGTTAACAGATGTTCGAAACTATTAGTTATAACTAGTTGAGCATTTTGAATTTCGAATCTATACATATAATAATATGTTAACAGATGTTCGAAATTATTAGTTATAACTAGTTGAGCATTTTGAATTTCGAATCTATACATATAATAATATGTTAACAGATGTTCGAAATTATTAGTTATAACTAGTTGAGCATTTTGAATTTCGAATCTATACATATAATAATATGTTAACAGATGTTCGAAACTATTAGTTATAACTAGTTGAGCTATTTGAATTTCGAATCTATACATATAATAATATGTTAACAGATGTTCGAAACTATTAGTTATAACTAGTTGAGCTATTTGAATTTCGAATCTATACATATAATAATATGTTAACAGATGTTCGAAACTATTAGTTATAACTAGTTGAGCATTTTGAATTTCGAATCTATACATATAATAATATGTTAACAGATGTTCGAAATTATTAGTTATAACTAGTTGAGCATTTTGAATTTCGAATCTATACATATAATAATATGTTAACAGATGTTCGAAATTATTAGTTATAACTAGTTGAGCATTTTGAATTTCGAATCTATACATAAATATAATAATATGTTAACAGATGTTCAGAAACTATTAGTTATAACTAGTTGAGCATTTTGAATTTCGAATCTATACATATAATAATATGTTAACAGATGTTCGAAACTATTAGTTATAACTAGTTGAGCATTTTGAATTTCGAATCTATACATATAATAATATGTTAACAGATGTTCGAAATTATTAGTTATAACTAGTTGAGCATTTTGAATTTCGAATCTATACATAAATATAATAATATGTTAACAGATGTTCAGAAACTATTAGTTATAACTAGTTGAGCATTTTGAATTTCGAATCTATACATATAATAATATGTTAACAGATGTTCGAAACTATTAGTTATAACTAGTTGAGCATTTTGAATTTCGAATCTATACATATAATAATATGTTAACAGATGTTCGAAACTATTAGTTATAACTAGTTGAGCTATTTGAATTTCGAATCTATACATATAATAATATGTTAACAGATCTTCGAAACTATTAGTTATAACTAGTTGAGCATTTTGAATTTCGAATCTATACATATAATAATATGTTAACAGATGTTCGAAATTATTAGTTATAACTAGTTGAGCATTTTGAATTTCGAATCTATACATATAATAATATGTTAACAGATGTTCGAAATTATTAGTTATAACTAGTTGAGCATTTTGAATTTCGAATCTATACATAAATATAATAATATGTTAACAGATGTTCAGAAACTATTAGTTATAACTAGTTGAGCATTTTGAATTTCGAATCTATACATATAATAATATGTTAACAGATGTTCGAAACTATTAGTTATAACTAGTTGAGCATTTTGAATTTCGAATCTATACATATAATAATATGTTAACAGATGTTCGAAATTATTAGTTATAACTAGTTGAGCATTTTGAATTTCGAATCTATACATAAATATAATAATATGTTAACAGATGTTCAGAAACTATTAGTTATAACTAGTTGAGCATTTTGAATTTCGAATCTATACATATAATAATATGTTAACAGATGTTCGAAACTATTAGTTATAACTAGTTGAGCATTTTGAATTTCGAATCTATACATAAATATAATAATATGTTAACAGATGTTCAGAAACTATTAGTTATAACTAGTTGAGCATTTTGAATTTCGAATCTATACATATAATACAATAATATGTTAACAGATGTTCAGAAACTATTAGTTATAACTAGTTGGGCATTTTGAATTTCGAATCTATACATATACCTAATACAATAATATGTTAACAGATGTTCAGAAACTATTAGTTATAACTAGTTGAGCATTTTGAATTTCGAATCTATACATATAATAATATGTTAACAGATGTTCAGAAACTATTAGTTATAACTAGTTGAGCATTTTGAATTTCGAACCTATACATATAATAATATGTTAACAGATGTTCAGAAACTATTAGTTATAACTAGTTGAGCATTTTGAATTTCGAACCTATACATATAATAATATGTTAACAGATGTTCAGAAACTATTAGTTATAACTAGTTGAGCATTTTGAATTTCGAACCTATACATATAATAATATGTTAACACAGCTATACTCTAAGTGTGTTCCGCGGAACCCTAGGGTTCCGTGATACCTCTGTCGGGGTTCCGCAAGAATTTAGAAATAAAAAAATCAAAACACCTCTTTCTGGTCGCTCCGCGGCTGTGCGGACTCCGCGGCCGCGCGGAGACAAAACGCTATGAATGTTATTTATTTATTTATTTGTATTTGTATAAGCTTGTGTTACATTAGCTGGTACAATATCTCATAAGTTTGGTCTCAACAATTTTATACTTGTACAACGCGTTCGCTCTAAGTTTGCCGGTCTGTGGAATGCGCGTACCCTCCCCCACGTGACAACAAAACTTATAATGTGTCATAGTTTTACCCAAATATCTAACGTACACAATTTTTATTGTTACAATTAAATAAAAAATTTCGAACGTCATACACTCATACCTATCGCCAGCGGCAAACTTAAAACGAGCGGGTAGTATACTTGTAAGCGCTCAGTCTCTTTGATAAAAGCCGCCTCTGAATTAGACGCTATAGTTGTCAACTAGCGACTTTCGTCTCTAACTTCAAAGGATAAAGTCGATATTGTTTACAACGCTATTTTTAAATTTCTGTTTTTATTTTTGCTTTTTGTTTATCAAAGGTGCCGACTCGAGTATTTTCGAGAATATTTGAGATCGAGTCTAGGACTAAGTATAAAAGCGGCGATCGCGCGTTGGCGTCGTCAGTTGATGATTAGCGTTCGGAGCGATAAGTTACTACCTACTTACAAGCTCGCTAGCGAGAAACTAGTGTTCATTGTTTTACTGCCTGCTGTATTCTGTTGTCTCAGTTTTATACATTTCTTCCCTGTAGGTTCTAAATTTAGTCTCTTATACGCAGTAACGATTGTGCATTATTTAAACCCCACTATCCTGACTTGTAACATTATAAATAAAGAAGAATGGAACGTTGGCTTAAAGGTGTTAAACGTGTTCCAACAACATCTTCTAATGACGCTGAATGTTCAAAAGCAATGCGCGCGGAGAATTTAGCAATCACCGATCCAGAAGATGATGCCACGAGTGCCACGACGTCAAGCTCGACGGTTTCAAAGACGAAAAAAAGGAAGTATGATGAATCTTATATCAGTTTCGGATTTGTTGATTCCAACGGCTCACCTCTCTGCATGCTCTGTAGTAAACTGCTTCCTAATAGTTCCATGGCACCTGCCAAATTGCGTCGACATTTAGAAACCGTACACCCCGAGACTAAAGACAAGAATAAAGAATTTTTTGTTCGCAAAAAAGATCAGTTATTAGAAAGTCAAAAAAATATGATGCATGTAACACAAACTACCAACGAAAAGGCCACGGAGGCATCATACTTAGTTAGCTATCGCATTGCACAAGCAGGTGAAGCGCACACTATCGCTGAGAAATTAATAAAACCATGTGTATTAGACATAACAAAATGTATGCTTGATGAAAAATCTGCAAAGCATCTTTCTACTGTTCCGCTATCAAACGATACTGTTTCACGACGAATCCATGATCTGGCAAGCTACGTCAAACAAGAACTAGTTACACGTCTACAAAATACACGATTCGCTTTGCAAATGGACGAGTCGACTGATGTCGCTGGTTTGGCTATCCTGCTGGTTATTGTGAGATATCCATATAAAAGTTCTTTTGAAGAAGACATGCTTATGTGTTCATCGCTGCTTACAAACACTACCGGGGAAGAAATTTTTAATAAAATAAATATATTTTTTGAAGAACATAATCTCAGTTGGAACAATTGCATTGACATTTGTACAGATGGGGCCAAGGCGATGACAGGTAAAACAGCAGGAGCAGTGTCACGAATGAAAAATAAAGCGCCTAATTGTAGTTCCAGTCATTGTATTCTGCATAGACAAGCACTTGCGATGAAGCAAATGCCGTCTAATCTAAAATTAGTTATGGATGAAGCGGTAAAAATAATTAATTTTATCAAATCACGACCACTACAATCCCGATTGTTCTCATTATTGTGTGAAGATTATGGCAGCAAACATAAAACACTGCTGCTCCATACAGAAGTGCGATGGCTGTCTCGGGGAAAAACTTTAACAAGGCTATTTGAACTTAGAGCCGAGTTACAAATGTTTCTTTCAGCAGATACTTCTTTTAATTTGAAGGACCGTTTGTATGATAAAACTTGGTTGTTCCGATTGTCTTTTATGGCGGATATCTTTCAAAAACTTAACGAATTAAATTTATCGTTGCAAGGTAAACAGACAACAGTGTTTCAGGCCTATAATAAAATAACTGCTTTTAAAAGAAAATTAGATTTTTGGATCATTTGCATTGGTAAGAAAGAAATAGAAAGTTTTACGTTACTCAGTGAGTTTGTTAGCGAAAACGACTCAGAAATGTTTGAAGATAATGTGTTTGAAGAATTGGTCCAATATCTCAGTTCGATGCGCGCATCTTTTGAAAAGTATTTTCCCGAAGAACACAATACAAAAATTAAAGTGAACTCCTGGATTCATAATCCTTTTTTACCCAACTTGGAAAAGCCTGAAAACATGTCAAATGAGATATATGAATCTCTTTTAGAAATGTCATCAGACACAAGTATGGAGTCATTGTTCAAAACGACGCCTCTTAATGATTTTTGGTGCAGAATCCAAGATGAATATGCAATGCTTGGCCAAATGGCTCTGGATATTCTTCTCCCGTTCCCAACTACATATTTGTGCGAAACAGGATTCTCTACCTACGCAGCCACGAAAACAAAATATCGCAATAGACTGGACGCCGAAGCTGATATGAGACTCCAACTTTCTTCCATCAAACCTGATATCAAGCAATTGATGAAAAATAAAAAACAGTTTCATACCTCCCACTAGTTAGATTTTTTCTTTTTTAATGTTTTCTATTATTGTCCTTACCAAGTGGTGAAGTAAATAATAATTAGTAACTGATACATTGTACTTTTATTATGCTGATTAATATAGAATACACTTATAAAAATAATTGTTTTATTGTAGGGTTCCATCAAGTATTTTGCTTCCCAAAAGGGTTCCGTCATTTAAAAAGTTTGAGAACCACTGTGTTAACAGATGTTCAGAAACTATTAGTTATAACTAGTTGAGCATTTTGAATTTCGAATCTATACATATAATACAATAATATGTTAACAGATGTTCAGAAACTATTAGTTATAACTAGTTGAGCATTTTGAATTTCGAATCTATACATATAATACAATAATATGTTAACAGATGTTCAGAAACTATTAGTTATAACTAGTTGAGCATTTTGAATTTCGAACCTATACATATAATAATATGTTAACAGATGTTCAGAAACTATTAGTTATAACTAGTTGAGCATTTTGAATTTCGAATCTATACATAAATATAATAATATGTTAACAGATGTTCGAAACTATTAGTTATAACTAGTTGAGCATTTTGAATTTCGAATCTATACCTACATATAATAATATGTTAACAGATGTTCGAAACTATTAGTTATAACTAGTTGAGCATTTTGAATTTCGAATCTATACATATAATAATATGTTAACAGATGTTCGAAATTATTAGTTATAACTAGTTGAGCATTTTGAATTTCGAATCTATACATAAATATAATAATATGTTAACAG
Source organism: Sesia apiformis (assembly GCA_914767545.1). NCBI lineage: Eukaryota > Metazoa > Arthropoda > Insecta > Lepidoptera > Sesiidae > Sesia > Sesia apiformis. The sequence goes on along the minus strand of OU611967.1, from coordinate 14,440,412 downwards.
ATGTTCAGAAACTATTAGTTATAACTAGTTGAGCATTTTGAATTTCGAATCTATACATAAATATAATAATATGTTAACAGATGTTCGAAACTATTAGTTATAATAACTAGTTGAGCATTTTGAATTTCGAACCTATACATATAATAATATGTTAACAGATGTTCAGAAACTATTAGTTATAACTAGTTGAGCATTTTGAATTTCGAATCTATACATATAATAAAAACTTAACAGATGTTTAAAAACTAATTTGTGAATTTTGAATTTCGAATCTATACATTTAGGTATAACAAAATCGTAACAGAGCTGTCTGTACATAAAATATTTTTTTGGAAAAGTGATTTCAGTATGAAGTAAGAATGATAGAGAGCTCAAAACAAGAATTTTTGGAATTTTTGTCTATCTGTCTGTCTGAACGCACATCACGCAAAAACAACGGGACGAATTAGAATGAAAATTGGCATAGTTAAAGGTCAATTGTCGGGTTAACATTTAGAGTACTTTTTATCCACAACCATTATAGACTTCCCACGGGATTCACTCTAAAGTTCACGCAAACGAAGTCATGGGTACTGCTACTTTTGAATATATTACAAACGTATAACGTATAATGCAACGTATGTTAATGGGTTATTTGACAATCTAAATCATATTGTATATTTCGTAGTGCTCGGAAAATGAGAAAGGATACAGGATGTGTGCAAAGCTTTTCCTAAGCCTTAAACCGTGGATTCAGGCTAAATAGGATAAAATAGGCTATCATTAAAAACACAGAAGACTATCATAAAATATTACTACATTTTGTTGATTACATTGATTTAGATTGGATATGTTAGAGCCCATTCCAACCCATTCCACATAATCCCATTTTCTTAAATCTTTCTACAAATATATTCCTAAATCTCCAAGGAGTTATAGGTTTGTCATTTTGACTGATATTGGCACGCATCGTCAACTTACTACTAGGTAGACAGTCTATCTGCTCGTCCAGTGGAAGTGATGTCTGTTACTGCTCGGCTCGTCTGATTATCGTTTAGTAGTTATTTTTTATAGAAAAAAGGCGGCAGACGATCATACAGTCCACCTGATGGCAAGTAGTCCATAGACATCCACGATACATCAGTCCAGAATGACAAACGTTGTCACGCCCACGGGTGCGGTGCCTACCTTGGCAGATTAAGGGTGTAGATCGTGAAAATCACCGAAAAGAGTGTTACGATTTTTCATATTTAACCTATTTACATATGATTGATATCAATGATAATTTGTATATATTACAATCAAAGACCAATAAGTATGTTCATGCTTATATTAAACTCTTAAACCTAATAGTTGTTATATAATAAACGTCAACAAACGCACAAAATTGAGTAAAAATGCAAAAACATGACTTCGTATTTTTCAGATTTAACCCCATAAATCAACACAAATTGATAAAAAGAAACACTTTTTGAACACTGAAGAAACCAATAAGTATAGCTGTATACTTCTTTTTATACCTTTACAAACAAAGACTTCCTCTTTTAAAGCCCTAAAATCTAGATATATTTTAAGGTAAATTTTTCATACACAAATGTATGGGATAAAACGTTCGTTTCATTCGTGCAATCTCGGTGGTCTGCAGCGGCAGTTCCTTTCTGTAAGTGAACGCGACACCACGCTTGTCGGCTGCAGACAGCAGAATTACGTATTGTGAATTTGTGTTTTTTGTAAAAAACTGTAAGTATAACATTTTTATAATTAATTTATTTTCAGTTAGTAGAAAGTATCGATATAATGAATGTCTGAAAGAAAACCATGATGGAACTAGATATAAATCGTAAAAAATACAATATCTACACTAATAGGTATTATAAAGAGGAAAGATTTGGATTTTTGTATGTATCACTGAGTAACATAGGCTATTTTTTTCGCAGGACTGATTGAATTTGAGTGGCATGCCAGGGAAAAGAAAGTTTTGTACGCATTATAAAAATATGAAAGCCAAAAGATCTCGGAATAAAATGTAAGTTCCTCCCTACTTATTTATTATCGCATTTGAACAGGGTACATTACAAAGCTAATACAATATGTCATATGATTTAGATCGCCCGATTCAGACATATACCTACAATAACATGTAAATATTGGTTTGTATTATCTATATCTATACTGATAAATAAAATTGAAGTATCTGTATGTAATATCAAAATAATAGGATTTTTAAAAAAAAAAAAGGCGATACGGAGTTCGCCGGGTCGGCTAGTATTGTCTAAATATCAAATTGTGGAAGTAGGTAGGCGACAGCGCAACTTTGTCGACATACCTATACCGCCAAACAGACGCGAGGCGCCTAGCGTCTGGCTTAGGGTTGTACAAAATAAATAAAAAGTGGATAATATTGATGAATAATATTTCCAGTATTGAAAATAAAGAAAACCTTGGGGCCGAGACTCTGAGCAACAATGCTACGCGCTGTATAGAGGTAAGTTGTTATACGTAATTCTTGTAGACTTGTTACATAAATAAACAAACTACTTAGTTAGTGATGGGCGAAGACAAAATCTCAATACCTACCTATAGATTTTTCTTGCAATATTTATTATTTTCATCGAGAGACAAACACCTTAGTACCGAAATACTTCTCAATTACTTTCTCAAAAGAAAATTTACGTTCAAATAGGTGACGTCATAAAAAAACAATACCTAATGCGTAAAGAAATTATAATTTCTATTCATCAGGAACCTAATATTGTATTAATTCTTTTGCATTTTTTTAAATTTTTAATTATTTTTTATAAAAAAAATCAAGCCATTATCTTTCTTTACAGGAACTAGTTATTGAAAACGACCAAGAGGGAAAGGTGGATGAAATGGAAGTTGGGCGTAGAGTTGTAGACGTTTCTTTTTTTTTTAAAGCTCTTCAGGCCATAGGGGACCACGGTCCAATGGATTGTAAGTTAAGTTACCTCAGTATAATAGGTGAAGTAAAAGTTGGTCTGGACTCAAAACTCATCATGAAATGTAGTATGTGTAGTATGAAATTTACTGTGTGTTTGATTGAAAAGAAAGAAGATAGAATGGAAGTGAATCATCAAATTGTATCTGGTATCATATCATCTGGTGGGAGCTACTATCAGTTAAAAACATTAACTGCCGCAGTAGCCCTACCAATCATGTCACCTTCATTATACAATGAAATTAATAATACGGTTTGCGATTGGTGGGAAAAGACAGCAGCACATTCCATGGCAGAAGCTGTCAAGGAAGAAGCGGAGTACGCAGTGTCTATAGGTAGTGTTGATAAAAATGGTACACCATTAATATCTGTTGCTGTTGACGGTTGTTGGAGCAAGAGATCTTATGGTAAGAATTTTTCCGCCTTGTCCGGCGCAGCTGCGATAATTGGCATTAAAACTAATAAAGTATTGTTTTTTGGAGTTAAAAATAAATACTGCGTAGTTTGTGCACGAGCCGCAAAGAACGACAGTCAGCCCTCGGAACACCGTTGTTTCAAGAATTATTCGGGATCATCTACCGGTATGGAATCGACCATAATAGTTGAGGGGTTTAAACGTTCCATTGTTGATCACGGTGTAATTTATAATAAATTTGTAGCAGACGGCGATTCCAGTACTTATAAAAAAATATTAGATTCGCGACCGTACGGTAATTTAACAGTAGAGAAAATTGAATGCAAAAATCATCTTTTACGAAACTACTGCAATAGCTTGGAGAAACTGTCGAAAGACACTAAGTATCCTTGCGAATTGCGGAAATTCCTAAAAGAAAGGTATTTGCGTTTAAGAACGGGTGTAAAATGCGCTATTAAATATTGGGGCGATCAAAATCAGTCACTCGAAGAAAAAATAAAAAATCTTAGTGAAGATATCCTAAATGGTCCACAACACGTATTTGGTAATCACCAATATTGCAAGGAGTATTTCTGTAGACCTGATACTCGTCGAATAGAACCTGTTGGGTTGCTTCCAGCAATTGTTGGATGCGGATTAATGGACGCGGTACACATTTTAAGTAAAAGACTGTCATATCATTCTAGAAGTTTAATTCATAATTGTACAAGTAATATAGTTGAAAGTTTTAACGCAGTGATTGCCAAATTAGTAGGGGGTAAGCGTGTAAATTATTCTTCCCGTGGTTCTTATGCGGGCCGATGCGCAGCTGCTGTTGTGTCTTTTAATACAGGATCGATTCATAGTAAAACTCATGAAGTAATATTTAAATCTAGTCCTAATCCTTTGATCGCGAAAGTGGAAAATTGTAATCGTAGAATCCGTTTAATTGCTAAACCTAAATTAAGATTGAAAAAGAGCCACAGCGCTGTATCGAAAGACGCTCACTATGGACCAAACTACGAAAAACCTGATCTGAGTCCAGAATTATATGAGAAAGCCAAGTCATCTTTTTTAGCCGATTTAAAGTTGTCTTGTGCTGAAAGAGAGGAGCTTGAAAGGTCGACCCATTTGCAAAGAAGTAGTTCTGAGTGGATGAGTACAAGGAGAAAATTACTAACCTCATCATCGTTCGGGGAAGTTTGTAAAAAACGAGAGAGCACAAGTTGTGCTGTTCTTGTTCGTAAAATCGTTTATGGTAGTAATATCTCCAGTTTGCCTGCTGTACGGTACGGTATCGAAAACGAAGAAACCGCAATTAAACAGTTAGAAATTCAAGAGAATATTAGTATACAAGGTTGCGGTTTGTTCGTCGACGATCAATATGAATTTCTTGGTACTACACCAGATGGCATTTATGCAAACGGTTTAATTGAAATTAAGTGCCCACATTCTTTAGCTGGCATGACTCTTGATGAAGCAATGGCCAAACATACCTTTTGGGTTAAGGACAAGGCTTCCAAGGGTTATGTCATAAATAAAAATCATAACTGGTATTTCCAAATTCAGGGACAGGTACATATTACTAAAAGAAACGTTTGCATGCTTGGCATCTGGTTTGGTGCTACTGTACCTATGAAAGTTTATATTATAGAAAAGGACGACAAATTTTGGGAGGAGAAAATGGAGATGAAATTAGTTAGGTTTTATTACGATTGCCTACTTCCAGAATTAGTTGATCCTCGGCAGTCACGAAGCATGCCCATTCGTGACGCGCCCAGTATCATAGAGGCTATGAAAGAGAGGAAAGAAAGAGCTTTACGTGTTATGAAAGAGAAGAACGCCTAATGATTTTGAAAGATACAGGTAACTTAACTACCCAGCCAGTCGATTCACGTAAACACGCCAGTCCAAAAGTCGTTTTAACTTAGGAACTTAGAAATCGCCTTTTGGTTTTCTGTTTTAAACGCACTTACTTATCTAGTCTTGGATTGTCATAAATCTTCCAATAGCTCAATTACTATACAATTTCTGAGTTACCTGGTGTAAAGAATCATAAAAATTGGTTCAAAAATACAGCGAATTGAGAATTCTCCTTTTTTTAAGTCGGTTAAAAGGGCTAAATTTGCAAAAAACGAAGTGACGTCACTGCGCTACGGTTTTTATTACTTACGTGAATCGGGCAGCTGGTAACGTTTTCATTCTGATAGGTTTTGTGATAGCCATTGATTTTATCATCAAATTAGCAGAAATCAGAACTTGATCCGTAATCGAATGAAAAACCATTAGAATTTTGAACTCATATTTCGTTATTGTTTAATTACATACTTTTAATTAGTATATTAATAATTTACAAACTTCTGTTAAAATTAGTAAATAAATGAATTATTTACTAATTTTTGTACAACCCTAGCACGCTTTTGAGATAGCGAGTAATGGCGACTCATATTTGTTATTGTGTAGTAAATAAATCATTTTTATACTTGTGTTTCATTTATTGACATTTTTTTTAAAACCCTAGGATTTTTTTTAGATATCGACGAGGTGATCGTAAACAAAAAGTAAGTACTTATTTGAGTTTACGCAATAGGCACATTTCCTTGCGTAGAGATAAACACACTTCCTACTGAATTTGCAATTATTTTATTGAATGAATATTTTACGAATTAGAATAAATTTTGGTAGTGAAATTACAAATAAATAAATAGTTGGAATTTTAGGTAAGTAGAATACAAAAATGTCAGATGTCAAATGATAGAAAAACATAAAAATTGTGTCTCAACTACTCTTATTAATCTATTAAAAAGAATCAACAGCTAATTTCCAAAAATTCAACGTTATTGTTATGCTGTAAATATTCAAGTTCAATAACAATTTCTCAACGTGGAACGTTTGTTGCAAAACATTTTGAAAATCGCGCTCTCTAGGTCATTCATCCGCCCCGTCGGATGTTACATTAAACTTTGGCGCTGCGGTCGCTCGAAATCGAGATCTCAGGCCAACAATCTACACCCTTAAGGAATGGATTGGGAGAAACGGCTGGACAAATGGGGAGGGATAGGATGGGATGGGAATAGACTCTGGCATATCGCACTCACTCGAAACACCTACGAGTACGTACCTATACATTGGGGAAGTAGGATAAAGTAGGAAATGCAGTACATTCTGTGAGAGAGGGGTTACGTGGCCAGTCGAGTGCGCCCAGCGGTTGTGAGAGTGCAGCGCGCACTCTCCCCCTACAGAAGTAGTTATCGAAGACGACTTCTTAAACAAATAGTCTTATATAACGCTCTATTTTCTAAAAAGAATTCCATCGCTTAAACTAAGTAAGTGTGTCGAGACAATGAGATGGGGCACTTTATTTGGACAAAATTTATTCAGAACTCGTCTCTCTGTGTGCTCGGGAGATTTCTAAGTCCCAATTCGTAGTAGCCAATTTATATAATAGTTTAGCCAAATACGTAGTTTCTACCATTGAGTTTCTACTTATTATGAGTACGGATTTTTAAATTATTATTAGCTCGGCTATAAACGGAAAACACTGTGAGGAAAAACTTACAGGAGAATTTTTAAAAAAACTGACATATCTATCTAGCAATCTGCACTAGACTAAGCCAGGAGCTGTTTCAATTCTCCTCGGATGTGGATTTTGGACTTAAGTCCGGACTTAATGTCGAGCCAGACTATGAAACGTCACAGATTCCCACTGGTCACGGTTGTTTTAGTACTTTCCATTGTCCACTTGTGATAGCGTTACAAATAAACAAACATACGTCATTTCAATTTTATATATTCGGTTGTAATAACGATGTATACGGTCCGCGGTGCCATTCCCCATTATCTCTATTGGCCCTAGACCCAGAAAAAATTGACGACCATTGATATACTATATAACATTAGGCAACAGAGTGCTCGCACGATTACACGATTTGCCTTTTTGTGTTCATAAACGACTTATTGTTTTGAATTTAAAGTTCAAACTCGTTGCTCTGACTGGAAGTACAGGTCTGTTACAACGTTGTATTTACAGTTGGCGCTACCTAATTGTCTATTGAATAAATTGATATGAGCTGTAAAGAAGTATTTGTTGAAGACTCGATTGAACAATAATGTCTTCAGTCTTCTAAACGTCATTTATAACAAAAGAAATTGTCCAGAAAAAACTTCTATCTGTGAAATTCTTGCCTACAATCTATTCGGCTTTTGATATTTACCAATTTTTTCTCAAATGATATAACCTTTCCTTACAGAGGTGGATTTTGAGAAAGGTCGCCATTACCGTGTCCAAAAACGAAAGCTTTTAATTCTCTTTGGGCAGCAAACAAAACTTTTTAAAGCCAACCTTCTTCAATGGTAACATGGTGACAGTTATTGGTTCTTTGTATACAACAGTGGCAACGATCCCTTTAGGGGTTACTGAAGCTCTTATAGTTATAACCGATTGACTTTAACTTTTTTCGGGCTATAACGTCCCACTTCAGGGTATAGAGTTAGTTGTCACGTAGTTTTGGGACATTTTGTTATAGAAGAGATAGCAGGGCATGCGGGTGCGTTGCCGACGTTGCAGAATCCAGTTCACAGCTCTCTTGAAGAGCCCCATGTTGCAGCATTGCTAAAATCCTCATCTGACAGTTCATTTCACAACTTTCGGGACATATTTTACACCAACCGAGGCTCGGTTGTGCAAATTGTGAACTCAAAACACTCATTAACCGTGTGGTTTTGACCGGCTTTAGAATATCACTACACTATCTCTGCCCCCGGTTAAAGGCAACTAAGGAATAACAAAGCCACTACCACAAACTCAGAGGAACTTCTCCATCCCCGAAAGAATCAACTCGCCAACATTGTTGACCAGCGTGGCGTTTCAAGGCCACATTGCCTTTTGCATCCCTCATGCACAAGACAAGTGAATGAGAAGGACTCTGTCCAGCAGTTGATCATAACAGGATGGGACACCCGAAACACATACATACATTGGAGGCATAGGATAGTGGGGGAAATCCAGTACATTTTACTACAGTCTTCTGTGAGAGGTGAGTAACGTGGCCTGTCCAGTACATACACCACCTAGAGGCTGTGTGATTGCAGCATGCACCCTCCTCCTGACAGAGGAGGAAGAGGCAGCAATTTACAATATTAAGTACATTTCTTATTCAAGTTGAACCAGCCCTATAAACACTCCACAGCAATAGCTCCTTAAAGTAAACAGTTATACGAATTACGTAGCGCTATGTTATAACAATGAACGAGTTGTGACATTTACTAAACAAATACAAGCAGACACTAACTATGAGGTGCGGTATAGTGGCACTCGCGCATTAGCTCGCATTTCGCTATGTTTCGTGCAAAGCATAATTCTCCCTCGTTAAAATTACATAACAAGTGTTATATCTCCAGAATAAAACACTATCACAAAAGTGTACGCCAAAATTCAGCTAAAGTCGGATTTTTTATTCGAGTCAGGGAAATGACATATAGAACTGTCAAACAGAGTGAAATTTGTACGGAAATGACACTTTATTGACAGTTCTAGATGTCATATCCCTGACTCGAATAAATAATCCGACTTTAACTAGGATTTTTTAAGAATATGAAAACTAAAATGACGGGACTATACGCATAATGTTTGCTTTGTTATTGTTTTTAATAATCATTTACAGTGTAAATCATTTAAAATGTACAAATACCGTACTTATTATATAATATTAATATTAGCAAATAGTAATAAACATAAGACCCTTGACCGAACTGATCCATTAAAAGTGGGATAGTTTTATAGGTATTTTTTTACAGTGAAGTAGGCGGACGAGCAAGCGGTCCCACGTGATGGTAAGTGTTACCGCCGCCCATGGACATCTGCAAACCCATGCGGGCGCGCCGCCGACCTTGCAAAATCCTATTCACAGGTTTATTTCGCCAACTGCACTAAATTGCTGCATTATGCGTTTGATAAAAAGAAAAGGATTAGATAAAAATAATGGGTTAATTAAAAAGAAGAGCCCTTTCCTGTGTATGTTTTCTAACATTCAAACGACCTCAATAAATATCGTCAAATCGAATTCACCTTAATATGCATATAGCTTAACATATATACCGTCTGTACGCCCACGCCACTAGCTGCCACTAGTTGGCGTCACGTTATTATTGTTGTACTGATAACACCCACGGACATGACAAATTGCGATAACGTAGTTAAGTAAAGATGCGTATACACTTAAGAATTTCTTTAAATATTGCTGTGTATTATAATGTGCCAGTGAATAATCGATATCACCCTATAACGTCCCACCGTAAAGCCAGGCCCTTCTTAGAAAATCAGTAAAGGATTACCGCGATCCCCAGGATTGTGGAGCGACCTACCTCCTGAGGTTTTTAGGTTAGGAAATGAGCTCCTTCAAGAGAACTGTGAATAGCTAACCTGCAAGTAGGCAGCGCATCTGGAATCATCCTGGTATTGCAGGCGTCCATAGGCTACTGTAATCACTCCAATTGGGGCCGTCTGCCTGTTTGCCGCGTACAATATAAAAAAAAAGTTTCACGGCCAGACTCTCGCATAGCCAATATAAATTCAGAATATTGAATCGAAATAGGTTATATCAGAGTAATCGTTGTCTTTGATCGTTACCCAAGCCAGAACGAGCGGATCTTGGAAATTAATTGGTTTATGTGCTATGCGGGGTGGGATTATTAAGCTGTTTCGATGTAAATGAACTTGCATCGGGTATTGGAAGTGTTTGTAATCTTTTTCTTCCTCACGTGCCTCAAGTAGATGGAAACTAATATTTTTCTTCACAAATGGAATAAACTGTAGCGTGGGACGCCCTCCAACTTTAAGAATGTTGCCAGTAGTGGCTGGGTGAAAGAGCAGAAGACCGTGTTTGGTGGTGGTTCTTGTTAGGGCCCTATATCCAGCAATGGAGAGGCACAGGCTAGTGGTACATAATCTCCAGTTCAAGATATCCCTGACTTAGGCAGTCAGCCTTCGCCATTATAAAACTTCGAAAACAATAGTTGTTCGTTTCACTAAATAAATTATGTGTTAAGACAGGTGCTTTTTATTTAACACTGTATAAAAATAAATACAAATGCCCAATTGTCGTAATTATGTTATATATCTATAAAATATGTATTTCGTACCATAATTTACCTACCACGTACCACATAATGACTCAACCTATTCCGACGACTGATAAATAAGCCAAGAAAACACTTTGCACAATAAGCAAAATTGACCTTAATTAAACATACAAAAACAACTTTTAGCACGAATAGCGTATTTACAAAATTTACATATAAATTGCAAAACACGATTAACTAGAGATCTAGAACACCATTTATCATCAAAACATAAGCTATTTTCACGTAACGATTAATATTATGTATACGCTTGTTCCGAAACTCAAATATGTATATGAATTGTTATACGAAATTTATTGTGAAAGGAAATATGTATTTGAATAATTAATCAATAGGAAATTTGACTATTTCTAAATTGTTGTAACTGTTAAAATTAATGAAATATTTTATAATTATAATTAATTATTTTTTTAATAGTAAATATTATAATTATTAAAATAATATTGTAACAATTATAACTTAAGGGAAAGGGTCCAATCCCACAGCCGCCGGACGCATTCGACTAGCTTAGTTACCCGTCTCAACACAGAACACTACCATAAAATATACTGATTTCCCAATTTATCTTATTCTCCCAATGTATGTACGTATTTCGTAGAGAATGAGACTTGTCACAACCCGCTTCCCACCCCATCCTATTTCATTCCATCCCATCCTATCCCATTGAATGGAGAGTACAACGGAATAAAATAAACTCCTTATTCCAGCTATACTCTAAGTGTGTTCCGCGGAACCCTAGGGTTCCGTGATACCTCTGTCGGGGTTCCGCAAGAATTTAGAAATAAAAAAATCAAAACACCTCTCTCTGGTCGCTCCGCGGCTGTGCGGACTCCGCGGCCGCGCGGAGACAAAACGCTATGAATGTTATTTATTTATTTATTTGTATTTGTATAAGCTTGTGTTACATTAGCTGGTACAATATCTCATAAGTTTGGTCTCAACAATTTTATACTTGTACAACGCGTTCGCTCTAAGTTTGCCGGTCTGTGGAATGCGCGTACCCTCCCCCACGTGACAACAAAACTTATAATGTGTCATAGTTTTACCCAAATATCTAACGTACACAATTTTTATTGTTACAATTAAATAAAAAATTTCGAACGTCATACACTCATACCTATCGCCAGCGGCAAACTTAAAACGAGCGGGTAGTATACTTGTAAGCGCTCAGTCTCTTTGATAAAAGCCGCCTCTGAATTAGACGCTATAGTTGTCAACTAGCGACTTTCGTCTCTAACTTCAAAGGATAAAGTCGATATTGTTTACAACGCTATTTTTAAATTTCTGTTTTTATTTTTGCTTTTTGTTTATCAAAGGTGCCGACTCGAGTATTTTCGAGAATATTTGAGATCGAGTCTAGGACTAAGTATAAAAGCGGCGATCGCGCGTTGGCGTCGTCAGTTGATGATTAGCGTTCGGAGCGATAAGTTACTACCTACTTACAAGCTCGCTAGCGAGAAACTAGTGTTCATTGTTTTACTGCCTGCTGTATTCTGTTGTCTCAGTTTTATACATTTCTTCCCTGTAGGTTCTAAATTTAGTCTCTTATACGCAGTAACGATTGTGCATTATTTAAACCCCACTATCCTGACTTGTAACATTATAAATAAAGAAGAATGGAACGTTGGCTTAAAGGTGTTAAACGTGTTCCAACAACATCTTCTAATGACGCTGAATGTTCAAAAGCAATGCGCGCGGAGAATTTAGCAATCACCGATCCAGAAGATGATGCCACGAGTGCCACGACGTCAAGCTCGACGGTTTCAAAGACGAAAAAAAGGAAGTATGATGAATCTTATATCAGTTTCGGATTTGTTGATTCCAACGGCTCACCTCTCTGCATGCTCTGTAGTAAACTGCTTCCTAATAGTTCCATGGCACCTGCCAAATTGCGTCGACATTTAGAAACCGTACACCCCGAGACTAAAGACAAGAATAAAGAATTTTTTGTTCGCAAAAAAGATCAGTTATTAGAAAGTCAAAAAAATATGATGCATGTAACACAAACTACCAACGAAAAGGCCACGGAGGCATCATACTTAGTTAGCTATCGCATTGCACAAGCAGGTGAAGCGCACACTATCGCTGAGAAATTAATAAAACCATGTGTATTAGACATAACAAAATGTATGCTTGATGAAAAATCTGCAAAGCATCTTTCTACTGTTCCGCTATCAAACGATACTGTTTCACGACGAATCCATGATCTGGCAAGCTACGTCAAACAAGAACTAGTTACACGTCTACAAAATACACGATTCGCTTTGCAAATGGACGAGTCGACTGATGTCGCTGGTTTGGCTATCCTGCTGGTTATTGTGAGATATCCATATAAAAGTTCTTTTGAAGAAGACATGCTTATGTGTTCATCGCTGCTTACAAACACTACCGGGGAAGAAATTTTTAATAAAATAAATATATTTTTTGAAGAACATAATCTCAGTTGGAACAATTGCATTGACATTTGTACAGATGGGGCCAAGGCGATGACAGGTAAAACAGCAGGAGCAGTGTCACGAATGAAAAATAAAGCGCCTAATTGTAGTTCCAGTCATTGTATTCTGCATAGACAAGCACTTGCGATGAAGCAAATGCCGTCTAATCTAAAATTAGTTATGGATGAAGCGGTAAAAATAATTAATTTTATCAAATCACGACCACTACAATCCCGATTGTTCTCATTATTGTGTGAAGATTATGGCAGCAAACATAAAACACTGCTGCTCCATACAGAAGTGCGATGGCTGTCTCGGGGAAAAACTTTAACAAGGCTATTTGAACTTAGAGCCGAGTTACAAATGTTTCTTTCAGCAGATACTTCTTTTAATTTGAAGGACCGTTTGTATGATAAAACTTGGTTGTTCCGATTGTCTTTTATGGCGGATATCTTTCAAAAACTTAACGAATTAAATTTATCGTTGCAAGGTAAACAGACAACAGTGTTTCAGGCCTATAATAAAATAACTGCTTTTAAAAGAAAATTAGATTTTTGGATCATTTGCATTGGTAAGAAAGAAATAGAAAGTTTTACGTTACTCAGTGAGTTTGTTAGCGAAAACGACTCAGAAATGTTTGAAGATAATGTGTTTGAAGAATTGGTCCAATATCTCAGTTCGATGCGCGCATCTTTTGAAAAGTATTTTCCCGAAGAACACAATACAAAAATTAAAGTGAACTCCTGGATTCATAATCCTTTTTTACCCAACTTGGAAAAGCCTGAAAACATGTCAAATGAGATATATGAATCTCTTTTAGAAATGTCATCAGACACAAGTATGGAGTCATTGTTCAAAACGACGCCTCTTAATGATTTTTGGTGCAGAATCCAAGATGAATATGCAATGCTTGGCCAAATGGCTCTGGATATTCTTCTCCCGTTCCCAACTACATATTTGTGCGAAACAGGATTCTCTACCTACGCAGCCACGAAAACAAAATATCGCAATAGACTGGACGCCGAAGCTGATATGAGACTCCAACTTTCTTCCATCAAACCTGATATCAAGCAATTGATGAAAAATAAAAAACAGTTTCATACCTCCCACTAGTTAGATTTTTTCTTTTTTAATGTTTTCTATTATTGTCCTTACCAAGTGGTGAAGTAAATAATAATTAGTAACTGATACATTGTACTTTTATTATGCTGATTAATATAGAATACACTTATAAAAATAATTGTTTTATTGTAGGGTTCCATCAAGTATTTTGCTTCCCAAAAGGGTTCCGTCATTTAAAAAGTTTGAGAACCACTGCCTTATTCTATTTAGTAATTAAATGAGTAGAAAAAAATACTGAATGCGCAGCAAAAATTCTGAATGAGCAGCAAAAATACTGAATGAGCAGCAAACAATACCGAATGAGCTATCCAAATAGGCAAAGAGCCCTTAATAGGATACGCTATAAATTTAGCTCACGGACAAATATATTAGTATATGAGGACATAGCAAAGTTCAACTTATTTAAAACAGTCTCCCGAAGTAGAGTCGATTCACTGAAATATTCTGTTTTCACTTGAACTAAATGGTGAATTTCAATGAATTTTGCATTTCACTGAATGATTTCATATCTATTCTGTCATTTTATAGAACTCTACACCATTCCGTAGATTTATATAGAACTACCGTTACAATTTACAAGTTACAACTGCAGTTATAATTGTTTATAACAAATACATTGTCACTAATTTTATGTTTGTTGGTAGGTTGGGACGACATACATACATTTTTACTCCTTTGTCCTTTGATACAAACATAATTTGGATCTCTATTTTGGTTAAGTTCAAAGATGATACAAATCAGTTCACCAACACCAAAAAAATTACGTATTATATTAAATTATTGAAGTACTATACAAACTTTCTAAAAACGTCTGTATTAAAACGCACTCAAAAAAAGAAAAAATAATCTTTTCGTCTGACGCGGTGCCATCCGTGTTTTGTTTTTATTTTTTACGATATCATGTAATGATTAGTCATAATTTTATCATAATATGGCATGTTGAAGTGAAATAGAAATTTTATAGCCACTAACTTGATACTGACAGCTCGCATTGCTAGTATATCGATTGATCCATCTAAATACGTTCAATCGAATAAAGAAGGTTTTGATGACGTCATAAAAGTGTCTTCAACAAAGAACGAGCAATAAAGCTAACAAAATGGGGGTTCTACGAGACGCTACGACGTAGCTCTACGATGCTACGAGCGACTCAGCTGCGCTGAGATATTGACAGTACTCCGACTTTGTGAAATGAGATTTGAAGTAGTTTGCTATGTATTACTTGAACGTTTGTAAAAATTTTACAGAATGATGCGATATTTTGGCCTGTATATCCAATAAAAATCACATAAATACCAAATTAACGCCTTTAACATAAGCTTATTTTATTATTATGGCAACGAGGCCCTAAAATACCGGCGAAATGAAATATCTACTTTAAAAAGTATAAAGGAGAGACGACATACTACCTAGATGGTGCATCCTGTGAAGAGACACGGCTGAGGGGACTTTTCTATCCAGGGTGTCTAATTTGGTCTAAGACCATCTAAGCACGCCAAAGGTGTACATGAGAATGGGCATGACCAAGCTGTTACAGACTCCAATCTTATTAGGCCCAACTTTTACTAGTGGAGTGTAGGCTTTCTCAGCCGGTGTCCATATTAATTGAATCTTCCGGGCTACTTGGCAACTGAGTTGCGCTCGAGAAGCCGAAGAGATAACATCTCTCCGAAAGTGAACGCAGTCGCCCAGTCGCCACTGAAGATGTCAACCGCAGTTGTTGACGAAACGTTTGGAAGAAAGAGAAGAGATTCAATTAATACCAACTTTTACTATTTATTTATTTATTTACACTTTATTATTTTAACAAAAGGCGAACTTAATGCTAAAAACATTTTCTCTCAGCCAATCTTGTGGCTATATTGTAATGGTATGATAGGTGCAAGTGAACAACAATGCATCAAATAAAATTTGGAATGAATCAAATATACAAACATATTTTATTATTATTATTAATTGAATTATTTTATTATGAATCATTTAATTATTTTATCATTTTATTATGGACATCGGCCGAGCAAGCCTACACTCCACTATAATTTATTATTAAACACTTAAAATTATACATATCAAATAAAATGAAGTACTATATATATTGAAATAAATAATACGGTTAAGTTTTTTATTTACCAAGCACCATTTTTATAGATAGGGATTTTTATTTTAATCTAGGGAACAAAATATTTTTATATGGTAACAATAGATTATAGTTAATAAGTATTGTATTGGTGGTCAGGCCAGGTTTCATACAAAAGTGCCCATCATTATTTGTCCTAGTTGCTCGTTCTATTTATTGAACTGTTTTATATCGGTTGTGTCCAAACCTTTCCCAAAGCCTGGAACCGTGACTTCCATTTGTGATTCTTAGTTCATTGACATATACAATGTGTTACCGAAATAACGCAAAACGTGTTAAAAACCAATTTAAAATATTTAAGGCCATTCTAGCGAATAATAAAATTATTTGAACTAATAAATCAAAAGTTAAAACCTTGTAAGGTTTTGTTGTTCTCTCTAAAACATTAGTAGCGCTCATTGCTCAGACCGGGCGCGGCCGCTCGCACGACACGGTTCGGCCGACGAGCGTAAAATAAACGATATACTAGAACTGTACGACAAATAATGAAAAAAATACCTAGTGTAAGGACCGGTACAATCGATTCTATTCCGAACAATCTATTTCAGCTTTTGCGCTATTTTAGTGGCACGTTGTACGTTTTGTATCAACGTGCCGTTGTAAACGTATACGTTGTACTGTATGGTTCATATATAAAACGAACAATCAACTTCCGTCGTTATTTATATCAATTTTATATTCTAAATAGACATAAACGTAACTTTATTTCGACACGACAATACACAATAAAAGATATGAAACAAACAAATTACACATAATAAGAAAAAATAATGAACCATAAAATTAAAAAAAAAAAAAAAAAATTTTATAAGATTAAGATGGGCATTGCGATGGATGTCGGAAACGATCTCCAACTCAGCATATGCCGCGAACAAACCACAGCGCTTTTTTTCAGTGGAGCCATTGAAGATACACGGACAATGATAAAATTGGGTACAATAAGATTAAAACTAATAACATAAATCGGGTCTGAACGCGTATAATAAATGTATTGAAGTCTGTCGCAGCCTTTCCAAATGTTGGTAGTTCAAACTGCTCGCAGCTCCCATCCTGGACTTTCCGCCTCTTCAGTCAACTCGTGACCACGACTGGTGTAATCCGTGGCGAACGTTGAGTAGGAATAAAAGGTAAACAAATACCTTTATTAGATACACGCGTTCAGACCCGATTTACAATATAAAATTCGTACAAAACGAGAAAGTTTAAAAAGTTATATTTATGTCAATTACTCGTATATGTAAAAAGTGTAAGTCAACTTAAAGCTCTTCTAAAGTGAAACCGAATGTTATAAGCCAGTTCATAATAACTTAAACATAAAATTTCATACAATAACGAAAACAGAAGAAAGCTTTTAGAGCGCAATAAGAGTGAAATGCTTTTAAGCTCTAAATGTGTTTGGAGACAGTTAAATGCGAAATGAAGGAGTCTTATCGCGGTTATCTCGCGTGATAGTCAACTGAGTGCAATATAGTATATTATTAGATTTAAAAGAAACAGAAGCTCTCTAGTCGAATTGAAGAAAGAGCTTCACATAATTTGGCAAACAATATTTCTTTATAAATAATTTCCATCTAAATGTCTATGATTGAAAGACAAGCGTTAAATTTCAGCGTTCTTAGTTTTATATAATTGTAGAGACAACAAGTTGTCGCATTGCCTATTTGGAAGGATAAGCAGCAAATAGTGTTGCCACTCCAATAAAATTAGTTGATAAAATTAGCGGCAAACGAGCATACAGTCCACCTGGTGGCAAGTGGATACTGTCGCCCATGAACATGCACGATACATGCCAACATCAGTCCAGAATGACAAACGTTGGCAATGCGCTGACCTACCTGTGAATATGTATGAAAGGTTTCGAGAAAGGGTTGGGAACTGGGGAGGGAGAATGGGATAGAATGGGTTCTGGCATATCTCACGAGACCAGTCGAATGCGTCTAGCGGCTGTTGGATTGCAGCGTGCACTCCTCCCCCCCAATGTAACATTTATCCTAAAGTTATATTAACCTAACCGGATTTATACACTGAAAGCTTTGCATTTCATACAATCACTTATTAAAAACCGAACTCATGAATAAATATAAACGAACATACAAGATTTGAACACGAACCTTGAATCCAGAATTAAAATATAAATATTAAATTCCTTTCATTTGTACGATGGCTGTTAGAATTCGGTATGTCTGTTATGTTATTATATGCCATATCCTCGTATATAAACAATATTTATTAATAAACCATCATTAATTTATAATTTTTCATGGGAAGTTTAAAGGAATACAAAGGCCTGTCTTACGGTAGGCCTGATTAATAAGTACTAGTTTTGGTAGGGGGGGAGTGCATGCTGCATTCCCACAGCCGCTAGGCGCACTTGACTGGCCACGTTACCCCTCTCTCACAGAAGACTATCTTGAAATGTACTGCATTTCCCACTTTCTAGTATTTCCCCAATGTACGTACGTGTTTCGGTAGCGAGTGAGATATGCCAGAGCCCATTCCCATCCCATCCTCTCCCTCCCCATTTTCCCAATCCGTTGCTTAATCTGCAAAGGTAGGCAGCACACCCGGAGGCGTGCCAACGTTTGTCATTCTGGACTGATATTGGCAAGTATCGCGGATGTTTATGGACGACAGTATCCACTTGCCATCGGGTGAACTGTATGCTCGTCTGCAGCCTTTTTTTTCTATAAAAAAAAAGAAAATTTCAAAGTCGCTCAGCAAGGTATGGAGAGAGTTATGCTCAGAGTTTCTTTACGGAACAAGATCCGGGACAAAAAAAGGTGATTACCCAAAACTTTAAAATTTCTATTTTATATTAGGTGCCATATACATTTTTGTATAAAATTTTATACCCAATAAAGTTAATTGCAAAATATAATAATATCATTTAAAAATTATACAAATCCTTGTTTTGAAACTTACAGATTACTATAATTGGCATCATTCAATCATCAATGGTATCAATCATTCATTAATTTTATTTATCTTTATAACAAACTTGGTCTGGAAACTTGGTCAATTAAAGACATTACCGATCTCGCATCAATAAATAAAAAAGTGTTTACCAATAATGTCTTAAATAAATCAATAAATAAATGTCTACTTTCTCATTTCCTTTTAGGCTACTCATTTTACTATCGGAAACCATTGTACAATTTTTAATAAGGCGGGGATGATTCTTGTAACAACCGGTAACAACAACTGTGTTTTTCGCAGTAATGAGCCCTGATATTCCGACGGGAAATGGTTATTACTGTTGTTATTGTATTATTATTACCTATCCAAGATTTGGAAACTTTATTCTAAATCTAATTTCAGTCTAAATACGGAATACACTAGAAATACCTACCAGAGGATGTTCCCTAGGGAGAAAAATAATATATTATTCAGGAATTGGATGACAGGGGGTACAACACTCTGAAACCCGCTGCCGCCTGGGCGGCCTCGACTGAGCATGAACAGACGGATTAAAACCCTACGAGACAATAGGCACATACACAACAAAACTATGTTTTTTTTAAAGGAAGAAGGCGATAGACGAGTATGCAGTCCGCCTGCTGGTAAATGGATACTGTCGCTAATGGACATCCACTGTACATATCAACGTCAGTCCACAATGACACACGTTGGTACGGCCCTGTCTGCCTTTGAAGATGTAGGAATGGATTTAGAGAAAGGGTTGGGAAAATGGGGGAGGGAGAGGATAGGATGGGAATGGGTTCTGGACATAGCTCACTCACTACCGAAACACGTATATACATTGAGGAATAAGATAAAGTGGGAATATCAAGGTAGCCTTCTGTGAGAGAGGGGTAAGGCCAGTCGAGTACGCCCAGTGGCTGTTGTTTTGCACCGTGCACCTTCTCCCTCAAAATTACGGAACTAATAACTAATTGTCGCGTATATAAGTTTAGCAAGCAGAACAAACTTCTGCTTTCATCTCTTACCAACTCTAATATCTCAATTTACCTTTTATAAAAGCGGTAAAAGCTGTTAAATAACAAACAAGTCGCGACATGTTACTGAAGCTTTTCCGATCGAGCTTTTGATCTATGACCCGAATAATGGAAGCTTTGGGTTTAAACGCAAACTTCCTGTTATTCTTTGTAAGAGTAATGACGTCAATAGACATGTTGTTTTCTTTGTAATGATGCTCTCACCTTGTTGTACTAATTGCATAGTAAAAGCACAACAGTAGGTTATCTCCTGTAATCAGTCCTAATATCGTTCACTACTGCATTTTCAGTAGTGGACGACATAAGGAGTGATTACATCGTCCTACGACATCCTCCTCAAGCATATTATCTAGTGCATGCCGGATGCATGGTCTTAAAAGGGCCCGCTTGCTAAGGTGCTTCGTGAGTCCACTCTTTTAGAGGTGGTCTACATCAGGATTTGTGAGGGAACAGATGAAGTGGTGCCTACTTAAAGCCGACCCCACACGGCACAAATTATTTATCTTAAAATATACAAATTCAAAATTTGCAGGTAAGCTCGTCCTGGGTACAATACCCTGTCGAACATTCGTTTGACAAACGTGTATCAGTATCTCGTTAGTTTTAATTCGTCTTCGTATGAGTTTCTAGACCCACTATACGTGGAGTCCTATTGTGAGATATTGGTTGTATTATTATTATAATATTTGTAGTATGGCATGTGCGGTGTGATAACTACACTGTATTATTATTATTTCACAGCGAATCGAGAGTAATTAATTATCGTGACAACACCGCGGTAATGTAGTTAAACTACTGTTTTTGTTTTACTATACTAATATGTTGGTAATTCTTGGAATACTCATTAGAGAGAAAGGTGTGTTGTCAGATATTTCGACAATTATTTTTTGAGTGATAATAATTTTAATGATACTCCATGTTCCTCATTCTTCCCAATCCAATACCTAATTCCTTAATATCCAAAATTCTTTTTTGTGCAGAATACCTTTTTTCCCATCCCTCCTAATCTATTTCCCAAAACCACTCCTGAAATTCCAAAGATAGACCGCGTATCCGAGACCTGCCAACGTGCATTTCCGCTGCACTGACGTTAGTTCGTGATAGGGATCTGACAGAATATCAGCGCTGCAGTGTATACTGCAGCATCATGTTGAGTCAGGTACCCATTTCATGTTATAGTATGTATCAGCCTATAACGTCCTGTGCAGCCTATAGCTTCCTCTAGTGAATCACTGGGAGGTTTCGGGCAGTAATCCAACACGCGGGCCCAGTGGTGGATCACATTACTCCAGTTTTTTTTTTAATTCCGGAGCATGCGGGTTTCCTCACGTTTTCACTCACCGCAATTTTAAAAGGTTTTTTAATGTGACGATTTTAAAAAATCCGTACCTGAGTATCACATTATGTTCTGCATTAAATAAATAAATAAAGCTGTGAATAGGATTTTGCAAGGTCGGCGGCGCGCCCGCATTGCCCCTGGTGTTGCAGGTGTCCATGGGCGGCGGTAACACTTACCATTACGTGGGACCGCTTGCTCGTTCGCCCTCTTGTCTATAAAAAAAAATTAAAAGAGGTTTAATACTTTATTGCATATTATAACATTTATTGTGAGACAGCGAGGAACACCACGCTTTGATTTTAATTCTTTATTTTCAAAATGGAAATGAATTTCCACACACAATAGGTACACGTCTTTCTCACTCATTCTGTTCATTCACTCGTCTTATCCCTTTCACACCTATTGCGTTACGTTCCAAGCATTCACACCACATTTATACACTAGATTATATAATAAAGATAATAAATAAATAGATAATAATAAAAATACATTCATCTAGTACGGTATACGCAGTATATTTCCACAGTAACACTTCGTAATAAATGGACTTCGTGTGTTTCAAACGTAGTCATTATTCACGGAAAATATACAACGTAAATATGACAAATCATTTTATCACGAAGACACAGTATACGCGAAACAAAGTATAAATTATTGTAGTAAGTAGATATACCGTAAGCAACTCTTTTCCACTGCTGGGCCTTCTCATGCACATTGTCTTATGTATGATGTATGTATGACCTTAAAACGGCACACCTGGGCAAGCGGGTGGGCGAGTCCACTCTTTAGAGGTAGGGTAGTTTCTCAGGGCTTGTGGTACTTAGGTAGATGATTTTTTATTATTATTTATATTGTTTCAGCTCATATTCGTTCACCTTCAACCACTTCAATTTATTTAAAATGTATTTCAATTATCTTGTTCAATTTATTTCAATTTATCTATCTTTGCAGAAACAATATTTGGAATGACGAAGAATATATATACATACACACAAAAACACACATATAACTATATATATATATTTATATATATATATAACTATAACTGTTGTATCGCCGATTGTACTTCTAATTACTTGTATTATTGTGTTTTTTCTGTATGTTTTGGTGTACAATACAGTATATCTATCTATCTATATTTATACGAACATAAATACATAATGCGTAACAGACACTAGCTTATCCCTTGTGTGCACAATACCTCATCCGTCACGAAGTATATATACCCTTAGGACATTAATCCCAATTTCAGGAAAGACCGGCTATTTGTTAAGCCTTCGTCTAGACACTTTCGTTTTCATTTACACATAAGCTGGGTCTAGAACAATAGACATGAATCGGAATACACTATATTTGCTATATCGGACATTATATCGACTATAGACACTATTCTATATACTATATCGGAATATATTTGCTGAATTTCCCGAATTGAATTTCAGACAGTAAATTCTTTGATGATAAATTGTGAGTAGTGAGTGATAGCCTAGAAGTACCTGTTCTATAAAATTAATAAACACGTGTTATTATTTCAATATCAAATTCATGACAATAGAGCAACCGACCAAATTAAATAAATAATAGCAATAAATAAAATACTTTATTGATTATTTAATAACCATAAGAAAAATAAAAATAAATATTTAAAGAAATAATTTAAATTCATTAAAAAATTAGGTAGCCATGAACTTGAGAATATTTTAGGTAGGGAGTTATTGTTATCTCTGTCATACACGCGTGGCCAGAATGTGATAGTATGTGGACGTCGGCTCTTTTTTAACTAAGTACTTTTAAGCACTAAAATTCAGTTATTTTTAAAGATGTTTTCATTTTGACTTGTCTAGAATGTTAGTTATAACGATTGTATGTTTGAAATGCTTTCACGCATCAATGGATGGTAGAATCGAGCTAAAAATTTGTATGGAACTTCTTAGAGACCACAAATAGGAATTAATTAAAACCAGTCTTAAACAAGTCAAATACGATTGTGTTTATTTTATATGTATGGGGTAAAAATCTGAAAATCAATATGGCTTAAACAACGTTGCATGCATTGCATACATAGCAATACTTTTTTCAAATCTCTAAAGCTTTTGATTTTTCGAAATCAAACTACGTGCTACGGCGTGGCTGTTCAACGAAATGCTGTTAAATTATTCAGTGAGGGCGCTACGGCGCCTACGTTCTGATAAAAATATCGTAGACGCCGCGTATGACGTAATATTACTATTTCTGTACGTTAATCATAGCAATGAATGAATGAATGGAAATGAAATAATCCGGGAGGGGAGGGGTGCACGCTGCAACCTCTCAGCCGACTGTCCAAGTTACCCCGCACTCACAAAAGACTACTGTAAATGTACTGCGTTCCCCACTTTATCATTCTCCCAAGGCACATACGTGTTCGGTAGTAAGTAAGATATGCCAGAGCCCATTTTCATAGTAGCCAAACCTCCATTTGTAAATCTTTAAAGGTAGGCAGCGGTCATTCTCAACTGTAGTTGGCATGTATCGCGGATATACATGGACGATAGTAGCCACTTAAGTACGACTAGCTGAATTGTCTGCTCGGCTGCCACCATTTTTCTATAAAAAAACGCACTTCCTGTCAGCGAGCGGGAAGAGAGGGATTTATTTTATATTTTATTGTACATACACACAAAATAACGTATTTATACATTACTAGCGA
Organism: Sesia apiformis; assembly: GCA_914767545.1. NCBI lineage: Eukaryota > Metazoa > Arthropoda > Insecta > Lepidoptera > Sesiidae > Sesia > Sesia apiformis. Next base: position 14,416,262 of record OU611967.1, on the reverse strand, counting down.
CCCGCCCTCGCTTCGTTTCGGTTTGTTTTTTTTTCATTTTTTTTTTCAAATTTTCTAAATATAATATAGCCTATATTCGACATGAATAATGTAGCTTCCAATTTGTGAAAGAATTTTTGAAATCGGTTCAACAAACAAACACAATATTACCTCTTTATTATATTAGTATAGATACGTGTTCAGACCCGATTTAGAATATATAGTAAAATGTGTACAATACGCGAAAGTCTAAAAAGTTATATTGCTAACCGTTAGTTACGCTTAGTTACCGTTAGTTATTAGTTACTAACCGTTGCTAACGCGTCCTTTCTTCACTTTCGTCGGCAACACTTCGAAAGGAAAGACCCGCTGCGCAGATTGCCTCATAAATTCACACAATTTTACCTCTTTATTATATTAGTATAGATATAGAAGTATAGATTAAATAAGAGAAGACATTGTACAAAAGCTACAATTCGTATGAAACCTCCACTAGTATGTAATAAGAGTAATAAGGATTAAGGTTTCACACGGACAGGGTGAACTTTGGACCCTTGTATCAAAGAGCTTAACGTCGGCTTTGGGTGTAAGCTGTTCGAATAAATATATGGAATTATTTTCGGTACTTTTTAAGCTAAAGAACAGATGGTTTATATGGGGGTAAGCGGCTTATGACTGCCATATGCATTCCGCAAACACGATACGACTGCGGTTATATATCGCCTTGACATTTTATGGACATTTCGAACAAAATACCTGTTACATACATCACGATTTTCGAACTTTGGAAAAAAATCACTTCATAACCTTTGTTTTGAAATGAAGATGGCGGTAGACGAGCGAACAGTCCACCTGGTGGTAAGTGGTTATTGTTGCCCTGCGACATCCGCGATACATGCCAACATTAGTCCAGAATGACAAACATTGACACGCCCCAGGATGCGTTTCGTACCTTTGAAGACTTAAGAAGGAATTTGGAAAAAGGATTGAGAAAATAGGATGGGGTGGGAATGGGCTTTGGCATATCTAACTTACTACCGAAATACATAAGTACATATTTAAATCCCGATGATATACAATATAATAAGGGAGCGGAAGTGATTGCACTTCCGTTTTTATCAGCACGGGACTAAATGTATTCTAATCGCTACGGAAAACAAAAAAAGACAAGTTTAGCCAAAAATGAAACCTTATCCCCCAACAAAATCTTTAGCGAAAAACTCAAGCCGCACCCCAATGTTTACGTAAACGTATTTTGCACTGCATAAATTCATTGCAGATGTAGAATAATGACTAATTAGTGATTGAGCAACTCTCTAAACCGTTCGATTAGGTCTTTATTGTATAGGAGAGTCTTAAATTAATTTTTAACGCAAAAACTTTCAGTTATTCAAGTGGCAAGTGTTTTATGCACCACTCTCTTTAAGCAAACCTAAACGTCAAAGAGTAATAAAAAGAAAAAGTAAAACTTTGAAAAACAAAGTAGTTGCTTAGCTAAACGACAAGGCAACTTCGCAAACTTTTATTATGGAAACACTAGATCAAAAAGTTTTAATTACTTTAAAGTTCAAATGAAAGGGTGAGAACCGAAGGGCATAATAGTCACATCAAAACAGTAGTTAATCTTCATGCAAACACTTTAAAAGTACGTCGCGGTCGTACAATGAGTTCTAAAATGAAGTTATGCAATGAAATGCAACCAGCTCTATCAGTATCCACTGCTAGCATGGCCCTCCTCAAGCACATAGTCTAGTGCATGAGGAATGTAAGGCCTTAAAACGTCACGCCGGAAAAGCTGATTTGCGAGTTCAATCTTTTAGAGGTGGTGTAGTTCCTTCGCGCTCGGTAGCCTTTGTTATCCCTTAATTGCCTTTTACAACACCCACGAGAAGAGATGGGGTGATGCTATTCTATAGCCGGCCTGCACCTCACGGCACAGCTGACGTGGTGTCGACACAGCAACAAAATTAAATTACCAAAACCATACATTCATACATACCATCAGCCGGTGTCTCTACACTGCTGGATATAGGCCTCTCCTAAGGATCTTCGGTCTTCCGCTCTTCTCACCCAACCACTACCGGTGACTTCAAGTAGTCAGTCCACCGCGCCGGAAGGTATCCCACGTTACGTTTCCCGGTACGTGGTCTCCATTCGAAGATTCGCCTCCCGCATCGGTCGTCGGTCGTGCGACATATACACATAGCCGCCCGATAACCATGGTATAGCCATGGTATAGCCCGCCCACTGCCACTTCAGCTTGCCGGTCCTTTGAACTATGTCGGCAACCTTAGTTCTTCGGTGAATGGAGATTCACTTCGTTACGGATTTATTCAATTCGATTAAATGATATGCAATGTTAATTTTAAATAATGTCAAGATACTGATAATAATATCAGGAAACCCAGTAACCTTAGTTTCTGCGAGGTTTATTTCGTTTTCTATCGGTAATATTACCGATTCATTAATTAGTATTTTTCGGTTTTAATCAAGCAGCGCTCCTGGTGGAAGTATTAAGAAACTTGAAACCTTCGTATATAAAAAAAACAAATAAAAATACAGATTCTGAGAAGGACAATAAGTGTGAGAGATGGCTTGATAGTCGTATAAAAGTGTCACAGTTCTATATTTTACATGGGTTTATACTAACTAACATATGTAAAGTAAACACTGATATTAATTTTATGAATGAATGAGATAAAAATATTAACAGGAGAAATATTATTTGTCACTAGAAAGTATAGGAAATAGAAGAGAAATATTTTTTTATAGTTTCAAAATAGATTAATTTAGAATTTATTACACGACAACACACGCCTGTAAATCTGAAAACTGACAATTCAAGATGGCCGCTACTAATTGCATTTTCGGCCACTTTCATTTAAACCTTGTCGATCTGTACATAAAGACAATTTACCTAATGCGGTATCAGCATTCACAAACGATAAAAATACTAGGAACCCAGACTGTAAGAGGTGTCTAGGTACTTTCTTAGGTTTTCGCGATTACTATAAATAGCAATTAAACAACTTTGAACGGTTTAAATCGCGTACGTTAAAACGGTATTTATATCCCGGATATAAATAATGTTAAATATTTAAACCGTTCAAAGTTGTTTAATTGCTAGGTGTCTAGGTGTCAGACTGTATCTACACTACTGATTTGACCTAAATAATTTAAGCGCCTCTCTGAGTTCACCTACTAAGAGTTCAATATTCTATGCCAAAGGGAATATTGAAAAACAGCGGTTCGCATTAATGAAAAGCAGTTTCCATTTTCTCAGCATGAAACGTTTTAATAACGGTTTGTAATAATTCTTTGTTAAAAGAGATTTAAAATGTCTGCAATTTCCTTTTTAAATCCAATTTACAACATACAAGCTACGTGTTGATATTACATTTAAATCTAGCTGAATTACATTAAAACGAAATGACATTCTGTTTCTTTAAAGGGAATTTCAAATGGCTTTTATGAGGTTTTTTAGTTTTATTAATACAAGTTTTAATGCTTTCCATTTTATTAGTACCATTTGCGAACTACCATCGTTTGCAACTTCGAACGAACTCAAAGTGGTGTACGCGCTGAATATTACTCTCTACTGGCTTTTAATATTCAAATTAACTCGTATGAATACGGCGACTCTTTTAAAGCTGATTTGGAAGCGAACTGGAGAGAACATCGGTCAAAGGCTAGTATAAACAACTGTAAGCATCATCTAATCACTGTTATCTCTGTTATCATCGACTTTTTATCGTCATGTGAATAGTTGCAAGCGAGAATGGAATACAATATTCTCGCGCAAGCCGTTCGGGAAACTTTCCTTGTGTAAATAAGCCTTAGGGAGCCATAGTTTTGTAGATAATTCCAATTTTTACTAAAGATTGAGCTTTTGAGTATTTTCATAAAGAGCTCAACTTTTAGGGATTATTTATACGCTTCTACCCATTAGTAATTATTATTATATGTATATTATGTGCCCCAACGTAACGATACTGCGCCGTAGTCGTGGCAGATTCTAATTCGATATAAAATCAAGTGTTGTAAAAATCTTGTTAAACGGTTTATTGCCCAATTTATCTTACAAACAGTTAATTTTTTTTTCTAAGGAGAATAAAAATAACAGTTTATTACAAGTTTTCCAAAAGTGACTTCATAAGTGATCTTTCAAATGTTATTGGAATTGATTATAAACATCGGGTACATGGTGAAGTGACTTTTAAACACGGTGACTTTTAAACGACCTGTCGATCTGTTAGTAATTTAGCATTGGAGCATGAGCTCGACGCCTTACATAAGTTGATGTCGACTTCCGACTTCAAAAAGTGCTTCAAAGTCCAAAAAATTAAAAAGCGGTTTTCTTGTTTCAGAAAATGTCGACGTGCCGTATAGCGGCGTGCGTAGCGGTTTTAGCAGCGGTGTGCTGTGCGCTGCCGAATACTGTACTCGCTTTAGACCTGAATCGACTCTATGGACATCATACTAAAAGATCTGGTGAGTTAGACCAATATTTCCCTTATTTCACTCCTACCAACTAAAGCGATCGACTAGTTGTACAGAGTGATTGAGGCATTTGTTCCAGTCGAACGAACTAATTGTATAAAATTGTACAGATGTATAATTCATGGTGATAGGAAGGAGACGTATCTTCGAATGGCGGCCACGTACCGGGGTACGTAGCGTGGGACGCCCTGCGGCAAGGTGGACTGGCGGCTTGAATAAAGTCGCCAGTAGTGGGTGGATGACAAGAGCTGAAGACAATGTGTGGTGGCGGTCCTTGGGAAAGATCTATATCCAGTAGTGGAGAGACAAACTGTTGGTATGGTACGGTATAATTCGTTGTAAAAATATTTCGTCATTATTTTCAGATTTTGATGTCACATATCTAACATTTAAACCTAGCACAAAATCTCAGTAAAATTTTGTAGAATTTCTTGCGTAAAGCCACAGATGGCCTATCTATGGCTTTACGCAAAAAAATCCGCAAATTGAGAGTGATTGAGTGAGAGCGACATCCACTACGTCATGGAGATGAATTATTACAGTGTTTGACAATGATTACAGTAGGTTGACAAATTGAGCCGTTTTCGTGACAAAGACGGATCTATAAAATGACAATTTTTCAGAAAATCTTTTGAAGTTTGTTTTGAAGCGACACTTTATGTTAAACTGACATTGTCTACATTTGTATTATATTTGTATTATTTGTAAAATATGAAAGTATGAACCTTTCACTTCAATAATGAAAATATGAACCCGATACTTTCTAGTAATTTACTAGATTTTAATAGAGAAAAAGCATTTGATCTAAATATATCTACGGTTATAATAATAGGTACTAACGTAGGTATTTGACGAAAAATTATCTGGATCTCAATTTAGTTGGATTTAATCTATAGGGACATACGAGTAGGTACTTATAATAGAATCGAAACAAGACTGTTTCTACGAAATAATTTTTGAAGAGTCATTGCAATAAAAATTACGAAAATACAAAAGCTAAAATATTTTCTTTTAAATATTTGTCAGTTAGACTGAGATTTGACTGACGAGCATTACACAGAAATTACTAAACACAATTTAATTAAGCTTGTCATAGTTATAGCTTGTGATGTAGGTTACCATTTAGGGTACAGATAAATTGTAAGTTCCCACGGGAACTAACTACATACAACTACATAGCTTAAGCTAACCACATTCTAAAGACTACGTGGGCGATCGCGGCCGCTGCAAGAATAAACTTAAATTACCATTAGGCAACTTTTCGTAAGGTTTTATAAAATTTCCAGTTGTGCAAATTGGAATTGTAGATATAGTTTAATGTCAAGAATAAGCCAAGTTATCCACAACTTGGTACAAACTAAGCTCTAAGTTACGTAGATACTTGTTTCACGGTACAACTATAATTTTAAACGATCTCTCTTGGTGACGCTCCCCGGGGAAATTAATTTATGAAACGTACGTAGGAAAAACAATGTGCTGGAAAAATGTCAACGTAACATTTACGCGAAAAATTAGAATATTAACTGCTGCAAATTACCTAAAACGGGTGCGATGAGGGACGAATTATGTTTTCACAAGAGTTAATTATAAAAAATATAACGGATTTCATTTCATAATTTTAAATAAACAGCTTTGATGTAAACTAAGATTAATATAAATTTACAATTAAGAATCAGTCTACGAAATTTACTTTACGTTTTAAAAAGTAATAAGTTTTTTTTATTTTGGGCTTGTTATACTTTGTTATTTATTTATGTGATTTACAAGTTATTATAATTAAGTAAAGCTTTTCTTGTTTTTAGTGTTTAAATATAACAACCAAGATGGATTTTAAAAAGGTAGAAAATATACATAAGACATGCTACAATTTTTTATACAATAGATGGTAAACGAGTGGGCGGGCCACATGATGGTAAGTGGTTACAGTTAGAGGAGAAAGACACACAGTTTTACAGATGTTAAAAGATAGTTTCTTATACAGAATAAAGTAAAAATAAAATAAGAAACAATATTGAATAAAATTGATTTTATGATGCTTTTTCTAGTGTTTTTATTTTAGTAACGTAAAAGGGTGAGCTAAATGCCGCTGCGATGGTGTGAGAGGAAGTGAATTTCTTTATGACGAACAAACATTAGATATTTGTTATCTGGCATTTTTCTTGTAATCTGTTGACCACGAGAAAAGGTACTACTTAGTTCTGTAGGACTCTTGCTTAATTCTAGTACCTACAGAAAATATAAACGCCATAGAAATCGACTAGAACCAGGTCAACAGCTTATCTTTTTTTTAATGATGAAGGTAGCAGGCAAGCATGCGGTCCACGTGATGGTTAGTGACTACCGTCGTCCATGGACAACTGCAACATTAGGAGGTATGCGGGTGCGCGTCGGCCTTGTAAAATCCCATTTAACTTTCTTGAAGAATCCCATGTCGTAGTGTAACAGGAAAACCTCAGCAGCCAGTTCATTCCACAACTTTCGGGTTCGGTATGAGTGTCTCGCCGACCGCACTGTGCGCAGGGACTCTTTGTCAAGGAAGTATGGATTAACCACACGGCGATGACGGGAGGTGGTAAAAACCCGAAGTTGGAATAACCCGAAGTTATCTGATTGTGAACGTTCCTTCGGCGATCCCATTTCGATATTGAAAGACCACTAGAATATAATTTCAGGACAAAGTTAAAATATTTCTACTTTACACCCCGGGGAAATATGGAAATCTCAATTTCAGATTTTGCTGAAACCTACTTTTGTAAAACTGAATTCCATTTCCAGACTAGATTTAAAATGAAACACTTCGTTATAAATATGACACTGTTCGCAAGTAGACCTGAAAATAATTTTGTAACTACCATCCAAGCTATTCAAAATAGTCTGGGGGTGTCTATTCTCTACTCTCATCCGTAAATTTGTGTGTTTAAATCCTCGCCCCATACCACAGAGTTTCTACTTAAGTATGGATCTTTAAAAATTATTATCACTAACTCGGTTGCTGAAGGAAAAAATCTCGAGGAATCCCGCATGCTCGAAATTAAAAAAAAATTAGAGCATATATGCTCTAGAATTTTAGGGATATACTCAAGTAATATTTCTTGATAGGACCACAATAAAAATTCTTGTTTTTAAATGTACTAACATACCGAATACAAATTTTAATGAATAAATAATTTAATAAATTACAATAATGTAAATTTTAATGAACGTACAAATTGTCGCATTAAAATTTGCACTTTGAGGATTTACGGCGTAGGACCCGTGGTCACACTAAGTCAGTTCAGTGTGAATAACGAGAACTTTATTTCTCGTTAGTCATACTTCCAGTGTGACTAATAATAATATTTTTTTTGTGAAGGGCTCGTGGTTACACTTCCTTTTTTTACATCAATTTTTAGTATAATATTTTTAGTAGATGGTAGATGGTACCGCGGGTGACTAAAAATATTAATTTTGGTGGTACCATCGGAAGAACGCTGATCCGAAAGGCGTATATCGTTACTTTGGTCAAGCACGAAACCTATACTAACGGTGTGACTAACGTGTCCTACACCGGACTTACGAGATTTGACATACTTATGTAATTCTGTTGAGAAGTATACTTCCTGGTAGAATAACGCTGCAATTGAAGGTGTACTTACATATGTAATTAAAGTATAATTAATGTGCCAAAAAATATACCTACTTCAATTGTACTTTTCATTGAAAGTGGAAATTTTTTCTCTCCTTCAATGACTGACCTTAAATGACCACACCGGGCCCGCGTCACGGTTTACGGCCCGAGATCTCCTAGTGATGAACTAAGGGAGGCATGTGCCATGCAGTGGGAGGTTATAGGCCGATAAAGTCGTATCATACTGTGTAGGTACACATGGCCCGACAAAGGATGAGCTTAAATACGACTGATGTATTTGATAACGCGGAAAGGGTTAATAAATGAGTACTAGCGAAGCTGACTCACTCCGGAAACATGTTTGTATATTTCGTATCCGCCGTTTAACAAAGTCGTAAGTAGTATTATGTCAAAATTTAGACTTTACCATTATTTGAAATAGCATGCGATCAGTTTGAGATAATTATGGCCAAAAAATGATTTTAGTGGTTTTGTAAGAGCAAAATATTTTTTGAAGAAGTATGTAAAAAATAATACCCATAAAACATAAAATAATAATAATTAGAGATTTATTATTTTAATCAAAATATACAACACTAGCGACCCGTTCTCGCTTCGCTTCGGTTTATAAGTTTTTATTTTTCAATGTTTTTTTTCAAAATTTCAAAATAATATATAGCCTATATTAGACACGGTTAATGTAGCTACCTATTTGCGAAAGAATTTTTGAAATTGGTTTAGTAGTTCCTGAGATTACCACCAACATACAAACATACAATTTTACCTCTTTATTATATTAGTATAGATGTCACTGAAATAACGCGAAAACTGATAATAAATAGGTTGTTTGGTGTCGAGGGTAGGAATAATGCTACCAGCTTTTACAATAGTTTTAATTTTCATAATCTATTTGTTCATTTCTAGTATATCTTTTATTCTATACGCGTTGCATTGTATGCGTGGCGCTCGCGCCGCGCCGCGCCGTTGTCATTAACTTGTACTGAGTAATGAGCTCTACGAATGTTTTAGATAGAACAACCAAACGTTTGTAACTTTTGATTTATTCCCTAAAATAGGGATCTATCCCTAAAATCCCTAAATCTATATTTCTCTTGAACGGTTTTTTATATTTTTTCTAATTAGTTCGGGTTTTACCTTATTTCAATGACACTGTATATAAAATCGTAAAAAGTTATAAAACTTTCTAAAAGTTATACAGCTTTCTTATTGTACTGAGGATTATGGTATTAAAGGTGCTATTTCACGGCAGTCTTCTATGAAACTTAATGCCGTGAAAATTAATTAAATTAAAACAAGCCTTCAGCTAGAAAAAAATGTGTAAAAAAAAATTATATCGCCTAAGAAAATGTGGCTTCCCATGACCTTTCTAAACCACTTATTCTGATGTTGTGCAATTACATTATGGTAAGCACTTGTAACTTCGCTAACCGCTTTGTTCTGGAGTAATTGAGCGTCTTCAAATTAAGACTGGAGCTTAGCCAATGGAAGTAAGTAGTTGCTAAAATAACAACCACCTATTTAAGTAATACCTACCTGAACGTGATCACACCACACGAATGGAATGGTTTATTTAGTAAACTTTGACAACTTACACAATGGTCAAGTATCTGTACCTACAGGTATCTATCTACTTGACTAATAATAATGAAAGTTGAACAACGAAGAACAATTAAAAAATGAGAAGGTTAGGATTATAGGGTGGTTTTGGGTTCGACTTTTTTCTTTTGCATTCGTACTACAATCCTTCAATATAAGCCGAATATATGTTTCATAATATCATAAGTTAACATAATTGGACTTTGACAAATAAAACTAAATTAAAAAAATGTAACTGTAAAAATAGACTTTTAGAAAATGGTGTTGGTATGTGTGTGTGCCCGTGTATGTGAATAAAGTGTAGATTATATATCACACGGTTATTAAACTACAAATGTCTTCCATAATATTGATTAGTTCAAATGAAAACGAGAGGCGACTGGCAACCGCCGAGCATACAGACACGGCTTTGTTACGATTTTATTATTTTATATTAAAGATAGCACATAGCCGAAGAACCGATGGCCGATGGGGCAGAAGGGTTCTCGAGTGGAGACCACGTACCGGCAGACGAAGCCGAGGACGTCCATCTGCTAGATGGACAGACGACCTCATAAAGGTTGCGGGCACCCGCTGGATGCAGGTCGCTGCCGATAGGTCTAAATGGCGGACAATGGGGGAGGCCTATGTCCAGCAGTGGACGTCCAAGGGCTGAAATGATGATGATGATGATGATATTAAAGATTATATGAATCTAGATTATGTATTTATTTAATAATTTATTGTATACGCATAACATGAAAACAATAAAAAGGAAGGAAAAGAAAACATATAGAAAAAGATAAGCTAATCTCCTGCGGAGATTCCTCCCAGCAGATCTGGGAATGTGTAGTGCGTACGGAAAATTTGTATGTATAATAATACTTTAATAGTACAATAGTATCTACTAACAAAATACATAAATATATATTTATATACAATAGACACATACCTAAATAATAAATATTTAATACATATGATATACAATACGGACTATTTAGGAAATTGACAAGAAGTATTATATGAATCGTTTTTAAAATTAGTAAGAGAAGGAGTATCTCTTAGTTACTATATCTAGAATACGTTCCTTTTTATAAACATATTTGTTTTTTTTTTGTGCTTTGCGTGAAAAATATAGTTTTCAATTGTTAGGTAGCCGACTATATTTCTTTGCCCGTCCCTTCGTCTCATGTAGGTACCGCCAAACTTGGCAACAATTGCCTAGTCACACTCGATATCGGTCCGGCGAGCGCGCTAGTAACGCATTGACACGAAGCATCAAAAACATGTTTATAGTGACAATAATACAGTGATTCAGATAATAAACCTGCAAAGAAAGAGTTCCCGGTGCTGAAGTTCAGCGTCCTCTGAGTACCTGTTCCCTTTTCATAGTCGAGACTTAGTCGGGTTTGTTTTATATACCTAGTTTATAAAGATTGACCTGCAAGTACCATAGGCATTATTGAGTCTTTAAATTGGTATTCTTTATTCATTTTCAAAGCAGAAAACAAGATATGAGCGAGAACAATACTTACACAAACAAATTACTTTCAAACAACGACTTCCAAGACTCAAACATTCTGTCTATAGTCTTATCACATAGTCTTAAAACTGCAGTAACCGTTTCAACGACCGATTAAGATGGATAATCGCTAAATAAAAAAACGCTTTTAACTGATTCAATAACACCGGTTGTTACAGATTAAAGATAGATAAATAAAACTTTTTATTGGACATCAAAACAACATAAGACCGGTTGTTGAACATAAAACGACATAAGGCACACATAAAATGCACAAAAAGCGATCTTATCGCTAATTTAGGAGGGGGCGAGTACACGCTGCAATCCAACAGCCGCACTCAACTGGTCTCGTTATCCTCCTTTCACAGAAGACTTGAAATATACTGCATTTCCCGCTTTCTCTTATTCCTCAATGTATGTATGTGTTTCGATAGTGAGTGAGATAGGTACTTATGCCAGATGCAATTTCCGTCCCATCCTATCCCTCCCCATTTTTCCAACCCTTCCTCTAAATCCCTTCCTACATCTTCAAAGGCAGGCATCGCATCCGGGAGCCTGCTAACGTTTGTCATTGTGGACAGAAGTTGACATGTACTGTGGTTGTCCGTGGGCGATAGCATCCACTTACCATCAGCGGGACTGCATGCTCATCTGCCGCCTTCGTTCCTTCTTCCTATAAAAAAATAGCGACCTCAGCCAGACCACGGTTTGAATTATAAATCTAAATATGTTAACAAAGAAAACTTATCGAATGTTTCTTAGAGCTCAACCAGTTTAACACCGGTATTGAGTTGACGAGACGTTTTTGATGTGCTGCTCCACAAATCAGCACACGTTGTCATGTATCGCGAATGTCCATGGACAGCATCAATTTCAGATGGTAGGTTTGCCTGTCTAACCAATATCCTTATACATGCAAAATGATTGCGTTGTTAATTAAAAAATAAAACAAACATTTAACTTCACGTAATCAGTATATGTAACTAGATATATAAAGATGAATATGTAAATATGTAATGGTACATATAATATATTTATTACATATTTGATTATAGTAGTAATATGTGTACCTACGATCTATCTAATATTCTTGTGCTCGTACACATATACCGCACAAAGGTTGCCAGGAAGAGATTGTTTTAGCAACAAGGGATACCTTTTGTATACTAGCTATTTATAATAGAAATAAGTTCAAAGCTCTTAAAAGATAAATACAATATAACTATTAAAATAAAATATTACATACAAAACAGGGATGAGTATTTTAAATCAATTTGATTACCTAAATCATGATAAAAATCAAGTGTTTTTTTTAATTTTAATCAATGATTTTAATCAAAGTCAACAAGGACGCAAAATTCATTGGATTGCATTGGAAATTGATACAATAATGAATTAAAAATGAAATCATTCTTTATTTTACGTTAATGTATAGGTATCGAAATATGGTCCGAATCTCGTCTTTCTTTCGTTCTGCAGACATTGTCACCTACAAATTAGTTTTTATTTGTACTGATTTGTAAACAATTAAAAACAAAAGGACAAATTAATACATAGATTTTACTCCGTGACAGAGACAGTTGACGCGACACGACTCAGTGTTAGCAGCCGCCCAGCTTAATTTACTCCCTTTAATGTTGCCTATATAATAAAATAAAAAAAAAAATCTGATTCAAATAAAAAATCGTGATTTTTATCAACCATATAAAAAATAAAAATATTTTTATATAGATACTTTTGTGTCACTTTCCCCGTATTCTTTGGTGTGAAATAAAATGTACTTATTTACTTACATCCTTGTATAAAAAAATAAATTATAGAATTTACTTGATTTCGATTTTCTAACGAAAATAATTCTCATTATGTCGTACAAAGCTGCCACTTACTCTATCAAATGAGGGTAGATTGTAATTTTTCAAGGGAATGAAGGTGATTAGCCAACGTAATGTTATTACTTTAAGGAAGTTCATTTGGGTGTACCTACTTAATAAGAGCTGAACTTCTTAAGGATGTACTTATAAGTTAGGAGAGGCTTGTTACGAGGAAAGATTGAATTAGAAATTAAGGAGTATTAAAAGTACCTAATGTCCGAAAAGAGACGCGTTTTAACGCATGAGGTTTTATAATGTTACTAGCGGTGTCAGCGACTTCTTTCGCATGAACTTCTGAACTCATGGAAACTTTCTAGTTTATCTGTATAAAAAGTACTCTAAATGTTAACCCAACATATAGTTTATAACTATGCCAAGTTTCATTAAAATCCGCCCCGGGGGTTTTGTGTGTTGCGCGTCCAGACAGACGGAAGGACAGACAAACAGACAGGAAAAAGATCCAAATATTGTTGTATTGTGTTCTGTATCATACACACTTTACACTGCAATGACTTTTTCAGAAGATATTTCATACACAGACACGGCTCTGTTACTGTATTATATGTATATATAGATGTTAGTATAGACTCTATTAATGTCGCTTTATACTATAGAGTATAGAACATTAACCTAGGTCTACCTATTCTGCCCTCCTATGAGGAAAAGGTATTAGTAACATTTTTAATCCCGCCTCTTGTTCTTGATTTGACACTATAAACAACCCTTTGTGAGTCGGGGCCTCCACCACTATTCTTTTTCAACTGCATCTATTTCCATTCTCCACGCTGTAAGCTTCGATCCATTCGATCGTCTTTTACTAGATCTGCCTTATTGCTGTGAAGTCCTTTTGAGATCATCATTCTTCTGTCTTTAAGTGACCAATCAAAGCCGTCGGGATTTACAATGCCTGACTTATCGTTTTATTATGAAACAATGCCTCCAATTCGCAGGCGTACTACTTTCATCCAGCTACGACCTTGCAAAACCTTCTATACCCTCAACATTTCTCTTGTTGAATTCCGAACATATTACGTTTCAGAATACTGCCACCCATACGAGCCCTTCAAGTGTCCGGTAGATGGGAACTGCATCTCCATCCAGTACCTCTGCGATGGTGCTCCCGACTGCATCGACGGTTATGATGAAGATTCAAAGCTCTGCACTGCTGGTGAGTATCGGACTCCAACATTTTTTTAAACTAGAAAAGTGAGGAGAAGAGGGTCCCTTTAGCAGTAAGTATTTGGTTTACCGCACATCTGCGCCGTGTGATGTCGGTTGCCGACTTTAAAATTGCACCACCCCATCTCATCTAGTGGGAGTCGTAAAAGGCCAAAGCCGCGATAACAACCTGATTAATTTAACATTATCCCAGAACAGTTTTAAAGACCTCCGCGTATTAAAGCTACATTTAAACTTCATTAACTCGCTCATATTTTATTAAAACACTAATTGGAGGTTAACATTAACAGGCGCGCCATATTTATCAACGAAATAAGGTAATTGATACGTTACCATCAGTCTCTCCACTACTGGTTATAATCCTCACCACACGATCTTTCACTCTTCTCCAGCAAGTACTTGAAACTCTTTCAAATTGTTGGTCCACTTAGTCACCGGGCGGGTTGGCGAGTCCAATCTTTTTGAGGTCGCGTAGCTTGAGGTAGCGGTTTTATTATCCCGCCGCCTAGTCGCCTTTTACTACACCCGCGAGAAGAGATCGGGTGGTTTTAAACCCGGCCGACCTCAAATGGCCAGAGTTGTTTCTAAAATCTTGAAACAAAGACATTTTTAGCTACAATATCCTAAATAAAGTTAATAAGTCCATGTCTCAGATTATTATACTTATAAATATACTTATATTATTATTATATTTATATATAGTCGAAGTATTGTTATAATTAAATTCATGTGGCTAACGTCGATTTTTTGTTTTGCACAAAATAAAATATCCAGGGCCCAGTATCCAAAACCGCTTTATTACCATAATTTTAGCTCGAGTTGATTGCTCCAATCCTTTACCCAGCGCCGTTTGCAGTACCTATCCTTACTTAATTTTCTGCGTTTCGGTATAAAATATCCTTTCAATTTTCATTCCAAATTTTGTACCTTTGAACTAAGGTCAAAAGTCTGGACATTAATTAGACAAAGGGTTAAGATACCTACAACTTAGAGGTTAATTATCATAGCTCTACCGTCGTTCAGTTTGATAAAGTGTGGGTAGTGACAACATGAGAGAAATTACTTTAATTTAGTAAGTTAAAGAGATACCTAGTAGGATAGATAACTTTCAAGGTTCTTAAGAAAAGGTCACCTAGGTAGAGCATTGTTTTTAGGTAGACTGGGTAATAATATTAATGTATGCAATGTGGCCTAAAGAGTGGGTTTTTGAATCATGGTTTTAAGGCCCTGCCTACATCCCTCATGCACTAGGCAGTGTTCGCGAGGAAGCACGTGCCGCGCAGTGGACGACAAAAGAGCTCGGTACGGTTACGGTATTTAATTATACTGCTACTTCAGCTCGGTCAGTATTTGAGTTATGTCGGCAACTTCAGTACTTCGTCGAACGGACTCCAAGCATAGGCCTCCGTAGGAACAGATGGATTGACGAATTGAAGGAAGTCGTCGGTAGTAGCTGAATGAGAAGAGCGGCAAATCGAGTATGGTGGACAGCCCAGGTGGAATCCTATATCTGGCAAAGCTAATTGTATGATCTCTTGTCAATGATGTTGAAGTAGGGCGTGTAATAATATGAGAACTTTTCATGATGGAATAGCGACACACCCACATATTAAATGATGAATTACTCGTATACCTATCTAGACTTCATTATACCTATAATAAGCACTAATAAAACAGGGCTCAATTATATAGAACTTACCGAGTTCTATAATCAGATTACGTTGCTTTGATGTCTCGGAACGCAATACTGTATCAACATTAATATAATTCAAATAGCTCATGCCCCAGTTTTAAAGACGAACGCGACTCACAATCATTCCAGTGATTCATTCATACATTTTTTCATTTATGCCCTTGAAAAAATTCTTTTCACGGATACAGTCTTTGCAACACATAGCCTATACCTCCTTTTGATAAAAACCAAAACTGCATGCGGGAATTACCAATTTAAAGTACCTATTCCAACATTATGGCTCTTTCGTAAACGACCTTTATAAAAGCATTCTTTTCGGGTAGGCATTCCAAATGATCTTTTATTAAAGACGTTTACGAGAATGACTTTGCCATTCCCCACCTGGATTTCTTTTTATTTTCACGCTTTAAAATCTACTTAAAAGGTGTCAATATGGTGGAATGCTCTGCTATAAGTCCGCTCTCGTAAATGTTTACCATGTATTGATACATACACATGGTAAACCTTCAAACGTCAATTTCTTCCAATTAGAATATCCCAAATATGGTTATTTTGCGTGGTCCTTTGCATATCCCATTTGAATGGTCCCAAATATGAAACTCGGCGCATGTGTGCACATTTGTAGGATAGGAATAAAAATTTATCAAGAAACGATTAGAAAATACGTACCTAGGTACTTCTCTTTTTCGTGAAAGAGTTCAAAATTAATTTCGTATACTTTAATAATGAACTACTGGTCTGATTTATAACCATGGCTACAGCTATCTAAATGGATTTATAGCCTTTTCAAACAGGCCTCCAGGAAGATTCATTTTCAATTCGGAACTGAGAACAATTTTGAACAACCGAGAGGAAAATTTAATGTCTCTTATTTTCATTTACAGCTAAACGGCCTCCTGTGGAAGAAACCGCATCGTTTCTGCAATCATTACTGGCATCGCACGGACCAAATTATCTAGAGAAACTCTTCGGCAGCAAGGCGAGAGATGCTTTGGAGCCGCTAGGCGGTGTTGAGAAGGTGGCCATTGCTCTTTCGGGTAAGATTTTTTAAAATGCTGTTAGATTATGGTCAGTGGCTTACACTTTTACTCTGTGATAAATGGCTAATTATTGTCTCTGATCGCAGTTTTGAATTTAAGTCCAATAAGAATGTAGATACTAATTTAACAAAATAACTTTACTTATAGAAAAATCTTGTTTTACTGCTTTAGTAAAATTTATCGTATTGTAAACTTTTAATTATTACAGTGTGGTGCCGGCTTTCTTTAGCATAACACCACCAAATCTCTTCCTGTGTGTGTCGTAAAAAGCGATAACAAAGCCGGTGTAGGTAACACAAGCATTGAGGAACTATACCATCTCTACAAGAGTAAACTTGCCAACCCGCTCGACTAGCCCGACGTTTTAAGGCCATACATTTCTCATGCACAAGAGTGTGCGTGAGGAGTCTGAGGAGACACAGGTGTCCGTTTAATTTAACGTTTAATCAGCCATTTTCTACAGAAAAATGGATGATTAAAGGTTAGTTTAATAAAAAGCGTATTTATTACGAAATCTCGAAACTTGGGACATGTTCACCCTCTTTTAAATGGGATTCTTCAAGAAAACTGTGAATAGGATTGTGCAAGTTCGGCGGCGTACCCGCTTACCTCCTGGTGTTGCAGGTGTCCATGGCCGGCGGTAACACTTGCCATCACGTGGAACCGCTTGCTCGTCCGCCTACTTCTCAATAAAAAAAAAAATACTGACCGAAAATTACTTAATTCCAGAATCCCAAACTATCGAAGACTTTGGGGCGGCCCTTCACCTGATGCGATCTGATCTGGAACACCTTCGCTCCGTCTTCATGGCTGTCGAGAACGGCGACCTTGGCATGCTCAAGTCCCTCGGCATCAAGGACTCCGAGCTTGGCGACGTCAAGTTCTTCCTGGAGAAGCTGGTCAACACCGGTTTCCTTGACTGAATAGCACCGGAGTCTGCCTCTGACTATTACCACGTCGTCCACTTCGGTCCCCTCAGTTCTTCTTTCTACAGCTACCTTCCCTATGACTCCATAAAATATAGGAGAAAGTAAGCTTTCCCCTTCATTCCGTAAGATTGGTGTGTGCATGAGGTTTTCTTCTGGCGTGTTGTTCTTGAGAAATTCTCGTTTGTGGTCAGAAATGACTCCTACAACCGGCCACGTAGGCTCAAATCTGGCTTCAACAATTGTTTCTCAAAAATCTCGCTCATTTTATACATTTAAGAGAATACCTATTCATTTACGAAGAGCGCTATAGTAGGTATATTTTTATAAACATAGTTTGCTTCATTAGGTTAAAGGAAGTCAATTGTTTTATAGAAGTAACTTATGGAATAGAAGTAATTTTTGCAAAATAAGTTGGATCAGGGATCAATACTCGCGTCTATATCATTTGATGTGGCGACGTTGAAAATATTTTAAGGACCGCAAGAGACTGGATTTTTGGTGTTGCACGTCGAACGGTGTTCAAATGTCTCACGTCGTCGCACTCATGTGATATCCCTGATTACAACTTGTAACTTTACATAAATACGAGTGATTGATTATGACTGTCGCCCCCTTGATGTTCGTATACCTTTTCCAAATAAAATTTTGAAGTCAGAGGCGACTCCAATGAAACTGCGTCCATTCTAAGCGAGATATAAAGCTAAAAGAAGGTTTAATTCGAATGAGAATCCCCTACATTTTAATATTAAGAATCGTTGAAAGAATGCATGCGCTTTATATCTGGCTTTTGGCAAAATCCAGAATAGGACCATGGAATACATATCGTTGTATATTAGGTGGAAAAAAATACATATCATAGATTATAATCAGTAGTGAATAAAATACAATTATTTTAATATCGGTATTGTAGTGTTTATGAAACATTTTAATGTCTTACAACAGTAAGGCATTTTAGTAGGAACAATTTCTCCTCCTTAAAAGAAGCATGTTAAACGGTGCTGCACTTGGTCCCAATACATATCAAAATTATGTGATTATTATAATAGATGTTGCATTGTGTGTTATAAATTATATTATAATATAAGTAGTTGCAGTTTAGAAGTAAACCTTTAGATGTAATCCTTCCCGTTGATCTAAAAATTCTAATTCTTCACGATTATTGTGTTATCCTTCGGTGTTATTTGTTAAAACTTTTGTCAAATGCGGGCTAATTAAGACAACGAATTACTATGTAATGCGGAATCGCCATTTTACAGTGGCGGTGTATAATGCAACTGAAAATAATATGTATGTAATTATTATTTAAATGATTTAAGAAATTAAAAGTTGAGTTAGGTTGACGAACATAAAATGGTTGTCAACCATTTAAAAAGAAACATTAAATTTGATAGATCTGATACTACGATGAATGTAGATTATAAATAAAATTGATTGTAATAAAACAGCAGCAAATTAAAGACATTAAATAGATTGTGTCGGTCAGAAACAAAAGTTTGAAACATTGATTGTTCCGGTTCAAAGAAAATCACAGAAGATAAGAAAATAAACAAAATATGTAAGTACCATAAATTGGATTGCAATTGAAGAGCCTGTATTTGCCAGAAGTTATCGGAGCCATTTAGGTCCTCTACTCGAGTCTAGTCATCTAACCAAATTTTAGAAACACGAATTTCTGTGTACCCGTAGAAAAATAATATTTTTATCTTCGTTAGTTTAAATGTAGCTATTTATATAACAATTTTATCTATACATAGATTTTAAGTAAATTTTTAATATTAAAGTTGAAGCTACATAATTTTAACTTGCGTCAAATAACGGCGATCTTTGAGCTCTGTTAGTTGATATTATGTGTTTAAAGTAAGTAAAATAAAATGCTTATTGTTCTTAACGAGAAATCAATAAATGAATCATCTTGAATTTGAGTTTTATTTCTAAATTAAAATAAAAACTTCGCATTAAATGTTCACTCATTAAATAAATAATTAGGCCGCATCCACTGGCGCCCACACTAGGATCCCCTCTGTCATGGGTTCAGCAACAACACCACCTGGACCCGGTGCATTTGTTTTTAAACATGGAAATCCAATTTGGGACGTTTTGCACGGCAGATTCTGCGCTAGTAAGATAATTATAGGTAGTCAAACTACCTTCAGAATCGTGGTTCACATCATTTTATCAACTAGAGTCCATACTAATAGGTCAATAGCGCTAATAAAGGTTTTAAGACTAGGCAGTTAAACGGATCGATAAATACCACAGTGAAACTCTTGTTTCAGACACTAAGTAGGATCTAATAGGGTCTAACTATTTAGACCCTATTAGACCTATGATGAATAAAGACAAAAGTAAGAATTATATAATGTAATATCTGTATTAATTACATAATCAAAAAAACTAAGGAAATCTCTACAGACCTAACTTATTATAGAAAAAAACATTTTGGTATAGAATAAAAATCTTATAAACAAAATAAGTTTTAATAGTAATTATTAAAAACAAATATTTACAAAATAGAATTAAAAACTAATGTTTTACCTATTTACTAAAGTCAGAACATACATGAATTAATGAAACTGCACCTAAAAGGTCATAAAAAGATCAAAAAAATATTTAAAAATGCTGCAAAATCCATATTAGGAATTTATCATACATATGTGAATGTGAAGAAGGTGATTGGTCGTGGTTAGCTCATTTTGGTTTCGTATATTACAGTCGCCTAAATCGGTATGTGACAGAGAACACGCTCTACAAAAAAGAAAAATATCGAGTTTTTACCTTAATTGAGACGGGCCGGATACTGTAAGTACTTATCCAACGTATGAACCGTAAACTATTACAAATTCCTCTACAGTCCATTATAAAGGAGAATGCCCACGAAAGTATGGAGGTAGGGCCACTATTCAAAAATTTCGTAGTGTTAAACTTTCATAATATGCACTATTTGCGTAATTTCAACGTATGAAGAGTGTAAAATCTAAAACAGCTAAACTCCATACCTATCACAAAATCAACTATGAACATAATTATCATAACTATGTATGAATGTCATACTAATCAATATGCAATTTGTAATCTGCTAATCTACTCATTTAGTATCAAAAGCAACTAGATAATTTCCTAAATTCATTTCAAAAATAGCGCTCAGAATCAAATACAGCTATATCCCGATAGGATGGAAACAAATACAGCTAAAAATATGGTTGGCCAATCAGAGCGCTCGATTCTCATTAATCATAATCAAGACGGCCGTTTCAGTACTGTGGCATGCCGGTGGCGTTTTTATTAAAAAATAATAGTTTATTAAATAGTTTGAACACAAAGAGTGTGATTATTGAAAATATTAAGGTTTAATGGAGGTGAGCGTGAGAGAAGCTGCTTCGGGGAAGGGCAGATAATGTAAAAAATACCAAGAGAATTAAAAGGCAAATGTGGCGAAAAAGGGGGGGTTAGTACAGGGCTCTGATATTTTTTTTATTGTGAAACTTCGAAAAGAAAGCTGAAATAATAAAGCCAACAGCGGTTCCAAAAGGTTTGGCAGTTAATGAACTTAAGGTGAGATGTGTTACAAATCTTCTACAAAAGCACTACCATGAAAAGTGGAGTGCGCTGCTGGAACTTCAGTTTTACACAAGGGTGTTGAATGATCCAGTGTGTGAAGAGGAAAGGGGAGAAGAGTTATGTGAAATCAGAGAAATCAACGTAAGCTGAAGTGTTATAAACGTGGATACTGAATCTGTATAAAATAAATATATTATCTATTGTCGCAACCATGTTTGTTTATTTCATTAAAAATAGAAATTATTACACAAAAATATTGTAACTTCACCATAGGTCTATCTATCTAAATCTTCGACTAAAATTTACTAGACTATCGGTACCTATAGGTAATTGATGAACTCGACGTTATCCTGTTGTGTCGTTTTCCTTTGAACCAAAATAATTATTTTTATATTTAAATGCTGCCAAATTCCAAATTTAATCAACAATTATAGTCTTATGGGTTTTTTATATTCGTTTATATTAATACAATGCAAGTATAAAATCTGTACTTATCCATTTTCGAAGTAATTTGGACATCACTAATACTAATGACGTGACAAGTCTGTGACTGTATCAAAGGCTAAATCCAAATATAATCAAATATAGCTAAGTGCATTACTTATTTTGGAAATTATCAACAATAATAGTCACGACACGTTTTTACTGTAACCTGTGGTTCGTTTTGATTTAAACTATAGGTTTATAGACTTTTGTCAGCCAAATTTGTGAGAATTAAAGAAAATGAAACATGTGATAAGTTTTGCAAAAAACATACTTCGTAGATATAGCTAGTTTTGATTCTATACCGCTCATATAAATATTTTTTTAATACAATGTGGGATTACGCAGAAAATAATATATGAATCAACGATTTTTGAGTTAGCCTTTTTTCATATATGGCAATGGTGCAATTAGCATAGACTGCCGATGTCAAGTTTTCTTCTTGAACAATTTCGAAGGCTAAAACGTATCCTGTCAATGTCCAGTCCCGTTGAAGTAGGAGTCGCTCAGTAAAGTGATAGTAGGTTTACTGAGGACAGAGTTAGGACTCCTCGTAAGAACAAAAATGCTGTCTCAAGCTTTTATTTAATTATCACAAACATTATGCACTAACACTAGGCACTTTCAAGTTTAAATGAACTATCACAATTAAACCACAAACGCGACAATACACAAAACAAAATCCAACTTTACTTCTCTGGTTCCCGCCAAAGTCCTGGATTAGTTTTTGTTGTTTTGACAACGCCAAAACATTAGGAAGTATGCTATTTAGTTTATGTTTTGGAGTAATAAGAAAAATTGTATCTAAATATTATCACATAAGCATTTTATTCAACGTTGTAAAATAATCTCAAACAACATTGGTAAATGGTACCTTTAGAGTTAGTCTTAGGTGTTTTTACTGTGTCAGTAAGATTACTAACATACCTAATTAATGAAATATATCTCTATAACGAAATTACGTAAATCTTTGCTACGGACGGACGTCTTAAAGAAGTTCGCTGGTGGTGGTTGGATAAAAAAAAGGCCGAAGATCGTGTGTCGTGGCGAGCCTTGGAAGAGGCTTTATTATACTCCTTCGTAAAAGTCTTTATAATCTGTAGTCAAGACAAGACAGTAGGAAATTTTCGACTGTTGTCAGACATTTTTCTCGCCCTACCGGTACTGGCGGGCGTGCTTCCAGCGGACCTTCAGGTGATCCGCGCTGGCAGGATGGATCTGGCGCGTTTACTTGCGACCGGGGAGGAGGCGCGTGCTGGGAAACAGGCCATTTGGAACGAGACAGTGGCTAGCTGGCAGGAAAGGTGGGTTGGCGAGAGCAAAGGCAGAGAGCTGTTCAGGTTCTTCCCGGACGTGGCGGTTCGACTCAAGTCGCGTTGGGTCGAACCGGACTATGAAACTTCCCAGATACTCACTGGGCATGGCTGCTTTCGAAAGCGACTGCATGATATGAAGCTGTGTGAGAGTAGTCAGTGTGAGTGTGGCATGGCAGAGGAGGACTTGCACCATGTTCTATGGTCCTGTCCTCTATACGAGGAATATCGACGGAGCATGCTAGAGAGGATTGTACGGCTCGAGGAGGGACCGGCATACTACTGCGACCTCGTCTCCTCCGAAGCGAACTTCCGCGGGCTCAGAGAGTTTGCACACCGATGGCACAGGAAAAGGAGCCCGAAAGAGCTGTTCGGCACTGAAGTCCATCGTTTTGTGGAGTAGAACAGCACCAGAAAGGGGAGAGTGCATATGGGACACAGGCAAAAGAGAATACTTGTAGGGAGGCAGAGCAGATACGCGCCGCAACATAGCCCTAGCAGGCGAACGGCGCGTACCTCCCGACGATTTGGTCCGTATAACCAAAAGGTTGGTAGGACCATGGGTGGAGGTGGGTAATGTTGTCAGACATATAAATACAATTACTAAAAAAAAAAAAAGAAATATTATCCCCACAACCAAATTGCGTAAATCTTTCTTACACACCCTGAAAAATGTTTCTAATTTATATTATAGTTACCCTATATACTCCATCGTAAAATTAGGGGCTTACAAATGGGCATTCTCCTTTATCCAATAGATTATAGATGGTTAGGCAACTCTAACAGCTTAAACATGGTAGTTAGATCAATAACAACAAAAGACAAAAATAAAGTAGGTACGTAACAAAATATTATAAAGTACCTGGCTATGACGCGATAGTTAATGAGAACGCGCTCTATAGTTAATGAAAAACGAATGATCTCTTTCTCATGTATAAAATGTCATATACGAGTATGTATATGGTCGGGTACTGTAATAACGATTCAATACAACTCGCACACTTTTACTGTTATTATAATTAGATAGGTGGTCTATTTACAAAATATTTTTAAGTACCCACAAAAATGTTAAGTATTATTGAAACTGTATACCCACAGAGATTGTCCTTTTCCGCATTTCTTTTTATAAATATTTAACAAAAACATACTGGTTATATGACATTGGCCATATGACATTTTGTTCATTTATCGATTTATAAGGGTTTCATCGGTTCATCAGTTTTCAAAAATGGTCCCAGAATTAATGTGTTAAAATCTTTGAACTCATTTATTACCAAAGAAGCGATGTATGTACATACCATAGAAAGAAAGAAAAATAATAATATTCGTATTACTCAATCATTTTCCTCGGGATAAGAAATACCAGTTTATTTATAGACATTTCCAGTGGTTTCTTGCACTCGTAGCACTCACAATCATTTCCAAATGGCTATTACAACAATATTCATACAGTGGAGTGCAATTAGCTATTAGAATCCAAATTTAATGATCTCCGTTCGTTAAGTTTCTGAAATTGACGGTATCCATTTTTATTAAAAAAAAAATAATTAACCTTTCGTTATGTTTATACAAGTCGTTATTATCTTTTATACGGGTTATACCTTTTTTGTACCTGTCCTGCCCCCGATGACTTGTGGCGATAAATCATCAAGGGCCATAATTTGAGTTGTTTGAGGTCCATAACTCTTACTAGTAAGAGAGTTATGGAACTCGAATGGGATTGGGTATGCCACCTAACTAGACGATATGATGGCAGATGGAGTAAGAATTTGACAGAATGGTGGCTGAAGGAGAATAAACAAAGCGTTAGTCGTCCAGCGACTTAAGAATGTTTCGAGAGAGATATGATAGGATAGAATAGGGCACAATCGAGGGTGATGATACAAACGAAAGGAAGCTTATACTCAGCAGAGAGTAGAATGAAGCTAAAAATTATAATGACCACGAAGATGATACTTAATTCAGGAGATAGTGCTTCATTATTGGAGAGTATAAATTGAGATGTGATCATGGGCTCATCTTGGCCTTGCCTAGGTTTGCGCCTCTGACATGGGATCTTCCCTCATTCTTATAAGTAACAGACATTCTGCATTAACAATCTCTATTTAAAACTAGGTTATTTGCTTTGCGTCTTCCTAGATAAAATCCTGACTACGCTCTTGGATGTCGTCAAATAATAGATATAGAAAACTATTTTACACTTTGTCAATTACATCGCTTTACTTGTTCTTTAGCTTATCAACTATGCACAGAATACATACATACTAAATTATCTCCATTTGATTCCTCTAACATGGTAGCAGAGTGTGATATGTTAGAGGAATGTACGAGGGGCGATCCAAAAATAATGATAATGAATATGTAAAACAACGTTTATGGTTTCAAATTAAATTTATTTTTCCACATACTCTCTTAACAAGTCGATACATTTAGTCCATCTTTTTTTGAAACCCTGAATATCCTTAAAAAAAATCTTTATCTTGACCCTCCCAAAACACCTCTACAGCGGACATCACTTCGCTATCGTCTTCAAATTTCTTGCCCCTGAGCTGCTCCTTAAGCTGAGGAGAGAGGTAAAATCGCTAGGGGCCAGATCTGGAGAATAGGGTGGGTGTTCGAGCAGTACGAAACTTGCGTGTCAAATGGCAACCATTGCAACCTCGGCTTTGTGTGCGGGTGCATTGTCTTGGTGGAACAGGACTCCTCCTGCCCGCAGTTTGCCCCGTCCCTTTTCTTTAATAGCCTCCCGTAATCTTCTTATTTGGTCTGCGTAGTAAGAATCCGTAATAGTGGCTCCCTTTTCCAAGTATTCTACCATTATGATTCCCTTGGCATCCCATAACGCGGACGCCATAATCTTTCCAGCCAAGCTTGAAACTTTGAATTTCTTCGGCGTCAGTGAGGACTGTTGCTTCCAAGCCATCGACTGTTGTTTCGTCTAAGCATCAAAGTGATGGATCCAGGTCTCATTCACGGTTACAAATAGCGACAAAAAAATCCTGGTCAACTCTCCTTTTCTTTTCTTCCTCGGTTAACATTTGGGTACCGACTCAATGTGCGGAGACCTATTTCAGATGCAGTTTGTTGCCATATGAGATCCCCGTGACTGGTCGTGAGCTCAGCTAAATGTCTGATAGTCACTCTTCGGTCTGCTAATACAACATCTTGGACTTTTTTGACGCTATCCTCAGTGAGGGACGTGGATGGGCGTCCTTCGCGATATTTATCTGTGGATGTTCTGCCCAGTTTAAACTCTTTGCAATAGCGTGCAATTGTGGAATATGGAGGAGCAGTTGCCTAGTACTTCCACTAAGAGGGCGTATATCTCTTTGGTAGACATTTTTTTCAAGCAGAGATTACTTAATGACAGCTCTCACTTCGTTTTTCTCCATTTTCGTGTTATCACTTCGACTGGTAGTATTCAAATGAATGTATCTCCCAGAAATGATGACCTATTTATATGATTTTTTATGCTTATCTAGTGAGGGTATAAGGAAGCAAAATATTTATTTTTTCTGTATTACAAATACCCGCTTATCATTACTTTTGGATCACTCCTCTTATGTTAGGTACATCTCTTAAAATTACTATGAAAAATTTAGTAATTCACAAGTCAGTATTGTAATGATGAAATAAATACTTTTATTTCTATTAGCACTCCACTAATATTATTATTAACTACATTATCTGAATTATTTTAAAGCTTATTCGAAACAAAAATAAATCATTCATCAATAAACAAAGTAAATCACTTAAAACCCTAATTACCGGTAATTTAGGATCCCTAATTAGGATTACCGCGTATCCCTAATTAGGATACGCGGTACCTAAATGAAAAAAAATCGATACACTTAAGAATACCACAAAAAGTGAGAAAGAAACGTCGTATTCCACAATTATACTTTCGATCTTAGCATTACAAGAAAACTGCTTGCCTAATGTAAAACATTGGTCAATGGAGCCTTCGCACGATTATAATTTTTTTGCGTTCGTAAACGAGTTATTGCGGTGTAACTATAGTTCGCATTCGCAGCTGTAACTGAATGAATAGGTTTTTCTACGTCATATTTGTAGTTAGCGCTACCTAATTGCTTATTGAGTAAGTTGATAATGATCCGCAAAAGAGTTTGTATTTCCGCGAAAGCTCTATTGGGCAATGTTTTACTATTATATACACCTCTGTCCACATGGATCCACAATCAGGCTCCACCAGTGGATATATGGATAATTTTTCTCCTCCTCCTCGATCCACCAATTTAGGAATTCAAATATAATAATATCTTTTATGCCACCTCCAATCACCAATTTTGGGATCCAAGTAAATGCCTATAATTATAAATATTTCTAGGACAGTTCAATCTACACATTTGTCACGGTGGCGAAAGTAATAATTAGAGGTACTGTCCGGCCGCTGAGAGAATGCGTTCCTGACAGGTCGTAAGGAATGGACGATGTATTGTAACTTTGAAGTGGCGAAGAATTTACGGTAAAAATATTATTATCATTTATTTGCTCTACTAATGAATATCATTAAAAACTATATCATTACCATATGTCAACTTACAATAAATGTTATAATTTTGCGCTAAATATAATGTTAAATAAATAAGAAAACAATATTTTTTAAAATCCATACTACGCTGTTATAAGGTCATGTCAACTGTTTATTTTTGTAGTGATGTGCCAAAAATACTAGGCAATTGTAACGTTATCTGTCGTTATACTTTAAAATAATACGATTTTTTTTCTAATAATTTGATAATAATAGAATGTACTAATGTATCGGTAAAAAATAGCAACCCCAAATGGCGTAATGGGCCGCCATTTTGTGACGCTAAAACAGTCGTCTGTTGTCGTTTCGTGCGCATAGACTACGTTCTCCAGTGTTTCTCGTTCTGTTTTTTTGTGACCCGGCTTTCGTTTAATTGACTGTTTCTGCTTGTTATACTGACCTCGGCGCTAAATTGGACTTCGATTGTGTTTCGCATTGTGTTGTGTTGTATTTTTGGTGCATAATAATTCCGAAACGTGGACAAACATTGAAAAGTGAAACCCGTGAGCTAATCATCAAGCTGTAAGATTACTTTGAGGGTGAAAGGCAAAATGGTGGACCCTTGATACCTGTAGAACGGGTACAAGAGCGCGTCCCTCAGGCGCTTGGAGTTAGCAAACGAATGATAACAAATATTAATAAAGAAAAGTTCGGCCCATCTGGCACGGAAGAAAATATTTTACGAACACCGAAAAAGAAACGCAGAACTAAACCTGTGACAGATATTGATACCTCTGACGCCGATGCAATGAGGAATCATATACGAGTATATGGTTACTATTCGAGGAATGTACATATACCTTAACAGGACAACGCTTTTGGCATCTTTGAGAGCAGCTGATTTGTTTAAGGGCGGTAAAACTGCTTTATCCAAAATTGTAAAAGATATTGGTTTTCAATATAAAAAAACAGACAAAAGAAAAGTTCTTTTAGAATAATATGATATAATTTTAAAAAGAATGTCTTTTTTAAAGGCAGCGTTAAATTTCGATAACTGGGATAATGTCGCTTTCATTGAAGAGACATGGCTGAACGCCAATCACACGCTTTCTCGTTCTTGGACAGATGATACACAAGCGTCGACGTCGAAGGTACCAATGGGCCTATTAAAAGAAGTTTGCTGAAAAGTCACAAGAGATGACTGAGCGAAGGTCGTCGAAAAACCGAAAAATACTATTTTCGAAAACTTTGACCGAGATATCAAAATTGATACTATGATCGATAATAATATAAGTATACATGTAGGCGAAGATGATCACGAAGACAGCACCTCCTTAAGCGAATCGGAGTCTGATTAAATTTGTTTGAACCCAGTCGCAACTATTTTTCAAAATACTTTTATTGTTGTATTTTATATTAAATATATAATTCCGAATATTACTATCGCATTTTTCTTTTCTTTGCGCTAGTTACATTCAGAAATTAGACGCCAGACAAACAAGTATTGAAACTTATATTACTCTTTTTTTGGGTCAGTTGAAAAAAGTAAATAAGTGTTACTTATTGCCCATCACTAGTCATGACCAACTGACAGACATCAGGAACGCATTCTCTCAGCGGCCGGACGACAAATATAAAATTGGGCCGTTCTAATAGGTCGGATTTGACATATGACGAACCATATAATCCACCGATTGAAATATGTATTAATTGTCATAGATTCCGCTTCCAAGAAAACGACGCTATTAGAACGGCCCAATTTTATATTTACCTCTAATCATTACTTTCACCACCGTGACAAATGTCTATAGTCGGAATTTTAATTCGATTCCAGATTTGACAATTTCAGTGTTGCAACGTTATGACAAGTACTAAATAGTAACGTTGCGAAATTATTCGATACGGAAATGGAATATTTCCGGATCGATTCTTCTCGTTTATAATTTTATTCTCGTAAACTAAGTATATCAGGAAATTAAATATTTGTGAACGGATAATTTAGTTATGACGATTAATTTTATTACGGATCTGAGAGTTTTCTTTAATAATTGTGTGTGAAATAAATAAATAAATGTGATCATGAAGGAACATGAGAAATAAAACAAATAGATGTATTATGGTAATATTTTATTTTATAAATCGTCGCCGTCATCGCTATCGCTATCACTTTCTGTAACATTTATTATAAATGTGTCTGTGATATTGTCAATTAACATATCTAGCCTACTCATTTTTTCCTCTTCTTTGACAACATGGGATACGCATTTAGACCATTCGGTGGCCGTAATTTTTTGAATGCCTTCCTCAAATAAATTTCTCACGTCTGTCAATTTGAAGGTTTTATTATTTTGAGCTACATGCCCCTTTACCTGAGTCCATATCAATTCGATAGGGTTCAGCTCGCAATGGTAAGGGGGCAGTCTTAAAACCGTGATCCCATGTTGTGCTGCCATTTCGTCTACAGCGTACTTATTAAAAGACTCGTTATGTGGAATCAGTTCTAAAAGCGTAGCTTTAACCATATCTGGTTCGTAATGAATATTTTTATTTAAATGCCAGTCTTGAATGGCAGCTTTTTTCCAGCTCATTTTTGGTGCCGTTTCCAATTTTCGGGAGTGGTAAGGTGCATTATCCATCACCACAATTGAGTTTGGTCTTAATTTTGGTAAGACTCCAGCGAACCACTCCTCAAAACAAACTGCATTCATCTCATCATGGTAATCTTCACAATTTTTCTTTGCTTCAAAAATCATGAGCCCCTCTTCCAGGAAGCCTTCTTCACTACCTATATGGCTAATTATGAGACGTTTGCCTTTTCCAGATGGGTTTTTTAATCCAGTCGTCAGTCCCTCCAAAAACGCTTGCCGAGATGATGTGACTTGCTTGTCCACCCAAGTTTTTTTACAGTATGACCTTAAATCACATATAGTACATGAACATTCAATATTACTATTAAATTTAATGTAAATGTATATTAATTCAAAATGTTAGCCTTACCTGCGTTAACCCAAGTTTCATCTTGATAATATATATGTCTCCCTTCTCGTCGAAACTGACATATAGATCGCAAGTAACGCTGGCGCCATGTTATTATATCATTTCGATCAATAAGTGTGCTCTTGCGTGACCGTGCAACAAATTTAAAATTAAGATGCTTCAAAATTTTTCTGAGGGTGTCTTTGGAAACCTTGGGCATTTCTGGATCATCGTTCATCACTTGTAAAATCTGAAATAGTAAATTTTATAATAGTTTGGAATCATTACTTATATATAAAAGATGTAGGTATAAAATAATACTGTCTGACTGATTGACTAACCTTTGCAATGGTTGGAGGTTCATTTCGGTAAAAGAACTGATGAACTATTCGTCGTATTGCGGAGAATGTAAATTCATCAATTTTATCTTTGAAACTTCGCTTTGGTCCAGTTTTTTTAGGGGGAGTTGGCGGCGCACCTTTATTTACTTCCTTCAAAACGTTACAAACAGAGCGTGAGGTTATTCCCAATATGTGAGCAACTTTGTTCATACATTCATTTTCTTCCACAACTTCAAAGGCCTCCAATTGCGCAGAAGTTTCATTTTTCACGTACTTATATGCGTTGCGGATCATTACTTTTTCAGTAACAGTGAAAGCTTTTCGTGGACGTTTTTTTCTTGGAGACAAGAAAACATCCACATCTTTTTGTGATGTACTTGGCGGAGGATCCATTTTGATGGAAAACCAAAACAAATAGATTCACTCAAAGTTCACAAAAAACTATAAACGTAACAACAAACACAACGTAACAAAACTTTAACAAAAACCCAACAAAATACCGATTATACAAAATATCGATTCGCAATGAAACGAGATATTCGTGCAGTCAGACTAGGAGAATGAAGCCGAATGACAAGATAAACAAAATGGCGATAGCTGCACGAGCGCGCACGGGTTGCCAATACAGAAAACTATCTAGGCTCTTTTATTATAAGTTTTGTTTTTAATATAAAAAAAAAACAAAAATATTAACTTTTTATAAAATAAAGCAGCGGTTACTAATTAATAAATAATTGTTATGAATAATTATGTATTTATTTAAATAAAAATCAATAATTTAGTCTTTAATTGGCACACCAATATTATGATTACATAAACATAAATCGCGATTGTTTATCGATTTTTGTGTTCATCACTACACTATTATATGTGGTATCATTATTTTACAAAATGACAGTAGCTAATGTCAAATGTGGAATCGAATTATAATTCCGACTATAGATTGAATTTAACATTTGATTCTTATTATCTTCAAATTTGTTTATTAACACATTCAATTGTTACAATGTATGAATTAAAACTATAAACATATAAGTACTATAAAATACTTAAATACAAATGTAGTAAATCTATATATTCAATATTAATAATACTAATATTTATATATTGTATATGGTATAGAGCAGGGGTGGCTAACAAGTCGATCGCGATCAAATGAAACACAAATGCACAACACAAACTTCTCATTATTTTTTATTACCTATTGATATTAATTTTACCTATTAAAAACTATTTCATTATTGTTTTCATCGTGCCACTAAAGCACAATTAAGTCGATCGCTAGACGTCAGATTTTTTTTTAAGTAGAACACTTCTAAACAAGTTGGTGACCCCTGGTATAGAGATTGGGACCTTGTGGTAAGGCACCCAGCATGCTGGCGGTATTACCCCGGTGGATGGCTATGCTTACGCGTTGAGCGAGGTAATTGCCGGCCCTGGGGGTCACCGGTGGTGTCGCCTGGTCGACACCATCGCTTCGATATATATTTAATAATATAACGTGCACTGGGGCCCCAACTATCTTTAGGTATCACCTATCGTGAACGATATAAGCAGGCAACACTAATAAAATATGTAACCGTCTTTTAGTGATTAATTTTAAAAAATCTACAATTTTAATCTACAATCTATTTAAATGGGTCTAAATCTATTTTAACGCGAATGTTTCTTTTATTATTTATTTATTCAACCCTATTTATTTTATTCTTTATTTATTTTATGAGTGAGCTCGTGACCACGGTTGGTGCGACCCAACCGAAACATCGAGTAAAATAAATAAGGTAAACATTCGCGTTAAAACCCGCTTAAATAGATAAATATGTGTGAGAAATGCGCAAATCTCAAATGTTAAATGTAATTCAATTAGAACGGCCCAATTATACATACTTTAAAACAACAAAAATGTAGTTCATTACTAACAAACTGTAGATCGAAGAGGAAAAATAATTGTCCATAAATCCACCTGTGGATTGAAGCAGAGCCGGCTTTACCTATGGTACAGGGTGTGCGACGCACACGGGCGCAGGGTTTTAGAGGGCGCTCTCAAAGACCCTGCGCCCATTTTCGCGCGCCTACTAGAGAGTGCCAGGGTATTGATTGCACCCGGGCGCTACATGGGCTAGAGCCGGCGCGGGATTGAAGAGAAGGAAAAATTATCTATGGATCCACCGATAGTGCCTGATCCATGTGAATGGAGGCTTCTTTATTGTGAGGCAGCAATATATATATATATATATATACAGGGTGGAAAATATGAACGTGACATGGAGGAAAAGTGCATTAAATATTGAAGATATCAAATTTCACTCAAAGGAAACATTCTTTTGTTTTTTAAAATAAGAATAACCGCATTCAAACATTTTTTAAAAAGTTTACCTGAGCCGGGAATCGAACCAACTAAAAATGCAAAAAATAGACAGTCACTATTTTATTGAACCAATCGATAGGGTCTATGATAAGGATATAATCTCTCGAACAAACATTGTATCTTACAATTAAAGAAGATCATGAAATCTAACAATTCGCACCTATCGAATTAACCTGAAGGACAAGTACTTTGATAGATAGATAACTTTTTATTGCACATAATTAGAACAAATGCTTACAAACAATATTACAATCAGAAAAGGTGCAATCGGTGGCCTTATCGCTAAGTAACGATCTTTTCCAGACAATCGTTTACTACCAAAGAATTATTAAAAAAGTTTATTTTAAATCAGTAAAATGAGTACAATAATTCTGAAATACAATCTAAAGTCCTATAAACAAACACAAGTATAAAATTTAACTTATAGCTTTCGTAAATCATCTGATTCCAAACAATACATTTTTTAAAACGTTATTGCAGTGATATATTGGTTTTACAATAAATAAATATCCAAGAGTAAATTTTATACGAAATCAGTTTAATAAATTATTTGAAACCCTCCCGACCCACAACACCATCAAGCCGCACTACCGTTAGTGTCGTGGGGAAGTTATCTTTGGCATAGCAATTTATAGGCACTCCTAACGTAATATTTGGTGGGTAATTGAAAATGCAATGATTTAACGTGACATGTTTTATGAATAGACCATAATCACCATGTGATGTAATTTACAATCTCTAAAAGCAGTGGTTCGATTATCAGCTGTTTATGAGTGGAGTGTGTGGCATTGCCATTCATAGTAGCCTATGCCTTTCTATGCCAATAAATATAGATTACTGTTTAGAAAATTCTACAATGAAATAATTGGAGACTAGCAAGCAGTCTGTAAAATCAGAACATTTTAAAAAGTTACTGATACAAGTCGACCTTTAGAAACGTGAACCATGTTAAAATGATCATTAAACAGCTTTTTTCTTTGCATCAGGAATTTTATAAAACGGGTATATTTACTCTCCCTGATAGAT
Source organism: Sesia apiformis (assembly GCA_914767545.1). Taxonomy (NCBI): domain Eukaryota; kingdom Metazoa; phylum Arthropoda; class Insecta; order Lepidoptera; family Sesiidae; genus Sesia; species Sesia apiformis. The sequence goes on along the minus strand of OU611967.1, from coordinate 14,381,789 downwards.
AATTCTCCAATGACATAATTGGAGACATTTGCAAGCGGTCTGTAAAATCAGAACATTTTAAAAAGTTACTGAAAAAAAGTCTACCTTTAGAAATGTGAACCATGATAAAAAGATCATTTAAAAACAACTTTTTTCTTTGAAGTCAGGAATTTTATAAGACGGGAATATTTACTCTCCCTGATAGATGGCAGTTGTCACGGATTACGATGTTAAGAAAGAACAAACATTTTGTAGTTTTTATCTTAATACAAAGAGAAACAAAAAAACTTTCTGGTTGCCTCAATATTTTTATAACCACCGACTCACATCCCCTTAAAGCCCTGGAAGATTTTTCCTATTATTATTTCTTTTCGTTAAAATTCTAAATTGTAATGTTGAAATACTTCCAACGTGTGTGATTTCTCAAATAGTGACTTTAAATCATTAAATGCATTACGCTTATCTACCTTTATCTAGACCGAATACTTATTTTAGACTGAGGATAAAAATTAAGATTAACTTATATATAAAAAGTAATCAATATCAATTGTATTCACTTGAAAGTTTCACATTAACAGTCCTAAACTGACACCACCAATAATAAATGTGTTCAGACTTACTTCCGGGCTTTCTTTTTGGGAGTCTTATTTCTAATTTGATCTTCTTCATCCATTTTGGTGTAATGTGATTGGATGTGTGATAGAAGTTTCTTTTCCCTCGTGAATCTTTCACCACACAAGTTGCAACTGTAACCATTGTCTTTATCTGCACTGTTTTGGGCTATAGGTGTAGATGTCGTAATCTGCGATTCCTGAATGATGTTATCCGTTGGCAACACATATGAAGGCTGCAATAATGGATCTACGTTAATAAATGTAAAGAATCCCGCATCTTTCGGTGGTGCTGCGTCTTCTAACGTTACCGAAAATGGTTCTCTGGATGGTTTAACTTCTATTTTTTGCTTTTTCGGTTTCTTTTTAGCAGGTTCCTCAATAGGAAGCTGCGGTTTTGTTGATATTAATAGCTTGCTTGGGTGACCAGTTTGGACTATTGTGTATGATGGTTTTTTCATCACAGGGGGCGTAAATGTAGCAGCAGCTGTAGTTGGATGATGTGCCGTTTGAAAAAGACCTACGGGATATGGTTGTTGATTTCCATCCAGTGGTGGACCAGCCACACTCTGTCCTGCAACTGGTTCTTCTAAATCTATTATGTCTGAACTGCTAGATTTGTTTGTGCTATTTCTGCTTGTTACCACTAGCCTGTTTTTAGGCTCAGGCCTACCTCTAGATTTGCTTATATCTTTTAAAAGTGCCTCTGGTGGTTTGACACTTGGAATACTTAGATTTGTATTAGTAGGAGGAACAGGAGTAAGTGATACAGGTGGTTCAGATGTGGCTTGCATGTCTTCAACTAGCATAAAAGTGTTATTTGGTCCAGGAACTAATTTGTAGCGGCCATTCATACATGGAATTGTTGGGAATTGAATGGAAGGTAATGGAGCATTTTGAACAGGTAATGACATTGTAATGGGAGGGGTTGGAGTGGGAACTCTTGGAGTAACCATCATCCCAACAGTTGGGGTCACTTCTTCACTTTGACGTTTCACTTTACTTGCTGGACCTATTTTCGGTTTCGGCTTTTCTTGTGGCACACTTTTCTCGACATTCTCAACGGGTTTTGCATCTAACGGCTTCGTGTCCTTCTTAGTATTAATATATTTAACTGTTGGTATTTTAGGGGGTTCTACAGCTGCAACACTCTTAACTATATCTTCTGCAATATTTCGAACCCCATTTTTGGCGCAACCGTGAGACAACACCACTTCCTTTTTTAAGAAATTTCTATTACATAATTTGCATTGGAATAACAAGCCTACACCATTAACTTTGATCATACTTATGTGGTCCATTATGTCAAATTTGGGTGTCTTATTTTGGGGTTTTTGATCCACTTGAGACTCAGTCTTTTTATCAGTAGTTACAATATTATCCTCCTCAATACTGAAGTCATTGGATTTTAAATCGTTAGTTGTTGCAACTCCTTTGACAGGTTCAGATTTGTTAGAACTATTCTTTGACGGTTTTGTGAGTGTTTCTAACCCTTCAACTAATGGCTCTACATTTTTCGAACGAGATGACCTGGCTGGTTTAGCAATTTCTGTTTGTTCTACCTTAGGAACTTCTAACTTTGCTTTCTTCACTGGCAAATCACTTTCGTCGGTCTCTTCTGTTTCTGTCCCATCATTTTTCTTTTCTTTTTTTGTGACAGATTTCTTAAGTGCATGTTTCTCGGATGGTTTAGCATCAGGTATTTTTGTATCTTCCTCATTTAAAGGCAAGTTTAATGGAATATCTTTAATACCTTCCATTGCTCTCTTTATTAACGCATCACAGATATCATCATTGGACATATTGGATTTATTTAGCTTCTCTTCCCACAATTTGGCGGTTTTAGTTTTGATAGGTAGTGACTCCCTCTTTCCAATCTGTTCGCGAAGGTTCTCTTGGGTTTTAATACATTTTTGTACAAACTCATGAAGCTCTTCCACTTTAGCTGAACATCGAAAGCAGATCTTATGTGGTAAGTCATCATTTTCAGCAATCTGTAAATAAAATAGATTACAAGTTTGAGTACAACAACACACAAGGTGGTAGAGTAAAGAATATATGTATTAAAAACACTATAGAATAATTCTGTACTTGAGAGGCATAAGACTGTATCTGACAAATTGTTATTTTTGAGTTATTAATGCCATCGTACATTATCAGACATGCTCTATCAATCCATAACTCTGTAATTATCAATTTATTTATAAATAAGTTATAATAATTGAATACTATTGTAACTCCCAATATACTCTTTACTAATACACTGTAAATTGCGACTCTATCCGTAAAATCGGGACAGAGAAGACATATGCTCTGCCTGTGATTGTATCGCCCTGCGCTTTCCGGAACGTGGCTTCCATTCGAGGACTCGTCTACTCCAACGGTCATCGGTCCTGCAGTAAATATAATCTGCCCATTGTCACTTCAACATGGTGTTTTTATGAGTTATGGCGGTGAATTTAGTTCTTTGGCGAACCTTTTCGTTTCGGATTTTATCCCAAAGGAATTCTGAATAGCTCGCTCCAAATAAAAAAGAACTTTTTGAAAAAAGGCCTTAACAAAAAGATTTTTAAATGACTTATTAAACAGCCTTAATATGCCAACTGAATATCTCATATTCAACTTCAGCTTTCACCTAACTGGCTTATATTGTGACAGCCATATCTCACATTATAAACTTTTGGTTTTTATTTTTATTTTACAAAGATTCAAACTTCAACTCTACTTATTTTTGACACTAAAACGCTCTCCTAGGTACCTACTGAAAAATCACATTTGGCGGCTTACAGTCTTCTGCTTAACAGGTACAGAAATATCCATGATCATAAAATTATAATTAACAATCCTAAAACAGAAAAGAAAAAAATATTATAGTCCAGTAGCATTACTGCAGACATGCGAATCTAGGTTAACATGTGTTACAGGTTTCTCAATATTTCTACTATTGGAAAGCGTATGTCATGTCTGTCATTGAATTTCGTTTATAATCTATACTATTATAATAAAGAGAGAGTGCGAATTTTGTGAGTTTGTGTGTATGTGGACTGTAACCTCTGGAAGCACTGCACCTATTTGAAAATACATTATTCCAGATGGACATAGGCTATATATTATGTGCAACAAAATTGCCAGGCACGCAACGCAAGTAGACAGATGCCAGTGACAGGTGGATGACCTGTCATCACTAAGCGACAGATGGAGGCCTCCATATTAATCAATGGAAGTGTGGGCATGGGAATGCAGTGCGAGACCTTTGTAGTAAATGAGGGTGCCACCTCCATGGCTAGTCAACCTGTCAGGCTAATCAACCTGTCATTTTATATTAAGTGGTACTGAGTGATTTTGGGATCACATTGGTTAGGTTTCAAGGTCTCTTGCACTAGCGTTATGTCAATTTGGTGATTTCTGAGGAAATCAAATCTGAGTGCCTTGGGACTATATGCTGTTAGCGTTGAAAAAAGCGATGGACAAGGAGGAGGGTAGGAGACGCTTATTGATACTTGTGGAGTCTCTAAAAATTACAAAACTTTTTGGGACAATGCCTTGAAGAGGCCGTGGGTATAAATACGGGCTCATACTTGACGACTAGGTCCAGATGGGCCATAGGATGGGTGTTTCTAGACCCATGATAAACCTAGTGAGTGTGTGATGTCTAATAAGTGGTTTCTTTTTCTTTATTTTTGGTGACTCCTTACATAACAAGAAATGCCAGTCCCATATAAATAACCTATATAAAAAAACATATTGAGCCTTTCTGGAAGAACAAAATGATAGTGACAAAGTACAAAAAAATCATAATGAAATAAGCATCTTAGAAGTTACTAAATAACATGTTAATTTTTATAAATTGTAATTGTCCCTTAGAATGTTCATCCTGAAAAGTTTCAATATAGGTACCCCATAATATACAAACAATGTAAGGATTTTTTGGAAGGTTAAATTCTTGTGGGCCTAATGGCCTTACAAGTCACCAGATATGTGCAGTTTAGGGAGAGCACAGAGGTCCTTAACCAGGAGCAAAATGTACAGCAATGTGTCTAAGAGCTACCCCGATGGTAGACCGGTGTAAGGAATGGACCTCGGCTTAGAACATTGCTTAGGGAGGGTCCATGGGTCCATTTAACCTACCAGATGGACTGTCTGCTTGTCTACCACCTTCTTACTATATTAAGTCTTAATAGTCAGTATTTAAGTATTAGGATCTTCTGTTTCTATTAAACCCTAGCTCATTGCGTTAATGTGATCTGAAGCCTCTCTCCATAAATATTTCCACTCAATAAGTGTCAAAATTAGGCGAACGTTATTATTAGAGTGGTGATAAACTAGGGGTATAATTGACTTACATTTGTGTGATTGTGAGTTCAAATTCTCAGCCTGTACTTCTGTAGAAACTCCAGAGATACAGGCTGAGAATTTGAACTCACAATGTATGTTTTTTTAAATTGTCACTAGCTTAGCTGTGAGGGAAAACATTGTGAGGAAGCCCGCATGCTCAAGTAATAGTAATAGTAAATTAGTATTAACCAATTTGTGTACTGGGCCCATATGGTGGAGTATGGCCCTAAACCTTCCAATGATTTACAAGGGGAGGCCTGTGCCCTGCAGTGGGATGGTATAGGTTGATACAAGTATTATTAGAAATAGTTATTACTAGAATAGTCAACACAAAACCACACCAATTTCCTAAATCAAGGGTACCAAAGAACCTGAGGAAAGCAGTAAGTGACTCTATAAGCTAGCACTGGTAAAGTAAGTACAGTATATTAGGTTTGTATGCGGTACATACATATAATGATAATGATATCTTACCGCGAACGGCATTAAGGTGTCAATTTTCTTTGCAATCACCTTCTCAGCGTCAAAAATATTAAGAAAAGGTCCGTCTTTACTCTCACATAGCCTGCATACTTTCAGTAAAACGGGTGGGTTGACTAAGCTGCAAGCGGCAGCAATTACTTCAGATGGTACTCCATAGTCTACAGATTTGACTTCCGAATTCGTTACTTTCGATGTCGAAGCTGCCTTTGAAGGTGCTTGTGACTTCGCTGCCTTTGAAGATGCTTGTGAGTTCACTACTGCCTTTGAAGATGCTTGTGACTTCGCTACCTTCGATCTAGGTCTTTTCTTGGCCATTTTGTATAAAAAACAACACGAAATGCTGCCTTAGCCAAAATGTCTCCTGTCAAATAGAAACAAATCAAATTTTAGGATCACTAACAACAGCTGCGAGAACAAAGCACCATTCAGTTTTCTTAAAAAAGTTTAACTTTCATTTTCAATCTCAACATCAGCAAATCAAGAGAGAAAATCCCTTTGATCAACATAATAGATGAACATTTTCAATAAAGTTCCAATTCAACTCGAGAGTCAAGACGACAGTAGAAAAAACGAAACAAAACTAAACCAAATATATTTTGACATCTATGTGATGCATTATTTTTTCTGTGTGTATATTCACGTGGTTTCTTCTGTGTCTAAGGGGCACATTCGCGTCTTCGGTTAAAAAAGTCTTTTTATATTCAAATGGATCCTATTTTTTATTATGAGTATCTTGAAAATGCTAGAATGAACTTTTGCAAAAAGCACAGCATTTTGAGATATATTATATGCAAATTTACTCTTCAGGGTATCACATGAAGGTCTTTTTTCGAGATTTTTGTTAATTACAAATTTGTTTTATTATTATTTGAAAATTAATGCCAGCGCCGGCTATATGAAGTTTGGTTGAATACTAGAATTGTATACAAACAATATTCTCGCCTGAACTCTTCGAGAAACTCTCTTTGTGTAAAAGAGCCTTTATAGTAGTTCTGTGTTATTCGACCGACCCTATATCCAGGGCAACAAATATTATTAAAAAAAGTCAGCCATCTTGAATTTAGTATTGTGCCACTTGCCAGTCGGGGGGCGGTGACATTTATTTTACCCGTCATCGTCAGTCATAATTTTGTGCATTTATTCAAAAGCAAAAATCAGTGGCGTTTCGGGGTGTTTTAAATAGTTTATGTCAGGACTGAACGTGAGAATGGCGGGTCAGACTATTAACGACAGGCTTTTAGCCGCTCGCCACAGTATCGCCGGCCAGGGATTAGCAAAGTCCGTATGCAAAGCAACCACCGAAGAAATGATCGCACCAAAAAAGAAACATTTAGATTGTAAGTACTTATTGTTATGATCCGTTATCGTATAAATAACTTTATCACGTACGTATATTGGAACAAAATTTTCGTTCGATAAACATGACAGTCGTCGAGTCGCACAAGCTAATGGTCGATAACTTTCTTGATCTTGGATGTTAAAAAGCATGTCAGGACGTCTAATTGAAGTTCACAGGACGTATTAACTATAATAAATGTCGAATACATACAGTAAAATTATACATCCTCGTACTTATTGGAATCCTATTTAACAAAGCAATGTTTCGAAACATTTTACATAATTTGATCCCACGACTTAATAATGGTATTTGACACACATTCATGTATTATGTCATGAGAAACTTACTGAAGGAATGGCTTAATACTTGTTAGTGATTTAAAAAACTTGATTTTGTTGCCAATTGAATTTATAGAGCTACACTTGTATGTTACATAGCTGATACTTATGTACAGATAGTTAATTGTATTCAAATGTTTTGTGCTTAATGTTTATAAAATCATTTCATAATTCCTGAAAATAATATATAAATGTTCAATCATATATTCTGTTGTAATTTTTTTTCAATTACCTGCTCATCTTTCTCATTAATATCCATAGGGAACTGGGGTTTAATGTTTCCAACAATAAAAACAGACAATATCTTACAACTTGGCAATGTTTATCAGGCCATTCTATAATCTCTTACTGATTTAAAGCCATTCCTTGATTTTTCACAAAATATTTAAAACTACCTCTAAACCACTTGCAAGAATCAAATTTTGTAACTGCTAACTTCAATAAGAACTAATAATCAAGGCTATAATAACTATTCACTACCAAGAGACCCAAAGGTTTTTTTTAGGTTTCTTGATCATATTGATTTTGACACTTGTTTTTGGAATCACAATGATAATTAATACTTATCTACATATATTACATATAATACTTATTAATACATATAAATAATATATGTGTAAAGTGATAAATATGTATTTTGTGCTACTGTGGTTTATAGCATAAGTATACATGTAGTTGTCAGTTTTTTAATGTTGATATTCTGAAATAAAATACAACAAAAATGCATTCTTTTTTTTCAAAATAAGTATATTGCAATGAAAACAATATTACATACAGTTATTTTAAAAATTAATTATTATTTGCACTCAATTGAATACCTTACAATAGCCCTGATATTTGCAATCCCAAATTACACTAACATATTGTAGCATTTGTTTAGTAAGATAGTTATTAAAAATTTATTATTCATTCATAAAAAATCATTACAAAAAATATAAATTTATTCATTTACCTATACCCGGGGCTGTCATTTGTAAAATTATCAAACCTGCATAAAGAGCTGGAATAGTTCAGACTTTGAGGGCTTGAAAATCAGACATTAAAATTTAATTTTAAGTTAGAAAAATGAACAACATCAAATCTAAAAATTAATAAAATTAATAAATAAACCATTTACTATACTTGAATAAAATTAATCTTTTAAGCATTGAGAATTGGACTTTTGCAAAATTAGATGTTTGGGGAACTGGATGTAACTGACAGACCGGACATTAGGGGAATTGGACTTCTAATTTAGAGGGTGCACCCTCTTATCTAGAAGCTGCTATCACAACTCCCTAAGGAACTACATCACCTCTAAAAGAGTGGACTTGCCAACCCCCTTGGGCAGCATGGCTTTTTAAAGCCATACATCCCATGAGGGATGTATGGCATAAGACATTGAGCATGAGGAGACCTATGTCTGGTAGTGGACATAGTGGAAAATGGATAGGTTCTTCTTCTTCTTCTTCTTCTCAGCCCTTGGACGTCCAATGCTGGACATAAGCCTCCCCCATTGTCCGCCATTTAGACCTATCGGCAGCGACCTGCATCCAGCGGGTGCCCGCAACCTTTATGAGGTCGTCTGTCCATCTAGCAGATGGACGTCCTCGGCTTCGTCATGGATAGGTTATATTAGTCATAATGGAGTAAGACCAAAGTTTGCACGCTCAATGGTAGCTGAGCTCAATTAGATGCTATGGAACCTAACCAGATGAAGATGATCGCCCAAAATCAATTCATATTATCTACAAAATCTGTAGGCACTAACTACTAACATCTTGAGACTGATTGCAGAATTAGTAGATGCTGTATAATAATATATAAAATAACCATTTAATAACCATTGATAGTATACCTACATATGGCCAACACAGTCTAGACTTGCTAGACATTATTATTGTTTGAGCTAGACATTCGGTAATCTAGACATTATCTAGACATTTTCTGAGTCATTGAAACCACATTTAGATTAGCAAGGAGCAGACAGTTATAAATTAACATCAATATTATTATTAAGCAATTAGTATAATAAAAAGTATTTGAATGATCTTTTATCTATGTATTAACATACTCCACTTATATACATATGTAATATCTGGACATTAGGGCCTATTTATGCAAGGAGAGTTTCTCAAATTGTTGGGGCCAGAATATTGTATACGATTCTCATATGTGACAAAACTACATTCAATTCTCGCCTACAATTGTTCTCACGATGCTAAGTGTTACCTACTTGATAGTTTGAACTCTTTGCCTTTGCGCCATGGTTTGAGGGATTTACAGCCCACCTCTCCGATTACTCTCACTAAGTTATCAGTTATCTCATCAACTTTAGCCATGGTTTCCAGCACATCAGAGTGCTAGTTGAAAGTCGTTGGAGCCTAACATGATTTGAGGTGATGTGGGTCGAAGATTGACCTTCCAGAGCAAACCTTTCTAGCATAAATGTGCCACATACAAGTTAGTGATCATTTCCTATCTTGAACCTGTTAATTACTGTAACATCTCTAAATATGGTCCTCTTGTCTGTAATAATTTAGTCAATTTCGTAAATATGCCTCACTACCTCTGGGGTTTCTCTTTGAAGAAAGAATTAATCAAAAAGAACCCCTGCATCTTGAATCTGCAATCTTTAATACATAGTCGTCACGCCTAGTCCATGTGTAACGAGTATAGTCGAAGTATAGTCATCGATTGGCTTTGACAACCTAACCAAACTCGGGAATTCTTAGCACCCCCTACACTAGCATACCCATTGCCTCTGGTATAGTTAGGAATTACTAAGTATGCCATTCCTAACTATGGCAGGGCCGCCGGGGCCTGAGGACCATTGTGTAGTTTGCTTCATCATAGGTGGTTTGTAAGCTCTGACCATTCTGAGCTGGCAAGTTCAGTTGTTTCTGGAATTGTTTAGGCTGGCTTGTGCTATCAGCTCTAGCAAGCCAAGGTGTCGGGTTATCGCCAACGATATTCAGTATTATGACGTTGCCCATTTAGCACCCCTCCCTGGAGGACACACGTGTAGGGTGCTGTGAGGGTAACTCCTACAATCGCAGGCAACCTTGCCACCTGGATAAATTAAATATTTATATATTTTCAAGAAAAAAATAAAAACACCAAATAATCGGGATGTGACTATGAACATCTGTGAAAAAACGGTTTTTCAGGCAACACCAGATTTGCATTCCCGAGATATGTGATGATAAGATAATAACAGTTGTTTATACTAGCTTTTCACGGATTTTCGAGTAACTCTTGCGTAATGAGCTAAATGAGTCTGAGACATGCCTATGGGCACCTTATGCAGTCTGCACAGAGCTTAATGTCTGTTTATTCGCCCTTAATGCTGATATTATCTGAAAATTGGGTTGCTTCAAGAACATGCTCTACCATCTGACATTTAATTAATAATAATACAATTATTAGCTTTGTTCGCGGTAAGGATTCAGAACTAATTCGGAACTAGTACTGAACTAATTTGGAATCGTAGTAGAGCGCATGCTCGGTTATAAATCGATTCGTGATTTTTATTTCCGCGAACGATTTCGGAACCAAACTGCGTACGATCTACTGTCATCGGCAGTGTTACCAACTCTCAAAAATATTTATCCCTAAAGCTTAAGTCAAAAACCCCCAAAATCGCCCCAATTACTTAGAAATCTCCCTAAAAAAATATATAATAAAAGAAAAAATATAAATTACAAAAATGCAATGAAATTTCTTTACCTTTTAAATCTGGATCTGTTTCCCAAATCTACGTGTACTTCTTTAACTGTACATTTTTTTATTTTTAGTTTCTTTAGGCATCATTAACAAATTGCTTGTCGGCACAGCAGTACAACAACAAAATCGAATTAAACAAGTAAACAATAATCAACGTACATATGTATTTCCAGTAAGCATAGGCACAATAACCACCAGTCACCACAGAGTAGTTGTAATAGCTTTGTTCGCGGTAAGGATTCAGAACTAATTCGGAACTAGTACTGAACTAATTTGGAATCGTAGTAGAGCGCATGCTCGGTTATAGACCGATTCGTGATTTTTATTTCCGCGAACGATTTCGGAACCAAGCTGCGTACGATCTACTGTCATCGGCAGTGTTACCAACTCTCAAAAATATTTATCCCTAAAGCTTAAGTCAAAAACCCCCAAAATCGCCCCAATTACATAGAAATACCTCTAAAAAAATATATAATAAAAGAAAAAATATAAATTACAAAAATGCAATGAAATTTCTTTACCTTTTAAATCTGGATCTGTTTCCCAAATCTACGTGTACTTCTGACTGTACATTTTTTTATTTTTAGTTTCTTTAGGCATCATTAACAAATTGCTTGTCGGCACAGCAGTACAACAACAAAATCGAATTAAACAAGTAAACAATAATCAACGCACATATGTATTTCCAGTAAGCATAGGCACAATAACCACCAGTCACCACAGAGTAGTTGTAATATATTTGTACTAGATGTCGTTAAGTCGCTAGGTCAACAAATAAATATGATTAGCTATTATAGTTTGGATTGTCCCAGGGCCTATACTTTCACATAATAAATGAAAAATGTATATTCAAAAAAATATATGAAGAGTCAAAAAATCCCTAAAAATACCCATAAAATATAAAACCCCTAAAAAAACCCATCCCACTTATTTACCCCCTAAATTTGGGGGGAAAACCCCTAAGTTGGCAAGTATTTAAGTGGACCCACCAAAACAAATTACTCTTATTAGAGTATTATATAAACTTATTTATATAAACAACAAACAAAACTAACCATATTTTATTTAACCCTTAATAAATTAATACAATTTATATTTTATTTAACTATTTAACCAGTTTATTAGTTTCTAACCAACTGAATATAGCCGCAGCATGTATGTCAAATGTCGTTAGGTAAAAATTGCGCATGTCTGGAACTACGGATTCTTGCCAAAGTTATAGAACTGATAGAACTAATTCTGAACCGATCCTGAACCCAGTTCGACGGTTCCGCGAACGCAGAACTGTAACTAGAAATTCTGAACTGTGTGTTCCGCGAACGGCATTATTTGAACTGCGCATGCGTATAGTTCCGAATCAGTTCTGAATCCTTACCGCGAACGAAGCTAATATCAGATTAATGTCCATGGAAAATTTTGTATACAGAATAATTTTAAAATGATATTATTGTCCCATAGTGAGACACTGAGTTAGCGTACCTATTTTTATACATATATAGAGTACATACCCCAACCCAATGCCTCAATATAGAACAGTGCAACTTATCCGCTAAGGTACTGAGAATGCCGCTGGCGCATCAAGGAGGCGATTCTTTTGTGCACACTTGCAAGGAAGCAGTTCCTGCAAGCCTTAGCAATAAAATAATAATAAATATATAATATAAATAGATTAAGCAATAAAATTACATTATCTTTTTAAAATTTCACTAACGTTTTAATATTTCGGAAATTAGAACGGTCAATAAGGTCCCTTTTGGACTTTTTGGCAGGAACTTAAGAAATAAAGTTTAGTTTTTGTTTGATTGTTATAAAAAGGCATACATTTTTTAGGCAGCTGATAAATGATCGTCAACAAAATACTCAATTAAAATTATTAGTCAGCAAGAAAATTTAATAACAGCAAATAATTATTTATCCCATATGCATCCCTTTAGCTGCAGAATAATCCGAAAAGAAAAACAAAAAGGTATACCAAATATCATAATCAATTGTCACTTGCATTAAATGAATTGTTTCTTTCATTAAACGAATTGTTTCTTTTATTAAACCCCATTCTCATTTCTTGCCTTATATTTATAAAACGAGAAATACTTAAATGAGCAAGAGAAAATACTTAAAGAGTGGCGAATCAATAATAGTAAATTTAAAAGTGGGTTAAGTTTGAACATAAAGTTCTCTTGTGACAATAAAGAAGCGGTTAATTCTTTAAGCAGTTTTTTTGAACATCCGGGCAGTTAGTTACACTGGGCAGTAAATAATTATTATTTAGGCGATGAAATAATTGGGCAGTTAGATAAATAGGTCGCCAGTTCTCGGCGTTCGTGGTTATTTTTTTAAACAACGCGAACATACCCGGACACAGTTTGCTAGAAATAATTAATTTGCTATTTATTTACTACCCCCCAATATTTCTAGCGGACCGATTTCCATTTAGTAGCTACTCACGCGTTACTGCCCAATTATTCATTTTATCGCTTATCGGATTTTCATGCATTTAAATATTTACTAAGTTAGTCCTTTCAAGATTTATTACTCCTTTCCATTTCCATTTTTACTGGTCATATTTTACCGCCCAATAAGTTAGTAAAAACACATTTTTTTTTATACTGACCGAAACTAAATATTACCCCCTCTTTAAATCATAACCATAGAGAAGTAGGAGAAAGAGTGATTTGAAATTATTACTTTAGTTACTCAATGATAGGTTGATTTGTTTATCATGGTTTGCTGCTCCTTTAAATATAAATCTTTTTGAAATAACAATTTTTGACATCATTTAATTGATTTTAAGAAGCATGGTTGAAACTAAATAAGTCATAATTTGCATTTACTATAATTAATTCATATTATTTCCTGAAGAAATTAAAAAAATCTAAATATTAATATTATTGATGTCTATCCCTTGTTTAATTGATCTGATCCTCAATCAGATGATCTTCTTAATCTGATGGCACATTATAAATTTCTAAATGATTTTATTTTTTAGCTGTTATTCCTAATTAACGGCTGCCTAAAATAGTAAAATTCTGCTGACAATAATTGCATTGTAAGCTGATAACAGCAGCAAAAATAATAGGTTAAGCAGCCAATCTATTATTTTTGCTGCCAATACTTATTTTATAGCTTACCAAATTCCTATTAATTTGCTGTTTGTTTAAATACATGCCTTACAAAAATTGTGTATTGTGCGTAATGTGTGTGATTATCAAATCAAAGCATGCCTCAAGAGGTCTTTCCATTGAGCTACGATATGGGGTTCTTCAAGAGAGCTGTGAATAGGATTTTGCAAGGTCGGCGGCGCGCCCGCATGCCCCCTGGTGTTGCAGGTGCCCATGGGCGGCGGTAACACTTACCATCACGTGGGACCGCTTGCTCGTCCGCCCCCTAGTCTATAAAAAAAAAAAAAAAAAAAATGTGCTTCCATTCATTCGTGTGCTTCCAAAGAGTCCTTTTCTGATCTCAGCAAACCTACTATCGCTTTATGGAACGTCTCTTGATGTACTTCGACTTGACTGGACATTGACAGGATACGTTGTAGAGTTTGAAATTATTTAATACGAAGAAAACTTTACACTGGCAGAATGTGCTAATCGCACCATTGCCGTATATAAAAAAATGTCCCGTTTCTTAGATAATCACACATAAAGCATTGGCCATCCAAGCGTTTGCACGATTACAATTTTATTTTGCGTTCGTAATAAACGAGTTTGTTACATTGATTTTCAAATTCATATTGCTTTAACAGAACGAATGAGTTTGTTCTGCAACGTTATATTTGCGGGCGGTGCTACCTAACTGTTATTGAATAAGTTCTTTGCAACGAAGTTGGATATTTAAGCGAACGGGCGCTTGAACCAATCTATACTAATACTAGAAAAATCCGGCAGACTTTGTGCTGCCATAAAAGTTGATGTACTGCGGCGCCATCTAGTGGCGAGTTACAACAAAGTCGACAGCTCGAAAATATTCTTCGTGCTCAAATATCTATGTATACCAATTTTCGATTGGTTGAACGGTATAGAAGTTGATGTGCTGCAGCGCCACCTATTGGCGAGTTACAATAATGTCGATAGCATAAAAACCTCCATGAAAAAATACATATATTTGCCAATTTTCATGGTGATCGGTCAAACGGTGTCGGAAGTCTATTAACATCAGATATACTAACATCCTCTTTTAGATTTCAAAAATTCTTTCACAAATAGGAAGGTACATTACCCGTGTCTCTAATATAGGTTATATTTTATTTTGAAAAAAAAAAAAGGGCGGGTCGCTAGTACTGTATAAAGGGACTTGATAATTGAGCGAACGGGCGATTGAGCCAATAGGTGCTGTATAAAGGAGAGTTGGTATTTATTTGAACGGGCGATTTTTTGGTGTTTTCTTTTATAGGCTGAAGTATAAAAAAGTAAACTTGTATTAAAGAAAGACGTTTAAACTATACTGGAACTCTTCTTAAAGAAAGACGTTTAAACTATACTGGAACTCTTCTTAAAATAACAGTATTATTAAAAATTTGTTATTAACAATTTTATCTTAGAAAAAACAAAAAAACAGTCTAGTTAGGTCATCACCCTATATAGATACACAAACACACAGTTGGATCATATCATAATTATTACGTTATTGCCCTGTTTTTGTCCCCCATCTACTGGGATGAAAATCATCCTGTCTTTATCGGCGGTGACCACTTACCATCACGTGGCCCTCCCGCTCGCCCGCCTGCCATCATAAACTACGCATATACCAAATTTAGTTGTGATTTGTACCAGAAAAATTTGATAATACAAAAAAAACAAAATTTTGTCGTATTTATAATATTATCTTCTTGTGCTATCATGGATGTGAGTGACATGTTCGTCATGTAATTAAAATTACATTCTAAAAACTAAACTTCCGTCCATCTATGATATAACACCATCTCTCTACATAACTGTTGGTACCTCTCCTCAATACATATTATTTATGAAATAACACATTAAACGTCAAAAGTTCACTTTTTGAGAAATATTGAAATTATTCTAAAGTCGAATATTTTTCATTCGAGTCAGGGATATGACATGTAGAACTGTCAATAAAATTTCCGTACAAATTTCACTCTGTTTAATAATTCTAGATGTCATATCCCTGACTAGAATATAAAATCCGACTATAGCTTTAATCACATGTCTTCTTTACCATAAAATTGTAAATAAATCACTATAATTTTCATTTTCTACAAAAGAATGCCTAATAGTCTATTTCTAAGGCCACAGGATTTCCTTTGAGAGTTTAGAATGCCACATCTATTGTCTTGTTCCTCTATTCTATACCTCAAGTTAGATACAAAGTTCAAGTTCTATACCTATAGTCTCAAGGTTACAAATACCTTGGTACTTTCCTTCATATTAAATTCCTTCATTTTGAGAATCGTTTTTGTTTTTTAAATAGAATAGGAATTTTTAAGGAGATTCCGAAGAAATATAAAGTATTGGTCAATCGAGTGTTGGCATGATT
This sequence comes from Sesia apiformis, assembly GCA_914767545.1. NCBI lineage: Eukaryota > Metazoa > Arthropoda > Insecta > Lepidoptera > Sesiidae > Sesia > Sesia apiformis. Next base: position 14,365,503 of record OU611967.1, on the reverse strand, counting down.
ACAAACTTGTTTTGCGTTCGTAATCGAGTTTTTACATTGAGTTTAAAGTTCATATTCGTTATTCTAACTGAATGAATATAATAGGTTTGTTCTACAATGTCACAAGTGCGGTTGGCACCATCTAACCACCTATTCAATAAGTTGATAATTAATGGACGGCACAGGAGTTTGTATTTGTGGGAACGCTCGTTTGGCTGGTACTTTACCTATCGGGGAGATCACGGAATTTCCATTAAATTCTAAAAAAAAATCTATTATTGGTTTGTTTTTGTCAGTTCTAGAATAAGCCACGAGACAAATAAAAATGAAACAATTTCAGGATAAAGCAACTACATCCACGGTTCCCAATGGAGGCGGTACCACCCTCCGAGGGCGTTGAAATGATCCAAGGGGGCGATGGAAACAATGTATATTTTTGCCTGCTCCTTTCTATTAATTGATTTTATACGATTTTGTACTCCTTTTTTGTACGATATTGTGCAATGAAATGTAAAAAATAATTCACTTAAACATTGTAGTTTACGGCGCCACCGACTATATTTCTTTTCTGAAAGTCAACGGTACGCCAAATAAACCACCCTGGTGTTGCAGGTACCCATGGGCGGCGGTGACCACTTGCCATTATGTGGCCCGGGGCTCTCGTCCGTCATCTATTATATATAGAAAGAAAGTTGAGAATCCATGAATTACGTTATCAAGTAATGATAACCTCATTAATATATATTTAATGGGGAACAAGATTAAGAAACTTATGACGATAACACATTTCCAAAATCTGTGAAATTCAATATTAATATGGTGCAGGGCCGTCTTAAGTCTATTCTGCGCCGGGGTGCGGGAGTGTATCCTAAGACAGTCAAACATCCTATTGTGTATCCTATGACAGTCAAATATCCTATTGTGTATCCTATGACAGTCAAATATCCTATTGTGTATCCTATGACAGTCAAATATCCTATTGTGTAATTGTTTACTATAGCGTTATATTTTTTCATTACCTTTAAAAGGTGAGCGCCCGGGGTGCACCGCACCCCTTGCACCCCCTGGTAAAGACGGCCCTGATATGGTGCATTCTAATTATGGTGCACCTTTTCTTATCTTTTCATATACAAAGAGAGGCAACATCAATTACGTCACACACCAAATTTCTAATTATCTGATAAAATGCTTATCGCAAATTAATCGTATCTAATGTTGAACGATCAATTTCATTGAGTCAAGTCATTATTATATTGCACCGTCAAATTTTACATAATCTCTGTCCGCAAACAAATATTTATACTGATAAGTGGCTATTATAGGCTTCGTTTTGCAATGTTTTTGTATCACATACTTCCAATCCTATTCCAATCCCCATTTTTTCCCAAAACCATTCCTTAATCTCCAAGAAAGGCAGCGCATGTGCCGACGTTTGCATTGATTTAAGTGACTTAAATACGTCCACAGACGCTTGTCAGTCTCGATTGATCATTTACCACCAAGTGCTCATCTGCAAGTTTTTTTTTAAAGAAAAAAGTCGGCTGACGAGCATACAGTCGACCTGATAATAAGTGGATACTGTCGTTCATAGACATCCGCGATACATGCCAACATCAGTCCAGAATGACAAACGTTGGCACGCCCCCGGATTCGCTGCCTACCTTTGGAGATATAGGAATGGATTTGGAGAAAGGCTTGAGGAAATGCGAGGGATAGGATGGGAATGGGCTCTGGCACATCTCACTCACTACCGAAACACGTACTTAACATTGGGGAAATACGATAAAGTAGGAAATGCAGTACATTTCAAGGTAGTCTTCCGTGAGAGAGGTAACGTAAGGTAGGTAACCAGAGAGGTAAGAGTGAGGTAGTCGAATGCGCCCAGCGGCTGTAGGAATGCAGCATGCACTCTCCCCCTACCAAGTCTGTTCGTATGACACATTCTTTCCATGAAAATAAAAAAACAACATGGTTGGTTCTTACTACTATAATTATTCTAAATTAAATTATTAGTATAATGATGACTCTTTATGAAAATAATCACAACTAACCACCTTACTCATAATATGACACATGTATTTAAATCTAACAATTACTTAAAATCTCTCATTCTTTCCTAAAATAGAACTATTTGAAACAGACTTTTTGAAAATTCAGAAATACTTTTATTTTTCAATTCTGTCAATATATATCTTCAAATTGTTAAAGGATTCATTAAACTGTGAGAACATTCATGCACATAAAACATTATGTAGTGAATAATCGGAACGTTTAATTTTATTCATTGCTGAGACGCATCTCGAGCGTCGTTCGAATAATCCAGACAAGCGTTTCTCAAAGTGGGCGATACAGAAAAATAAAAGGAGATTTGAAGGAAGAAGGAGACATTTTTTTAATTCAAAAACTCAATCTGTACGTTGCGTTAACAGTTGTTAGGTAAATACTGTCTAATGATGTTATTTTATTTTCCTAAATTTCCTTTTTATTAAACATTCAAAATACATCTGATAGGCAGAGTTATCTACTTTGTTCGGCTTAAATCAATAACTCGTTCGGTATCCGCTTATTGTTTTATTTGTGACATTATCTCTGCAAAAGGACCTTAATGTCAATAAGAATTTATTGCCTTTGGTTACCACACCATCAGTCTATGTCTCTCCAGGATTTAGGCCTCTCCCAAGGCTCGCCACCAGAGAGTCGTCCGCTCTTTTCACCCAGCCACTACCAGAAAACTTATTGCCTTTGATTACAATTTTAAAATTACGTTTTTTCAAAATTCTTTTAAATGGAAACATACTCTAACGTGTGATTTTAAGGTAAAGCAATGAAAATTTTAGTTTTCTGTTTTAAGATTTCACTAAAGTCCATATCTGCGATGCAGAAACGACAATAAAAATCCCTGTAATTAAGAATTGTAATTATAGGGGAGATCGAGTAATTTTTTTATCTCTAAAAGGGCGCAATAAGTTTGAGAACCTCTGTTGTAGACATTCTATTTCATCCCAAACACAAACGTTTATTCCTCTAGAACCTATTAAGAAAATGCCTCGTCGGGAATTGTTTTAGACGTAGTTTATCATTTTTAAATCATCATCGCCTAATGTTCTTTCAGTTAACTTGTAATAAAGTTTAACTCAGTTCATACCATACCATCAACCTCCCTCTTTCTACTGTTTGGGGTGGAAAGACGCAATTGGAATTGGAAAGACGTCTTCTAATCAGCCGTAGGGATATTTATGTTTATCAAGTTAGTTTAATACATTATAAGTATATCAAATTAAAGCTTATCTTATCTTCGATAAAACAAAAATTTGGTTGCCAGTTTTAAGTGGCCGCAATCTATGGTCGCCAACGAACGTGTGGGGAGTGTCAATGAGCTGCCTAGCATTGGCAATAAAATTCCTTCTCCCATTACTCACGTCAATATATGTATTTTAAGTTAGAATCTAGATAAAACAACCAAAACAAACACAACAAAAAACCCGATGACAAAAAATACTATTACATTCAACCAGTAAAGGTCATAGTAGACAGCGTGACAAACCTATAATTGCGGTTTTGATCTTGACCTGGTAAGATAGACAATCACTGCTAAGAGGTATACGTATCCGCTGACTTTGAAAAAAATCTTCTATAAATGTTTCGTGTGAGGCTTCTGCAGGAAGTTAATCTCTTGGATGATAACTCTCAAAGCTGTAAATAGGACTTTACAAGGTCGGCGGCACACCCGCATACCTCCTGGGGTTGCAGGTGTCCATGGGCGGCGGTAACCACTAACCGTCACGCGGGCCGCTTGCTGAACCGCCTACTTTCGTATAAAAGAAAACTAAAACAATTTTGTAGAATTTTGTAGAGTGTTTTTGTAGAACTATGAATTCTAGAACTGACAAAAGTATTTTTCTGGGGATGTTATATGTAGGTATCTAAAAACATTGCGTTGCAGCGTAGCTTACTAAAGCGCGCGCCACGAGCAGGAAGAATTTCGCCCATTGACATGAGATCAGCCAAGATGGAACGGAAAAGATATTTGTATGAAATCGTCGAACACCGACCACTTTACTACACCCCACATATTATTGAACCTTAATATGAGGGTCACTTTACGGTCTCGGCTGATCTCGTGTCAATGAACGAAATTCTTCCTGCTCGTGGCGCGCACTTTAGCAGAAGTTGTCACTGATTGGTGTCAAGTGATAATTGTGTAAAAGTACTTTTTATATTCAGCATAATTTAGTACTTCGTGTTGGGTTTTTTAAAAATAAAATTTATTAACACATTTCGTGCTCACCACTCGGATCCGAGTGGGGCGGGGCTATAGTAGCGGCGCCTCCCACTCGGATCCGAGCGAGCGTCCCGTTCATTTTGTAGTAGTCAGCAAACCGCAGACGTTTGAGGCGAGTCAACGTTGCTTTGCGCGGCCACTCTGGCAATATAGTCAACTTATGAAAACGAGTATTGGTTTCATTCTTACAGTGTGGTAGTGATTTGTACACACGATCGTACGGAAGGTATTTTCGCGCCAAAATGGACAGTAAGGCTGGGTCGTCCAAAAGTAAAATTAAACCGATTATTTTAACATCTCGTGGTCAAAAAAAGCGTCGACAAAGTGATGATTATGACTCGGAAGGTTCTGGAGAATATAGTGATGAAGAAGTGTATTCGCAAGGAGTTCATGAAGAGGAGTTTTCTTCAAGTTCAGAAGGATCTGGTAGCGACAGTGATTTAAGTATTTTTGATTCAAGATTGAAAACGAAGACGACCAGCCGTAGACCACGTGCTGATGATACACCAGCTCAACCTTCAAGATCATCAGCATCAAAGCGAGGTTTAAGTGAGTCAAACGGTAGCCCTATTATTCAATGTAAGCGATTGAAACCTATGTTTAGACATGGGCCCACGAGAGTGAATACACCAGGTACACGTGATACATCTGCTCAATCTTCAAAGTTACCAGATTCAGATATTGGTTCCTCAGCATCAAAGCCAGCGCCTCGCCAACTAGAATTAGACGGAAATGGTAGTTTTGAGTTCAATTACGAAATTGACTGTCGTGCAACATCGCCATCTATCGTACAAGACTATGCAGATCTTCTTCCTGATATACCAGAGAGTCTATTCACGGATAACCGTTCTACGCCTACCGTATCTCTTCTGAGATCTGATGCGATCACTCCAAACTTGTCGCCAGAGCGTAATGATGCCTCTCCTTCTGCTTTGCCGGATCCGAGGTCTGAATGTAGTTCTACAAACTTACCAAGTGATAACGATGATGTCCCATTACCTGACCATTCACACAATAACTCACCTTCTCGTCAAGGAGCCACTAGCACCTGGAGCAGTAATCCAATTTCAATGAAAATTATTGATTTTACTAAGAAACAGGAACTTTTAGTGCCACCTCCAACAGATCCTTACGAAGCATTCCGTTTATTAATTGACGACGATTTATTGGATCTTATTGTTCGAGAGACGAATGCATACGCATTAAGAGTGGGTACTGCAGAGAATGTGAAGCAAAAATCAAGAATAAAAAATTGGAAAGATTTAACTAGGGAAGAACTGCTGACATTTCTAGGGCTCCTTCTTCACACTGGAACAATTCGACTAAACCGTATAAGCGATTATTGGAAACGACACTATTTATTTAATATTCCATGCTTCGGACAATTCATGTCTCGAAACCGTTTTTTACTGATATTACGATGCCTGCATTTTACGTCTGAAACAAGTGAGGAAGACCGTCTAAAAAAAATTCGTCCATTTATGGATCATTTTAACAATAAAATGAACACTATCTATTGTCCGGGTAAACAGTTGTCGTTGGATGAGTCCATGGTATTGTGGCGTGGTCGATTGCTGTTCAGACAGTACATTAAGAACAAAAGGCATAAATATGGTATTAAGCTTTATGTCCTAGCTGAGCCAGATGGTACCGTTTTAAAATACCAAGTTTACGCAGGTGTAAACGATGAGACATCAGGTCAAGGACATACTAGTAAGATCGTCTTCAAACTCCTAGAAGAGAGATTAGATTCTGGCCACCATGTTTATATGGATAATTACTATAACTCATATGGTTTGGCTGTGAAATTGCTAGATCGACAGACGTACTGCACAGGAACGTTGAGAAAAAACCGCAAAGATAATCCTGTTGATATTGGGACTATCTCATTGAAAAAAGGAGAAAACAAATCCTTATTCTTGAATGGTGTTCATATCGGAAAATGGAGGGATAAACGTTACGTACTGTATATTTCCACAGAACATGATGACGAGATGATGGAAACTACTTCCAAAAGGGGATCTGTAGCACTGAAACCAATGGCAATCGTCCATTATAATAATTTTATGTCGGGCGTAGATCTTCAAGATCAAATGCTGGCTTATTATCCAGTCCAAAGAAAGACGCTGCGCTGGTACAAGAAGCTGTTTGTGCATATGCTGCAAATGAGCCTCAGTAATGCATTTTACTTGTACAACAAATTTTCGGCGAATGATAAAACAAATCTATATGATTTCCGTTTGAAGATACTGGAAACGCTTCTACCTGATCCTAATGAAGTCAATCGACGCAATGTTTTGAAAGTGAAGCACGAACTCACTAAAATAGAAAAGACCCGAGCGAGAATAAAGAAAGTAGGAAGTATCCTGAAAGAAACCACCGAAGTGGCCCGAAAAGAATGCAAAGGCTGCAAAGCACAGAAAAAGAGGGTGCAAACAATATACGAATGTAAGCAATGTGAAGGTTCTCCGGGTTTCTGCACAAAATGTTTCTGCCTAGCACATTCTTAAGTTTTTTGAAATTGCATTTTTTATATTTTATTTTTTTGATGTCAAGAGATCACTCATTTTTGCTAGTGACAATTTTTTTTAGATTCGGATTTTGTTTCAGTTCTTTGTACTTTTCTTTGAGTATCTCACTGTCATTCAGAGTAACAAAATTTTTAATTAAACTTATAATTATGTTTTTTGATACTTTTGACTGTATTGCTTTGATTTGATTTTTGATACTTTTGATTGTATCGCTACTTTGCTCAGATTTGTTAATGTCTTCCTAAATAAATAATTCTCCAAATGCATATATTTTATTTACTATTTTTTTAAAGATAACGAGACACGTTACATGATGATGGTACGTCTGAACTGTATGTTATGTATGTATGTATATGTGTGTATGCCCTGTGTGTGTGTCCTATGTGTGTGTGTGTGTGTGTGTCGGTCATATGTTACAAGATTTTGCTCAAGAACCGAAGTAAAATAAGGTAAAAACTGGTTTTGATTAGTTTCTTTGATGATTTTGATTAAGATTATGGAATTTAATCAAAAAACACGGGTTTGTCAAAATCTTGTGACATATTAGTACGCAAAAATGCAATCGTGGAACAAATATCTATAATATTAGTGAACTAAACCATTGCCATCCCTAGCGCTCGGATCCGAGTGTTCGGCAACCAGCGCGCTGTGTGCCGAACACTCGGATCCGAAAAATGTGTTTTTTTATTGAAATAATAATAATAACAATATACATTTATCCATATTTTCAAACATTCATATGTACTTAATCAAAATTCGCCTTAAAAAGTTTTGGCTCCCAGCTATTATTTTTTATTTATTTTGTAGGCAACGAATGTGTTAAGTCATTTTTAGTATCTCTATTTTAACTGTTTTTGCACCTACCACCATCTTTACACTGCTCAAACGTTGACTAGGAGTTAATGCTTCCAAGTATCAAGTCCGCCTTTTGTCAGTCCGTGCAATAAAGAATAAACAATAAATGACTAATGCTATGTCCGACAAACGCTACCGATCATTGCCCATACCATAAATGATGTGTAAACATAAAATGCATCTGAGACACATTTCCCGGTCGAGATAGCGCTCACAAAACAATACGTGATAATACAGGAAACGAGCCTGTCCGTTTTGTTATCATATTTCACTGCGATCGTCAATAATAACCATCTGCCTCTAAGCAGATGTTAAATAATTATGTGACAGCCCATTGTTGGAATATATTCCCACTAATCCCACTAATGTTATAAATGCTGCAGTTTTTCGGATGTTTGTTATTCAATCACCTCGAAACGGCTGAACCAATTTCGATGACACTTGGCAAATAGGTATGTATATTGTAATCGATATTAACACGCATACGATACTATTCCGACCAGTCTCAATTTCACGGGTCTGCACGTTAAGTTTCATTAAAACCCATCCATTGGTTTTTGCGTGACGCGCATTCAAACAAACAAAAATTTAAAAAAAAAGTATTGGTCTCTATCTATATCACTCGTACTTTTCACACTGCAACAATTTTTTTCAAATAAATATTAAATATACATAATCGATTTTTTACTTTTTTCATTATAATGTGTATAGATGAAGGAAAGCTTAGTTTTGATCCCACACGAATGTTGCTTTACTTCGTTTTGGGATATCGAGATCTATTTTAAGACTGCCCTTTCCGACTACCCAATTTGGTAACATTAACGCCTGTCACTTTGTGAGTCAATTAGACAAAAACTGACCGGGCAACAAATTTGGTTGTACTTGACAGGCTACCGCTAACTAGTGATATAAGAATTGAGCTATTATTCCGGTAACAAAATATTGACTGAGTAATAACACTTTTTGCTCCCCTGAAAGATGTTTCACGTAAAACGGACGGGAGAAGATACTCTTGCATTTCACAGCTGTTCAACTGGCTGTGTTAATACTGCCGTGAAAAATATAAACGTCTTACGAGAGAAAATGGCCCAGTCTGTATTTTTGAGAGGAAATGGCCCAGTCTGTATTTTTTGAGAGGAAATGGTCTAGTCTGTATTTTTTGAGAGGAAATGGTCCAGTCTGTATTTTTCCGATCTCATTCAATAACGTTCAGTAGTTAGAGAAAAAATAGCACCACCCCGTCTCTTCCCGTGGGTGTCGTAAAAGGCCACTAAGGGATGACGAAACCACCACCACAAGCTTTGAGAAACTACACTAGCTCTAAAAGAATGGACTCGCCAACCCTCTTGGTTAGCATAGCGTTTTAAAGCACATCCCTCACGCACGAACAATGTGGATGAGGAGATCCCTCTCCGGGTGTTAATGACGGTGACAGGTTAGAAAATAACAGGCAGTCACCACGGTTTTGATATCTGTCTGATGCGTATGATATATGTAGTTGTGATGTCGTTATATCTTCAGAATCTACAATACATATCTAGACAAAATGGAAGGGGAGGATACACGCTGCAATCCCACAACCCCTAGGCGCACTCGAATGGTCAAGTTACTTCTCTCCCACAGAAGATTACCGTAAAATGTACTGCATGTCCCGTTCCCTCAATTACATAAGTGTTTCAGTAGTGAGTGACTATTCCCATCTTATACTATCCCATGGTGCGGAGAGTATAAGGGAATAAAAGGAACTCCTTATTCTATTATAGTCTTTTCTTCCCATCACCCAAGTAGAGGACTGGAAGGTGTAATGGAATGAAGAAAAATCTTTCATTATATTTGCAACTCTTCCATTTTCCCAACCCTTTCTACAAAACCGTTCCTAAATCTGCTAAGGTAGGCAGCGCATCTGGAAGCGTGCCAACGTTTGTCATACTGAACTCATGTCGGCATGTAATCGCGGATGTCCATACCGACAGTATACGTGACGTACTGCACATCCGCCGTCTTCTTTCTATAAAAGGAACTAACTCAGAATTCGGATTTGGAATTCGAAACATAAACGAGTGAAGTCGCGAGCGTTTGCTATAAAATATACATTACCAAACTATGGATAATGGGAGTCACCTTATCCGCGCTCTTTTGCATCTGTTTTTTTATCTCGTTACCAGGTCATATTGCCGTTCAAAAACATATGTCGTAATTCTACTTATATTACCCGTTCATTACCGAATTGCTAAATGCTGCAATATACTTTGTGAATAAAAATTTTTGACCTCATTGTTACACAATATTGTTTTACTGTGCTGTTACTGCTTTTCCGTGTTTATTTTACCATTCTAATCTTAAACAGTAGGTACTTTTTAATGGCAATAATGCACATTTACCCCACGTATTTAAATTATCACGAGCAGTGAAGGAAAACATTGCGGAAGCCCACGTGGTCGAGAATGACGAAAAAACTGAAGCTTGTTAATCGACCAATCCATACTGACCGCGTGGTGGATAGACCGAAGTGATTTATTAGGGGAGGCCTGTACCCTCCAGGGGCACGGTTAGGTATAGACTAATACTGAGATTTGAGAAATTGAATATAAACTATGATATAATAATAATTAAACTAAATATGTTTATTTGCATTAAATGACATTAAAGTTTATTTTGAATAGAAAATACAATCTATTTCTAAATTATGACATGCCATGTATATTGCTGGGTATTGTGTAATAATAGGGGTTAAAGTATGAAATAGATACTTTGAATTGACATAAAACCTTCATGGTGTGAGATTTTCGAGTGAAACTTTTTTCACATGATACCTATGAGGTTCTTGTTTTAAAAAATGTGCAACATTCGATTTTCGACTTTCAATTGTTTTTTTTATTCAGCTTAGACGGGAAAGATGGATACTTCGAAAATCCGAGTAATCTTTGAATACGAGTTCCGACGCGGAACTAACGCGGCAGAAACGGCTCGCAATATCAATGCTGCGTTTGGAGAGGAGACTGCTAATGAACGAACCGTGCGTTTTTGGTTTAAACGCTTTCGTAATGAAAACTTCGACTTGAAGAACGAACCACGTGGAAGACCGCCCACACAGGTGAATAACGCTGAATTGAAGGAGATGGTGGAAGCCGATCCGAGTCAAACTACCCAGGAATTAGCGGCATGATTTAACGTTACCTTACCTACAATATTGACTCATTTGCATCAAATCAATAAGATAAAAAAATACGAAAATGGGTGCCTCATGATTTGACTGATCTGCAGAAAGAAACGCGTGTTGAAACTTACGATACCTTGTTGAATCGGTACAGAAATGAAGGAATATTGGATCGAATTGTGACATGTGACGAAAAGTGGATTCTTTACGATAACCGAAAGCGAAAAATGCAATGGCTGACCCCAGGTCAAACGCCGCAACAGTGCCCTAAGGCAAAGCTTACCAATAAAAAGGTAATGGTAACTGTTTGGTGGTCTATTCATGGTGTTATTCACTATAGCTTTCTCAGGTCTGGTCAAGCAATAACAGCAGATGTTTACTGTGCCGAACTTCGAACAATGATGGCGAAACTAGCAGTGAAACAGCCCCGACTCGTGAATCGATCTTCACCATTATTGCTCCATGATAACGCAAGACCTCACACTGCACGAGAAACCGTTGTAACTCTACAGGAGCTGCAGTTAGAAACCAAACGTCATCCTCCGTACTCGCCAGACCTTGCTCCAGACTACCATTTTTTCGTGATTTGGACAATTTTCTACGTGGTAAAAAATTTTCTTTCCAAGAGGCAGTACAAAATGCTTTCACACAGTTTGTCGAATCTACATCCCCAGAGTTCTATCGCAAAGGCATAAATGAACTTCCGATTAGATGGCAACAATGTATAGATAATGAGGGTAAATATTTTGATTAAATAAATATGTTACATTTTAGAAAAAAACGAGTTTTAATTTTTCAGTACAAATCGGCAATTTCATACTTTAACCCCTAATATGTATTTACGTTATTAACAAAATCTGTGAATCTTAACGATAGGTTACTTTTTGATAGGTGATAACGCACCTATCAAAAGTTGTCATCTCTTTTCATCTTAAACATTTTAACAAAGTTAACTCTTTGAGCCATTAAACATTCAAGAAAACTTGCTTGTAGCCTTCCGTCTTAATATCTTCCGACATTCGGAGAGTTTCCGACGTGGATGCATTAAGCATATTTACACATTCTTTTTATATAAAGAATTTGGAAGACGAGCAGACAGTCCACCTGGTGGTAAGTGAATAACTGTTGCCCCGCGACATCCGTGATACATGCCAACATCAAACCAGAATGACAAATGTTGGTACGCCCTCGGGTGCGCTGACTATCTTTAGAGATTTAGGAATGGATTTGGAGAAATGTTTTTGTAAATGGCAAGGCATAGCATAAGATGGCAATGGGCTCTGGCTAGCTCGAGCTCAGTGCAATAACACGTTTAGTATGCTGTTGGGTTTACCAAGACACTAGTGCTTCAGTCATATTTGCGGAGGCTTCAATGCCATCGTACGAAAAAGAAACCTTAATGCACCGTGTCCTACATAGTGCCAGCGACATCCTGAGCGTGTTAGCGGACAGACCAGACTGCCCAATTATGACACACAGGGTGAGAGTCCATGTCTCATGGTAGTCTGTTTATAGTTCTCAACGCGTATGTTTTAACTTATATTTTTACTCGACGCTTCGGTTGGGTCGAACGAACCATGGTCACGAGCTGACTGATGAGGCGGGTAGTCCATGTCGAGAGTTGCGAGTAGTTTCATCAACTACCCGCATTTGGTCTTCATGGTCCGGAAGGTAGCGGCACACAACACTCACAATATTAGAAGTAGCGTCAGACAATTTTGAGGTTTAATTTTATTAAATTTATTAATTAATAATCACTGGATTCCATGTCGAGGACAATTTGTATCCGTCTTCTCGATTGAAATTTCTATGTTTCTTGATTTAAATTGCTTCACGCACAATTCTGGAGAATTAGTGGCTCTCAGTGGAGAGGATTTTTGGATTATGGGTTTCTATCCAGTGATAGATCCTTGTGTTGAGTACATGGTCCGCTATCGCCGATTTATTCGTCTGGCGATTCTTCATAGCTGCGATATCTTTGACCCTGCTACTACGGTGCGTTTTGTTTGGCCTATGTACGAACTATCACAGCTGCAATCTAGTCTATCTTATATACACCTGGCATCTGATAGGGTATTACATCCTTTGGTTTGCGTAGGTTTGCCGCCACTTTGGAGGACAGTGTATATACAGTTTTAATGGAGCATTTTCTTAATACTGTTCCTACTTTGTTCGTCACGGAATATATTTAATATTATTACTGGAGATAATAGTTGGATGTATGACTCACTAACTAAGCTTGGTTGCCACCAATGGTTTGGGCGTTTCCAGACAAATAGTCTCCCGCGAAGGTCAAACGTGGGCGGAATGTGGACAAAAATACTGACAACATTCTTCTTTGGGGGTGGCTATTTAGCGACAATTTCTTAGACGCTCAAAAAACTGTTTACCAACTGTATTCCATGTGTTAAATCAAAAACGTCCGAAAACAGGTTTGAGGGGGCTTTTCTTGCATCATGGCAACGTATCATCTTACCCGAGAGTTTTGAAGACCACAGGATCAAAGAATTGAGCCTCCCTCCTTTTAGCTCCATGCGACTTCTTTCTCTTTCCAAAAATAGAGTTTGTACTCTGTGGCATTCTTTTCGACAGCCCTGAGGACGCTTGGAAAGCTCCAGTGCTTTAAATCTTGGTTTAGACGAATGAATCGCTAGACTCTAATGGAGAGTATTTTGAGAAGTTGCAGTAAAAATTTGTGTTGTAATCCAGAGATTTTTTTGTATTTCAAAAATTACCTAGTTACTGACGTATTGCCCAAATTCTTGAATATCTAGATGATAAACAACCTTCTTTTCAGATCTAGTCCACTGCACAAACGAGCCGAACGTGTCGATACCGCAGCTGGCCAACCTCCTCGTCGAGCGCACTCAGAACACCAACTGGGTGGTGGTGTACAAGGCTCTCATCACAGTACATCACCTATTAGCCTACGGGAATGAGGTTTGTACTCTTAAACCTGTATAATTACGGGCTTTATGTTGTAATAGAGTAAATAATGTCTATGCTTTTGTCTTTGGCAGAAAGGTCAGCTGTCAGTATGTAATTATTGCGAATACCCTTTCTCAAAACACTTTTGTTCACCTTTTATTTGTAAAATACGCTTTTAGACCTGGAGTTTAGAGACTTCCTATAAATAGGGCCGCCACCTTTAGAATATCCTAAACCCAGAGATTAGGAACAAAAAACGAAACAGGAAATTTAGTAGTAATTTTTTAATTTAAAGTTATAAGTACTAGGTTGATCAATAAGTTTCTGGAATCGAATACTTTACATTAAATTATAGGAATGCATTCATTCTATTCGAATCTCAAATTCAGTAGTAGCTAGTGCCAAAAGAATTAAAAAAAACTGTCCCCAATATTTCGTCGAAGTTCGTTCGTATATTAAATCGAAAATCGTTCGAAAATCGAAGTTCGTGCGGATATTAAATATTTCTGCCTGAAATTTTTTCTACGAAATGTGTTTTTGAAGAATTGCAGTCTACTTTGGGAGACAATGCTCTGTTTTATTCTACAGTAGCATACTGGTGCGCGGAATTTAAACGCGGCAGAACCGCCTGTAACAATGAGACTAGCTCTGGGCGCCCGACTGCTACTGAAGACAACGTAAAAAAAATTGAAGAAATTATTAAGACAGATCGAAGTGTAACTATTCGTCATTTAGCTTGAAGCTTTCGTTCGGGACAATTCAGTTCATTTTAACTCATACCTTAAAATTGAAAAAGGTGGCCGCACGTTGGTTCCTCGAATGTTAACAGACGCACAAAAGAAAGCGAGAGTAGACATTTCAAAGCAAAATTTGGCAATTATTGACCGAGACCCAAAATCTTTTCAACTACGTTTCGTGACTTGATGAAACGTGGGTTCACCATTTTGACCCGGAGACGAAGAACCACAGTAAAGTGTAGAAAAAATCGTCCTCCCAGCCAGCCAAGAGATTCAAGGTCTCTGCGTCCACTGGCAAGATAATGGCCTCGGTCTTCTGGGATGCGGAAGATATCATTATGATCGGTATCATTATGATGATCAAATTAGTTGGCGAGGAAATAAAAAATAAACGACGTGGAAAGTTGCGTGCCGGAGTGCTTTTCCATCATGAAAATGCACCTGCGCATCGGTCTAATGTTGCAGGCGCTGTCATCCGAACGGCTGGGTTTCAGGGTGGGTGGGTGGGTGGTCATGTAGTCTTTTTTCGATACCCAGGATAAAGCCTTTTTTCCAAGGGGATTGAGCAACTTTCAAAATGTTATTCAAGGTGTATTAGATTAGAAGGTGATTACGTTGATTAATAAATACAATTTAGATATATAATACGTTTCCTAAAGTTTCAATACTTTTCCAAAAATATATTGATCAACCTTGTATAACGTTGTCGTGCCTAAATAAATGAATAAAAATGACACTGGAAGTCCACACCTAAAATACGCTTGCTGTGCCGCTACCGGATAGAAAACGTATCGTGACCAACCATATACGGTTTCACTACGGCGCTGCGCGGCGTACTCGCCGTACCGTAGTAGGAAAACCGTCTCGTTAACAAGGGGACGCAAGGGTGGCAGCCTGATCTATAAATGTGTACAAACCGCAAAGGTCTTATAATGTACAGCTAAGTGTCACCTCTACATGCAGATACAAAACAGATACAGATCTAAAAGTTAAATAAATAGTTATTTTTTACATTAGTTATAATTAAGTGATAACAATTGATCTAAACAGTTTGATATAAATTATAGTAACTATATAACCAAAATATATAACAGAAGAAACTGCTTGCCATTTAAAAGGAGCTTTTTGAATTTAGGAATGTTGGCACTCCTTATACCCTCATCTGGCAAGCTTTCCATACTCCCATTATTCCCAATCTTTTATCATTATATACTCAATGGTAGCGTATTTGTGGACTTGCCAACATTCATTTTTGACTGATATAGGCGCGTATCGCATGTGTCCCAGGGCGATAATATTCGCATAACGTCAGACTTATTCTCTGTACATTTACCATGTTTTTTCTATAAAAGAGAAATGTTGAAGTGACTACATCTAGTGACCTTTCTATGTCATTTCTTAGTTTAGTATTTTTTGAAAGTTGAGGTAACTTTTATATTCTGATATTATTTCACAAACTTAGTTTTTTATTTTGCATCATATGTCATGGTTAACGTAAACGACTGATGTTTATGCAAATATACACCTAAGATTATTGTTGAAGTCCCTGACATTCGCGTCCAGCATCCTTAAAAAACCCACGAACACTGACAATACATATACTCTGCTTTATCGTGAAGAGAGACAACTGCGTAAACGTCCGATTTATAGCATCTAATTCAATTGGACATCAGCCTAAAACGACCTACTACATGGCACAGACTTCCCTTAGTAAATCACTAGGGAGTTTCGAGTCATAATTCACCACGCCGAATCAGTGCGCTTTAGTGGATAGCACCTGTACTAATTTTTTAAAATTCTCAAGCACGTGGGTCTTCCACTTATCATTCATCTCATCCAACTACTACCCGAGATTCTTTCAATTGGCCAGCATTGAATCAGCCCAATTGGCCAAAAGACGTACCCACTGTACGTTTCCTGATATGTGGACTCCACACTATGATCCCTCTATCCAATCAGTTATTGGTCTTGTGAACTATTACGGCCTCACGACCTTTTGAATACGAGTTGAGTATAGATGCGCCCTACTCCTTATCACCTTTATCCCATTATATTCATTACTATAGTAACTTATACAGAAAATTAAGCTGAGGCATTCTAAAACCGCAAAGCTTTTCCGCAGAATTGACACATTACAGCGACGCCAATGAGAATGACACGTTCAGTTCAAGGCTCCAACTAACATTTACCTCTATTATAGGGTAACAATCTTCTATATTTTGTATAGCTAATATATATATATGTGTGTGTAAGAAAGGTAACGAGGCCGGTCGAGTGCGCTCAGCGGCTGTTGGATTGCAACGTGCACCCTAGTCTTCCAAAAAGCTATATGTCTTATTAGATATTAGTTAAACCCAGTGGTCGGATTAAAGAGGAGGTCGCTATTAGGTAGCTTCACGTTTCCTACTTGTTTGCACGAAACCTACACTAACGCGGCGGCCGCCACCCATCTATACTTCTCAACTATACTTCTATATCTATACTAATGTATCATCATCATCATCTCAGCCCTTGGACGTCCACTGCTGGACATAGGCCTCCCCCATTGTCCGCCATTTAGACCTATCGGCAGCGACCTGCATCCAGCGGGTGCCCGCAACCTTTATGAGGTCGTCTGTCCATCTAGCAGATGGATACTAATGTATAAAGAGGTAAAATTGTGTGTTTGTGGGTATGTTTGGGGGTAATCTCTGGAATTACTGAGACGATTTCAAAAATTCTTTCACAAATAGGAAGCTACATTATCCGTGTCTAATATAGGCTATATTTTATTTTGAAATTTTGAAAAAAAATCTTATGAACCGAAGCGAAGCGAGGGCGGGTTGCTATTCGCCAATATTGTTATTGGTCCTGACATTTTCCAGACGGTTAAAAACTATCTATCTATATAAAGCTCTATGTATATGTATTTACCTGCGTTATACCAATACTGTTTATCTACATAGTTTAAAAATGCCTATTAAACACGCCAGTGTGGATGGTGGATATTAGTATGTCCAGACACGCAGGGTGTTAGAAAAAAAAAATTACTGACTAAAGTTGTAGAACTTGATCAGTGTTTTTTTTTTGTCAAATTTTGAAATAAATACGTCTTCTTAATTTTGGAACTGTGTTTGGTGTCGGCCGCCTATAGAATATAACCAGTCAAGTTTGTACATTTACATACATAGTCACTCTCTGTGACATAACGTCCCAAGTCGTCCGGTGTAAAAACACCCAATATTCTTATCATGAAATTTCCTCTACGCTGTATTGCTATTAATTTCTCTACCGTATCGCTACTCAGACTGTAATAATATAACTGTACGATTGTGACTCTTCAATACAACCACTTGTGTCAATAAAGGACTGAAGTATGTTTTGTAGGTACAGTCAACCGCACGAATCCTCCCATAGCCACCTTTATTTTAACATACTTGTTGTATGTTGTATAGACAACCAGCGAATGCGTGCCAGACTGTACCATTTGTGGACTAAGTACACCCTATCAAATATATACGTACAAAAATGTAGCCAGTTCAAAAACAACTAGTGAATGAAGTTAGTGGTTCATTGTATTGTATAATAATCTTGTTGACATGTCCTTCTATTAAAATGACAATGTTACTTATCTATGTTAATAGCTGTGATATATACTGTTAACTATTATAAACGATATTAGTACAGACAGATTCAATGCTGTGTTGGAAAGCTATGGAAATTGCAGGAGTTCTCGATCAGTATTGTCATAATCTATTTTAATTACTATGATATTGTTCTATAATAATTTTATATTTATTGTGACAAATGTGACGAGCTGTATGATTACCATCTGTTACCAATCACATTGTAAATAAATGATTTGATATTAAAGAATCAGCCACTTCTGAAGTGACCACGAGAATTTTTCAAGCGAGTTCGACTTGCTGCCTAAATGGGATTGTATTGAACAGAGCCCCACACATTTGCACACAGTCACCGATAATCTTATAACTTACAACCATCAGACTTAACAATAAGATCTAGCCTAAAACAATGTTTAATTTACTTCTTACAGAGATTCACACAATACCTAGCATCGAGTAATTCAACATTTCAACTAAGTAATTTCCTCGATAAAAGTGGAGTTCAAGGTATGTATTCCCATTTCTATTCACTTTTTTACTGTATGCAGTAGTGTTTTACAGTCCAATCATTCAAACGATTACAAATATTTTTGCAACTCGTTATTATCCTAAGTCGCGTTATCCGCAAAAATAACTTTATAGTACAATTTTAATTCTTCAGTTGAAAGCAACGAAAATAAACCTTAGTCGCTTTTCGTGAAGC
Organism: Sesia apiformis; assembly: GCA_914767545.1. Taxonomy (NCBI): domain Eukaryota; kingdom Metazoa; phylum Arthropoda; class Insecta; order Lepidoptera; family Sesiidae; genus Sesia; species Sesia apiformis. The sequence goes on along the minus strand of OU611967.1, from coordinate 14,346,726 downwards.
GCAAAACAAATTTGTAATTGTTCGAATGATGGTTTGGTCCAGTGTTATCCAATAGAAAATTATAAAAAAATGCTGCAAACGTAATTCTTAAATGTAGCGCGTTACAACCAACATTTTTATTTTATTAGTTATCAATTTTTAACGGGCATTCTCTGTAGGTTTTTGGTAAAACCAGTGTTGCGGACAGTATATCTTTTTTTTTTAAACGTTATTTTGTACTACCAAAATGTAAGGTAAATAAAATTATTTAATACACCAATTTAAAATTGTCATAAGCTCCATCACGGGGGAAAACATCATGAGAAAACCCGCGTACTCGAAAAAAAAATATCTAAATTGCGCCCCACGAACAGGAAGAATTTCGGTCATTGACATGAGATCATCCAGTTTACTAGACCCCTCATATTATTGAACCTTAATATGAGTTTAGTAAAGTGATCGGTGTTCGACGATTTCACAGAAATCTCTTGGCTGACCTTATGTCAATGACCGAAATTCTTCCCGCCCGTGACGCGCGCTTTAGTGTATGTTTTATACACCAATCCACACAAGGCCCGAAACGCGCTAGGAGAAGCCTGTGCTTTGCAATGACACTTCATTACTTGATTTACCAATTTAACTAAAAGTTTATTAATAAATATTCAGTAACAACAAAACATGGAAAACTTTTAATTACAAACGAAGATAATTAACATTTTCTAATTTATTTTAACTTTCTTTAAAGAATCTGACAGACACTTTGTTGTAACTCGTGCCTAAAACAACAACACGGATATTTCGAATTTTGTGAGATCTCGTAGTAACGCAAAAACCATGTAACATATTGTATGTTACATATGATGTAATAATATTTATATTAAGCTGGTTTCACACAACCAGGTTATTACAAACGTGACTGCGTTTGATATACATTTTTTTTTTAATTTAAAGAATATTTCAGACATGCCGTATGGTGTCGGCCGACTATATAGTACCACCACCCAATCTCCCCCCATGAGTGGTGTAAAAGGCCACTAAAGCATAACAAAACGGCTACCACACGCACTGAGGAACTACATCACCTTTAAAAGATTGGACTCGCCAACCCGTTTGGCCTATGTGCCATTTTAAGGCCATACATGCCAAGACAATGTGCATGAGGAGACCCGTCTCCAGCAGTGGATACTGAAAGGACTGGTCACTGTAAAATATTATTAAAAATAGTAACAACGTATCAGAATAAAGTATTACTTTAGTTACCATATAGTTATACAAGCAGAAAATTAAAGTATAAAACTCATTAAATGCAACTGATAATAGAATTAGTGAGTTACTAAAAAAAATTAAAGGGGATTTGTTTTTTTTTTATATTTTTAATAAAGAAAAGGGTTTTATAAAAAACAATATGCATAAAAAATAAATCTAATAAAAAATTGGTAAGTAAAATAAACGAAACTCGAATAATAAACCTTAACTGAATAGTATTTTTTTTTTTGTCAAAATATGTAATAGTTAAGTTGTATAAATGTGACCTGTTTAAAGCGGCTTGCAGACTAACCTAAAAAATATTAGTTGCCATTTGGCGAGAAAAGTAACATTTGGCGTCGCGAACAGATACGAAAATTCTTAAAAAATACTGTAAAGGAAGTTTGTTTAATACACGCAGTCGTGTGTAGCCAGCTTAATGACTGATCAATATTGCACAGCTCTGGCGTGGTTTATTGCCAAGTTATGTTGGCGCCTTTGGAATATAATAACTAATGTCTGTTATGTACTTGTGTAATAATTCTTTAGCCATTGCTACAGAGGGTTAGGCCCGCAAATTCGGAACAGTGGAGTTGTATTGAGCGTGCATTGTTGTGTGCATCGTCCACGCAACTAGTTTTGGCTGCAGCAGGGCGTTTAATGTATTGAACAATCAGAAACGACCACTCAAGGACAAGCGTCATCGCTTGTATGTCAATATCTTCCCATTTCATAATTATTTATAACCACACAAAACCTTTTTCACTGGAAAATCTTGACACACTGAAGCAACACTTGTATATTATGCTCGCCGAAACAAAAACACGGAAACGCTCGATCAAATACGCCTTCACGCATTTCAATACGTTAAGCGAACCAGCGTGCACGCTAACTACAACGCCTCGTTCTGCCACTGGACGGGACGCTTAACTGCATGCTGTAAACGCTGTCACGATGACACCTTTTTTTTTTTTTTTTTTTTTTTATGTTAGGAGAGACAATCAGGAAAACCCTCCATGGTCACCTGGTACCATCTAGTCCAGCCTTTATAGGATGATAGGCTAGCCTAGGATGGTACCAGGTAGTGCCGGACTCCTACCGGCTAAAAAACCTGATTGCCTCAACATCGTGTATGTCTAAGTTCTTGTGGCCCTAGTGGCCTTTCAAGAGTCACCGGTCGCGTTGATGTAGGGCGAGCGCAGAAGGCGCTCAATGACACCTCAAGACTGTCTGTATGTTAAATAGCTCAGCGTGCACGCTCAAAACGATGCCCCGCTGCACGCCCTACCGCTCCTAATTTGCGGCCGCAGTTGTACAAGTTACAGAACTATAAAACAACACCGTTTTTTCGTGAGTGTAAAGGTTTGTCATTAGTGGAACTAATAATAAACCACCACATTTGCAGTTAATTATTAACTTGTAGGCGGTCAGGGGTCGCTAACTCTTAATGTAAGTCGCGTATAATTGCGGTAAAATATAATAAACAGGTAAAGTATGGGGTGAATAATCAGTATAATTATATATTTGGAAGAAAGTTATTTGTGATTATTTCGTTTGTTTCATCTTTTAAAATAAACATTCGTTGATTTCCCTCAGATTTTGCAGGTTTATTATAGGTATTTTTACTAGCTGACTGATTAATCTGTTAATGTTTTAATTTACAAAGATTTTGAGCTGTTGATCATATGAAATATCTAGGAAATTATTCATAGAGTAATCCACCACTAATCAATCTTAAATGGTGTTAACATTTTAAATGTTAACCACAATATGAAATTGTTGCATTTATAATCCATTTCAATTCAATTCTCCGATATCAAAATCAAATGAACGAAATATATCAACATTTAACTTTAAATGTAGAGCAAACTTGCAGTCTCGATTAATTAAATTATCAATAGGTAAACAATTACCACCTCAAAATTTGATGTAAGACGGAGTCAGTTGCCACGGGCCGCCATTTTTTTTTAATTAGAAAGGAATTTTTTTTTAGACCAAATATATTGGTATGGTTTATATGTATCGAGTATAGGTATCAATCAACGAGCTGTCATTTTATTTGAATCGCTAGAACGGAATATGGATCGATACCGAACCGAATGTGGAACAAGTGTGCAGCATCCTTAACACAGTATGTAAATGGGTACTATTGACCATTGACCTCTAGTTCGTCGACTTGCGGCGACCTCGTCCGTTCAGCCAGTGATTTTTGCCACCACATTGTATGTAGCGTACATTCATAACCTACGCGTAGGTACGAGAATAAACGTATTGTGTAGGTATGTTCTTATCTCGGTAACTGCATTTCCGTTAGCTTGTTTTATTTTAACGAATCTGTAGAACAATTAATGTAGTAAAAATCATTGGCAATCGTGATTTTAATTACTTCCTGACTTATGCTTTTTTAAGAAAAACACATTTGTTTTATAATAATTTATAAAACTTGCTCCAAATCCATTCCTAAATCACCAAAGGTAGACAGCGCATCCGGGGGCGTGCCGAAGTTTATCATTCTGGACCAATGTTGGCATGCGCAGATGTCCATATACGACAATATCCACAAATCTGCTCGTCTGACACTTTCTATATATATAAAAAACGAGCTTGAGGGGATTAATTCACTTGAAATTAAACTTCGGAAATTCTGATAATTTTCTCTAATGCCCTAGACACTATAATTTATCAGAAAGTAAATATTTTTTGGAGGCGACTGAATATTATTGACATTATATAATTCAACTCACAGTTCAATAATTCGTAGATATTTGTACAATCTTATGAAACAATAACGACATCGTTTCATCCGAAATGTCAATGAACGTGCCATAAACTGGGGACTGACACAGAAATATGTATACGAATATAATGTTATTTTGATTTAGATTACTTTAATGTTCGTATTTTATTATTACTATAATGAGGGGGAGAGTGCACGCTGCAATCCAACAGCCGCTGGACGCACTCGACTGGCCACATTACCCCTCTCTCACAGAAGACTACCTTGAAATGTACTGCATTTCCCACTTTATCTTATTTCCCTAATGTACGTACGTGTTTCGGTAGTGAGTGAGATGTGCCAGAGTCCATTCCCATCCTATCCCTCCCCATTTCCCCAACCCTTTCTCCAAATGCATTTCTATGTCCAAAGGTAGGCAGCGCATCCGGGGGCGTGCCAACGTTTGTCATTTTGGACTAATGTTGGCATGTATCACGGATGTCTATGGGCTACAATATCCACTTACCATCAGGTGGACTGTATGATCGTCTACCACCTTCGTCCATAAAAAAAAAAAAAACTTATAAACGTGTATATGTTAATACATGTACATAAAAATGTTTACTTAAAATATTTAGAATAATTTTGTATATATATTTATAATAATGGTAGGACGTCTGAACAAGTTCATTGTTTGTCTGTATATAAACATTGCCATTACCGTAATTTCTATACATAATTGTATTTTTTTTATCTCTAAACTTATTTCTGAGATTTGGCAAAGGAAACGGACAGTGAGAGTTTCGTTTCACACTTTAAAGTACAAAAGACGATTGATAAATGTATCCCAAAAATCAATATGAAATAACACACTTGATATATGCCTCAAATGAAAGCTTTTATTTCATAAATATTTTAATGTTAAGACAGTTACTGTCAAAACCGTGGGCGAACCATGATATAAACCGCTTTTATATTATCTTTTACTTGTTAAAATCTTTTTCCTATTTTCGTAGTAAAAACTCCATAACTTTAGCGATTACGTTATTACTTATAACATTTGTGATAGATCATAAGAACTACTTTGTCACTAATTTTATATTCGTTGGTGGATTGGGACTAAATCCATACATTTTTGTACATCGCTCTTTGGCAGTCTAGAAGTATGTAAAGGTGATTTTTTATTCTCGGATCGTAACTTAAAATGCGGAACTATTATGTATATTAAAAGTAATAATATAAATTAAATATATGGATTAATGTACAGTTCTGTGAATACGAACTTGACTTTTGTCCGCCTATCGAGGCAAAACATAACGGGACAAATGTATTTATTGTAACACCATATTTTTATTACCTATTTTTTGGCAAAATAAATATATAATAATAATAGTAAATTTATTGCATACAAATAGTTATTACATGTGCACAAATAATAAATGACAATACAATAGGCGACCTTATTCTCACTAGGGCAATCTCTTCCAGGCAACCTTGGGATCAAATCAAAATGAGTTGATTTGAAAAAGAACATAGAAAAGATTTTTTGTGGAAACTCGAGATGTGAAGTCGAGCTTTTGTTTGATTATTGCAAAAAATGTGTATTGTAGGATTTGTGGTTTAATAGTAGTTTATTAAACTTCAGAGTAAGTACTTAATGTTTGTCATGATAAAAAAAAACAACACGTTTTTCGTGTGCATCCAAGGAGTCCAAATCTTGTCCTCAGTAAACCTGTAGTAAAGCAAACATGTAGTTTGCATGGATAGGCGTTAAATTTCAAAAAAACCCTATCATGTTTTTGAAATTACTAGGCCATCTACAATTTAGTCCATCTAAAATAGGCGGTGAACGAGAACATAGAAAAAATAACGTACAATCATAGTATTGATCAATCGAGCGTTCGAACGAATACAAAACTATTTTGCAGCTCCATGAGAACTTATTCAATAGGCTGCTAGGTGACGCCGAACGCAAATACAACGTAGAAAAGCCTGTGCTTTCACTAAAACAACGAATTTTCAGTCTCAACAATAACACATTTACAAACGTAAAAAAGTTTGTAATCGTGCAAATTCCGGATTGGCCCAATGTTTATATCAATTATTATTTATTATCCGTGATTGAAGTAAATTTTACGCTACATTAATTAAACACATATAATTACGTTTGCAGCAATAAATCAGTATAGTAATAAATATTAATATTATCAAAATAATAATATTGTAAATTAATTAGTGATAACATTGATAGAGAAATTCATTCATTTTATACGATGTCCTTCAATTATGTTAGTCTCTGTGTTACATTAACTTTTTATTGTAACATTTTATTGCTTACTAAACTATACTATAAGAGTGTATGGAAACCAGCCATTTTAGTACTTAGATGATTAAGAATAAGATATTTGACACACATGTATAATATCAAATATAACGAGGGTGAGTGGTAGGTGCGACCAATTCTTTTTAGCGATGCTAGTAGGGATCATTAAACGCAGCAGCAAAAATAGTAATAAAACATAAGGTTCTAAAAATACCTATTTTTAAGTAATAAGAAACAATGTTTTCAGCTTTTATCGCATTTGCAACTCTATAAAAGAAAATATGTATTTTTTTTGAAGATTATGACAAACAAGGTTTGTTGATATATGTATATCAATTGATATTTATATTGATACATATCAATTGATATTAGTCGTCGAAACTAGAATTTTGGCAGATCCCACGCTTTTAAATTGTTATACTGTCATAAATAACAATTATGATCACTGTCACTGCCAATGATTATAAAGATTATAATTTAGTTGAATGTTGATTAAGTAGACTGATTAATTTTATTATTAATCTCAGACAAATTTTTTTGTTACTCTAATATTTACTGTTATTTTTTGTTTTGTTCTTTAATAAATAAGTATATTAATCAAACTTAAAGTTTCATTTAACAATTTTGACACATTAAAACTACTTACAGAATGAAATTCGCGTCTTTTTTATATACCTATATTCGATCAAACATCGGATATTTTGATATTTATTATAAATATCGATTTTTTATGAACCCTGATCATAAACGTGGGGAATTCTAAATGTGATTAAAATTGTCCCACTCCTATGTCAATAAAAGGGGCAAATTAGTCAAAAATATATCGTTTTAGGACATTATGTTTAATAATTTTTCTGTCGTTGATGACTCCTACTACCACGCCTTAAAAGAAATTGGTTGAACTGTTAGTCATGCTGTATAATAGGAAATTTACATAAATACATATAGAATTATTATCTTTTCCTCAGTTTGTGAAATATGCCAGTACACTGAAGTAGCACTAGCATGCTATTCCTAATATTACATTATTATAATAATATAACGCAAAGCTACCTAATTTCGACCTCCCACCTTAATCCGACCCAATAAAATAGTATTTGTGGTGTAATCAAACTCCAGTAGTTTGACTACAACCTGTATTTATGTCGAAAAAAAATTAAAAATCTAAAGTCTGGCTAATGAAATCATAGACTGGAAAAGCGCTGCAAATTAAAAAAGTTATATGTTGAAACAATTTAATAACTTGAATTCAAGGCTAATGTTATTATTGAATTCAAGTATCAGAATTATTTTTCCAACCGTTTCTAGTGATAACCTTTTGAAACTTGCCGCGTTTGTCCTGTCTCATGTTTCATTTGCCAGACTCTAATGTTTAAATTCAATGTTTACTCCAAATATATACAGTTAAAGCACCACTCTTGAAACTGGTTTCCCAACACAACTGTCCAACTCTTAAAATCCAACTTTCCAAAGTCTGTGTCTAACTGAAACTTTTTTACTTTCCTATTGCTTTCGGAAAGGAGCGGCCGGCGCTCGCATTGGTGAGTCTAAAACAAAATGGCGGCTTTATATGTTTGATTGTCTGTTTATGTCTAGCATACAAACACGCTTTTGGAATGGGTGCCAAGTTTTTTTTCGCATACTTCATTCAAAATTCATAGGCACTGGTGCTAGATAAAGGTATATTTATATTATATTTCGAACTACCTACATACATAAAATGTCTATTCATCTTAAATGAACTCCGCATTCAGTTATTTCAGTTACCTAGTGTTCAACCTTCCCAATTATTTGTTTAATTCACTCCACAATCTTTAAAGGTATCCGTGCGCGGGGCAACATTTGTCACTTTAGACTTATATTGACATGTATCGCGGATATCCTGACTCGTGGCGGGCACTTCCATAGTAGCGCTAAAGCCCGACTTACCAAATAAATCTCAAATCAATTGGATAGTAGATAATGTATCACTGATAAATAAAAAATATAATAATACAATCGGAAACTATTCTGTTGGTTTGGTTACTAAATTATTTTTAATTTATCGCGTAAGCGCGGCTTTTCGGCTTCTATGAAAGCACCGTCCTGGCGACAGGGTCCATTTACCACCAGGCGGACTACCGTCGCTTATCACCTTCTTTCTATAAAAAAAATAATGAATTACATAGGACAGTAAAAAATAATGTCTCCCTCGAAGCAGTACTTAAATATGAGGAAATGAAATATCAACAATTTATTACATAATGTTTGTAGGCATGTATATACTTGCAGTATCATTTCTTGGACATGGTATCACAAGAAAGCAGGATACCGATGAATTGGGTTAGACGTGTTGTCCTTTTTATATACCTTTAATATAGATATATGTTGTAACAAGCATACACATACATAGTAATACACATATAATGGTAATGCACACACAAGTTATCACACGCTTATGTAGTTGTCTTGCACTAGCAGAAATTTGGGATATAGTGAGCCAGCATCAAACAAAGCGCTAAAACCAAAAAATAACCTGAGGCCTAAGTTTATTATTTTTTTTTGTTTATAATAACATTTATTTCGTTTCAATAATAGTTAAGAAATGCTTCTTTCTTTTTATAAATCTTTTCTTTTCTTTTTAATGGAACATTGAACATGCTACAAGAAGACATTTTAGGGGGGGGGGGGGAGTGCACGCGTGCCAACGTTTGTCATTCTGGACTGATGTTGGCATGTATCGCGGGTGTCTATGGACGACGATATCAGCTTACCATCAGGTGGACTGTATGCTCATTTGTCGTCTTTTTTTATATAAAAAAGATGTTTAAAAAATCAAGTCCCCTCATTTTTCTGTATGAAAATTTAAAGTCTCCAAATACGACCGCTAGGGGCGTTGCTTAATTCTGTAAAAAAAAGTTGATGAATAGATGATAGTAGTAGCATTTGCAAATGAGAAAAATTAGAACAAGGCCATTGAATGCGATTTTTTATATTTATAGTCTACCTGTTATAGTAGATTAACATGCTTTGTATGAAGTTGTAACACTATGTTATTCGCACATAAAAATTACATTAAAAAGGGTTACCACACTTCGTCACTACATTACATTATGATTAATTTTATTGCTCAAGAATTTTATTAAACTTTAAATATTTTTTTTACTTTTAATACCTCTGTTGCACAAACTATAACCGTATTAAAGACATAACAGTAGTTTAACACCGGTTTCGTTCGTCGAAGTCTGTTCGTAGTGAAAACGCGTAGTTGTCAATTTGAAGTGAATCTATGTACTCGTATGTAGGTGTGCTTAAAGACACGGCGTGCACACAAGTACACTATGAGTTTCTATGAAGATAGTCTATTGTTATGTTTTTACTATCCCTTAAAGCTGTTATAATAAATTTGTCGCAAATCATAAAATATTAACATCACGAGTAGTGAAAACGCCATATTATTTTGAAAAAGCACAACGAAACGACATCGTAAACCTTTATTGCCACATAAAGATAGACCATTGTCACAATAGTTCAATTCAATTAACCTTGCTGTCTACTAGGGTCAGTGAAGCTATAAGATATAGATATTGACATGTTTTGTAGTTCACGTATCGAATGCACATTGCAAACTAGATGATGCACGCTGCACATGCACTGATTTATTAATGAGTAGTGAATCATTTCACGTCTATAATTCTGTAGTTGTTGGTCAAAAAATGTAGTTTAGAAAATATGGGTGGGTTATATAATATTATGTTATAATTTAATGCATACAGGTATGTCATATCAGAGGAAGACGCTATCTATCCCGTTATAAAAGAAATGAAACCTTTAAAATAGTGTTCACATATCGTTTCCTTGTGGCAAAACCAATTATCTGACATCATGATTTGAAGAAAACTCATTTTTAAAGTTCGACGACTAAAACGATTTTTTAAAATAATTTTCAAGCAGGTTGTATCGGTTTTCAATCGGTTTAGACGCTTTCAATCAGTATGATAAACCGTACTAAAAATTTACGAAAAACTTGAGAATCAACGAAGAAGCAGATTTAATCGGTTTTTCCACTCAATATATCCGAAGCGGTTCATCTTAGCACAAACTAATTTTACCAGTGAAACAGTTACAAAATACTTTTAGTATAATTAACTCAATTTTGAGAAAATCTTCCGATAATCAGTTTTGCCCCTCAGGGTATAACATTCTCAACCAATCAGATACCGATTTAAGTTTGATGAAATGATTCGAGTTTCCATTAGCGTTTTTTATTGACAATTATTTGTATGCCTATAAAAGCGACATAGTAGACTCCTTTATTGTATTCACCAACAATTTTAATCCGCAAATAAAAGAATTTATATTTTAATCAGAATAGATATTTACATTCAATAAACGAGGTTTCGGAAATTTATTCTGAAGTTATCGTTACACATTGTACCATACGGGTACTGTTACTGAAACGGGTACTGTGACTATTTTTGTTACTGAAATGAAAATTAAAAAAAATAAATTTCTACTCTGAAACTTGAATAAGATTAACCTTTAGTTACTTATTATAGATATTTATTGCTTAAATTAAATTCAGAACTCATTTCTCACATCTTTTTCATTGAGATCATGCGAATTCACCGTTTTGTCATTTGTTCTTTAGAACATTGTTCACTCGACGCGGGGCAAGGTAAGGTCGCATGTTTTTTTATTTCAAATATAACATATATTGTATATGTGCAGGCTATGACATGTCTCCGTTCATCCGGCGCTACGCCAAGTACCTGAACGAGAAGGCTCTCTCCTACAGGACTGTTGCCTTTGACTTCTGCAAGGTTAAGAGGGGGTAAGCCGTTTTAATTATATTTTGCTAGGTTGTTATGACGTAGCTCAATTTGGAATGCAAGGGGATCACATCTCATGATTTTTTTTCTAATTCTCATTTTGAATATTTGCAAAACATTTCTCATAAATTTTTCTCTTTTCCAAACGTGCCAGATGGAAAAGTGATCCGAAAAATGGATATCACTATTCTTCTTACTGTTTAGAAGAAATATACTATGTATAAGTATAGTCAATACTTATACATGCGCATGTCTTATAGTATTTTGAGCACTATTCAACAACATGCCTTTGGATTTAATGGGGGAGTTGAAAACATCACACGAACATAACCGAGAGTACTATATCTTTCCATCGCAAGAAACTAAATATTTTCATGTCAAATTTTATTTAGATCGGTTAAGAAATGTCTCCTCCAGTGCACAAATTTCATTATATCCCCCACTGTACTCGCGTGTTTTTTATCGACGAGCAGACAGACGGACGGTTGGCTCACTAAATGGTAAGTGGTCACCGCACGGTCACGGACGCATGCAACCTCAGGAAGGAGGCTCATGCGCTGTCAACCTTGCGCAGACTTACAGCCTGAAAGAGCTTCGTGATTATGTACCTATGCCCCCTGCAGTGGATCTTTATTGGTTGTAATTGAGCGATGCTTTTACTCGTGACCAGCCCTTTTAGTATCTACTGTTAGCCATGGGCCACCTCATGCACATTGTCCTGTACACGAGGGATGTGTGGTCTTAAAACGGCACACTGGCCTATGCGGGTTGGCGTATTCACTCTTTTACGTGGCGGTGTAGTTCTTCAGCACTTGTGGTTGCGGACTCGTTAGCCCTTATTCACCGTTTACCGACACCAACGGGAACAGATTTATTGGTTGTAATCGACAGATGTTTGTATCGACAGAGTGTAATCGACAGATGTTTGTATCGACAGAGTGTAATCGACAGATGTTTGTATCGACAGAGTGTAATCGACAGATGTTTGTATCGACAGAGTGTAATCGACAGATGTTTCTTCTCGTAACATATAGAATAATAATAAACTGTTTTTGGCTATTAATTCTTGTTTCTTATCCGTTTCCAGCAAAGAAGAGGGCTCCCTGCGCATGATGAATGCCGAGAAACTGCTCAAAACTCTTCCGGTGCTACAAGCCCAATTGGATGCTTTGCTAGAGTTCGATTGCACCGCCAACGATCTTACCAATGGTGTCATCAACATGTGTTTCATGCTCTTATTCAGAGACCTTATCAGGTAACTAAATATTTTACGGATCCGCCTACTTGTAGCTTTTATTATAAGTAACTCGCGAACGTAATTCATTCATTTGCGATGTGAATAATAACAGCAGGTAAGTAAATACAGTTTTATCATCATTCATCAGACCAGAAATAGCATCCATAATAAACAAAAAAGTCTTGACGTAGAGCAAAGCGACCTTATTTATTTATTTAACATATTTTATTGCACATTATCGTACAAAAGGCGAGCTTATTGCCTTAAGGCATTCTCTACCAGCTAACCTTGGAGATGATCATAGAGATACATTGGGAAGTGTGATGATAAGTATTATAAATATATCCTTAAATATACCTAATAACATGCATATAAGTATAATATTAGATTGAACATTCCTGTACACATACTAGATTAAACTGTGCATTGATATATTGATATCCTGATTTGTGATGCAAAATAAATCAATGTACATGTACAAATATATTCGATAACACCTTTGATGTAACATTGCAAATTGTGTTGGCAAATTATCTAAATAAATGAACGTAATATTATTGTCGCTATGGGCTTATTCATTTTGGTTAACGTTTTCTATTTGAATAGAAACTCAACGTGCCAGGATATGAACTCACTTCACAAATCCCGGCCCGTACCACTTGAATTGCTACTTAAATACGAATATTTTCAATTGTCACTCGATCGACAATGAAAATGATAGTGAGAGATCCCATGAATTCCGTCTGAAATGTAAAAGAGATCTGGGACAGTATAAGAACCATCACGAGCGAGTCCACATTGTGTATTAAGGTGTAGCCGTAGATTATGACTGGCGACCAATTGTTTAAAATCAATTATATAGTGTTTATGCGATCTACTACTAATTGCAACCAGCCCTTTCAATATCTACTGCTGGACATGGGCCTCCTCCTACATATGGCCTTCTACATGAGGAATGTATGGCCTTAAACCGGCACCTTTGCCAATCGGGTTAGCGAATTCACCCTTTAGAAGTAGTTCCTTAGCGCTTGTGGTAGCCGCTTAATTATTATCCCTTTTACGACATCCACGGGAAGAGATGGGATAGTGCTATTCTATAGCCGGCCGACACCATAGCACGCTGATTACCATTTTTTAAATGACTTCCCCGGCGCCTCGACCATCCCACCCGTGGTGAATTCTCCGCGCCATTGAGAAACCGTATAAGCTTGTTCACGACACTGCGAACCGCCAGTGACGGCATTCCAAACGTTTTAAGTTATACATCCAAAACAATTATACGACTAAAGTACAGTATGTATCCCAATTAAAGACTTGCACGCCATAGATAGAAACTCATATAGGCTAAATTGCGACACAGAATTCATTATTTGCTAAAAAAAACGTTTATTTACAAAATGATAAATTTAGAAATCTAAAAAGGAAATGAAAAATTTAATTTTTTTGATTGCTAAATCAAATTAGAATAACACAAAACTCGAATAAGCACAGACAGGTAAGCGGTCACGAAACCGTGGAAACGTCCGGTATCGTTAACAAACTCCCATCGATTGTCATACAACTGCTCGATATTTCCCCGTCAGTTTTCACGGTTTTAAGCCGCGTCGTGGTAACGCCGTGTGTATTAACAAGCTCCCGTGGTTTTCACGGCGAAATACCGTGTTAAGAAGCGACCCAAATCTGTGGAAGACATAGACTGATTTCGAAATTGAATTTTTTTTCAGACTGTTTGCATGCTACAACGATGGCATAATCAATCTACTGGAGAAGTACTTCGACATGAACAAAAAGAATTGTCGTGACGCTCTCGACCTCTATAAGAAGTTCCTCATTCGAATGGATAGGGTCGGAGAGTTCTTGAAGGTAACATTATTGTTTTGTGGAAAACGTACTTGGACTTTTTGGCGGGAACTCGAGATGTGAAGTTGAGTTTTGTTTGATTATTATAAAAATTGTGTGTTGTCCGTTTTGTGATTTAAAAGTGATAGTTTATTAAACTTCCAAGTTCCCAGTGCTTTTTCATATATTTTAATTAAAATAAACGAGAACAAGAAAAACTTGATAAAAAAAACATTTACATAAAAGGAAATCCATTTCTCTGGACGAAACGCACCTTTGGCGAATAGTCTTTGAACGAAAAGCACCTTTGTCAAAAAGCACTTTTGCTTATCCACCCCAAAACCATTTGATTTATGGAAGATTTGAAAGAAAAACCCGACAATCATTGAGACATTCGAAGTACTAATCGAACACTAGAATATACCACAATTAGGCTAAATTTTCTTACGGAGCGATAACCACACAGTCTTCTTTGCCGAGGTTTCAGAATATATTTTAAGTACCTTTGGTGTGTGAATTCTCTTAACCTGTTTGTGACAAGGCCTTCGATAATCTCTCTCTTGATTGATGTTCATAAGCGGATATTGCAGGGTTACAGTATTTTTTATTTCTTTCTATATATGGCAATGGTGCAATTAGCACATTCCGCCAGTGTCTTTCCTTTGTAATTAAAGTAAAAATAAATCTCTAGTCACATTGAAGCAATTCAGGAGTCGCTCAGTAAAACGATAGTAGGTATAGTGAGAACATGGACTTCTAGGAAGCACACGAAAAATGTGATCTTATGCTTTTATTTGGTTGTCACAAACAGCACATACACTATAATTGGCTCGTTGTAATAGGTCGGATTTGACGTATGACGAACCATATAATCCACCGATGTGAAATAATAATTGTTAAGACGCAACGCTTCCAAGAAAACGACGTTTAAAATTGATCGAGTTATATTAGTATCGTGTAGTGGTATAACCCGATCAATTTTGAGCGTCGTTTTCTTGGGACCGTCGCGTCTATGACAATTAATATTTCACATCAGTGGATTATATGATTATATGGCCTATTATAGGCACTTTGAAGTTTAATAAACCATCACCAATAAATCACAAAACCCACAATACAGAATTTTTAAATTGCAATGCAATGCAACCAGCACTTTCAGTATCCACTGCAGGACATGTGCCTCCTCATGCACATTGTCTTGTGAATGAGAGATGTATGGCCTTAAACCGCCACGCTGGCCAAGCGAGTTGGTGAGTCCACTCTTATAGAAGTGGTGTAGTTCCTCAGGGCTTGTAGTATCCCTTAGTGTACCTTCACGACATCCACGGGAAGATATGGGGTGGTGCTATTTTATAACCGGTTGACACCACACTGCACTATTTACATTAATCAAACAAAAACTCAACCATAATTTCTGGAGTTCCCACCGAAAAGCAAGTATCTCCTTACCACCAGGTGGACTGTTTGCTCATCTCCACATTTGTTCTATAAAAAGAATTGTAATTTCTCTATCCCCAGGTGGCAGAAAACGTGGGTATAGACAAAGGCGACATCCCAGATTTAACTAAAGCCCCTAGCAGTTTGTTGGATGCTTTGGAAGGCCATCTCGCCACCCTTGAGGGCAAGAAGGGTTCCGCTGCTAACACACCCACTCAGACTGCCAGGTATGTATGGAATGGAATAGGGCTTAGGTGGCAACTAGCCCGCGTAATAATTGGATCGCGGGCGAATTTTCAACTTTTTGAAATTGCTTGGTCGTTGATAATGCTGCATATCATAATAAATATGTGGAAAAGCCTCCGAATTCAAATACATTGAAGCAAGATATGATAAACTGGTTCCTGAAACATGACATTAACGTCGATCCAACTTGGACTAAGCCACAAATTTGCCAAGTTATTCTTTGTCATAAGGAAAGATTGGTGGAATATTCTATTGACAAAATTTTAGCTGAATATGGACACACTGTATTGAGATTACCGCCATATCATCCGGATTTCAACCCGATTGAAAACATATGGTCGCAGCTTAAGGGTTATGTAGCTCAAAGAAACGTTGATATGAATATGACCACAGATAAAAAAAAACAAAATTGGAACAAAATGATATGATTGGTCCAGATGAATGGAAAAAAAATTGTGATCACCAGTGATCGGAATATGTAGGGTTAATTTACCTAAAGTTGGTGAGAAGGTATAACAAAGAATTATTAAAATCACGAAATATATTTATTTATTGAATCCCGTGATCCCGGAAATAGTCGTAGTACTTAGTACACATGAAATTTAAAGGCAAAAAAAAAAATTTAAAGGCAAATCTAACATGGAAACTGAAAAGTCAAGTTGCTCTGATTCTATTGAAAATCGGTATCTATCGGAAGGTTGTGGGGCACTCTGATTATAAATTTTGAATTTAAATTTTTATCCGATTCTACCTTTCAAAGACTAGGGTCTGCTAACTGCGGGAACGGTTAAAGCTAGATAGCCGGTGTTTAAACAAGTTTTTAGAGGAGGAAGCAGAGGAATACCAAACCTCGATTTTCTCTCCATTATTATAGGTATTATCAGCTCGAATTGCAACTGTCCCTTTCTCTGAAAGAAGTTGTATCGCTCGCTGCCGAGACAGCAACATATTGTAAAAATACCTATTTTAGAAATCCGTTTCAATCATCCTCCCCTCATAATAATCTAAACAAAATCTAATTGCTTTTATTTCTAGCGCCCAAAAGAACGTGGCAAGCGTGATGGGCGCACTGTCCTCAACGTCTTCATCGTTCGGAAACGCGGCCGCTTCAACGCGACTGGACAATCAGCCCAACGGTGCTATGTTTATCGACGACACGCTCAAACAACAGGCTTTAGCTGAAGAGGAGGCTGCCATGAACCAGTATAAGGTAAGAAAAGCTACTGTAACTGTTCCCATCACGTCCTATCCCTCCCCATTTTTCCCACCATTCCTCCAAATTCATTTCTTTAAATCTACTAAGGTAGACGGCGCATCCGGAAGCCAACGTTTGTCATTCTTGACTGATTTTGGCAAATATCGCACATGTCGCAGAAAGATAGTGTCCATTTACCACCACGTGGACTGTCAATTCGTCTGCTGCCTTTCCTTAAAATTAACAGCCCTTTTATTGACGACACGGTCAAACAACAAGCTCTAGCTGAAGAAGAGACTTCCCTGAACCAGTACAAGGTAAGGCCCTTATTTTAGTCTTTAATGCAGAAACAAGGGTTCAATGAAATATGAATTCTTTGCCCTGACTTTTAATTTTCAATTTAGTTTGCGTGATACCGAGATTTGTTTTGGTACGCATACGGTAGCTAGTGTCATATAGAAAAAGTCATTTTCAATTAAATATGAGCTCTCTGCACTAACTTTTAAGATTTACTTTAGCTCGCCATGAACTGCAACTTGGTTTTGTAGGCATAATATTTTATTTCCATCTTTTACTAGTACTATTGGTATGCTTAGTGTCAATGCACCAGGTATACCAGGCATTGCCCTTTTAAAAATGGACACAACCGGCTAGACTTGATCATAAAAATCCGTCGAGTGTCGCGAGCTCAAAGCTACATTAACTCCACTTGTCTACAACCGACATTATCACAGACCCTAGCATATTGAGTCAATTAGAAAAAAACACTCTCAAGAAAGAAACGAGAATAATTGTATGATTTACTCAATTTCTTTAATTTACTCAAGACGCGAGCGTTGCTAACGTCGCTTTTTGTCGATCTTAAGCCAGAGCTGTACTTAGTCGTATATGTAAGGTATTTGCTATAATTATAACCGCGCTACTGAGTGATGGCACACTTGACCTTTACACACCAAATATCGTAAATACTCGTATTGGTGTAATTATTCGTACTTGTGAACAAATTATTACTATATTTCATTGTTGTGGGCGGCGGAATACTATTGTCGCGGTCGTGTTTCTGCGTAATCGATAAGTATTATTAGTTAGTACTATGAAGTAATAATACATCTAGTTTAAGACGATTATAGCAATATTAGAAGGTTCGAATTAGAAATGTATTTTCATAAAAACAGAGCAATGATGGAATAACTACAATTTCAGGTGCAATTATTGCAAGGGGATGAATGGACCGGCGAGGAAGAGTTATCCGAAATCCTTGTAAGGTTTATACAATTATTGGGGAGCTTTGTTATGTACACGTCCTTTTATATGGGTGTTAAGATTGCTTTTGTTGAAATTTGGAAAGCAATTCGTCACAAAGCCTTGTTAGCCTTCTTTTATCTTATATGTTTAAGTAACGTCTGTATAATTATTATTATATATGTACAGTCGACAACCTATTAATGTGCTCTAAATCATGCTATTATAGCGCTTATTACTATCTCATTGAAGTGCACATAGTATAGGTTGATATTTTGGCGGCCGTATATAAAAGGAGGGTTAACATATAAACAGTAAATCAGAGGGCGCTACTGACGCAAGAGTTTTACATTATAAAAACGTTTGTTTTCCTTATTCAAGCAATTCTTAGAATAATAAAGTCACTATTACGAAAAAAGACCATGAAACTTTAAGGGTTATATACAGCTTAATTATGTTAAATATCAGTAACATTAATGTTATGATTGTTCAGTAAACACAAAAAAATATAGGTTTTCTCTTAATAAAGAATAATAAAAATGTATTTTGCATAATGCGTGAATACAACGCCACAGTAAATGAAACTTTTACGTTCGTGATTTTTATTTTAATTGAATTAAGCAGTACAAAACAGAAGGACAACAAAACTTTATATATAATCTTCTTCTTCTTCTCAGCCCTTGGACGTCCACTGCTGGACATAGGCCTCCACCATTATATATAATATATATCATTGAATGCAGAAACAATATATATATATATATATATATATATATATATATATATATATATATATATATATAATATATATCATTTAATAAAAGTGCTAGTTGACCCCCCTTTAAATATGTACTGACATCAAACACAGATAACAATTTTACCAGTGATTGATTAAAAGAGATATAATCTAGGGAACAAATAGAATATAAAACAGGAAACATACTTAATTATATAAATAAAAGCATCTCATATGTTAGTATCTATTCTAAAATAAGACAGATAAATTATTTATACACTTAAATACTGTTGTCGTTTTTGTTCAGCAAACAAAAAAAGTCATTTTTCTCCTAATAAAGAATTAACAAAAATGTATTTTTACATTTTGCAAAACATACTAGAAAGTAAATAAAACTTATACGTATGTGGTTCTATACCGTTTTACACTTGTCAAAACATATATGTGTTATAACCAGAGGTCGGAATTAGGTAGTGTGATTTATGTACTTGCAATGATATCACAGAGCAAAAGAATAATATGGATATTCTTCATATCCCGGGATTTCAGTTTAAAGCGTTTTATGCTACCTATATTTAGATTAGATAGAATTGTAGGTTAATGTTTGTAAATATAAAAACTGAAACTGAATGTTAACGTGTGTAGGTAAATCATTAATATATTAAATACTATTGAATAATTTTGTTTTATTTATCTTATCTCTGAGATATCGATACAACCCTAAAAACCATCACGGTACCTTAGGATAGTAAATAAATATATTATTGGCAATAAATTACGGTTCCCGGGATTATATTTCAGAAAATCCCTAAAATGTCCATGTTGATATCAACATTTCGTTGCAAGTACATAAATCACACTACCTAATTCCGACCTCTGATTATAACAAATGTCTCATAATGTTTTAAAAGTTAGCGCTAGCGCTACATCGAGCGCAGAACGAGAGCTAATTTACCTTTGAAGCGTTAAACGCTTGTGAGCGTTACAGTCCAAATGTTTAATGTCTGATGGTCTTGATTTAAACCTTTATGGATTTTTTTCTTTATATATGGCAATGGTGCATTTACCACATTCAGCCAGTGTCAAGTTTTCTTCGTAATAAACAATTTCAAAGTCTAAAACGTATCCTGTCAATGTCCAGTCCCGTCGAAGTCAGGAGTCGCTCAATAAAGCAATAGTGGTTTACTGAGGACACAAGAGGACTCCTTGGAACTTTGCAGTTTATTAAACTATCACTATTAAACCACAATACACAATTTTTACAATAATCAAACAAAAATTCAACTTCACTTCTCGAGTCCCCGCCAGAAGCTCAGCACTTACAACACTCGCTAGTAGCGCCCTCTGGTTATGTTAAAAGTCTTGGTATTCTAGGTCTAGGTTATTGTACAAGTCGTTGGGTTACGGGGGTTAATATCTATGTCCAATATATGTGGGTTTTAGGTAATTGAAAGTGTTTTTTGTGCGTTTCACGTTTTCATGGGAGACATAGGTATTTTTTACTGTTATGTGTATGTTGAAGGGAGACTAATTTCTGTGCACGAGCTGCGAGAGATAATACGACTTTTATTAATTGTAGGGTCATTATTAGATAAAATATTTTGCCTAACGTAATATGAAAATTAGTTCAAAGTTAAGATTAAGTTCGAAGATGAGCTGAATCCATTTAGTAGTTCCAAAATTAAGACAGTGCCAACTTTAAAAAAAAAAAAAAATATTAATAATAGGTGTAATAATAATGACCCTCGTATAGTATTGGCGAATCGAGCGTTTGAGCAAATACAAACTATTTTGCAATTCATTATCAACATTTTCAATAGCCAGTTAAGTACCGCCGACCGCAAATATAACGTATAACAAACGTGTACTTTCAGTTAGACTAACAAATATGAGTCCTAAAGTTACAATAATAACTGGTTTACAAACGCAAAAAGTTTGTAATCATTTAAATGCCGGGTTGGCTTAACGCCTGTTGTAGTTTATTCTTAAAGTTCTTACATCTCACGAGCATACGGCTTGCTTTTAGATTAATGTAGATTAATTTAGATTAACCCGAAGAGTAGCTTTCGGGTCAATGTAATTAATGGTAAATCGTGAAGAACATAAGGTCTCATTTTACGCGTACAAGTACATTTACGCCACTACAAGTAAGGCGGACTCGTGCTCGCGAGTTCCAAGAACTGTGTATAATGTAGAATCTTCGTTTAAAAACATTTGTCAATTGGGATCAATTTTTAGTTACATTCTTTTTTAATCTTCTTATCAATCACAGAATACAAGATTTCGTTTAATAGTTACAATAATTTAACTCAGTTTATTGAAAAACAGACTAGATAAATCACATCCCTATTACATACTATTATTAATATGTTTTTCGTTAATGGTTGCTTTTTATGTCTTTGGTGGTGGATTTTCAAATCTGTACTTTTTCTACACAGCGTAGAACACAGTACAGCTTACATACGACTCAACTCAAATTACATGCATATAAGAGCTTCAACCATCACAAAATCGTTATTATCCATTCAAGTAAAGTATTGTCCTTTTTTTTGATTACCAAGTAGTATTCAAGAAAAAAGACAAGTATGTACTTGATTCGTAGCTCTGTAAATTAGATAATGATTTTAGCGTTGAATCCCTTGGCGTGATAGAGAATTGATCCATTAACGTTGAAGAATTGATTTAATAAAAATATATATATAGTAGACCACCGAAAATCCGACCCCCGTGTAATTCGGGGAAGCACCTTGTAATTTGACACACCAATCACGGCGAATCCGAGCTCAACATGAGACTTGGTCCAGAAAATTTGATAATCCGCCAATGCGCTGCAAAGCATGTGTCGGATTACAGGGCCTACTGTATATTGGTCTTCTTTTTAACAAAATATTCTAAGAAATTTTAAAAAACAATTGAAGAAATGCTAAAAGAAATATTATAATTTACTTTCTTCTAATTTTGCGCCAGGGAAATAACTTTATTTCGAAGAATTACCCATATCTCTTTGATCTTAGGATTTTCACATGAATTGGCCTATGTTCATTCTCACATGAGCATTTTTACAGTAAAAAGGTTTGTCTGTCATTGTGTAATATGGTTACAAACAAATTATATCATATGGATAGTCATAAAACTAGATACTACGCATTTACATCATAAAATTTATACATATACCACAGATAAAACACAGATACTCAAAACACAACTCTAACACCCACAGAATAAGGTGCAATCTCCAACAAACGCGGCGGCAAACAACCCGTTCCTCTCAACCGCGCCCACCTCCAATCAGGGCCAGTCCATTGTAGACCTGTTTGGACCAACATCAGCAGATACAGCCAGTACTGCTAGCAAGGCTTCTGATGATTTACTGTCTCTTGGGAACCCGTTTGCAGATATGTTTGGAGGTAAGTGTTTGTAATTAGATGCTTTAAGTCAAAAAATAAAGAAAAACTTATTTAAAATTTACAGACTCAAAAATTTTTGATCATATACATATAAATAGTCCCACAAAAATAGTATAAAATATTTTAATTTCAATCATCAGCACATTAAAACTATTAGAACTAAAATTAACATGTATTTAATTATTTCCTTTATTATATTATAATAAATAATTGATTAATTTACTCGTATGTGCATAACGCTATCCACACTCGCTCGCTCAGATCTTTGACCTTTGGACGCGTCCGCTTCTGTTAGCAGTAAGTATGTATGAACTACGTAACGTGGTATACATACGAGTAAATTAATCACCAATTACATTTATTTTAATGTACACATTGTACTTATTTTTAATGTAATAAGAAATCATGAAACGTAGATATAATATTTTTAGTGTACTGATTGGCCTATTAACATATTTTACACTATTTTTGTAGGGCCTAATATTTTATTGTAAATTACTCTAGTTTATCTATTTTATATATTTTTAGTGGAATCTTTAACTACCTAAAAATCATAACATTTGTATTTACTACCAAGATTTAATTTTAATTAATAGAAAGCAACTGATTTTAAAAATGATTAGTAATACTGTCAAATTTGTTCATAATAACAATCCTTGATAGCTTTAGGCTGTTCTAAAACATGCTAAATTCCCTACTTGACAATATAATTATAGTGCTATTCTTCATAATATAGAATGAGACAGAATGCGTCCAATAACAAATTTCGCAAGATTTTGAGTCAGGTCTTAAAATTTGTACAAAACTGGGAGAAGGTATTGACCCTTTTGCAACGAGGTACAAAATGATACCGTTTTCTATACCTCGAGTTTAAAACTCACTTCAAACGATTATAACTTTTATTTTATCAACAATAAGAAACAATTTCATTAGTCTGTCTGAATTTATGTGTGCGAGGTATAGATACAATCTTCCTAATTATTAATAACATTGTATTACTAATATAACTTCTTTACGTTACGACACTACTAGACAGTCTAATATTCTATAATTCCACGGATAGTACTGTAGTGTATGTAGGTAGAACGATAAATCGATCTAATCAATACTGTCTGTGCGCATGTTGGTGGGGCGTAACGTCAGATAGATATAAACCGTCATTATTATCGCTCGAGCCACCGGCGAGTGCGTACCGTACGTGTGCTCGCACCACGCGTGCCTTGTCGAGACAGGGATAATGCAAGTACAAATGATTTTAAATCCGTGTAAATAAAGTAGTTTTTAAATTGTATTTCTACACGTTTAGAATTCTTTTCAATATCTTTGTACTAACGGTGGAAGTATAAAATATTGATAAAAGTTGTGACGTACTGTACCCAGTTGCAAAATGGCTTAAGTAAATAAAACAAGTAATAGCACTTTAGAAGACCTTTTCACTGTATTATAACGGGTGATTCAATTGGAGGTTACAATTTAAATCGGGCAATACATTTTATCTGTCAAAAATAAATGGCTGTCATTTTCCTTTTGTGATTATAAAAATACCGACATTTGCTATTATGGAGAGATATTCAACACAAGAACGCATTTTAATTGTTAAAATCCATCTCTAAAATGGAGAAAATTTTACCAATACGATTCGTGCATTACGAAATGAGTTCGGTAATCATAATCGCCCGTCTCGTGCCGCGATTAAAAAGATAATCAAAAAAATTTACCGAACCGGATCAGTGTTAGATGTGCAAAGACCAGTACGTCCCCATAGTGGCCGGTCACTCGAAAATATCGCCGCAGTGAGTGATAAGTGTTCGTGACAATCCCTCAACTTCCATTCGCCATCGTTCCCAGCAATTGGATCTTTCCTATAGCACCACGCAACGCATTTTAAGAAAAGATCTGCATATGTATGCCTACAATATCCAATTGTCTCAGGAACTGAAGCCAACAGATCATAGACAGCGTCGTATCTTTGCTGACTGGGTGTTACAGAACTATCAAGGTGACGGCGGTTTTGCACACAAAATCATCTTTAGCGACGAAGCCCATTTTCAACTGAATGGATACGTAAACAAGCAAAATTGCCGCATTTGGGGTCTTGAAAATCCACGAGTCATTCTTGATCGACCGATGCATCCAGCAAAAGTAACCGTTTGGTGCGGATTTTGGTTCGGCGGCGTGATAGGGCCTTATTTTTTTGAAAATGGTCGTGGTGAAAATGTAACAATTAATGGTGAACGTTATCGGGACATGATTACAAATTATTTGTGCCGTCAATTGGATGGTATTGACGTGGGGCAAATGTGGTTCCAACAAGACGGTGCGACCTGCCACACAGCTCGAGAAACAATGCAATTGTTGCAAACAAAATTTCCCGGTCGCGTTATCTCTCGGTTCGGCGATCAAAACTGGCCCCCAAGATCATGTGATATCACGCCGTTAGACTTTTTCTTTGGGGTTATGTAAAGCAAAAGGTGTATGTATGCTAACGACCCAAAAACTATACCGGAGTTAAAAGTAGAAATTTCACGTGTTATTCGTGACATACCTCATGACTTATGTCGAAAAGTGATGGAAAATTTCTTAAAAAGGGTGAATATCTGCAAGACCGCCCGTGGTGGTCATTTGGCTGACATCATATTTCATGTTTAATGTCAATGTCTGAACATTAAATTAAAATATATATATCAACCGTTTATAAAAAACCAATGCATTTTATTTCACATTTAAATTGTAACCTCCAATTGAATCACCTTCTAAAAGCACATCCCAAGCTTTTGGGGATGGTGTAAGCACAAAATTGAATTATTTTCACAGTAGACTATTTAAAATTGAATGTGTAAAAAGAACGCAATTTTAAATATCAGTGCAGGAAAACGAAAGCTAAACAGTAAGTAGAATGAGAACGGAAGATTGAATGTGGTGGCGAGCTTTAGGGGGGCCTAAATCCATCAGTGGGCAGACAGACCAATGGTATGATATGGTAGAAAGTAAGGTGACAGAAAAGCTGCATCATGGCAAGAGAGTGATGTCTCATTTAAGTCAGATATGCATCAACTTGAGTCGGAAATGACAAATGGCGAGTGTTGGCAATGATGCGCCGCTTACAGTTATATATGTATATATAAAGTTACATATGAAAGTATATGAACATAGTTATTCTCTTTAATCCCTGAAACAAACTAAACAATTAAAGTACATAATTCATTTGTGTTGTATCAGCCTCTAACGTCTTACTATAGGGCACAGGCGTCCTCTAGTAAATCACTGGGGGATTTAGCGCCGTAATCCACCACGCAGCCCCAGTGCGAATTGGTAAATCACGTACTCCCTTTTTTCTGGAGCATACGGGTTTCCCCACGATGTTTTCCCTCGCCGCCAAACAAGAGACATTTTTTTAAAAATCCGTACTTAAGTAGTAACTCAGTGGGTACGGACCGAAGATTTGAACTGACGATCACATCAATGTGAGTCGAGCATAGATACCCCTGGCCCATCACCGCTCATTTGTGCTTTCTGATATTGTTCTAAAATGTAGACTATGATATTCTTAGCAAAAGTTACGAAATAAGGAACCGAAGAGATTTCATAGTTTGTGTCGCCGTTTTAGAAAAAAAATAGACAAAAGTTGCAGAGCCTGCAATGAGTGGAACAGTCCACCGGGTGGACTGTCCACTCGTGTGCCACCTTCGTTCTGTAATGAAAAAAAAATAAGCTTGATAAACTCTATCCAACAACATAGTTCTTTTTTTGTCACTTTTGCAATTTAGAAACTATTGAATCGATTTCGTCCATCTACTGATTTTATCAATATATAAATCTAAACTATTTTATGCCGATTTTCAATTACAATCGGTTAAGAAATGGGCTCTGCAGTTTGTCCACAATTTCGTTTCCTTATTGGAGATGAGTAATTTTTTTTCGAAATCCAAAATTAGTGATCTCAACAGTAGGTAGATTTCTTCGAAATTTCCTAATATTCGCAAAATACATAGTAGCAATGACACAACAATACAATCTTTTAGTACTGCATTGGTATTTAAATCTGCGCGCTCTTTGCATACAGTTACGTACGTACAAACAGCTGCATAGTAATCCATCTATATTACGTACATTAGTAATGTTGATGATTGGATTTCTTTGCAGCTATCCTCTGCCTAACTTCTTTGACAACTGGAAACGTCAAAGTATACATTTTATCTTACATCTAGTATAGTTTGCGTGTTCGATACGTACAACATGCCTAGAAAAATTATTTGCGGCCTAAAATCGTTCCTAACTGAGCGTATCTTCGACGCGTTTCTGTCGGGTCAGGTCAAACAAAGGTACAGAGGCAGATTCTCAGTTGTATACAGATAAAACAGTTTGATAATATCATGTATTTAGATCCAATTAGAAAATTTAACCCAGCATTTTAGGTATAGGAACAAGGTACTGTACTCACGTGGGATACATACACTCTATACAGTAGAAATATATACATTTGGGCAGTTCTTTAGTAGAAAAGAGATTCACCTGGCCCACCGCCTCGACCCCGTGTCCAGTACGACATTCATATTGAGTTTCAAGACAAAAATTCAAGCTTCACTTTATATCATGAGCTCTTAAAGTTGAACTTAAACTTAAAGGAATGAACTGCCAATTAAGACCTTTCCACTGTGCCACGACAATGGGATCTTTAACAGAGCTGTGATCCTGCAAACTCACTTCTCCCTCTTGTTGCTCGTATTCATTAACGGTGGTGACCACTTAACCGTAATGTGGGCCGCCCGTCTGCCACCTCTACTATAAAAAAAGGTGAAATACGATAAATATTACCATACGTCGCTCTTCGCTTTAAAGAACCAACATTCAAAGTGTACACAAATGAGAATCCACCTCATATCTGGTCGAGATGTAAAAAAACACTTCGCATGTTTCAAAAACGCGTCGACAATACGCATTATGTGCAAACGGCCTAAGTTAGCGGCATTTTGTAGCGGCACCCGCGCCGGCCCCCGCGGCCGCGGCCACATGGCCACAACCACAGCCGGCCAACGGCTTCGCGGCCTTCCCGCCTGCCAACAACACGTTTGTGTCCGAAGCTAACTTCTCTAACGTTTTCAATAACACTGACACCACAGGTGAGGCGCTTCCACATGTAGATATCAGAACCTGGGGTTGTCATGTGACGGTTAACGATTAGGCGTTACCTTGGTTCATTCTTTTTTGCTCCATATTTAAGCCCGTACCTAGCCAAAGACGTCAATTGATCACGTAAAGCGTCTGAAGTATTTCATTGATTTGGATAACGTACAAAGTTTGTAGTTGAAAGCATAGAATATTTTCTTTAATCCGATGTTACAAAAATTATTACCTACTTAATTACACAGTACCTACAGCAACAACCTATATTCACTCATCCAGTACCTTAACGCGCTAGCAATAAGCGCTAGAATCGTAGGATTTACGATACAATTCTGTTACTGACTGAACGTAACATTTGTTTATTAATAAGGCAAAATTAATTATTAAAACTTAATTATTAATTATTAAAACATTTTATGACGGTGATTAAAAAAATGTCGTCATTTTTTTATTATTTAGCGTCACATTACAACCCCACTTACAATACCTAATGTAATTATTAAAATTTGATATAGGACTTGTTTTACAACTCTATATATTTATAATCTGAAAATGAAACATTTAATTTGGGTTTAATTTTTCTGGTAAATGTTTTGATATATTTAAATATTTTAAGTTGTGAAACAAACCCTTAGTTAATACCATCGATATGAGAATAGACTAGAAGACACATCATACGCTCCTATCAAAGAAACCTGGTTGGCAACATCTAAGGGGTATTGAAGCAGATGAGGAGGGGTTCATTCAAAAGTCAAATTTTAATGTTTCATTTTCAAAACACATGAATTAAAGTAGTCGAGAGCTACTGAACATAGCACTATCAGACATACGGGCCTGCCTTAGAGTGGTTGTACTTATAACATATCTAGTATGTATTCTTAAATCCATGGTTATACAACGTATAACATATCTAGTATGTATTCTTAAATCGATGGTTATGCAACTTTTCTATTTCTATCATGGTGTTGGTTAATACTGTACATTAATACAAAAGACGTCTTTTGATGTGTTTTATTTCTTATACAAGCTGCCGCTGCAAACCCGTTCATGGGTATGGGAGATCCCACTCAACCAATCACAGCTTCACCCGCTCGCCCCCCTCCACCCGCAAACCCTCCCCAACCCAAATCCGCCTTTGACGATCTCGAGGACGCCATGCGTATGTCCCTCGGCGGATCTCCCGCAAAACAATCCCAACCTCAACCAATCACACAACAGCCCCAACCAATGGCAGCACAGCCTTTCAGTGACGTCATGTCGATGCCCATGTCCCAACCAATGATGTTCGGGTCCCCAGCCAGACAGCCGATGATGCCGATGACAGCTATGGGTTCGATATTACTTCTATAGATGGTCCGTTTTGAGTTGTCCTGTTGCCTTTCTGAGCGGCCAGTAACATCGTTTTTTTTTGCTTTTTTAGCACAAGCTTTTTGCAGGTTTTTATAGACTAGTTTTTAATACTCTGCACACAATATCGCTACATTTTTTTATTATTTTGTGTATAGTGAGACACATGTACATATTTGTTTTGTATATATTTTTTATATTGTTATGTGTATGTTTTTGTAGCAAATGTTTCTTATGTCGATTCAACGCTAAAATACATTTTTATTTTCGTCATTACTATGTGCATAAAATAAAATACTCATTTACTTATATATCATACAAAAACACCTCATTTTCATAGTGTTCAAAGGCAGATTATTGCATGACAAAGATTAAACTCATATTGATGTATGTACGGTCGCATTGTATATGTTTATTTGTTTTATATGTATTATTTATTACTCATTTCTTTTATTGACCTTCAAGTATTATTTTATTTATATATATGATTCTACACAGGGACACAAGAACAGCTGTTATTTACAGCGTATGATAGTCAGAAATTATTGTTTTCTGTCATTATAAATCATTATCATTGTCTATCTATCATTGTAAAGATACATAATACAATATACTCCAATTTGGCGTTGTCAGTTGACAGACATTTGGCATTACTGATTTTCATTGCCAAAGTGCTTCGAAGGCCTAAAAAATGGACTAAAAATTACAAAGACACCTAACATTATCAGCTGTCACTATTTTTATTTATTTATTACATAAAGTTTATTTTGGTGCCATAAAACGACATCTTTATGACGCCAGTCTATATTTTTTGTCTCTATTACCGAAAATTCTACCTCAACTATAATATAAACTTCCAAAATCCAGGTCAGCATCCACAGCAACAGCAGGGTAAGGTCCTTACCGGAGACCTGGATTCGTCCCTGGCCCAGCTGGCCAATAATTTGTCCATCAACAAGAGCGCCACAGCCCAGAAGTAAGTACAATACTGCTGGAATTATGTAGAGAGACGCTCTGATGGATTATTGTGATTAAAATATTTTAAAATGTATAAATAACTAGCTTTTGGCCGCGACTTCGTACACGTGACCTACATGAATAGTAACCTATGTGTTAATTTGGATTACAATTTACCTATTTGCCAAAATTCAACGAAATTGGTTCAGCCGATTCGATATGATTAAATAACAAATATCCAAACATCAAACTTTCGCATTAATATTAGTGAGAATAAAAAAGTATTACATTTACATTTATCCCATATATATTTTACGGATATCTATATAAAACACAATATTAAAAACATGTTTCATGTTGTTTTCACTTAGGTACATTTATTTATTTTACTACTCTTTACCTCAGATTAAGGTTTTTCAATACCCAATAATGTTTAGATTTTTGCGTATCGTAGATTCCGTTCATGTTTAACGTTAACATGTTCCTGAGTTAACGTTCACGTGAAAATTGACGAATAATTTTTTTGAATTTTTATAAATTTTCCCTAAATAAGGATTACTTTTAATTCACTTAGGATTCATAAACCATCACTGGTTTGTACGGACCCAACACATTTTACTCAATACAAAACCCAAAACTATTTAAAAAAAAATTACAACATATTATATAACAATATGCCTTCAAAAATTCATATATTTTACAATACATGTAATGTTTATTGTTTACCGTGATTAAAACAAAACCAAGCTGTCAAATAAAAATCAGAAATAGCAAAAACAACTTTATTTTTGTATTTAACATATTTTCATCACGGATTATTCAACAGAGCGATTGGCTTCAGTGATACATTACAAGTACTATATTATTATTTTACATTATAATAAAAAAATAAACATTCAGGCATTGTTATGGTAGATATGTATTAATAGCATTTGGAAAAAAATGGTCAAAAATAAATACTGATTGCAGTAATTTAAAAAAATATATATAAGATTAAAAAGTTGATCAGTATTATTAAGTGAAATGTTGATCAGTATTATTAAGTGAAACGTTGATTAGTATTATTAAATGAAATTTTGATCAGCATTATTAAGTGAAATGTTGATCAGCATTATTAAGTGAAATGTTGATCAGCATTATTAAGTGAAATGTTGATCAGCATTATTAAGTGAAATGTTGATCAGCATTATTA
Source organism: Sesia apiformis (assembly GCA_914767545.1). NCBI lineage: Eukaryota > Metazoa > Arthropoda > Insecta > Lepidoptera > Sesiidae > Sesia > Sesia apiformis. The sequence goes on along the minus strand of OU611967.1, from coordinate 14,315,693 downwards.
TTCAAGTGAAAGGTCAATCAGTATTATTTAAGAGAAAGATGGATCAGTATTTATTTTTAGACCAAATGCGTGTACTTGTGAAGTGAAGTAAGTGTACGTGATATCAATAGTTTAGCAAGTTAAAGTTTTTATTTAAAATTTAAATCTTAATGCATTTCATAAACAAATATATGCAAGCTGTATATAAGACTTACATTTTTACTCTTATTCAAGCAATTTGGAAAACAAAAACACTTATGTCTGTGCATTAAACTGTTAAGTTGAAAAAAAAATTTAATAAATACTATTTAAATTTCGAATCTTTGTAAAATACTATTTAACAAAGATTCGAAATTTACTTATTACTTTATCGGAAATTGTAATTAAGAATATATAATAAAAATACAACTTGCATAAACTGTGAAAGTATCTACTACGAGTAACTGTTTAAGATCTTTTATAACCGAATATACACTTACATAACATTAGCTTTGCACAAACACAAACACAAGAATAGTTGAAAGTAGCAGATGCTGTCATTACAGTTTGTATTGTTGTGTAGATAAACGAGGCGATTTTAATACAAAAGTAGAATATTCTGTACTTTTTGTCGTTTTGAATTTTGTCAAAACGTAAGTAGTTATATGAATTTATTACTTGAAATTTATATAAAAATCACTTATTGTTATTGATAAAAAAAATGTAGAACAGATTTTGTAATTGCAAAAGTAAAATTAAAAATTCATGCTCTCTGAAATTTACCCACACAACGAAACAAACACACAAATACATCCGCATGTACGTAAGCTCCCATTACAAGAGAATTTTACAAGGGTGTTGCTAAACAAAATATTTATCAAAATTAAAAAAAAATACGGTTATAACCTAAAGGCTTACGAAAATCAACTCAAGGATTTACGCTCTGCTAATTTTGTCGGTATTTGACACTTCCTTTAAATATATAATTAAATATTTTACGTTACCTGAAATCAGTGAGTGAAATCGAAATCAAAATATCTTGAAAATGGCCGAAATTAAAATAAAACCACAGTATAGAAGAATGATACCCGTATTCATAATTCAGTGGTGCTCTTAAAATTTACAATATCTTCACGTGACTGACAGAGATGGTTCCTATTACTATCTTCACTTCAAATATTTCTATGGTCATCTATCCAATTTTGTAAAAATATTGTTAATATCGATTTTTTTTTCTCTAAATATATCAAGACAATAAAACCAGACTATAAGCCATAAAACAGTCAATAAAATCCATCAATTTCTTAGGAATACCAGCTAAAATTTTTGCCCAAAAATGCACACACGGCATTAGTATTGTAAAAACGAGCGTTGAGCGCACTACGCTCGAGCTCTGACTGAACGCTAATGAAATTTTAAGGCTAACGTTAAAGGATAGTGAGCGTACATGAATGACTCCAAATATTTAGTGTTTGATGCTCTTAAACCCTTATAAAAGCTTGAGTCTAAAACGGTTAAAGTTGAGTTTCAATAGCACTCACTTAGCGCGCAGTCTAACGCTCAAGCGTTCAGCGCTTATTTTAATAACACTACACGGCATAAACTAAAAGAATTTTAACTGTATGTAAATATATAGAACTTACTAGAACATAATATAAAAGAATTCAAAATCGTTGTTTCTGATCTGTGCAAAGTTATTGTAAGTGATATTATAACGAAATGTCTACAGCATATCTATAGTAATTTTACAAAAAAAAAAAAAAAAAAAGAAACATTTCTGGCAACACTTTCGTAAAGTTATATTGCAATGGTGCACACACTGACCCGTGTGGTGTGGTGTAGACCGATGCAGTGGAATTCACCGAAGAATGCATCGAAACCGGGAGCGACGTGGACTCCACAACCGATGCAGGCGACTACTGGAGCCGGATACAGGCCTATGGTAAGATTAAATAAAACGCGATTGTCGATTGTTCTTATTACGCTCCCAGACATGTAAATATGCTCAAAATTGTATAAATTCGGGTGGACATTTGCAATGGAGTGCGTATTTTAGACAGCATTTAAGTCAATGATTGAAACTCATTTTGATATATCCAAAATTTAGTTTTTGAGAACATATATAAGTAACGTGTCTCTAGACTGAAAAAATATTAGGTAGTCGGATAAGTTCGCGGCCTTTTTATAGTGAAAACAATAGACTTTTTTGTATTACATAAATATTTATTGAACGGAATATTGTCCATTTAATTTGACTATATTTCGCCATTTTTCTGGCCATTATCTCATCGCTATAAAATTTTTGGTTATTCTGAGCCAAAAACTGTTTTAAATGATTTATATTCTTCAATGTAATTTTACTCCATTTAGAGAATTTTGTAAACAGCGGTATAAATGATAATCCGAAGGTCTATGTCTGGACTGTATGGAGGATGCATTAAAACTTCCCAGCCAAGGTGCATTATTTTTTGTTTAGTCATCAAACACGTATGCGGTCGAGCATTGTCATGATGGAAAACTACACCTTTTCTATTGATTAATTCTGGGCGTTTTTCTTGAAGTGCTTGTTTCAATTTTAGTAATTGCTGACAGTAGACATCAGAATTAATCGTTTGATCATGTGGCAAAAGTTCGTGATACACAATGCCTTTCCTGTGTCACCATATCATAACATGACTTTGTTCGGAGTGAGGCCTGGCATTGGGATTATTTGTGATGGCTCACCTCGCTTAGACCAACATCATTTTTATCTTAGGTGATCCACTTCTCATCGCCTGGAACCGATCTCATCAGAAATGTATCGATTTCATTTCGTTTTAGCAACATTTCACATATGGAAATTCTATTCATCAAGTTTCTGTCATTTAAATCATGCGGCACCCAAACATCTAGTTTTTTTTTACAAAATTCAGTTTATGCAGATGATCCAAAACTGTTGAGTGGTGAATGCTAAGCTATTCCGCAATTTGATGACTGCTTAGGTATCGATCTGCTTCAATTCATTCAATGATAACATCAACATTTACCTTAATAGGACAATTACCACACCGAGAAACATCATTAACATCAAAATTACCAGTTTTAGATAAAGCATCTTCTCCGTAAACATCACAAATCTCTTTTCGAGCACTAGAATCATTCATACCCTTGTGGAAAAAAATTGTAAAAGATATCTAATTTTCTCTTTATTAACTTCATTTGAAAATTGTTAAAAAATATGAAAGATAAAACTTGTAATTTCAATTTGCCGCCATTACAAAATAGTCGGCTGTCAAACGGTATATCACTTTCTCGCCATTGATCAGTGTTACCAGAAACATAGCACGCTATACGTTCAAAAGGCCGCGAACTTTTCCGACTAATCATGTGAGGATATGTGAAATATTATGTGAAAAATTACATATGTAGGTAATTTTTCATTGTGACAAAAAAAATTAGAAAATATTCCAAATCAGTAATAATTGTAAAATAAAACAAAATGTTTAAAAAAAAGACCGATTTGTCCACCACTAAAACGCGTGGGCATACAAAAGATACTTTAGCGGTGCCTGCCACTTCGTTCGTGGCATGAACTTTAAGAGTGATTCCCGTGAGAACTCCATAACGGACTGGGATTAAAAGTACCTTAAATGTTAACCCGGTACATAATCTATAATGGTGCCAAGTGTCCTTACAATTAATTCAGTAGTTTTTGCGTGATGCGCATTCAGATAGACAGACGGACAATTCTAAAAAAGTGTCACTCGTAATTTATACTCCAATGACTTTTTCAAAAAATATTTCATGTATAGATAGACTGCTTTGTTTGGTACGATTTTATTATATGTATGATGATTGATGAGATTATTACTTTGAGCTCACGCGTCTCGCACATGTACACCGCGAGCGGGTTACCATTACCTATTTACGAATCAAATTTATGGCTCCAAAACTATTATTTTTAAAAGAAAACAGACGATAGTCATATTTGAGACTCTCGATATCATATTAAAACTATGCCAGTTAAAGAAAAATAACGAAACGTTCGAATATATGTGTGGGAGCCGCTTAACGCTTAATCTGGCCTACTAAGTGAATATTTGCCAATTTTGTGACTAAAATTATTATATTGTTATACCTGTTGATAAACATAATATGTTTGTGGCTAAGAACGTAGCATTATTATTTGTGACTAAAATTTAACAGATATCAATGGGTGTTGATGTCGAAAGTGTATTTTTTTTTGTATATGCGAGTATAAAAACAAATAGATATATGGAAAAACATATACCTAACTAGATGATTTGTTGTTAAAAATGCAAGTTGCAGTACGTAAAATTGTTTTAGATAAAACAAATCAGCATTACCAGTTGAAACTTTTAGTCGTTGCTTGAAATTCTTCGTTAATTTCTATCGAGTTCGAAATTTTACTTTCTAAAAAAGAGACAAATTTCCGGAAATGGTAAATTTTAAATAACGTTTATTTTTTAATACCTACTCATGTTAATTGAATCTTCCGGGCTACTTGGCCGAGGTCGTCTGGAATCTCTTCTCTTTCTTCCAAACGTTTCGTCAACAACTGCGGTTGACATCTTCAGTGGCGACTGCGTTCACTTTCGGAGAGATGTTATCTCTTCGGCTTCTCGAGTTGCAGATGTATTTAACTGAATTATTAGTATACTCGTAACTATACTTATACTCGTATACTTATCTCGTATAACTATACTTAAATTAGTATACTCGTAATTGAGTAAACGTAAGACTACAAGATGACAATTTTAAGATTTACAACTTTCTTATGGCTATACTAAGACAGGTGATAAATTGAACAATCGACAATCGAACAAAAAATGACCCTCAAAACTGAAGTAAATAATCCACGCAAATATCGAAGTTATCATTCGCCGCTATTTTTCCTTTTTATTCAGTTTTTTTTTGCTTTAAATGTTGCATTTTGCGACTTACGCCAACGATTTTGTTCTATTAAGGTGGAAACATACTGGCTGACGTGACTATAAAACTACACTTGACGCTTTTATTGAATGTGCACAAGGGGCTGATCTAACGCGTATAGCGTCATTTATTTCTTAGCATTTAATTTGGGTGTTTGTTTTATGTATTTTCGTACGACATAGAAAAATTTCAAAATCACGGAAATTGATTGAAAATAATTTAATTAAATTGCATAATATACAATTTACATTACCGTTCTCGTCAAACGTCAACCGTTCCCACCGACTCACTAACTACTCATGAAGAACGAAACCGCGATACGAACGACATGATTACGTATTGTGACACACTTCTATCTCGATATAAACGAGCTAAATAAATCTGATAACTAGCAATTAAACAACTTTAACGGTTTAAATCGCGTATATTTGACATTATTTATATCCCGACGTTTCGAACACTTTGCAGTGGACGTGGTCACTGGGTGACTAATTGATTTTATTTGTCACTTGAGTTATTAAGAAATTATTTGGACTACCGTCTGAAATTTTTTGAACTACCGTCTGGATTTTTTAATCATAACATTCCCTATGCACGCAGTATTCACTCACGGTGTCCAGAGGTCTTGCAGTATTGCGTTGGCCTTGGGATTTAATTAATTTAATGACTGGATCCTTAGCCGGTGGTACTTGCCAACCATCTTCTCTATTGAAATTTGGGTGTTTCTTGATTTCAATAGCCTCGCGTAACATTCTTGGCATGAATCGGGTCTCTCTAGCGAGGATTTGTGGATGTATGAAATCTGATAACTACTGAAGTATTAAAACAAACGACTTAAACAAATTTTCGAGAGTAACGTAACGAATCTTTAAGACCTATTGAAGTACACACATAAACGAATTAAAGAATAAGATGAATTCCTTTGCGTAAATGAATTTGAACATCAGTGAACTATGAATTGTTTACACAATACACGTGCCGTGCCTACTATTGACACGTTTTTCTAGAGACAATTGTGACACGCGACCAGGGACGAAAAGGATTCACGCGTCACGTAGCTTGGTTAGCGTTACGAAATGCAAGTAGGGCTGCCACCTTCAGAATACCCTAAACCCGCAGATTAAAATTAATTTTATACAACGTGTCACTGAAATATCGCGAAACTTAAAACACTTTAACTAATTTAAAATATATGTAACCGTTCCAGTTAAAAATTAAGTTATTTTAGGGAGTATATCAAAAGTTAAGTTTTGTTGTTCTATCTAAAACGTTCGTAGCGGTCATTACTCAGTACGCGCCCGGTCAGTAATGATTAATGAACGGGAGCGGCGCCTAGGTAGGCGCGGCTCGGGCGCTGCGCGTAGAGTGCGATTGCACGTCATGCCCGGTGACTCTTTAAAAGAGCCTATATGAATATTTACTAAGTAGAGTTGGCTTGATATTTAAAATCATCATACTTGTGATCATGGTTGGTGAAACCCAGCCGAAGAGTCGAGTGAAATAAATAAAGTAACCATACGCATTGAGACCCGTTTAAATAGATAAATATCATCATTCTTCTCATTTTTCTGAGATTTTTGAATGCACGTCACAGCCGCATCGCCTGGAGATTTACGATGATAAACCGTAGCCTAGACAAACATCCTTCAAATCCGAAGACTCCGGGTCACACCCGGAGGGGTGGCAGCCCTAAATGTAAGCCCAAATGTGCTCCATAAACATTTTTCCATATAAAATATTTGGGAACTGATTCGTCTGGATTAGCGTCACGTGAGCTAAGTGTGTTTCTGGCTTTACGCTCTTTCTTTGGCTCCTTTTTTTTTTACTACGCTATTTTTCCGCATTCTCCCCGTAGCATGCCAGCATCCGGTTTTATTTTGCGTTTTACAGGGCCCAGGCATGACGCTCCCACCAATGCCCCACACTTTACCCCATACATACCACCCCCCGCATTATGTCATGGTAAGTTCAATGCTAATTTATTTTGGCTTGTATTTCAACGAGAAGCAAGAAATACTAAATGGGCAACAAATCGTGATAACAAAACAAAGTGTTTTTTTAATAACTGAAATAAACCATTTTTAATTACTAAAGATATCAACACAAAGTCGACGGCCTCCCGTATCTTTATTGAAACCTAACTCACCTTTAAATTTGCTGCCGTCGATTTGTTGCCAGTTTCATTATTTCTGCCGCTCGTTTAATTATTTCCCATTTATTTTCGTTTCGCTTTTTGTGTTGCATTATTTTGCCTCCAAAGCTGACAAGCTCCAAATCTCCCTTTGCACACATTTGATTATTGTCATGGAAACTGTTTTGAAGAATGTGATATAACGTGCGGCCGTTTTTGCGACCATTGTTGAAACTTATATAAATCGATAGGGTACATGTATACAAATAAAAGAATCCTGGATTGCTGCGCGTCTTTCAGAAACGTATCAATTTTCTCTGTGCGTTTTAAAAAATCTTTAAACAAAAATAGGATTTGGTATCGTTGTCCATATTGACTATTTGGATTGTAATTGTACAGGTTCATGAGCTCTATTCAACAACATCGTTTGTATGTATTGCCTATGATTTTTAATGATCATTTTCCAAAAGTTGAAAATATATTTTTGTCACTACGGAATAAATCAACTAACGAACTATTTTGTGCCAAATTTCGGTTTAATTGGTCAAAGTCCAAATTGTCGTGTAAAAAGTCGTGATCGGCCACAATGGGTAGCTTTTCTTGGAATCTACCTAAAATGTTACGTGACATAATCTCGCGAGTACCCCGAAGTATTTGAAAATCAAGACGCGATCTTACTCTGCGTTCTTTACCTCTAAATATCTCGGTAAGGTGATACTTTTTTCGTTATTAGTATATGCGATATTTTTATTTTAGTACAATCAGCAACACAATTAGTAGCTACCCAAAACCCCTTCTTTAACGCCATATGGTATAGGTTGACATGTTTCCGAGTGTGCATGTATCAATTGATTTATATAGGTTTCATCGGTGCCCGCAGTTTTTAAAAATAGTGACACACGTAACTATATAAAATTCTAAGAAAAATCTTCGAACCCCTTTGTATTATCGTATCATACAGATCTGTTGGGAGTAAGGTCAAGCAATTTATTACTATTTGTCAAATTTATAATTACCTGCATCTGAATTGCCTATTTTAGTTACATTATTTACATTTATTTCAAGCAAAAATTATCATATTAATATGTTTAGGCAAAGGCACACATTTATACATTTCATACATACATAGGGTGAATAGGTAAATTTTGAGATACTCAAATTTGAGAAAGAGAACTCATTTTTGCTTACCGTTTTTAAAGCATCATTTATTTGAAATGCGAATTCCCAAAGCAAAGTCCAAACGAAAAAAATAAAAATGTTGTATTCACTTCTTTATTGCATTTCGAGCGCTTTTCTTTGCAACAATAGAATTCTAACGAGTACATTATCGTGCAATAATATGTTTCAACGTGGTGTAAATAGGGTATTTGGCTTTTTGTGGAATCTTATAACTCAAAATATTGGAATTTTATCTGTGAAATCAGAAATATCTTGAAGAAGGGCTAAGATAAAGAGCTTAGAAGTCACAAATTAGAAAGGACCGCGAAGTGACGTTTGATAGACATATAAGTAACAGACATACTTCGGGGGGGGGGGGGGGGTGCAAGCGCCCCAACATGCCACCGTGGCTGCGCCCGTGCATCGTATTACAGAAATAATGCAAAACCAGAAACACGTCACAACTAATTTAAAATATAACAAACTGTTAGCGAAAAATGACATTAGTTTAGGTATTAAATAAAAAGTTACAAACATGTAAAGTTTTGTTTTTCTATTTAAAACGTTTGTAGCGCTCATAACTCAGTACAGGGCCGGGGCAGTGACCAGGCGCGGGTGACGTGCGTAGAATAAAAGATATTCGAGAAATGAACAATAAGTTATGAAAAAAAGACCTATTACAAAAAACTGGTATAATCTGAAGCTTTGGCACTATTGTAGTGACACGACACGAAAAGTGAGTAATATGAACCACAAAAGAGTCGAGTATTTCATTATTTTATCCATATCTTCATACACATTACAATTACTAGCTATCAATTAAGATTCAATAAAATATAAAAATATATTTCAATAAATTTGACAAATGGTATTAAACAGTAAATGGTAGGAAACAGTGACGCCGTATGAAAAAATACTTAAGTGACGTCTACCAAAGGTAAAGTATAAAAGATGTGTATTACTGTGAATGAGTTCGATCTTGCATGGATGTGATTAATGATTGATTGTTTGCATCATGACGTTTGAAATTACGTTTAATTTGCCGTCAATTAGTAATCGATTACTTTTCAGATCATACGATATAGTACGGGGCTATATATATGGCACATTGTGATTTCAATACATCTTTATTTGCACTAAGAACGATATTATGTTTTTATTTATAAATAAAGTACTAGGTACTTATAAAGGGCATGCAAACTTTATGTATTCAAATGTTTGCATGATTAAGAGATAGAGGTGATAGTTTTCTCATGTGCCATATATCGCTGGATACTGTACATTGTTTGATTCACGAATATGATATTGTTTTAATGAATTTTGTCATTGTTGTTATAATAGAATGTGTGAGAATAGATTCAATATCGCTTGGAATGTTCTTTTCTGCAGATAGCAGGAATATTTTAAAATTCGTAACACTATTAAGATTACGGATAAAAGTATAAAATTCTTTACGAGTTATGGATTATAGTTAGTCACTACCAGTACTAAAGTTAACGAGACATGAGTTTTGCGTTAGTGTAAGTACACACCGATAGTGTACACAGTGTGTATCATTTCAACAATCGGATTGGACAATTCCGCACCAACTCACGCAGATGTAAAGCTCATGTCTCGTTGCGAAAACTATCAATAATCCTGAAATCTGTACGTAATATTTACATAATTTCTATTAGTTCATAATAAAGAAGATTGTAATTTCTTAGGAAATGTAACAAACTTTCAACTAAAGTAAAACTAACTAACTTTTTTTCAATAGAGAAATATCTTTTGTTTAAGATAACTTAAACAAAATCCCTCCTTTTCCTTTTCAAAATTTATTCCGAAATTCTGCAATCCATTCTTAAATCCAAAGTTAGCCAACATCCGTACCAACGTTTGTCATACTGGACTGATGTCGGCATGTATTGCGGATGTTGTATGTCGACAGTATCTACCATCAGGTGGACTGTATGCTAGTCTGCCGCGTTCTTCTTATATAAAAAAGAACCCACGACGTAACGGAGACGGTATATACGTTTGGAATAAGATAATATGTGTTTGTTTTCAAAGGAGTGCTCCTTTGTAACCACTCTTTTTGTATACCTTCCAGCAACAGCCAGGCATGGTAATGGGCATGCCAGGTGCGCCAATGATGCCAATGGGGATGGCACAACCGATGCGCCCCGCGGTTCCCCCACAGCCCACCACAAACCAATTCAGTTAAACGTCATCCTCACACATTAGTTGGATTATTTTTGTCGAAACACCCGATTGCTTAGAACCGTGTTTGTAAACCTTGAATCGATCAATCGGAAAATATGAAATATTCTTCCTCGGAATGAAATTTAAGTGTATTTTTTTATCATAGTATTCAATTAATACTCGGTTTAAACAGCAAATTCTCAGTAATGAAACACTGAGTTGAATACTTGATGTCATTGAGTAAATACTCAGTAAACACTGAGTAGATAGTCGGTAAAAACTGAGTGAATATTCGGTAAAATTGAGTACTCGATAAACACTGAATAATACTCGGTAATCACTTTAAGTTCTTGTCATATGTTGCTAAAAGAAATGTACATTATTGTAAAATAAAAATATATATTTTAGAAAATTGTATAATATACTTCATAAAATTGAATTGTTTTCGTGCTTTCTGTTAAATTTACAGATTTCTTTGCTTTGAGCCGTAGAAATTTACTTTTTAATTTTATGAAAAACACTTGAATATGTTTTTTTTTTATAATGGTTTAAAGCAGTCGGGTAGTTTTAAAGGTTTAAAGGAATGCCATCGTCAACGCTGACTTGTGAAGGTAGGTACTGGTGTTTTAATTTTTTACGACGTAAACTCAGAGACATGGTGTTGTCTCTTTCACGCATAAACATGTCACTGTCTACTTTTTCGCAGGTTGCGTGTTTAGTCATTTTATTGAAATATTTAATTTTAATTCGTTGCATGTATATTATGATTGAAGTTAAAATATTGATACTTGAAAAATTGATAGATTTTTAAGTGCTAAATTATTTATATATAATTGACGCATGGTATGCTTATAAAAAGAAGTGAAGTTATTGATTTATAGGAAAATATACAAGATTTTTTTGAAATACACTTTTTATCATCATCGATCTTATGTTTAATCGACTTATGAATAATTTAAATTGAAATCTTATGAAATGGTGCGATAATTTTTTTTGTCCAAATTTAACCTACATCACATTCCATAAATGTACAAAATCATTTAGCTACAGATTGATTTTTAATATATATTGGTAATTTTTTTCCCCCTACCATTGGGCACAGTCAGCATTTATGATTCGGAATTGAGTGTAGCGGTAAAAGTTTTAATTTCAAAATTTTCTAGATTAGAAATCATTGCGTAGATTCCATATCCATAACATATAACTCATAATAATTATCTATGTATAAATGATATCTTTCAAAACTATATCTTAGTCATAGAATAAGGTGTTAATAAAAAAACGAAAACACTTTTGATCTTTAACATCAAAAGTATTTTTTTCTAAATAATGTTGTTTCCACATCCCACACTTTATGGTAAATAAATAAGGAGTGTTGCATACTTATTCGGTTTAGTATATTCCTATTTGGTTTTAGGCCTTATTTATACCCACCACAGGAAACAAAAGTGACCCAATGCCCAAGGTATGTATTTTAAAATTGAACGTCGTATATTTTATGTGTTCTTATTGGATAATTATCTATTGTTTTCTGTTTTTATAACTATGTGTGCAATTATCTATATAAGTCTATACAATAAAGATTATAAAAAATATATTAATATTATTAAGTTTTTAAAAAGTGAAATTTGTCCCCAAACATCGTGGTTTAAATTTGTTGCTCATGGTGTTAATTTGCCATGAAGCTGTCAACCACAGCCTACGACGGAGTTTATACTCCGGAAATTATATTTATTTCGCAATTTTATGCAAAAAACCATGAACTTTAAATTTAAACCATGATCTTTAGAGCTAAAGTTCACTTTCAAAATATAGATCTTCCGCATTGGGCTACTTCCTGTCCGTGTGTTCGGTATGAACGAATTTTAAAACCGAACCGGATATGCCGTATCGAATACGTGCCTAGCACCCCTAACTGTCATAGAAACAATAAGAGTTATCGCATAGATTGTTATCAAATTACATATTACGGGTGTATATTAGAACTGTTGTGGATATATGGACTAGGTGCTTATCAAGTATACAAGAAAACGTTAAGATCTCAATTTTCGTCAAGACTTGGAACCGGTTAAAAATAGACCGTTAATATCGGTGTATAGTACGGAAACGATTTGCTAACGTTTTATAAACTTTATTTTAACCGTTATACTTTAACCTATATATGATTTAACCTATATACCTAATTAACCGATTTAACTCAACTAAGGCTTGGAGTCTTTTGAAATACAAGTTTTGATAAAGTTCACGTTCGATACGGAACTAGTTTGCAAACGTTTTATAAACCTCAATTAACCAGTTATGGCGCTACCCGTTATATTGGTTTATAATAAAGAATCCTTTCGGAATAAACCGATTTGCATACTTGATTAACCTTAACTGATTTCTAATTTAAGTCTGCTGGTTTTATGTTTAAAGTTTAAGTTAGGAACAAAATATTTAGATCGCAAACTTTTATAAACCCTAATTAATCTGTTTTTCCCAGACGAGCGAACTTCAGCATTGCCTTATCGATACTTTTCATATGCCGCTCCGAAAAGCTAAATTTAAAGTTTAATTGTCTTTATAATAAATATAATTAAATTAATGAATAGGTGTATTAATTAAATGAACCTAATTAATGAATTAAATGCCCATAAATGACTATTAAATATTTTAAAAGAGTTTGATAAAACCAATTCAAAAAAATTTTCTCGGCAAAAATTAAAAAGTATCGTTAATTTGTACTTAGGCTGAAAACAGTCAAATTTAACCGGTTTTCAAGTCTTGATTTTCACTTTAAACTCCTACATACTCAAACAGAATGGAGATATTGTTTTAGTAAAAATCCTATCAAATCAATTAGTTCAGAGTTCAGTGCGACACAACCCGAGGAAGTATTGGGGCGGCTTCTAACTCTAGAACCTTGTAGTATAGTAGTTTTTATACTACATTACTACAAGATTTTAAAAATTAAACTATTTGTACAAAGACCTTGCATTATTATAAGATATTTAAAGATTAATCTTTGTACTGAGGATTTTAAAGTTTAAAAGCTAGTAGTAGTGGAATTTTCATATTGCATTACTATAAGATTTTAAAATTATTATCTATCGAATTTCGGAGTTGTATCACAGTGACCTTTATTTGAAGATCGGTTGTTATATTCAATTATCACATTGAAAAATTGCTAAATATCATTAAATTCCATCAAATTCTAAGGTCAGCGTCCATACTCTATATAGTCGTAACAGTTTTTTCGCGCAATACTTTGTGCAAATTTGATTAAAACACAAACTGTGTATATTTTAGTTGATGTGATATTGTTTTTAAAGACTCCTCAGCAATTTTCAAAGTATTATTTGTGCTTTACTATGGAAAGTTTTTATTAAAATTTGGACAAAGTATTGAGCGAATTTAAGGCCATTGCCATCTCGCTCTCGTATTAAAATATAGCAAATAGTCTGCCTATTGAAACGTGGCACTTAAAATGTGAGCAAATTTTAAAAAATCTTTGGCGGTAAACGCTCATTTTAATCAGAAAAAAACGTACTTGATACTTGAAACTAAAACAAATTAATACAAAAAGAAATTAGATAATGATATCGACATCGTATTGTGGTTATCTTAAACTTATCAGCGAATCTTTGGAAGTCAGTTTATGTTTTGAATACAGTTTATTTCTGTTTTCTTAATTAGTGACTACTTAAATGATTATTTTTTTAAGTTATGCCATAGTTCATATCTTAATTTGAACAATTTCAACGTTTATTTATTTATAATCAATAAAAAAACAATTTTATTGCTTGACAAAAATAAAGTTTAATATCAATAAAAATATCAATGTCAAACCATCTTGTATATTAAAATCCCAAAAAAATATATACCTACATATCTGGATTCTATTGGGACTTCATAAACTATGTTTTGATAGGGATTATTTTTATTGGTTGATATCAAATATTTTTTTAAACGAAGGAAACAGTAGAATAAGAACTCTTGAAAGCGGTTAGTACCATTGAGAAAAACGAAGGTATATCAAAGTGTTATTGCGTACTATACATTGAACTGACAAATAAAAAAAATGTAATGTATTTTGTGACACGTTTCGATTAGCACATTATAATGCTACTGTACTTATAACAGTTTTGGTAGAAACCGTGATTTTTAAATGGCAACACTGATTATACATAAATGTGTTATTTGGAAGAAGAATATATATATTATTCAATACATGTAGCTGTTTATATATATGTATAAGTAATACGGTAGAATAGATTGAATAATTGCTTGATTTTAAATAATTTTTGTTCTACACTTGAAATCAGCAGTGTTATATGTGTAAATAATGAAATGGGTGTTTCACATAGTACATAGTGCTAATATATCTAAAAAATATGCTACTCGACCTAAAAAAAAACCTGTTAAAAAAATATTGAAAAAGTGAGCATATAGATTATATGTTTGTTACACGTCGACGGGTAAAGTTTTATCATAGTAGAAAAAGAAGAGTATGTTCTTCATAGAATGTCCATAGTAACAACTTGCTTGTGTGCTTAACGTATTCGCCCAATTAGCAAAACTTATTGATCTTATATAAAGTTATATTATTATACAAGTAGGATTTAACGCAGTTATAACGATATAGTCGTGTGTTATTGTGACTTCAAACATCACAATTTACTCTTACAATTGTGTTGTAACTGTGTCGTTGCATCGAACAACAAGTTATCACAATTGATAGTATTAACAATAAACATATAATTTATTTGTAATCGTGGGTGCAAATACAACGATATTTTTTTATTTTAGAATCTGTTCCGCTATGATTTACACAAAGGGTAAATTATATCTGCATTACATTGGTATTCACTTTAATGATACATTTTTATGCCAACTTACAAATTTAAAAAGAAAAATGAACAAATAATGTAATCTGTTTACAAATTATAAAATACTAGCTGTGCCAGGCATGCGTTGCATACCCGCCAATTTTTTTTGCACATAATATATAGCCTATGTTCATCTGGAGTAATGTACCTTTCAAATGGTGCAAGAATTTTTGTAATCGGATTTGTAGTTTCGGAGATTACCCCCTACATCTAAACTTACAAGCTTTACCTCTTTATAATATTAGTGTAGATAATAATCCCCAGCTTAATGTAATATAATTGCACTGTCAAATAGTTATAATTGGATATATTGGATACTTTAATATATCTTTAATATCGCTTATTTGCGATATAAAATAACTTTTTTTATAATATAGTGCATTCCATAACTATCATTTTGTTAGTTGGACGTAGGCACAACACATATAACTACCAATCGGCGAGTTATGAAACTTAAATATAAAGATAACCTACTATCTTTTTTTACTATGACAATATCTTATGTATTATTAAATGTTGAGGTATTTATTGATTTGAATCCAAATTAATGGTATAAAATATCATTTGCTATTTTGTGTGAAATCTGTTGCTTGTACTTCAGAGATTAAATATGGCGTTTTCTGAACAAACCTCATTATTGTTATGGATTTATTACATTTGATTAAGATTTTCCATCTTAAAATGCCCCGGATTATTAAGGTAAACCTGTAAAAAATGCAATATTTTAACATAAGTCTTTTTATCAAATAATGCCAGAAATATTGTAACGCGACTGAAGTTTGCTTGTATTTTGTGCAATACATTTTATTATAGATTAAATTAATAGTGGCAACACTAAAGAATTTGATGGGCTCAAAAGGACCTGTATCCAGAGCCGTGAAACCGTATTAAAAATTGCTGAAAGTGTAAGTAAGACGAAGATATATCGATTAAATTGGGTTATGAAATCTACTCTTCATAACTGAGTAGTTCTTTTTACCCTATACGTTCTTTTAATAATTAATACGTCATATTTCGTAACTGCAGTCGTTTAAATCTAGCTTGATTACAATGACAGCTGTCAAAGTGCCTCAAATAGTGCTCTATAAAACCTAAAAATCACAGAAGGTTTTTGTCATATGTACACGTACGTATTTTTTATTTCTAGGATTGTACTATTCGAGGCACTGACAGATGTCATTCTAATCAAGCTAGATTTGAAACACTGTAGTCAATTTCGTCTTCTTCGTCGTCTCCTGCACTACCGTCTCATTCCTCACGCGTCAGACGATGTACAATTAAGTAGAAAATAAATAGTTTTTTCTGTATTTGCAACAAAATTATAAAATAGGTTGAATATACTCATTTATTAAAAATCTTACCTTTCTATCAAGTGTCGGATAAGCAAGAAAAGCATATGACGTAATAATTAAAATGACACAAATAGTATCTAGGGAAAAAAACTACACATGACGAGTAGGTTTCATAACCTTAATTTTAAGTATTATACAGTAATTTATGAAGTCTGCAGTTAAACTTGCCAGAGAAATTCCAGTGGTTTTTTTTTTTAAATTATTTTGGCCATAACCGTTTTATTTTCTCATTATGTTCTGTGATGTGTGGTGGATTCGACTGATTTATTTACAATAGTTGGGATTCGCTATTAGTCTACTTTTAAGGTTTGAAAAGATTAGGTAATCCCGTTTTTGAATTGATTGTAGTACTCCTAGTGGCTTCTGATTTTTTAAGTTGTAAATTTTTGCTATATTTTTATCAACGTTTTCCCTTTTATGTAAATATCTCCCTATATGTTATAGCTCTTACTGTCGCGCCTTTAGATATTGAATTTAGTTTATTTATGAAATAAATCAATTAAGATTATTTTTTTCTTTTATCTTATTTTTATCCTGTTATGATTATGACGCTTTATCCACGGGTACAGAGTTCGCCCAATGAGTTGAAATATAGGGACAGTCTAGGGAGACTAGACGCGTAATTTTATTTAGAAAAACATCGTATAATATTTTAAGGAAAAAATAATATCTGCACATAATCGTAATGTCTCTTTTCCTCTTACACCAAGGGCAATATTTTCACAATGTAATGTAACGGCCTCTCTGTGTTTTATAATCATGAGAGATAGCAATATCTTTGAAAAGAACCTTGGTCTGTCTAACGCTTAAGAAATATGATAAATGAATTTGCTAAATAAGCAATCAATATTTCCTTCTTAGTAGGTTTACTTATAAACTGGCAACAGTAGTTACCAGAGAAATCATAGGTGATTCCCATCGATATGAGAATTTCTAATGTTTTTTTTTTATCAGCAAATGGTTAAGTATTCTTTTGTCGGGTTTGATTTAGCATGTTTTTTTCATCATTTAAAGTTCAAAAATAAAGCTATGAGGAAAAAGTTTGACGCCATTTTGGATATTCAAGCATATATTTTTAAATTCCTTTTCAACATTCAGATTGCAATGCTACGCCACACCAAGACAACGTTGGCTTCTTTTTGATATTTGTTCGTAGGTATATTTTATAAATAAATAATTTTGTGTTTTTAGTACAAAACAGTCCTGGGACATACCAAAAACTATGGTAAACCTAGTCGTATATTCAAACAATCACAGTATTAAACGTAGCACTATTTCAATAGGTGTCTAAAAGAGAATATACCTAGTTGTTGAGAATTAGCTGAAAAAGTATATATTGTAAAATATATATTTTTGTTAGCATGGAATGTTTTCTGTGTGATCTTGATATCAATAATCTATAACTTGGCCAGAAAACACTCCAACATAAGCTTTCGGCCGTTGTGTATCTTGTTATCGCAGATAGTGGCCGTTATGTCTATACACGATAATAAATAAATATGGCAAATATCCGAGTTTTATTTCTTGCGCCTATCTAAAAGGAAAATTTCAATATTTTCACAAATTTAAAAAAACAGCGTAAAGTTGTAGAGCTTGATGAACCGTATTCAACGTTGTTTATATGTGTATACAAACTATGAAAAAAGTTTGAAAAATTCGCAATTAGGAACTACTGAACTGATTTGACCCAATAATATAACGGCATGTTTCAAAGGTTTCCTCTCTTGAAGGTGCAGTATGGAATAGGATTAAGAATAAAGCTTATAATGAAATAAGCTCTTTAAACTTACTTCACGAGATAAGGTGGAAGATTATACAGAAAGAAAGAAGTTCAACAGACTTCATCCGGCGTACCATAGATTTCGGTGACCTAGTGGTGATTGGACACTGTCACCCATAGACAATATCGTACTTCGGCGAATATTCAATGTTTATATCTGAGCTCGACTTGAAAGATAAAACCCTCGACATGCATCCCATGCTATCATGAACAAAAATATTGCATACAAAATAGTGTATTATAAATTATGTATAATTATATACACTGCGTCAACTAAAAATAGGCTCGAATGCACAACTACATGCACACAAACTCACACAGCTATAATTGAAGTCACGTTGTACAACACCGAAAGACAGAGCGATACAAGCTAAACGTGTCGCTCGCACATGTTTCGTATAGTTTTATATCGCTCGCCCATTACTGGCCGAATGTAGGTACCTAAACTAATAATTTGAAAAACTACAAATTATTACTTTTTCGTGTACTTACGCTGGAAAAATGATACTGTGTCGTGTTTTTGCTCCTTGAGTGATTTGTGCACTGAATAAATGCACGGTAAGGCATTTAAAAAGTGATTTTCTACTACAAAATTGTGTTCACCGTCTGTGTATCACGTGCAAGTAAGTCGCTGTTCTAAAGCTAAACAAAGCAGGTCCAACGAACTCGGTTTTGTAGGACCATGCGGTGTGACTAGGTATCTTCCCCCATTTGATTTGATCTAAGATTATAAACAAACTTCTTTTTAGATGAAACAACCACCTACTATTGCATTTATTGGGCTCGTGTGTTTTCTGAACATATTCGTAATAATTTTCCTGTTCGATTTTTTGGCGGGAACCTGAGAAGTAAAGTGTATTGTGGGATTTGTGGTTTAATATTGATAGTTATTAAACTTCAGTGCCTAGTGTTAGTGCATTATGTTTGTGATAAATTGATAAATCAAATAAGACTGCATTGATAATCAAATTCCTAGAAAGGAAGCACGTGACTTCTAGGAAGGGCTTCTGTCTAACTCTGTTTGGAGTTCTCAGTTAAACCTACTACTCTTACTTCAACAGGACTTGGAGAATGACGTGATAAAAACAATTATGTTTTATTATTTGCTGTGTATGGACCAATTACCTACTATGCCATTGTCCAAATAAATTATTTATAAAAATATATAATCTGGACATTGGCGGCAACCCGTGAAGTAAAGTTGAGTTTTTTTGTTTGATTATTGCAAAAATCGTGTATTGGTTTATGATAGTTAAATAGAAGCGTGAGACTGCGTTTTACGTGTTCTTCCGAGGAGACCAACTCTGCCTTCAATATACCTACTATCACTTTACGGAGCGATTCCTACTTCGACGGGACTGTACAATGACGTGGTAAAAAAAATTTTGATTTATTATTAGATATGAGATTACTAATTGTAATAAACGTCTTAGCCACTTTAAAATTAGGTAAAAGTTTGCGACCCGGTAAACATACATTATCCCTCATTTTCTTATACATAGGTCATTCATTAATTAATTACGGTCGTATTGTTTAGATCTGTGTTATCAGCGTTATCTCAAATAAATCGTAATATTAGGTAGTTAGAATACGATAAAAAATCCCCAATTTCGTCTGTTTATCTAAATATAATGTGATATACCATAAATGTGACATAGACATCTTCTCTCTTAGAATATATTAAAACAACCTATTAATAACTTATTTGATAAACAAACGCCGAGGGGAGCGCTCGCCACCTCCGAGACTTTTGTCTCCATGCACTTGAATAACAACAATACGAGTTATAGTCAATTTCTAAGAAATCACGCTCACTACAAATGTTCACCCAAAAAGTAATCATGTTTGTTTCTTACTACAATATTTTGGTTTTTTAGCATCAGCTTAAATTGTAGAAGTTTTTAAAATAATGGGCAAAACATGTGCAGTACATTTTTTTACATAGGCTTCGGTCAAATGCCACTCTGAAATTGTTTAGTTTAGTTAAGATTTTTTAAGTTAAGACGAAACAAACATTTACATCAGAAAGATACATTATTTTTTTACCTCTTAACATAAAAAAATCTTTACATACTTTATTCAATGTCAATAGTCTTCTCATAAGAGAATTTTTTAGAAAAATGAAAAATTCCCATAACTTTTTAACTGTCAGTTTGATTTAAATTTAGTTTGTATTTTCTGATAGGTCGTGACCGTCCCCCCCTCCGTCCCCAGAATCCATTTTATCCAATATTGGACATTCTTAGAACACAGACTGCTTGTAAGGTTGTACTAGTCACATAGGTTTTTTAGCTACTGTATTTAACTTTCTAACATTTTTTAGTAACTATCAGGGCGCTTGTTAACGACCGTTTTTTTAACGGGTAACGGGCCGTCGCGAAACTGTTGCCCTTGTACACGATCCGTTTAAATAACGGAGACGCTTCCGTCGTCGCGTCATGTATAATCTCATCAGTTCCAAACAAGAAGTGAGGAGGGCTACACGTTTCACAATGTCCAGTAGAAATAAAAAGCTTATTATAATAGCGTACTATTTGTATAAAAAATGGCAGCTACAAAAAGAAAAAAAGAGGAAGATGTGGGTGCATCCTATTTTATTAGAAAGAGAATGTTATGGTGTATTCCATACACTCATGCTATGTATTTACTACTATTTGCTATGCTCATCAATTTACTGCAAATCGCGCTATGTAGGTACTAAAAAATTTCAAGATCGAGAAACGTCCGTCGCACAGTGGGACAGAACCGTGCGTACCGTCTCAAAAATAGCTTTTCGTAATGTTCTATATTGAATATTTTGTTAATGCATATGTCTAACTGAATGTTCAATGCATATTATATAGCAGTTGAAATACACTATTTCTCATTTTTTGTATTAGAATAAGGCTTGCAAGTTGACGCTCAAAATTATGTCAATTATGTAGAACACAATTCCACCAGTTTACATGGTCATATTTGCATTACTTTACCAGCAAATTTGTAAGTGTGATATATGGTTAGAATGGTGATGAAGTACTCTATTTAAAAATAATTTAAGTGAACCATTATGTGAAACCTGGGGAGGTAAAGAATTTTTATTTCAGGACCTAATATTCTATCCTTATTAGAAACTTTGCATAGACTTTTGACAGTTAGCGGTGTCTGCCCATGTCGTAATTTTGATAGCATCGTATAGAGCAGCTAATGTTAAAGGTAGGGCAAAAAAAAATGAGTGCCCGAATCTGCCCCCCTTGAAATGAAACTAAAAATGGCTAATGGGGAGAAAATACAAAATATTCCAAAAATTATTTTAGTTCTGATTAATGAGATTTTTGGATATTTAGATCACTTTTGACCTTTTTTTCTTAAACTATATTATCTATTTACTCAATCTTTAGGTAAAGTGGGAGTTTTGGGTAATGTATTAGTATGTAGTATATTTTTTTTATCGTGCGGTCAGATGTGGTTAATGTTTTGTTATCACTGTGTGAATTACATGTTTCTCATATAGTTTATGTATTTCTCTATCGCGGTGAAGGAAAAGGGAGCAAGTGGTATCTAGTTATAGTTGTTAGTGTACATTATCAGTACCTACCTACTACTAACCACCTTCATAGATAGTGGTTAGGAACTTGATAATGACACTAGATAGTAATATTTTTTCACACGAAATTTCAGTATAAAAGTTATTGATTTACGTTGTCATTTACCAGTACTTTAGTGTGCTTTAACATAATATAGTCTTCACCAACCTCGGTAAAAAAAAAGTAGTTAAAAATAAAAACAAAATGAGTGAATTTGTTGTGCCTCGACGAGTATTATGCGAATTTTTTATTGGCCATGGAACAAAATCAGAAGATATTCAAAAATACTTAGAACAACACCACCATTTGTCGTCTGAAAAAAGTGAATTAATTGTGAAACGTATTCAAAAAACGCTTATAACAGCGTTTAACGATCGGTGGACCAAATCTAACCGAACTAAAGAACGTTTCTTTAGTAATAATATATCGTGGTTAGACGGTGAATTTAAGGTACAATTCGAAGAAGCACCGATGGATATTACACCTACAACATCTGAAAAACGTGGACGTCCACCAAAGTCTTATGAAGATCTATCAGAGAAATCGAAAAAAAGAAAGAATATGGAATTGGTACAAGAATATGGACTCGAGTATATACATAATGCATACGTTCAAGGATTGCGGGCTGAAGGAGAAATCGAAGAAGCTACTGTTGTTTCAATGATGCGGAATTGTGAAAGAAATGAAAAAAGGATCATGAAGGAAAAATTATTGCATGAAAGTCGCAATGGAACAGATTTTACGGTGGATGAAGCTTTAAGTATGTTTGCAGATTTAGATCTTTCGAAATCACAATACGGATTTCTTCGAGCAAGTTTGATTAACAAAAACTTCGACATATTGCCATCATATAATATACTGACGAACGCCAAAAAACTGTGTTATCCTCCACTATCCAGCATTCAAATAACCGATATAAGTGCTAAAGTAAATCTACAAGATTTGCTGGATCACACTTGTGCTCGCATCTTAAAGATTGAAAATGTTTACAACCCAAGAAGAAAATCTCTTAAATTGTTTAACAAGTGGGGATGTGATGGTTCATCGGGGCAAAGCGAATATAAGCAAGTTTTAACAGATGAGAGTGACTTAGTCTCAGATACAAACTTATTTATAGCGTCTTTGGTACCAATAAAGCTGACTGACACAGAAACACATGAGATAATTTGGCAAAATCCGGCTTGTTCTTCTATTCGTTATTGCCGACCAATCCTGATGGAACTTGCAAAAGAAACGCCCGAGAAAACCCGATCAGTGGTTGGTGATATTCGGGGTCAAATTAATAATTTGCAAACATCAAAGATACACAAGGAGACGCAGGTAATTGAAATAAGTCACGATCTATTTCTAACTATGGTGGATGGAAAAGTTACACAAGTTCTTACTGACACAAGTTCTGGAGCTGTATGTACAGTGTGTGGGGCTAAGCCAAGTGAAATGAATAATTTGGAGAAGATTGCATCAAAGCCAGATAATATAAATGCTTACGAATACGGTTTGTCTACGTTACACGCGTGGATCAGGTGCATGGAGCTAATTTTACATATTTCATATAACCTTTCATTTCAAAAATGGGCTGCGAGAACTTCGGAAGATAAAAAAGTAAAGAAGACAAGAAAAAGCTTGTACAAAGTTTGTTTCGAAGCCGGATGGGATTGCACGTTGATAAGCCCCGACAAGGAAGTGGAAACAGTAATGACGGCAATACAGCTCGGCGTTTTTTTGAGAACTACTACTGCGCTTCAGAAATTACAGGGGTTGACGAGGAACTTATTAAAAGGTTCTATGTTATTCTGCAAACCATGGCATCCGGTATTGCTGTAAATCCAGAAAAATTTGGTGAATATACTCGTGCAACCGCACAACTGTACGTAACAAAATATATGTGGTATAATATGCCTTCTTCAGTACATAAAATCTTAATACATGGGGAAAGTATAATAAGACATTTTGCTGTTCTGCCCATTGGTCATTTATCTGAGGATGCCCAAGAATCGCGTAATAAAGATTACAAAAAATTCAGATTGCATCATGCTAGAAAATGCTCTAGATCCGCAACAAACGAAGACGTATTTCATGGTCTTCTATTTACGTCAGATCCTTATATATCAAGTATCAGAAAACCATCAGTCACTATATCCAAGAAATTGTTAGAGGAAGCTAAGAACCTCTTAGCTATTTAAATCGAAATAATTTCGTACATTATTTGTAAAACATATTTTTGGAGTGGGTTATTATATATTTGTCATTTATTTAAATGTAAGATTCATATGTAATATAAAATAACATAAAATAGGTTTATTAATATCATAAAACTGTAAAATTATAATTCAATAAGTTAACCAAACCATGGTTTAATATTAAAATAATACATTTTTATTTTGTTTTATTTTATTTTATATTATTTATTAAACATTTGACAATGATACATTCATTATTGGATTGTATGTACTCTGGAGACACTACATACCAAATTTCAGCGATTTACTTCAATCAACAAAAAAGTTACAGATTTTTGAGACGGTACGCACGGTTCTGTCCCACTGTGCGTCGTCGTGAACACACTCGTATGAACTGACGCGGTTCACTGCAACGGGCCGACGAACGTCGCGCCGAGGGGCGACGCGTCCGCACCCGGTGTGTATTCTCCTGACGGGTACATGTCCGGTGCGTGAACAAATATCCCTACTTACCTAAAGAACACTGCGCAACGGGCAACGGCCCGTTGCAAGAAACGGACCGGTGCCCGTTGCCGTTAACAAGAGGCCTCAATCTTTTTCTCCTTATTTGTTGTAAAATTAAGCAAATTTTGTTATAATTTGTGTGTAC
The DNA here is from genome assembly GCA_914767545.1 of Sesia apiformis. Taxonomy (NCBI): domain Eukaryota; kingdom Metazoa; phylum Arthropoda; class Insecta; order Lepidoptera; family Sesiidae; genus Sesia; species Sesia apiformis. The sequence continues at coordinate 14,290,938 of OU611967.1, read as the reverse complement.
AAATAACTATACCAGTGTCTAAATAGATTATTAAAAAAATATTTTCTTGTATGGCAACCCAAAATCAATCGATGACAGCCACGGATTTTCATATTCTTTTCTGACGACATTTTGTCAATAATCGGAAATTTAGTGGATTAGAACAGTTTTTTTAGCAAAAACTAGTGTTAATTAAGCCAGCAAAATGGCAGACAATGAACAAAAAGCCATGCAGTTAGTGGCGGAGGCCGAGAAAAAGTTGAATTCGTCGAAATCCTTCCTCGGGTCACTTTTCGGGTGAGACAATGACTTGTTCAAATAATTTGTTGATATCGTCCTAATTATTACTTGATTAAGCTTATTATAGGTTTAATAATTCTAATTAATTGTTTTTCTATTCTTTACTTTATAATTTTCACCAGTTTTAAACTTTAATTGACAGAAATTAATACTTTTAAATTGGCTTAAATCGAATTTAATATTATTATAGTGTGCAAATTCGACACCATCACCCCATAATCTATATATAATAGAACATTGATCTCATTGTTGCGTTTAAATAAGGTCATATAACAGGTTAAATATTATAGAACACTGATTCATGGTGCTTGTATAATATCTAGATAACAGGAGGAAACACCAGTTACTTTTGCGAAATATCTAGGTAACTTCCCACATTATGATTCATAGACCAATTGCCTATGTTTTAAATAAAATTATACAGGCCACGGAATGTGGGTCAAAATTTATTGGTGTAATATCACTTTCACTTGAGACAACAAAGACCTCTGAGCACCTTTTTCGACACCTACTCTTTTCTGTTCAGTACTCTCAAATTTGAATTATTTATTTGCCAAAATGTGTGTACAGTATAGATGGTACAATATAATATGACCTACACATATTGTCTTAAGCAGTCTGCAAATATTTAAATTAACATGCAATAAGTACAACAAATATAAAACAAATAATTACATTGCAATTATTGAATCTAAGAAGTTGTATATAGCTTAAAGTAAAAAAACTACTATTAGTAAATTACTCTCTTTTTTCAGGTACTTAAAATTGAATATTGATTAACCTGTAAGGATAGTTTATAATGCCACTGCTTGCTGAGTGCAAGGTCCTACATTCAATCCGCAGTTGGATCAAAAATTTTTTCATAACAAATCTAAAAGTTGGATCACACATTAACAAACATCTGTATTTAATAAATTCTTCATCCCTCCTTTAACACCTAATTCCCCATCTTTTCACTTATTTTTCCTCATCCACTTCTGAATTTCCAAAGATAAGTGGAACAAATAGGGACATACCATACATACATTCTTGATGACCTTTCACTTTTAAAATAAATATAAAGAATAAAAACATAATTCTTTAATTTCTTCTAAGCTCTGAATGACTTTGATACAAATTAATTATAATAACACATCTGTAGAAGAATCATAAACTTTTTATATGTTCACTTCTAAAATTCAATGTAAAAATCCCAAAAAATTCTTAAAATATACTAACACTAATAAAAATTCTCAATTATTTAGTGGCTCATCTAAAGTAGAAGAGGCAGTGGACTGCTACATCAGAGCCGCTAATCTGTTCAAGATGGCCAAGAAGTGGCCTCAAGCGGGCCAGACTTTCTGTAGTGCTGCCCAGTTACACCTCAAGGCGGGAGTCCGCCACGACGCCGCTACTAACTTCGTGGACGCATCTAACTGTTATAAAAAGAGTGATGCTAATGGTAAGATTGTTTTGTTAGCTATTTGACAAATGGATCAGAAGATTTTACTTTAGATGGTTTACTTCTCTTCCTCCTCTCCAATCCTTTACATAAAGCCTCATAAACTCTATGTACATTTGTACATACATCTATACATCTATTCACATTATATTGCACTGTGTGTTATTGGCCAGCTGTTGACTAGCACTACCCAATCTTCCCATGGGTGTCGTAAAATGGTGACTAAAGAATAACAAAGCTGCAAGCACAAGCCCTAAGGAACTACACCACATCTTAAAGAGTGGACTTGCCAACTCGCTTGGCCAGTGTGGTACTTTGAGGCAGTACATCCCTCATGCATCATGCACAAGACAATCTGCTTGAGGAAACCCATGTTTAACAGTGGATGATTAAACGGCTGGGCTGGTTATGGTTATGGTAATAGTTTTTTTAACTTCTCTTATATTGTGAGTAAATTTTTTATAATAAGTACAATTATTTATTTCTAGAAAATTAAAACCTTATCTTCCTATGTCTGTAATCGTGTTATATAATGATGACATCACTGTACTATATCACAGTCTTTTTCTAACTTGTAACTTCTAAGTTACAAGACTCACTCATTTTTCAATATATCTATTTTCGTTTTTATTTTACAGATCAATTTATATTATCTTATTATATATTTTTTAACAGTCAAGTACCACTTTCTTAGCATCTTCATGGTATACTGAAGTACAAAATCTCGACTGAAAGTAATACACATCAACTATGATTGGCTAGCTTTGATTTTGTAGAGCGTCGTCTCAGTCATGTGCCATTATGACAGATATAATAGTCTCTTTCTAAAGGCCGATGTGTATTACTTTCGGCCGGGAAGTGTACTACTGTTTACTATTACATCAGTTATTACGTTGCTATCAGCAAATCAGCATGTTGAACACGATAAACAGATTCAAGGCTACACAGCTTCAAGGAGTGGCCAAGCGTAGGAAATCAGAGAACATTCAACTAAAAATATTTCTTAAAGCGATAATTCTGTAAACAGGGTAAAGATAATATTAAGAAATAATTAAATAATGAGCAACAGAAAATACAGGAAATAAGAGTGGCGTACCAAATTTATGGTAGCAAATTTAAAGTGGCCTAGATATAAGTTCTCTGGTAACAATAAAAACATAGGAGTCTTGCGAAGTGGGACTCCGTCAACCCGATGATGACATCCTTCAATTTATTTACTTCAGTTATTTAAAAATAGTTTGTTTATATAGAAAAAATATTTCTTTATTGTACCATCCATCTCTTTGTCTACAGACTTCTCCTCACCACCGAATAGTTAGTTGCCTGTAAGAAATCCTTCTAAATAATTGTATTTTTTATTTCTCTTCTATATATTTTGGTGTATATCTTTCTATCTATCTATCTAAAGTCTCTGTATCTAGGAAACCAGAAGTATAAATAATACATCCTTTATCTCAGTTAATGCTACATATTAAGAATCTTATTGCCCAAACAATATGGTCCATGAATTGTTCGCAAGTGATGATTATTTTAAACAGTGCATTATTTTATTACAGAGGCTGTCTCCTGCCTCCTTAAAGCCATCGAAATCTACACGGACATGGGCCGATTCACTGTGGCTGCTAAACATCACCAGGTAACTTAAAGTTTTACTTACATTCTCGGACACCTGAATCGAGCCACCCTGCATTTTCATGCTGCTTAAAAAATGCTGCTTGAATGCTTAAAAAAATGATTGATTGATCAAAAAGTTTTTATGCAGTTTTAAAGCTGACATACTAACCATCATTTCAGTATGACATTGTTCAAAATTTGAATAGAGTAGGTACTGAAAAAAATTAGTTTAAGTGTAACAAGTCGTGTTTCCGCCTTTCTCATGGGGAAGACTGGTATTGGGTTTTTGACGAAAACAATTGTTTACCTTAAAAAATAATTTATTCAGTATTGCCTCCAAGAGATGCCCGTCATGCAGTTTGGCATAGAATCAATCAATGTCATTATGACGTGTTGTGGCATGTTCTTCCCTTCTTCCCCGATGTCAGTTTTCAGCTCCTGTGAGGTTTGCGGAGCTGGGTGGTGAGCTCGTACACGCCTCTTTAGCTCATCCTATAATTGCTCTATGGGATTCATATCTGAGCTTCTTGCTGGATATTCCATGACTGATACCAACGTTATGAAGATATTCCCTGACAATTTCTCCAGTTATGTGCTTTTGCATTAATGTGCATAAAAATGAAACCTTGGCCATCAAACCCAGCATATGGCATCACATGAGTCTCTAGTCATCGCTGAATGTAACGGTCGCCATTTAGTGGTGGCAGCCGTGGTCCCGTCACAGCCCGAAGTCCAGTTTTACCTTCTGCTGAAATTTCAGGCTCCCCAGGCTGTCCAGGGTCATTCCCCCGCACATAACTCACTTTATCTTCAATACAGCACTGCACAAAACTCTCCCTGTCTATGGTACACCTTCCTCCTTCCATAGAGTATAATCTTGGATTCATCGGTGAAGAGTACCTGGCTCCATTGACGTTAAGTCCAATGCAATGTTCGCGCGCAAACTGACAGCGCGATACTACCAAAACCTAATTCACAAGCAGCATTTGGTTTGTACAGATTCGTGAGCCCTCACTAGGGCTCACTGTGATATGTTATTGAAATTAGATTTCAAGTCTTCGTATGTGTTTAAATATGTTATATTTTAAATATGTTATATTTTAAATAAATTATCAGGGAAAAGGAATCTTCTAGGACTTATTGATGTTTCCAAAATCTGCATAAAAATATCTATCCAAACGTTATTCATATTTCGATAGATATGTGGGTGCCAAGTATCATTTATCATTTTTTAAATGTTTATATGTCCATAAAATGTGATTTAAAGATAATTTCATTTGGAGTTTAAGACTCGAAGACAGTATGTTCCCATTGTAAGTTACATAGATGTTATGTTATTTGGAAGCTAGAATATCTGTATTTATGACTAATAAAACACTTACATAAAATTTTTACAGTTCTGTTTAGAGGTTTTGCCAAAAGTCTACCGACAATTAAGCATAGGACCAAAACTATTTTTTATTGTTTTACTAAATTAAATTTTATCTGCAAATGTGCTAGACAACTCTAGTAAGGTGTATAAATAATGGAACAATTATTTATTTTTATTTAAAGTTATCACGTCACTATCACACATAATCATTAAGGGACTAGTTTTTTTGGCAATTTCCAGCTACGACTACCTGTGTAGCTGCCAAGTTGCCGTCTATATCACTCGGTGCAACACTTGCTGTAATCTTGCAAGGTAGCCCGGCGATATTGCGTTTATATTTCATCTAGCCACATGCCTCCGATGTCTAGCCGGCTAGATTTCTAGTGATATTTACCTGCTTGCAACATCATCGGACAATATGTCTTTCTTGCTCGGTTGTACAGGTGCATCTATTTCGCCGCTCCACCGCCGTCGCACGCTTTTATTTAAAAAAAAAACACTTAAAAGTCACATTTGCGCATTCTCGTGAAGTTTTGTGAAAACGCGTGAAAAAACACTTGTCGAGAAATTAATTCTCTGCTTATATTAGTCAGGGTTCGCATCTTTTTAAGTATGGCCGGATCCACACTCTTCTTCTCTTTTTCGTTTAAATATTTTTAGGATATAGATTTGATTAAATGATGCTGTAGCAACAAGAATAGCCTCCCTGTCGGCCATTTTATTATCTGACTCTGCTCAGATCTCTAGCCCCAGTGTTGCTCACGTGTACGAACTCAATTGCCCGGCAATGCAGTTGTTTCAGCAACTGTGCTGGAATATACTTTGCAATCTATTGCACAATTAAATTGCAAAAAGAGTATCGCCGTAAGTATTGCTGGGCTATAGTTGCCTACAAGATGCAATTTTTATAGCCCATTTACGAACCACTTATGATATTTTTTCGTTGTCCTCGAGAACAATGAACAAATTGTTATAAAACTATTAAAAATTAACATATTGTGCTAATACTTATACAACTGAGATCGAATTTACCCAGTAATGCCTGTTACTTTTCCTAAATTTACTTTATTTCTAGAAAATAGGCGGCAGACGAGCATTCAGTTTACCTGGTGATAAATGGTCACATAATGAACATATATACATTGTCGACAATGGATTTGATTTGAAGTTCGTTTGAAGCGCAGCAAACACCGAACGGCATACAACCGACAACAAGTCACCTTTTCACTAAATTTTGGACTTGACTTTTTTCCTCAAAATTTCGTTGTTTTAAGAATGTGTTTAGTCAAAAACACGTTTTAGTGTCTGATCTTTAAGATAAAGCAATATATTTAAAAAATTAATGTGATCATTAAAGTCTGAATATATCGAGAACTAGAACCGACACCAAGTACCCTTTTCCGTGATATATTGGTAATCTATAGTATTGTTGCAGAATGTTAGTTTAAGGCATGATGGAACTGACATGCGTCAAGACATAAAAGTTCCTTAAAAAGAAGAATATTATATATATTTACATATAAAAACCTTGTACTTTGTCTCATTTAAGAGTATATTTACACTTCTAAAAACCTCATTTATTTGGACAGAACATAGCGGAATTATACGAGACCGAGTGTGTAGATTTGGCCCGTGCCATGCAACACTATGAGCAAGCCGCTGATTACTTCCGCGGCGAAGAGTCCACTTCTTCCGCCAACAAGTGCATGCTCAAGCTGGCTCAGTACGCCGCTCAACTTGAGCACTACGATAAGGCTATACAGATTTATGAGCAGGTGAGTTGTATAACTGGATAAATTTTCATAAATTTTGAATTCTTTTGAGTGCCACTTTTTTGACCGATGGTTTAGATGGTCCTACAAAAATTGTGTAAAATATTTTAATATGTCCACTAAAAGTTAACATTTATTTTATAATCTTTTATTTCACAAAAAAATGAATAATCGATAATTAATTTACTCGTATATGCATAACACTATCCACAATCACTCGTTTAGGTCTTTGCCCTTTGAATGCATCCGCTTCTGTTAGTGAGCACGCGTTATTAGGTATCAACTACATAACGTATTATGCATATACCAGTAAATTAATCGCCAATTATCTATTTATTGTGTAATACAAAATGCAATGCAAATATAAATGTTTAGTTAGAGACAATATTTGTAGTGTGCTGGCTGACATATTGTAGTGTGTTGGTTGACATATTGTAGTGTGTTGGTTGACATATTGTAGTGTGTTGGTTGACATATTGTAGTGTGCTGGTTGACATATTAAAATATTTTACACTATTTTTGTAGGACCTCATACAATGTATCACGGAAGTGACGCAAAAATTTCATTTTAACCTTTTCGAAATCGAAAGTACGAGTAGAATTGATTCTATCACCTTTAGAATGTTTTAGACAGGATAACAGAACCTTACATGTTTTTAACTTTTGATTTATTGCTTGAAATAATTTTATTTTTCGCTAGAACTATTTTATATACATATTTTAAATAGGTTGACGTGTTTCAAGTTTTGCCTTATTTCGGTGGCACGTTGTATATGATTCGTGGTTACTTGAGACCACTGTTCACCGAAACGAAATGTCGGCTATAGTAAATAGATGAAATCGTGAGGTAACCTTTTACACAACATTCATAATGTTTTCATCCCCCTATCTCGGTAAGAGTATTTTTGCTCTTCGATATCTGAGTGCAAAAGCCGTTTTTATCCGCTAGAGGATAAAGTAAATTGAATTTAGAACATCGTGTGCACTAAGTTTGTGAATTCAAAACATCATTAAACCTATTTACTTCTACCTCCATGGTGCCGAATTTATCATACAACCTTTTTTAATTTGTTAAAAACTCAGACTCGGAACCTTCTTGGTATACTTTTTTTTTTTTGCATTTAGTTATTTTCTCGCTGAGGTGGGATGAAAAGTTACGTGTTGCACTCGAGTGCAAAGATTTTTCACCTCGTGCTCTTTTGATTCCCTCGCTAAAGCTCAGGATTCTAATTTTTAAAAATTTTAAAATCCTTCGCTTGCTCGGTCATCAAAATTGAGCACGCGGTTAAAAAGCAACTTTGCACTCTTGTATAACAAATAACTATTATCCACAACATAACGAATGTTAAAAATGTTTAATCTACATGAGATATAACGTACGAAATAAATTTAATTTATGAATTTCGATAATGAACCGCACACTTTTTTTTTTAAATGCGTAGTCGTGTTTTTGCTTTGGAATTTGTTATCTGTAGGTATTATGTAATTTTATTATTATTATTTTACTTTACAATTTAATTTAAGCAATTTAATTTTACTTTCTAGATCGCCAAATCGTCTCTGGACAACAGTCTGCTAAAATATTCGGCGAAGGAATACATGTTCCGAGCGGCTCTATGTCATCTTTGCGTTGACATCTTGAACGCTCAGCATGCGATAGAGAAATACTCTGGACTGTACCCAGCATTTGCTGATACACGAGAATACAAGCTTATTAAGGTGAGAATAACTAGTGTTAACTCAAACCCATATCAACACGCTCCCAACGTGGCTCCTCTGTTCAATCCAAAGGTTGACTAGTAGAGAATGCTTCCCATTCTTTTTACGATTAATTGCAAAGATTTTAAATAAAAAATATCAAAGCAGATCTTGATATGTGGTTGGGCTACCGCTGCATTGTATTCAGCATTGTGTTGTCCATTGCCACCAGTCACTATAATAATAAGAGTTTATTTGCCAAAGTGTGAGTACAAAATAATTGGCAATTTTAATGAGATGCTACACTGTAAAAACTAAATACAGTGTGCAAAAACTACAATAAATTACATGGAACTACAATTTAAACAGAGACTTATTTATATTTAAATGGAATATCAAGTACTGACTGTCAATATAATCATTTTGTAACATTTTTTTGAACGGGAGAGTGCACGTTGCAATCCAACAGCTGCTGGGCGCACTCGACTGATTCCGTTACCCTTCTCTCACAGAAGACTACCTTGAAATGTACTACATTTCCTATTTTATCCTATTTCCCCAATGTAAGTAAGCGTTTCGGTAGTGAGTGAGATATGCACATTCCCATCCCATTGTTCCCCATTTTCCCAGCCTGTTCTCCAAATAGGCAACGCATTCGGGGGCATATCAACGTTTGTCATACTGGACTGATGTTGTATGGTGGATGTCCATGGGTGATATCCACTTACCATCAGGTGGACTGATGAACGTTTGCCGCCTTTTTTCCATCAAAAAATACATATATGTTTTAATTTGGTACTACAGTTAATAAACCCACTATAACACCGGTGGTGAAGTTCCATTCGCTACAATTATGAGGGGGAGAGTGCACGCTGCAATCCAACAGCCGCTGGGCGCACTCGACTGGCCACGTTACCCCTCTCTCACAGAAGACTACCTTGAAATGTACTACATTTCCCACTTTATCTTATTTCCCTAATGTACGTACATGTTTCGGTAGTGAGTGAGATGTGCCAGAGCCCATTCCCATCCTATCCCTCTCCATTTCCCCAACCCTTTCTCCAAACCCATTCCTATATCCAAAGGTAGGCAGCGCATCCGGAGCCGTGCCAACGTTGTCATTTTGGACTAATGTTGGCATGTATCACGGATGTCTATGGGCTACAGTATCCACTTACCATCTGGTGGACTGTATGCTCGTCTGCCATCTTCGTCCATAAAAAAAAAAAAAAATAAGAATAATATTTCCTTTAACACAAGAAGGTAAAAATATTTTTCTCTCATTTAAAATTAGATTTAGATTAGATTTACAAGGGGGGGGGGGGGGGGGTTTGCGCTGTCGACGTTTGCCAATGTTTGTCATTCTGGACTGATGTCGGCATGTAACGTGGATTTCGCAGGGCGTCAGTTGGACGGTATGCTGGTCTGCCGCATTCTTTCCAGAAATAAAATATTAAAAATTTCCGTAAATTTATCCATACCATACCATCAGCCTGTGTCTCTTCTGCCGGATATAGGCCTTTCCCAAGGACCGCCACCACACATGATCTTCAGCTCTTCTCATCCAGCCACTACCGGCGACTTTCTTCAAGTCGTCAGTCCACCTGGCCCGCGGGCATCCCACGCTGGGTTTCCCGGTACGTGGTCTCCATTCGAGTACTCGTCTCCCCCATCGGTTATCAGTCCTGCGGCTTATATATGTTTGTTTCTTTGTTTCATAAGCCTCCCAATGAAAATGCGTACCTTTATCCACAACACTAAATTTTAAATAAATTCCCTTATTCACAGGAGCTAATCGAACACCTCGAAGAACAAAACGTGGACGCTTTCACTGAAGCTGTAAAGAATTACGACAGCATATCCCGACTTGACCAGTGGTACACCAGCATGCTGGTTCGTATCAAGAAGCAAATCAACGACAACCCGGACCTGCGTTGAAACAACCGCCTTGTGCACGCCGTCGCTCCGCCTGCGTGAGTTTGTTTATAGTTTTATAATTATTGTCTGGTCTATTTTTTTGTTTATTACAGCCTTAAAACGAAATTATTTTGTCTATGGTTTTATAAATCTTGTCTGTGGCAAATTGTTTCTTTATCGCTTCCTAAGAATCACGTGAGTTTATTTTGTCTGTGGTTTTATAATTATTGTCTGGTACATTTTTGGTCTATCGCAACGTAAAAGCCCGTAGACAGAGAAATCTATAGACATAGTGATATCTTCCCTCACTGTCTAACAGAAGAGAGAAGCGCTTATGTATTAATGAAGAGATGCAGTATTGCTATCGTGCATCCCTCTGGGTGCGGGTTTTTTCAAGGCCGCCACATCATTGTGCCGTGATTATGTCCAAATTTTTAAAGGCATTATATAAAAATGTGTAGCTCATTTTCTACCGCCTGTGGCCACACCGTGACTGGGCCTATAGTATTATTATTCGTCTGTGTAAAAACCACAAGATTTTAGCTATTTTTTTTAAACAATGCAATAATAATGTGTAAGTTTTATTTTAAATTTCGTTCAGTGTTTCGTATTATTTAATACTGAAGTGTAATAGTTATCAAATTATGTTATTCAACAATAGCATAATTATGTAAGGAATTGGTTAACCCAATGTTTGAACAATTACAAACCTATTTTGCGTTAGTAAACGAGTTATTGTAGTGTCTTTAATATTCATGTCCTTTGTACTCAATGAATAAGTTTGTTTTACAACGTTTCAACGTTATGTTTGCGGTTGTCCCTATCGAGCCGTGTATTGAATAAGTCGATAATGTCCTGCAATACTAGTTTGTATTTCTTCGAACCTTCGATTGGCTAATACAATAATTCGTTTATATTGAAATATGGACTTAATATTCGCATTTATCAGTATAAATTAAGGTATTAAGGCAAAGTTTTGCTCAAAATTGTTTCAAATCAACTCTTTTAGCGGGTGAAGCGATGACGTTGGCGTCGAATTTTCCTTTTTTCGTAAATCTGTAGTATAATCATCATGCCTATTTCATTAAAAAATAGACTCTATTAACTTTGCATTACATTACAGAATCCATTACTATTTAATTATTACCCCATCCCCAAGGAAAGATTGGGACTAAATCGGATGAGGAAAGCTTTTCAGCCCATTAAACTCCACATACTTTTTTTAAAGCCACTATTAAATCTCTTCAGATAATTGTTTGTCATCGTGACTAATGTTGACATATATTGCTTATACGAGTATAGGTAACAGAAATTCACTTACCACCAAGTGCACCTGTTATACGTCATACCTGTTATATGTTATACATCTGTTATATTGTTTCTATTATAAAACTATAATTTTCTTCATAACCTCTTTAACCATTTTAACACGAACATGACCTTATTGATTTTATCGAATTGACTTTCGTTACAAAATGAAGTCATCCACTTCGGGTCATTGTGCTCATCAGAAAGTAACTTTTGTTAAAAACGCGAGTTTTATTATTATTTCTAGAGAGTTCAAAATAAATTAGCAGATCACATTTTGATGGGAAAGATAGTTTTTCATACAAATATCAAGTTTACTCGGAAAAAATTGTTTTGAAAAAGATAGGCAGATATTCTTGAAAATTTTTCTACTAATAATTTAGTATTAAAAATGCTTCTATATACACCACGAAACACATGATATTAGGTGTACCGGACACTCGTTTTTCTTGGCATTAAAATAAAAAAAAATGAATAGAAAAATATGTACCTTATTTAGTAATGTCTAGTTTCAACATGACCAATGACACTCCGCCATCATCTACCAGGAAGAGAAAATATCCAATTTTATAAAATTCCTGTTTTTTGAAGAAAAACAATGTTCAAAGGTCATTTTAACATGGTTCACTTTTCTAAGGATCTTCTGAAGGAAATATCAGTTTGTCCCGAACTGTGAACTTTCTTATCAAGATAAACCAGTTTATCCTAGGCTAAACTGGTTGATCTTAGTTAGGCCTAGTGAAAAATAGTTCATCCTGAAATAGGCTTTGGCCGGTAACAGTTCTATATAAAAATATTATTTTATAACACGTCATGTTAAATGGTCGTAATGTCATGTAAAGTTTTTGTAGTATTCATGATTTAGGACATATTTAATATTTAAATACTAGATGATTAAGTGGGATTTTTTTAATTTAAATGTATGGTATCACCGCAAACGTTCCATGTTACGCTAAGTACACTCAAATTCGAAATTGTTTTATACTATTTCGTTAATTTATACGCCATTCTATGGCAGTATCTGTATTGTATATATATTTATTTAAGTATTTAGTATTAAATCTCCCTATCCAATTTTATAAGCTTGTATCGGGTGGTCTTTGTAGCAAAAGGTCCAAGTAGACAAAGTATCACAATAACAAACTCGTAAATAGTAAACTATCTTAGTAGCGGCATGTCTAAAATGTAAGCTGTCTTAAAAAAGCAAGAAGCAATAAAGCGAATTGTCTAGTTTCAGTGTTCCGTAGTCAAACGTTTTATCAATTTTATCGCAAGGTTTTAAACTCGAGGAGGTTTTATTATTGTCAGGGGTCATCCATAAATTTCGTCACACGTTAAAGGGCAGGGAGGGGGTCAACAAAGTGTGACATCGTGTGACAAGGGGACGGGACGAGTCATAAATTTCGTGACTTTACTTGTGTAAATCTAAAGTATTAAAACCAAACTTCAACTCTTAACGAAAATCTTTAAAATATTACCAACTCTATCAATATTATTATAAGGTTGCTTTAATTTAATAATTTCTAAATTAAAAATTGCAAAATATGTGACGTCACACCAGGGTGGGGGGTCACACAAATGTGCCTGTTTCACACATAAAGTTCCTGTGACAAGGACAGAGGGGGACTCTAAAAATCATGTAATTCGTGTAACGTAATTTATGGATGGCCCCTCATAAATTGTATAATAAATAAAATAATAATAATAAATAATAAAAGTAATGGATAAATAAATGAAATGGATGGCTTGTTGAATCCTATTATTTGGGTATTCCATGATTTTGGTCAGTAGCGATATGAACTTTTTACCTTTCAGACGTTTTGATTGATTGGACATTTTGTTACAACCACCTGATACGAAAGCTTTTATAATTCCGGAGTTTTTGTAAACGTTCATGTTACTGTGTATCGGGAATTCGGTACCTATTCTCGATTAAGATTGTTTTACCATGTTTATAAAATTGTATTTGTTGTTGTAAATATTGTCTATTTTTCGTTAATAATAAATTTTTAATTTTTATTTTGATTTTTATTTTATCCCTCGTTTTGTTGACTTTATATTTTTTATTTCCATTATTGTCTCCATTATTGATAGGTATTTATAGAGTATAAGCTAAGATTTCCTACACACATGCGTTTTGGTTATCGTCAGTGTGTAGGAGCTCTTAGTAACGATATAGCGGTATTTATATGACGGACTCACGAAATTTTGTGTACGAGAAGTAACGATTTATTATTGTAATGTAATTTTGCCTTGAATTTAGGCTTACAGTTTCGATATTTAACAGTACAAGCATGCCATATCGGGAATTATTTCTATGAAAGGTTTCCTACGCGGACGGTTTAAAAAAAAACGTTTTTTTTTTAATAGTCCGAATTATACTCACTTGTACGCTCACGAATTGTGAATAACATAAAAATATTCAATTAAGAAAATACATTTGATATACGACAACAGTTTTGAATGTAAATACGATTAACAACTTAACTCTTATAATTTGACCATACGCCTATAAATTAACCTTTTTTTTCTATTGTTTTTTATTCATAAACTATTGAAATGTAACGATTGCTATCTGCTGTCCTTTTTCTATCATTAAAACTTCAGAAAGGTTAAAAAGTGACAGAGTTTTAATTATTAAATTTGAATAATGTTTATGAGACAGCTCAGTTTCGACTGTTAAAGTGCGAGGCGTAATTCGGACCATGACCTTTTTGTTTTGTTTTAAATTATGAATTTATTACTCTGTACTAAATTTTAAGATGTGGCAAAGAATTATCAATGGGATATGGCATGCTATAGTCTTAGTTAGTGTTAAAATTTTGCATTGATAACCGTATACATAGCAGAAGCAGTTAATTATTAAAATATTGTATCGGCACACTGATATTAGTTTAACGTAAAATAAAGTGTTAATAACAGTTCGGTTATTTTATTTTTAGAAAATACTGCGGTCAGAAGTGATGAAGCATATTTCTAAACCAAAAGAAAAAAAATATAAGAAAAGTAGAAATAAAACCAGTGGCAACAATTATACTCGTATATACTACAGTCAAAACTCTATAGCGAATTTCAAGGGACTTCAAACAATTTTCTTCGTTGCAATGAGTTTACATTATTGAGGGGGAGGCAAGAAACAAAACATTTTTCGAGATATTTACATGTTTAATTCAAAAGGTAAATTATATAGTAATTACACATTAATACTAATCTATACATACATATAATAAAAATGTAACTGATCGCTGTCTGTACATGGAAGATATGTGAGAAAAACTATTATTGGGGGCCTTTATCAACGCAATAGAACCCAAAACAATGATTGTTAGAATTTTTGTCTGTTTGTCTGTGCCTTTGTGCGCGCTAATCTTAGAAATGGTTTAACCGATTTGGGTGCGGTTTTCACTAATGTATTGTGGTAAGCTTCACTTAAAATTTAGTGTTTATTTTATTTCAATCAATTAATAAATACAAAAGTTATATCAATTTAAAGAATGACGTCGAATAAATCGGTCATCTTAGCTTGAACTTTTTTGCTGTGCCAATATTTTGCCTGTATTTTTGTATAGTGTGTCTATATTGCTTTGGGAAGGGCCCTTGGAATAATATGTACGTGTTTATCAATTTTACTGCATCAAACACTTGTTGTAAACTCGCTGGTGCAGGAAACTCAGGGTCTTCGGATTGATCATCCTCTTCTCCCTTTTCTTCCTCCCTGCCTTTCGTCACTGAATCGAGGACTACCTCATCGGTTGGAGTCTCTGGTGTAACCACGTCCTTGACTGCTTCGGTAAAGCTTTATAGGCCCTCTAGAGAGAATGAGTGAGGTGAGTTAAATTGTTTAATCCGCTCACTCTGAGGTAAATCATCTCCACTCTCTGATTGCTCGTCAGCTGCTGCAGAAGCGTCACCAGATCTTCCACAAAGTCCCGCATGACGAAAGAAATGCTGTATTGTTGCTGGTGTTACCTCTTTCCAGGCTTTGCTCAAAAAATTCACAGCGTCTCGCATATTATTGGAGACTATGCCATATTCGAGCATTGACAACAATACTTTCCTTCTTTCAAGCTTTTTATCACGCTCGGGTCCATCGGCTGTAAAACACTAGTGGTGTCAGCTGGAAAAAATGCTAACTCAATATTCCCGAGGTTGGACAGAGAAGAGCGAGCAGGACAGTTGTCTACGAGCAGCAAAATTTCCCGCCCCTTCAACTCGGCATCCCATTTTCGTATTTCTTCTTCAAACAGCTGTGAAATCATCCAAGCCGACTTGTTGGCTTTGTATGTGACAGGCGACTGCTACAAGTTCTTGAAACAGCGTGGATTTTGTGATTTTCCTATTACCATAAGCTTCCTTTTTTCTGTGTCACTCATATTGGCGGCTACAAGAACGGCGATTCGTTCTTTGAATACTTTACCTCCCGTGCATTTCGCTCTTTTAAACTGTAGAGTTTTGACCCGCGCCATTTTGTCAAAAAATACTCGTTTCATTAGCATTGAAAATGACATGTCATTGGGAGAGTACTTTTCCTTAAATCTTGGCCACACTTTAACCGACCGTTACTGACATTTTTATCCACATCTCGTGCTTCTCCATTCATTTGACCATAGTTTATCTAGTGCCGACTTTTAAATCTGCCCAGCCATCCTCCAGACGCTTTGAATCCATGATACCAAGTTCTCCAGCAAATTTCGCAGCCTGAGCTTTCACAATCGGCCCACTGACTGGCACATTATTAGTCCAAATATTTAAATTTCGGTTTTGTTATTTTCTTGCTAGAGCTTCCTTCCATTTCAGCCTGCAGAATCTTTTCTTTACACTTCCACACGGTAGCCACGGTAGATGCACTAGAGCCGAAGCATTTACGGATATCACTTTTTCGATTAACACAGAGACTTTCTTTTACCAGCCATTTTCACTTCGTTGTTAGACTGCCGAGTTACGACCGATATTGTGTTTAGAATCTAATCCTAAGTAAGCCCATTCATTCAGCTTTATGTACGTATTCATTCACTACGTATTTTTCGGTGTAAAGTGCAATAAAACAATCTGTTTGTCGGCCTTTCCATCTGCTGGTAAAAATTAAATCAAACAAAAGAAACATATGTTCACGATTACACTGTCTGCTTTTGGCTGGGGGCATCCCGAGACAAGTTTGAACTTACCGAAGGCAAATAATTGATGATATTACACAGATGTGCGTTCAAAAATGTGGTATTTTTTTGATGTTAAAACGTGTCCATTGCGTTATAGCGAATAATCAATGTATGAAACAAATAGCAAATAAACAAATACATCTGATATTGACGTTAAAGTGAGTTTTGCGTAACATTAAGTTTCGCTATAGCGGGTTTTGACTGTATATATATATATATTTATCCATTTATATATATATTTATAGGAAGGCGGTGGCAAATGAGCAATACAGTCCACCTGGTGGTAGGTGGATACTGTCGCCCATAGATATTCGCGGTACATGCTAACTTCAGTCCAGAATGACGAAACGTTGGCACAAGCCCGCATGCACCTTTGGAGATGTAGGAATGGATTTAGAGAATGGGGAGGGATAGGATAGGAATGGGCTCCGGTATATCTCACTTGATAAAATACGAACTCGAAATACGTACGTACACTCGACATACGGAAATAGTATAAAGTGGAAAAGTATTATTCTGTGAGAAGGGAATGAGACCAGGTGAGCGTGCAGCCGATTGCAGCGTGCGTCCTCCCCCTCCAAATTAGAAATTTAATTGCAAATTATCGTACCCAAGGCGAAGCTTAGTGTGTCAAGGCATACTCTACCAGTCAACCTTTGGGTTGTTCAGATAATTATGTTCAATTGGGAGGTGCGAGAAAGACTATCAATATTGACGGTTAATTATTACTTACAATTATATTTAATAATTATTAATAACGATGTTAAACTTTGTTAGCGACGATGTTTAATCATCGTGAACATTAATCATTGAAGGAATATTAATTGTCAACAATGATATTGATAATATGTATTTATTTTAACTCGCGTTAAGGTACCTATTGTGTAAGTACCTACCTAATTTATTTGGAGTACATACCTTCATAATACACATTTTTTTTAGGAGAAAATAATCTCAAAGAATAGGGTATATATTTGACCAATATTTCTGACATGATTTTGGGAAAGAGACCCTATTGTCGGTTTTAAATTTTCAAATGTTAGGAAATGAAATCTTAAAAAATAACATTTATATTGCTCTATTGTAAAAATCAGACCTTACAGCATATTTTTATATAAATAAAAACTTAAACAACCAAATTTACGTTAGAAAATTTACATTAAAGCCTATACCGACAATACGGTTGCTCAAATGGCGTCACATTCAATATTTATTTAAAAACAATGACCGCCCGCGACTTTCTTGCAGAGTTTTGAAAAAAACACATTTTATACGATTTTCCAAACAATCAATTCCACGAGGAAACGTCATGTGCATTGATACGAAAACGAATGACAATTCTAAGAAAAAGGACACTTTTTAATGAAGCCATAAATAACATTCGAAAATTAAATATAAACACAGAGATTAAACAGTGGTCATTCTTTTTTTATTATCCAAAACTCCCAATTACTTAATTGTTAAATTAAAAAAAAAAAAAACATTTTATTTTTAATTTTTCTCGAATCTCGAATCATGTAAATGCACTTGTGTTTTTTTTTTCTAATAGGTGAAGAATGAAGCCTATGATTTCTTCACACGTTGATATTATGCTTCTCACCATTGCTTTTCTTTCTACGTTTTTGTGTAACTTCCCCATTTTCACTAAATAAATTGTGTACGATCTCAACACGATTGCCCAATCGTTCCCTGAGCCATTTTGTGAGGTTAGTTACTATGTCATTCTGTATAGGTATGCCATCTTGTATATTGCTATTATGTCTTTCTTTCTTTCCTCGTCTTCCTATATTCTCACGAATTTCATTTATGAAATTCTTTGTAGCGTCAATAGGATTGTTCAAACCTTTCATGAGCCAGTTTGTCAAGTCAGAGACTATATTGTTATCTTGTCGATTGCTGTCATCTTTTGCGTTTTTTCCTTTTCTTTGTACATGCTCACCATTTTCCGAAAATAAGTCTTTTATAGTGTTAGGAACGTCTTTTCTTTCATCAAACCATTTTCTTAGGCTAGGTACTATGTTATCTTGTACAAAGATAGAACCTGTGATAGGTATATCAAGGGGTCCTCTAAAACTTATCTCTTTTGATGCACTTTCGATGTTAGGTAGCACTGAAACAAAAAAATGAGTAATAAAGGTTATGATATATTATATTATTAAAGTAAAATATATCTGTCGTTAAATTCAATTCCACATACGAGAAGATTCTTCAGCGATTCTCTGGAAAACCAAAACCAACGTTTTTCAGTATTTTCCAGAATTGTTTAGATATGTACCTTTATAACTGTAATCATGGATTCCGTTCATGATTCTGAAGTGATTGATATGAATATTTTGTAAACTTTTTTTACTAGTACTTTAAAATTTTGGCAGTTTGCTAAATTTTTCATTCATGTTTCGTAAATATACTCGTAAAGCACAAAATTAACATTTAAAAAAATATGCATTTTATAATAATAATTCTGTAAATTAACTCACAATTATGAGTAGAATCCATTGTTTCAGGCTTTGAGAATTGATCGTTACATCCTGTATCGATTAGGTCGCTTGCGAACGGTTTTCCGCCGAACTGTCTTCCTCCGTGAAAAGGTACGGTCGTCAGTGTTGTATAGGCCACTAAACCACTATGGGAGTTTGTTAAACACGGCGCGGCAGAAAACCGTGAAAACTGACTGCGAGGTATCGAGCACAGTTGTATGACAGTCTCTCGATATAGTGGAATGTCAACTCTTACTCTCTAAACACAGGTTGGGTGGTGAGCCTTCTGTCAGTTCGAGCTAATTCACCCAGTCGGGTTCGCCCAGCGGCTGAGGCATACCCTCGACCGGAAATAGAACCCTGGGCCTACCTATTGGGCTAATCAGAGACGTCGGGTTAGCCCATTTGGAAATAATATAACCAATCTAATGAAATATACTTACAGCAAACAGCAATTAGAAAGAGAAACATTTTGGAAAAGCTGTAACATAATAACATGGTAAGAAAAGCGCAAAGAAATAAATACTTCATAGAAAGGTCATAAAATTGAAAATATGTAATTAAAACCCATTAAATTTTAGTTTTACTGTTAATGAGGTAATTTATTTTTTAATCGCAAAATACAGCTATCTATCCAATTTATAAAATCGATTACCAATTCACTATAAAAAAGTCAACAGCTTTCGTTAATAGTAGACGGGCGGACACAGGTATTTTTGTTATGCATTAAAGCAATATAGATAGTTCTTTATTCTTACAACTCACTACAGCGCCGAATCAAGCGTGTCTAGCGCCCTAGGCGGAAAATCTGCAGCGTCCCTTTAAGCCTTAGGGACGCTGCACAGCACACACAGCGCGCCGAACTCAATCAAACCAACGAACTTTTTATCAAATGGACAGTCTGTATAATAATAAAATATATATAAATGAGGAGTGTCATTTCCAGCCTTATTTCCATTTCCAAAAAAAAAAAAAATATTTTTTAACGATTTTTAGCATTTGTTTACATCTCCATGCAATATAATTTTCATCAAACGCGCTTATTTCTTGCAGAAAAATGACCTTAATTAAATTCCTTATTCCTTAGTTCACGAGAAATCCTCTTATTTCCTTATATTAAACACACAGAAATTGTTAATCTAAAGTTCCATGCAAAACGACTTAATTTCAATATAAAAACTAATTGATAGAAAAGGCAGTGACAAAATGAAATTAATGGTTACATCGCAAAAAAAATACCTGGCTTCTGTTGCTTTTTTCAACGCTGCATAGTTATGACGTTTTTTCTTTTCACACAATAGTAAACATAATCTTTTCTCCCCATTGCTAAAAATAATCAATTACACAATATTTTAAAAAGCTTTATATAATATAATATCAAACACTAGCGACTCGCCCTCGCTTCGCTTTGGTTTGTTTTTTTCAATATTTTTTTTCTAAATTTAAAAAATAGAATATATGTATTATATATTAATAAAATATATGTAAAAGCCTATATTAGACACGAATAATGTAGCTTCCTATTTGTGAAAGAATTTTTGAAATCGATTCAGTAGTTCCAGTGATTTCACTGGATCATTGATTCGGTGATTCCAGCCCACACAATTTTACCTCTATTATATTAGTATAGATGTGCAAAAAAACAAATAATTCAAAGACTTCAAAAACCAAATAATACCAACCACTATATTTTAGTATATCAACTAAACAAAACAATAAAAAATTCAATTGATCAAGACGTTGCAATCCTTAATAATGTTTCGTAAACGCGTGCGATCGGAGCGCGGTGAAACTGACATAAGTGTTACCTCGATAAGCGCTCGCGCTATACTAAAAATGGCCGACGGGAAAATCCCCGAATATAATAGAGCAATTATAGTAGTTTCGTGATATTAAAAAAAATATATAACAAATCATAATTTATAAAATTACGTATGTTTTCGTTTTAATTAGGTACAAAATTGATTTTATTCTAAGTATAATTAAAAAATATCTTTAATAAATGATAAAAAAAATCAGTTAAATGCCAGGTGGTTTACGTCGAAATTGACGCATATTATTTTATTTTTTCTCGTGATATGTGTTGATTTGCGGAAATATTAGTACACTATATGTCAATAGAATTATATACTACGTATAATTGTACATTATCTTGTTAAATTAATTAATTTTAGTGGAAGAAGTACGGGCTCTGAAGTCCTTACTACGCGCGTTTTTGCTAAAACATGATTGAGTACTACAGGATAAATAAAGAAATATTTCGAAATGTATTACATTAAATGTCAATACAAAGAAATGAGCTATTTAAAATATATACTCAGAAATATAAAGCAACTTTCATTCCACCTATAGAAGAGCTCAAAAACTTGTATTTTTCGCTTAAAACGTGAAATGGCTCTTAAATTTAAATAATATTTAAATTTAAACTAAAAACTTACAAAAACCTCGCAGATTCTCAAAGTCATAATCATAATCACCATAATAGTGAACTAAAAAACGTAAAAAACAAAGACATTCTTAAAATTCCCCCTTGTTCTTCTTTTTATCAAGGAGATTATTTAAATTTAATACTCAAAATTAACAACTGGTCGATTATGGTGAATAAAGACTAAATTTTCAGCGTTCGCAGGCAACGTATAATTGCATACGATTATAATAATCGTATAATTGCACGCAAATCAGGCAGCAAGTAAACAGCTAATTTTCAACAATCGCTCACTCATGTCACGCACGACCACTCACGATGACACCCGAAAACTCCGAAACCGCCCGAATTGATCCGATCGCATTCGCCGCACCTGTCGGCGCTAAACTCGTCACAACATGCAACGAGACAATGAGCCGTATATCCGGCCGGCGGATATTCGGCCATCCGGCTTCGCAGCTCGCCAAATATCCGGTATCCGGCCAAACGACTATTCGTTTCATCTGTAGTACACCTATATTATGTTATGAAGGACATAAGGTCTCTTTTTAAGCTTACGCACAGTCACTACTAAGTACAAGCACGGCAAAAGCGCTTTCGTTGTGACAGTTCTTGGTTACTCATGTAATCATTTTAGACTAGAGAAATTCACTATCAATAAGTTTACAACTAGCGGATTTTTCTTATTTAGGTACCTAAATGAAAATATACTTACCTACGTTAAAATATTAAATACGTATAGTGAAAAAAAATTTTGATATCTGTTGGATATGACAAAGGTCAAATAGCTACTCAAAATTTCAAACGCACTATAGATAATGACGTCACAATATATACAATCCTTAAAATGCTTCACTTTACAATCTTTAAAAAGAAGAATCAGCTATTCATACGTAAATAGAAAAACATATTTGGATAAACGTCGTAGAGTATTATAAACACTAATCAAGATATATCGTTTATACGTATAGTGACGTCAAGGAAATCCCAGTTATGTGGTGACGTCACACGCTGCTCGGTCAACATCAAACTTTGAAAGGCTATAAATTTGACATTTTTAAAGTTATCGTAAAAAAAGTCGTTTTAAAGTTATCGTAAGATTTTTGTTATTTTTCAAACCTCTCTTTTTATATAAGAAATTAAAAAAAATGGTAAACCTTCCCATTGTCAACGGGGCTTCAGGGTATAAAAAAATCTCATTAAAAAAGGAAGACAGCTTAATTAGAACATAGGAAAGGACAAAGATAGAATAGGACGGACATAGGACAAATGTAAGGATCTAGTGATTTTCGGTTATAAATTGTGCCATTATCTGTGAAAAAATATCTTATAGTCGTTTTAGTTTTTTTTTTATTTTATAGATTAGTGGGTGGACGAGCAAGCGGTCCCACGTGATGGTAAGCGTTACCGCCGCCCATGGACACCTGCAACACCAGAGGGTTTGCGGGCGCGCCGCCGACCTTGCAAAATCCTATTCACAGTTTCCCAGATATCGAGACTAGTGAAATCTTATAAATAAAACCTTTTTTTATAACTTTATTTTGAAAATCAGATGATCAAACTATAACGAAATTGGAAGTTTGAAAATTTTAACCAAAACATATCGACCATAATTCCTTAAATTATGAAATTCTATCGAAAGAGGGATGGATGTACGAGTTTAACACTCACTGTATGCTGGCGGCGGGCGGCGGGTTGGCGAGTCCACTAATGGTGGTGTAGTTCCTCAGCGCTTGTGGTAGCGACTATTATCTTTTAGTCACTTTTTACGACACCCTCAGGAAGAGACGGCAAGGGCGTCCCCAAGGAGGGGGGGGGGGGGGGGGCAGGGGAGTGCAGTTGCCTCCCTCTAGCTAGAGATTCGAAAAAAAATGGATTGCCCTTGAGAGACGGGGTAGTGCTATTCTACAGCCGGCGGACATACACAAGACCACAATTTATATATCTATTACGGTAAGTATCTACTAATTACTATTTTTATGTAAACCTGTCCCACATATAATTGAATCGATAAAAGTTTATCGGTTCAACTTTACATCCGTATCTGAATTTCCTTAAGCTTTTGAATTTTTTCAGTCGTTTTCAAATTGATCTTAAAGTCATGTAAACATGTAGGTAAAGGTTATCCAATCATCAGTACAGTATTTTATAAATCCCGCTGCGTCAAACTCTTTTCAGTTCACTTAATTAATAATTCAGTAGGTTCAGAGGTCCCTCATTCGTATACAGGAATACAAATGTAGGTATTTTATTACAACTAACAGCATTGAACCGCCAGTACTTTGCTGTTACTTTAACCGGAGTGACGATTAAATATACGACTAAAATTCCTTTGAATTAAAAATGTATCAAGAAAAGGATGTGGGCATCAGTTCCAAAATTGAAAAGAATAAATTTGAATCTTCTATCAGTGAACTGAAAAAAAAGACTTTTGTGTCTGCTGCCGATATTGAAAGCTATGGTAAGTCAGTAGTGTTGTAAAAATAAACGCTGAGCGTTCGACGCTCGGGTGCTGAGTGAGCGCTAATGAACCTTTAAGACCGCATTAAAAGCTAGTGAGTGTTATAGTACAAAGTTTTAGGCTTAAACCCCTGTAGTGCAAAATTCGAGGCTGAAACAGTTAAGGTTCAATAGAACTAACTTAGCGCGCCAGCGCTCGTTTTATCAACACTAAAAGTTAGTATTTATGGTCTAGTTCAGTTATACTTAACTTATTGAAACCTGAAACCATGAATTCTGCTGAGTTTATTACCATTCCATAAGTCTTTTTCTCTCTGATGCTGGATATAGACCTCTCCCAAGGCTCGCCACCACACACGATTGTCGGCTCTTATCATCCAACCGCCACCGCCGAATTTCTTCAAATCGTCGGTTCATCTGGCCTAGATGTCCAGATTAGACGACACATTCTGAAACCTGATTGGCAACTTCTAGAGGGGTGAAGCAGATCAGGAGGGGTTAATTAAAAAGTCAAATTTGAAGATTAAGTGAGTAATATGAATCTTCCATTTTCAAAACACATACGAATTATAGAAATCCAAAACTACTGAACATAGAAAACACTATTAGACTCTAACGTGCCTGCCCCAGAGTGCTTATGTAATAGCTATATCTAGTATATATTTTCAAATCGATGACCTGGCCGAAGGGTGTCCCACACTGCCCTTCCCGCTACGTAACCTCCATTCGAGAACTCGTCTATCCCAACGGCCATCGGTCCTGCGGCAAATATGACCTGACCATTGCCACTTCAACATGTCCATTCTACGAGCTATGTCGATGACTTAATTATTGCCATATAATTTCACATGTTTATTGTAAAAACATAATTTTTTTGGGCTTTGTATTTAGCAAATTCCTGTGAAAAACTTGGTGACAATTGAAAAATAAAACGAATTTGTCTACAGAAGTTTTCATGGCAATGAGCTCATACTTACGAATGGAATTCATGGTTTCGGATAAAGTTCGGTTACATCTTGTTTAAGTGCGACCCAAAACATAATTTCAAATATTTTGAAATGGAATCGGGCCATTCGACAAGCGGACATGAGAACCGAGCAGCGGTTTAATTTCCAATAGGGAGTGGAATTCGTCCAATATAACAAGTGTTCCTTAGTGGATTGGTACCTTTCAAAATTCACGCTTCTAAAAGCAGAGTGAGCGATAATGAACTTTAAAAACTCGAACGTTATAATCCAAATTTATAACGTTTGATGTTCTTAAACCTCAAAAGCTCTTAAGTTGATGTTCTTAAGTTAAAAGCTCAAATCTCAAACTTTCAAACTTAAGGTTCATTAATGCTGACTTAGTATTCGAGCGCTCGAGTGCTCAGCGCTCATATTTAGAATTCTAGGTAATAATGTACGGCTCCTCTAGCCTGAAAGTTAATTTGAAATATGCGATGATTTTCATTGTTTTTATTTTGTACACACTGCAACTCTATGGTAATGCAAGACCAAGCTTATCGTGTACAGATATGCACTTTTGATTATAAAGCGAAGAACAACGTCGCATAGATAAATGTGCATAATATTAAAATCCAACGCTTTAGAGCATGCATGATATCCCTATATAATAAGATCATCAATCAATATTAACACATTGACATTATTAATATAAATACCTATATGTCACAATTTACTGAGTGTCCTAGACCACACGCTGGAATTACCTGTGTACCGTGCGGTCCAGACCCTCCTTAAACTTAGGCTTAGTACTTGAATCAATTTGCATTCAAATCAATGTATGTGAGTATGTGATGCAAGTATTGTTGTATTTTGTCATGAAAAACATGACACAGGCGTCAGATACACAGTGTCGCTGGACTCGCGCGCGGCGACACGCGACGATATTAGCTTGATAGGAATTGTATGTGTTCGCTTATAAGTGTTCACACGGCGCGGCGTAGCGTGTTTGTGGGACTTGGCATCTGGTCGTGCGAGCGAGCGGTCAGTCACCTCTGTAAGCATCGTTTAAATGTTGACGTATTTATGACACGATGACAAGTACAACTAACTTCTCTATGAATTTATCGATCGATTGCAGTAGGTCGTGTTGTCACGTATCTTAGTGAGGCTGTATGCACTTGGCTGTGCCATCAGCGACACCGTGTGTTTGATGCCTAAAGGCTCATTTACACACGAAGAGTTTCCCGAACGATTTGGGCGAGAATATTGTATGTACCTATACGATTCTCGTATGCAATGAAACTGCATACAATTCTTACCTACAACTGTGCACATGATGATAAAAACTTGATGATAAGAGGGATAACAGTGATTAGATGATGATAACAGTTGTTTATTCAAGCTTTTGACTTATGTTCGAGAAACTCGCGTTCGAAAAACGTTCATTCGCGTTGTGTAAATGAGCTGTAACTGCCGTGCTGGACATTGGATCGTGAAACGGTAGATAGGAAAATGTAAAAGTAAATATTTTGTAATGGGAGTCTAACAAATAAAATGTGGCGCAACGATATTTTCTAAATTCTTTACATGGCAACATATTTTATTACCTAAATAGTAAGTCGTATTTATATGTACTGCATCAGAAACACCTGGATACTTGTATATTTCTTTTGCACCTGAGGCTTGCCAATACCCATATCACACAATTGAGGTATAAACTATAAAATACTTTAACATAAACTGAATTATAGAAGTTGCTAGCTTCAAATACTAATACAATTTCACTAGTATAAAAAAATAAAATTAAACTGTTTTAAAAATACAAAAATTAAAAAGTATGTAATTACCATATCTATGTAATCTAGATATACTCGTAATTATTTAATTTCTTCCTGCATTTATTTACAAGTAGGTATTTCAGCTTCATACCAATTTTAGAACAGAAAATAATATAGGTAAAGAATTAAATTAGGCTTTTCTGATTAAAGTGGAGTGCAGGCTTTCTCGGCCGGTGTCCATATTAATTGAATCTTCAGGGCTACTTGGCCGACGTCTTCTGGAATCTCTTCTCTTTCTTCCAAACGTTTACTCGAGCGCAAGTGAGTTGCAACTCCAGTTGTGCTCGAGAAGCCCAAGAGATAACATCTCTCCGAAAGTGAACGCAGCCGCCACTGAAGATGTCAACCGCAGTTGTTGACGAAACGTTTGGAAGAAAGAGAAGAGATTCCAGAAGACCTCGGTCAAATAGCCCGGAAGATTCAATTAATGTTTTCTGATTAAAATGTATGTTTGTGAATGACTTAAAATGTTTTATTTTAGGTAGGTAAGACTCTAGGTAGGTATCTATTTACCGTCATTTACAAATACATTGTTACGTAATGGGGTCATTACGTAACGGAGCTGAAACATTTAGGAGACAATGAATATTTTTTCATTAATTCATTCTAATCCAGTTAGTTGCATAATTAGTTACTTACAAGGACGTCGCCAGCTAATGGGCCAGGGGGGGAGCAAGTTGAGAGAGAGGGTGGAAGAAATATGAATTGTAGATACAAATACAATTTTTTTTTAATCTCTAGAGGAGGGAACTGACCTTCCCTGCCCCCCCCTAACCCTGGCGTCGCCTTGGTTACTTATCATTTATCAATTTTATTATACGCAATGGTTCAGGAGAAAGCGGCGTCACAGATGAATACCAAAAAGCTTATAAGCGGTCTTTAGACGACCCGGAAGGTTTTTGGGCGGCAGTTGGACAGGAGCTGGAGTGGACCAGGCCATGGGACCGCGTGCTTGACAACAGTGACCCACCGTTCACTAAATGGTAAGCAAAAACAAATTTCTTATTAACATAAAAATTCAAAACGACCGGGCTCTAATATTAGGTCTAAGATCTTATATGACTTCGTTACATAGGCTTATATGAATAGAATATAGTAAAAATAAAACAGATGTAGCCTCAATCAGAAGGGAGATTTCGCTATTTTCAGTACCGTAAGTCCAGTAGTTTTTGAGATTGCTTTTTACATAAAAACATACTTTTAAAAACAAAATCGTAGTATTTATTATAATATTATTATTAGTATAAATAACAGCGAAATATGTATTGATGAGATGTACCCTATGACGATAACGTTATCTCTTACAAAATTTTACAGTTTTCAATTACTCTATAGATAGAGCATCCGATTCTGGATGAGATTTATGAGGAGAGGTGGTTGGATCTGGTGTAACTTCCGATTTGGACTTATTCTAGGATTATCATTCACACACTATACATTTGTCGATTTACATATTACACATTTACGTAGTGTTGAAAACAGCGCTGACGCACGAATGTTAAGTCAAAGCTAATAAACCTTGAAACCTGCGAACTCTGACCCACGGAAGCATTAACAGTTTTCAACTCGAGCTTTTGACCTCGAGGGTTTAAGACTATCAAATACAAAAACTTAAATCAACTTGGACGCTCACGAGCTTTTATCGCCCAAGTCTTACCTAAAGGTTCATTAAAGTCGGAATTTTTATTCGAGTCACAGATATGACACGTAGAACTGTCAAACAGAGTGAAATTTGTACGGAGATGACACTTTATTGACAGTTTTAAATGTCATATCCCCGACTCGACTAAAAAATCCGACTAAAGTTCATTTCTCACTCATTTTACTTTCTTTTTTTGTTAACTTTTAACCACTACCTTATTTACAATTACATTTATAGGTAAAATGTCAATCGTGCTGTCGTCACATTATTGAGATGTCAATTAGATTTACTTCTGTACACACTATATTAAATTGTGCTTTGATATGTAGATATCTTGCATGTTATGCTAAAATAAAAAATAAATTGCCTCTCACTCGTCATTTTATTACTACATTTTATTAACATTATTAAAACTTTCATATTTAAAACACTACATTTATCCTGTTTCTTCTGGTAGTATTATTTTCATATTAGTTACACACTTTATGAGGGGGAGAGTGCACGCTGCAATCCAACAGCCGCTGGGCGCACTCGACTGGTCACGTTACCCCTCTCTCACAGAAGACTACCTTGAAATGTACTGCATTTCCCACTTAATCTTATTTCCCTAATGTACGTACGTGTTTCGGTAGTGAGTGAGATGTGTCAGAGCCCATTCCCATCATATCCCTCCCCATTTCCCCAACCCTTTCTCCAAATCCAGTCCTATATCCAAAGGTAGGCAGCGCATTCGGGGGCGTGCCAACGTTTGTCATTTTGGACTAATGTTGGCATGTATCACGAATGTCTATGGGCTACAGTATCCACTTACCATCAGGTGGACTGTATGCTCGTCTGCCACCTTCGTCCATAAACAAAAAAAAAAAAACATTGTTGATTTCGATAGCATAGCATGCATATAATATAGGATGCGATAGCATTGGAATAGTACAATTAATCATGGTACGTTCCTGCAGGTGGGTTGGCGGTCAGATGTCCGTGTGTCACAACGCGATAGATCGACATGTGGCAAACGGACGGGGTGACAACGTAGCTCTAGTCCACGACTCTCCACTCACAGATACCGTTCGCAGGATCACTTATAATGAGATGAAAGATCAGGTTAGTATCAAAATAATTGTTTGAAACACAGTAAGCCTATATTGTTTCATTGGATTAGAAAGCAAGCATTTACTTAATATACCATATGTTTCCCACCCCATGGGAAGCGTATGCAAGGCCTGGGCAAGCTGGGTCATATTCTATTTGACGTTTGCACGCCTATCAAATTCCGTATTACTTAACAGTCAAGTGTACTCGAAACAATATCATACTTTATTGTTGAGGGCGAAGAAATAATGACGTAAAATAAATCGAAAATAATAGTTTTGAAATAACAATATGTATATTTAGTAGAAAAATTATTTGGTAGGTATTTATTTGAAAATAAAACAACTAAAAGTAATGTGTTATAGTTATTTATTACTCGCCAGTGTTGTTAGAATAAAAAAAACTCCATTTTTATTACGATTTTATTACTAATGATTTTATTGTTAACATGTAATACAATCGATTACATGAACGTTCGTTCGTCATTCTGAATTGAAGTTGGCATGTGTCGTGGATGCTCATGGTCGACAGTGTCCACTTACCACCAGCTAGACTGTATGCTCGTCTGCTACCTTCTTCCTATAAACAAAGCGGGATGTGCTTCAGCAACATGGACTGATGACCCGAGAAGGGTGAAATACTTAATTGAAAATTGGAATATATATACCTAAATATTATAGATCTTTGTGACAAAATCTCAAACCATTACCAGGTTTCGCGTCTGGCCGGCAAACTGGCATCTTTGGGTGTGACTCGTGGATCCCGCGTACTAATTTACATGCCCCTTATACCTGAAGCAGTCGTCGCAATGCTCGCGACCAACAGGATCGGCGCTATACACTCTGTGGTGTTTGGAGGTAAGTCTGATTACTGAGGAATTAAAAATGAAACTAGCATGAGATGGATAACGTTAACCTATTCTGCTACTTTTTTATATAGATAGTGGCAGAAACGGTATATGTTAATATCAGTCTAGAATTACAACTGGTACGGGTGCGTTGTCTACATTTTGAGATTTAGGAATGGATTTTCAAAAAGGCTTGGGTTAACAGGGAGAGATAGGGTAGGATGAAATGGGAATGGGCTCTGGCATGTCTCACTCGCTACTGAAACGCGTTCGTGCATTGGAAGGAATACTATAAATTGGGAAATGCACTACGGTAAATACTGTTCTGAGAGAGAGTGGTAACTTGATCGGTCGAATGCGTCCAGGATTGCAGTGTGCACCATAAATTAATTCCTTATAATCGGTTAATAAGAGAAATAAGTATACTTAATATCCTCAATAAGTATACTAAATGTCCTCAATAAGTATGCTAAATGTCCTCAAACAGTATACTAAATGTCCTCAATAAGTATACTAAATGTCCTCAATAAGTATACTAAATGTCCTCAATAAGTATACTTATTTCGCTGATAATAAGTGAATAGTAGAGAATAAGAGAATTTGATGGAATGAGTTTCCCTTGGGATTGGATGGGGAATAAAGACTAGATTAGTGGGAACATGTGTGCATTTTGTAGGTAAACAGCAGCCATAGCGTAGGGATATCTATTCTCGACTAATATTCCTGGCAACCTAAGTTCGAATCCAAGTGCGTACCATTGACTAAGTATAAGAGGGAGATTTCAAAGAAATATACCTATTGCGGAGATTTCGAATTTCGGCAAAGTTTCACTACATCTCGACTAATGGTCACCAGCTGAAGAATATCTTGGTAAAATTCAAAGATGAATTCATCGACGTGTATACGTACAAACCATAATTCGTTGGACAGACCTCGTAAAGCTCTACCTTCAACTACTCGTATTACCTAAAAATTGCAATATCTCCCTGCCAACTGGCGCTGACATCGGTCTTTTGTGTTACGATATTCTATTCATATAAGACTATAAATAAACGAGATCATATTATAAGAACATAGAGTACACGTATTTCACCGTTTTGGATTATATCTAGTCATTTTGCTTTGTAAGCAGTCGGATCACGACAGAAATTAAAGCCGTTTTGAATCTATGTGTTATTAACATCGATATGGCAATAAACTAGATGTCACATTCGTTCTTATCGAAGAAACCTGGTTGGCAACTTCTATTTGAAGCAGATGGAGATACTGGACACAAATCGTTTCTGCATTAGTAGCAGTAAGAAGATTGAGATGTTTTTTTACTAGTTTAACTACCAGTAAGATGGAATTTCAACAATTAATTACTCGTTAATGCAAGTAAATCTCTTTGAAATGATAGTTATACATATGTAGCCATGTATGTACTCTCTATGCCAGTGCCGACTTTACCTATGGTGCAGGGTGTGCGGCGCACACGGGCGCCGGGTTTTAGGGGGCGCTCTCAAAGACCCTGCGCCCGTGTTCGCGCGCTAGAGGGCGCCAGGGCTTTGATTGCACCCGGGCGCTACATGGGCTAGAGCCGGCTCTGCTCTATGCTAACGAATGTACCTGTCGGCCACGAGGCTCTCTCCATTATGCTGCACTTTTTCGACCCACCAGAGGAACATAGTAAACATACTTTTAATGTACTCTACTTCTCCAATAGTTAGAAATTGTACCTACTTGAAAGAATATGTTTATGGTAGTAGTTAATGCAAAAACCAATAAACAAAAAACAAATAAACTAAAAAAAAAATCCAACATCTTATCTATTAGTAATATAGAAACGATTTGTTCCCAGTATTCTTACTGTAGTAAAACTTGAAAAAATGTTCTAATGTTTCTTTTTAATAATTATTTATTTAAACTTCATTGCATAAGTAATTGTACAAATAGCGGACTTAATGCCATATGGCATTTTCTACAAGTCAACCACCAGATCAAACAGAGATAGGGACGCGGGTGCAATTTTGGCTTAAACATATACATATAACATATACAAAACTTATGAAAGTGATGATTTTCATTTTCACCCTAATTTTCATTAGGTTAGAAAATATACCTACTTGTAGACCGCTAACTCTGAATCTTTAAATAATGATCCTGAAGCAATTTTTTAACAGATCTTTTACTGGGTGCCTTTCTAATGTCAGTGGGAAGCGCATTCCAGAGAGTTACTGCTTGAACAGCGAAGGAATTAAACATGAACCCAGTACGGCGAGAAGGGATTATCGTCAGGACGAAGATGACGATTATGAGTATCACCCTGAAACTGAAATGACCAAATGGTAGTGATATTCTTGCTAAATGGTAGTAATTCTGGGAATAGCCCGACCCGCGTTTACGAGAATTTAAATTTATATGCAGATAGATATTATATGTACTGGGCACGTTTGGTTAATTATAATCTGCAAGCCCCATCTCTCCTTGGAAGAGGGACTCCTCTTGCAAAGCAGTGAGATTTTATAAGTTGCTATTGCTGTGTAGATCATCTATGAGACGTTATAAGTTGCTATCGCTGTGTAGGTACCTAATCTATGATATCTTCTGTGTAGGATTCGCAGCAAGGGAACTCAGGACGAGGATTGAGCACGCCGAACCGGTCGTCATTATAGCTGCCAGTTGCGGCGTTGAACCTAACAAGATCGTAAGGTAAGATAAATCTCTGTCATACACTATAGGTTTTAGAAAAGCTACTCGTATCACTTGCTACAACGTTTCACTGAAATAACGTGAAACCTGAAACAGTTCGAGTAATTTAATATAAAATAAGCCATTCTAAAAAAAATTGTATTATTTTAGACAATCAATCAATAGTTACAAAAATGTGAAATTTTGTCATGTAAACATGTAATCTAAACTAATACGTTGCTAGCGCTAATTACTTAGTACAGGGTGATGACCGGGCGATATAGGCGTAATAAAAGATATAGGTACTAGAAAACTAGAAATGTGCTGTAAATTGTGAAAAAAAAATCTATTATAAAAAGTGGTTCAATCCATTCTATTCTCGATACTGAAAAATCTATTTTTCATCTTTTGCGCTATTTCAGTGACACGTTATACATTAGTAAGTACTCAAAGAAGTTTACTATTTACTAATATACTCGTAGTAAGAATGATAAGCTTATTTTATTAGTTCGCCGTGTGGTGTCGCTCGGCTTTAGAATAGGACCACGCCATCTCTTCTCGTGGGTGATTAAAAGGATTAAGCAACTAAAAGAATGGAACCTCTAAAAGAGTGGACCAGCGTACGCGACCAGCGTGCGTGAAGTGGCTCTTGCCCAGCGCTAGACGATTAAAAGACTGTTTACA
This sequence comes from Sesia apiformis, assembly GCA_914767545.1. Classification (NCBI taxonomy): domain Eukaryota; kingdom Metazoa; phylum Arthropoda; class Insecta; order Lepidoptera; family Sesiidae; genus Sesia; species Sesia apiformis. The sequence continues at coordinate 14,257,302 of OU611967.1, read as the reverse complement.
GTATTTTTGCGGTTACTGTAATTAGTCTGTGACAGTAAGTAAAGCATGCCAACCTAGCTTTTATACCTACGTACGGCACGTGGCGATATGCATGGCACATCGCCAATGAGAAAGAAATGACAGTACGCTGAAACACACTGAGGATATTGCGTTGAAAATATCAAACGAAGCTTCAGGCGACGGTGAATGACGCACAAGGTTACAACAACGAATATAACCGATTTAAAGACGTAGTGAGGATTTCATCCAAGGAGGGGCAAAGCAAACAACTTTCTACAATAGTAATTTTAGATAGAAATGTTAATAATAGAGATAGAGAGTTATAATAGAGATGTATATTGTCCGTTATTTATTCTTTCCTATACCTGGAGCAAACGGCCCACTATGCCCCACCATCAGTGGCGTATTTACTCTAGGACCACGGGGGCCATGGCCCGGGGCGGCGGGTCAGCTTTGGGCGCCTTTCATAATCGTTACCTATCTTTTATTTTATTGCTTTTTGACTTGACTTGCCTAAATAATGTTAAAAAGCCTATCTAATTCCCATATAAGCGAAGAACGTTTGAACAGTTTAGCCATCCTTAATATAGAAGCTGACTTAACAGTATCCGTTAATTATGACAGTGTCATTGACGAATTTGTCAAACCAATTTGTGCATCGCAAAAAAGGTAAATATTTAATAAATGGTGTTTATTCTTTTGTATGGCCTGTTTCATTATTAAAAGATTTTTGCTTTTTTTTTCGTTAATTTATGGGGCGGCAAACCTTATAGGCCCAGGGCGCTAAATCTTAAAATATGCCACTGCCCACCGTGTCTACGTCTATGGCCGATAGTGTGTTTCCGACATGTCATACATATTACGACATGTCATATATCGCCGGGTACTGTATTCGGATCGTCAAGAAACTACCTATAAACATACATACAGAACATCAATTTGAGTTTGTATACATATCGACGATACAGAAAAATAATGAAAATTCTCCTAAAGTTTTTCCAAGAATTTTCTCAGTAGTAAAATAATATTAATTTATCTCTAAACAATGCACAATGCGAGGGATATTATTTATTACCTTTAGATATGTTTTAGAGCAATGTATTTCCCTTCTCACATACGTATTTCAAGTTACTCCTAAACTCTAGACACTGAAGATGTAACATTATCGTACCATACGCCTGTCTTTCCTATAGGTACCTATATAAAGCCTTTTAGATTTATATGATCTTAACACACAAGAAAAGAGATCTGTGTTTCTCATTTATCACGTTCACTGCGGTAAAAAAAATCAGTAATTTTCATCCGGTAGTCCAAAAAGGTCTCCGTCAAAGTTTCGTATTGTGCGTGACAGGCCTATTCGACCTGATACCACTAGTTGGTAATAAATCGTGAAAATCTTAGCAAAAACATTATGTAACATTAATTTTCTTATTAATTTAAAATCCCCATGAATTATTTTGTTTAAAATTGCCTTCGCCGCGGTTTCGACTAAAAGAAAGTGAGAAATCATCAAATAAATATGTAAGGTCGATAACACAGTGTTTAGGCCTCAAACCATAAAGGTTGAAAAGTAGTTCTGCCGTTTGTGAACAGATGGCGTTGTATCTTAAATTAAAACACGCTATAGTTGTGTTTTCTTATTTACTTATAAAATGGTAGTTATTAAGCAATAAAGCTGTCTTCATTCTGAATACGGTTGTGTTAATATTCATCGCTGGCTACATGGACACGCAGTTGTAAGGTAAGGTATATAAGTATACCTCACTATAAAGTAATTTTTATAGTAGTTATAGTCCGTACGCGTAAAAAGAGCCTATACAATACACTGAAGTTTCTTTTCCCTTCGAACATTATTCACAAACAAAGATGAAAGGCGCTCATGAACTATAAGAATAGCAATTTAACTTAAAGTACGCACTGTGTTGAACATAGGGCGTAGGTAAATATTTATATTTAGTTTTAGCGCGATAGACAGGGAAAGCAAAAAAGAGGAAGAGACAATAATTTATCGAAATAACTGTAGATTGGACATTTTTTTTTCTTTGTACTAGGTACAAAGACATTCTAGATGAAGCCTTATGTCAGAGTTCACACCAACCTAGTAAATGCATCATCTACCAACGACGACGTGTCCTGGAGTGTACATTAGAGAGGGACAGAGACATGTGTTGGCAAGAAGCCATGGAAGCAGAACCAGTACCTTGCGTTTCGGTCGAAGCCAACGAACCTCTATATATACTGTATACTTCTGGTAAGTGAGAACTTTGAAAGAATTGGGTCCAATTTAGGCATTATTTCTAACGCAGTAGAAAACAGTAACAATTAATTATTTCTTTCTATTGATTAAATTATTAATAGATTTTAGTTCTTTCCTATTATTTACTTACCACAGCATGTTACAAAGGTTACAAACTTCATTCGTTATTCCACGTTGCTTCCACACGACAATGAACGAACAGACACTGCACAGCGGTCTTGAAATTACAAAAGCTGTAGCTGGAGTCTCCGTCATCACCGCATATTGCACAAATTGAGTTTCTTCAGAATTTGGATACTTATTATACGAAAAAGAATTTAAATCCTTAAGTAACAGTCAATAACTTATTAAAATAATTCGTTAACTCCCTTCAAAAGTGTTTTTTTTTTCTTTTCTATAATAAGGGGTCATATTTCGAATAATTGTGTCGTGTGATGTCGGCCGACTATAGAATAGCATCACCCTATCTCTTACCATGGGTGTCATAAAATGTAAAAGAGATAACAAAGCGGCTACCACAAGCCCCGAGGAAATAAACCACCTCTAAAAACTGGACTCGCCAACCCGTTTGGGCAAGTGGCGTTTTAAGGCCACACATCCCTCATGCATAAGACAATGTGCATGAGGAGGCGTCTAGTTCTAGTAAACAATGTTCTTATACACCTAATAGTAGATTGGATATATGGCTACAACAAACGGCTTTATTTATTTATTTATCTGACCACTATGTAGCCATCTACTGAAACCTATAAGGTTTATGTGTAGTTGATGTTATTATTTGAATTAAACGATTGCACTGTTGGGTTCTTATTATTCATTGTAGGTACTATAATTAATTTATTTCGACAGCTTTTTATTAATAGGTCAGTAACTCGTAATCGTTTAAATAAATACCTAATTAAATGCGATTTAAAACGTATTTATTCAGCATTTTTAATAATCGTACCCGTCACTACATCAGTTTTGTTTTGCTTCACTATGCACAGTGTTGTATAAGTAGGTACTATTCGTTAATATAAATATCCTCGTTTCATTTAATATTCAGGTACAACAGACGCTCCGAAAGGCATCCAACGCCCATGCGGTCATGCGGCCACTCTTTGCTGGTCAATGCACGCAGTGTACGGTTTGCAGAAAGGCGTGTGGTGGGCAGCATCTGATCTCGGCTGGGTTGTGGGACATTCGTATATATGCTACGGGCCTTTACTTGCTGGCCTCACATCAGTCCTGTATGAAGGCAAACCCGATAGAACTCCAGATCCTGGACAGTACTTTAGGTAGGTTTAGTAAAACGCATACCTATTGCTGTAATATTAGTTGTATAATATACCTATATTAGTTGTCTGATAGAAAGATGATAAATATTCGTAATATCATATAAATAGCCATTTTTATCCATAATACAGTTACCCATGAGTTTTAAATTTATAATTTCTGGCCTTGTGTTATTTCTTTGTTTGAATCTTGAATTCAATCCGATGAAACTAATTTATGCAGGCCGGTTCTTAACTTTTTTACGGAAATGCAACAATATCCCCACAACGAAATTATCCTCACATCTATAACTCTACATTTTCTCCAGAATTATAGAACAGCATCACGTCAACGCGCTCTTTACTATACCCACGGCATTTCGCGTTTTAAAACGAGCGGACCCTGCTGCCAAATTTGCTAGGAGATACTGCCGCCAGTCTCTGAAAACCGTCTTTGTTGCTGGTGAACACTGTGATCAAGATACAAGGGTGAGTCATGCTTTCGAGTAAACTATTTTCTTGTTGTATTGATAAAAATAACATAACTGGTCTCCTTCTTCTAAAGGGTTTTTCAATAAGTGCGCTCTAGTTTTAAATATAAATAAAACAAGTTGGATAATCGGTATGGCTATGTTTTTTTTTATTTGGAAGGATCTTGCGTTTCGTTGACGTACAGGACGTGTTCGATCGCCAACACACCTGGTTTCTTCGAATTTGTTGATTAGGCGTCGAATTGAGGACTCAACAGGCCGATTATTCTGACCATAAACTCCACGTAACACAGGGAACGTTCCACGAATTGAACAGTCATTTTGATAGTAAAGTTTCATAATTTCTACGTGTTGTTAAATACGTAGTGTTAAATTTTCCATGATGAATAAACATTATCTACTGTCAAATATGACACATATATCTTTTTAAAGTTGATCACAATAGACTTTCAAAACTCGAGCGTCCCTTTTGAAAGACCCGGTATTTCTGTTAAAAACAACACTTGGTTGTTGTTTAAACATGTTTATTTGTAGCAGTCGCCTGAATGCTTATGTTAATTTACGATTAACGTCTTTTTAACAAGACTTCAAATTCACAGAAGTAAATAGATTATACAGATTACACATCATTCGTACAAACTAATATAGGCGGTAGAACGTGTCCGTTGAAACTAAAATAGAATGAATATCTATTTTGTTAGATGGACTACTCTACCGTTTTGTTGACTGTTTTACATATGTAAATCAAATTCAACGGTACGGCTGTGAACCCTGGCCCGTGGCATCCTTTGTTTGAATAGCTTAGAATTGTGGGCAACCAATTTAAATTTCAAACAAGAAAAAGTATTACAATTACGGATATTACGACTGTTACAGAAATCTGTGTAAATTAGAGCAATTCGAGAAAATTATTAATAGAAATGGAAAGATATTTTAAAAATGTTGATGAAAGTGAATGTTCTCGTATGGTCAATGATTTTATCGATCACTTAAGCGTGATTTGTTTACCCGTTAATGTTATTGAAAAGGGAACAATTGAAGGTCAAAGGTCAATTGACTTGATAGGACTTGACTAAATTTTGTTTCGTAGTACGAATATTTTAAATACACATTCGATTGCTGTCTAAAAATATATTTAAAGAAACTCACATTAAACATTTGTTTAAATTATTTTTATGGTAAAAGGTACACCACAAGAGAATATGAAAAAACCATGGCCTATCATCGTCTACATTCGTTTCGTAAACCATTTTTCGCAGTTTACACTAATCGTAATTAGTCACCTTTAACACAGCAGTTAGGTATAACATAAATTACAAACAGTTATGGCATCTGACTTTAAAAGAGAGAAAATTATTCATTCACAAGCTCGGCAAGTTATTTATAAAGTATACTTATTTCTGTCTGAGGCTAATAAGATCGAAACTAATGACAGAACTTATTTTAATAAAGTTCAAGAACGTGTAATTGCAGCTACTGGTATGTCTAGATGCACTTTGGAGAAGATACTGAAAGAAGCTAACTTTAAAGAAAACTACTATATTTAGTACCCCAAAAAAGAAAGGCCGAAAAAAAAAAGATTTTGCTTAGATCTGGATAACTTTGATTATTGGGTAATAAGAAGAATGATTTACGATTTCCATTTAAGATCCAAAGAACGACCGACTATCAAGTCTTTGAAAATGAAGTTAATTGACTCTATTAGATACTTTTATAGGTTCTGTATTTAGATTAAGAAAAATCTAAGTTTGAAGATGATCGAAGCATCTTATAGCAGAAAAGTAAATTGTGTTTTTAAAAGAATTAAATGTTTATTATGTTCGAAGATTCGCCAGTCAACCTTGGAGATCATCCCCTGACTACCGATAGGTAATGATGGCTTGGGTTTTAGTAGGATTAACTTTTAAGCCAAAGGAGTTACTCCATTCCGCAATGATTGCCAGATCCACATTTGTAATGAACACAGCCTGGGCAATACAAACCCTGCCAATTGGGGCTTGATTATATACTTGTAGGTCGTCTAGGGAGAAGAAAGTAAAAAAACAGTGGAAAGTAGTATTGATTGATCATATTAAGGTGGCAGTTGAGCAGCGGGTGGTAAGTGATTATTGTCCCCCCCGTAACATCCGCGATGCATACCTAAATAAATTCAGAAGTGTTAACGTTGCCTCAAGGGTGCCATTTAACGTTGAAGATTCTATTCAAGTCACTGTTTTTAAAATATCACCAAAGTAGGCCATGTACATAGAAATATAGTATGGGACATCCTTCGGTTACATGGACTGATGACTTCCAAACTCTTCAAGTAAACCTTGAACCTTGTAGGCTCTTTGATATTTTACGCCTGTGGTATTGTTTTATTAACTCCATTGGGGCGAGCACCGCTTGAATGGAAGGGAAGTGATTCATTTTGTAATTAGTATTTGTATAAATTTTAGCAATGGGCCGAAAGAATATTCGGAGTTCCAGTGTTAAATCATTGGTGGCAAACTGAGACAGGCTCAGCAATTACAGCTGCATGTCTGGGATACGGCGTGAAAGCTGTCCCACCACATTCGGCTGGCTATCCAGTACCTGGATATGACAGTAAGATATTTTTTTAAATTAAAACTTATATATAGCCTAATGATAAAATAAGTAGTCCAGTATATACTCAGTTATTATTTTAAGCGTCATTTAGATCACTTTTTAAACATGGGTATTTATTTTTAGTCTTTTTTTCGGAATGGCTAAATTCTTGTGGCCCTAATGGCCTTTCAATAGTCACCACATATGTATGGTTTAGGCCGAGCGCAAAAGGCACTCAGCCAGGAGTAAAAAGTGTGTGCAGCAACGAGTCTAAGGGCTCCCCCGTCGGTAGACTGGCGGAAGGAATGGCCATCGGCTTAGGGCGTTGCTTTAGATACCGCGTGATCGTGGGTCGGTGAGAAGCACCCAGGCACGTGCCGATACCTGGTAAAAGTGTTGGCTGAAAGCCGATGTGTGTTCACGGTCCCTAGGAGTTCTATATCAGAAGCATCAATCAACTGCCATTAAAATGGCAAAAGTGCATTGATAATAATGAACAATACTTCAATTAATGAAATATATAATTTTCATACAAATAAAATATAGGTATCTATGTATTTTTCCATATGAAATGGCATTTTCATAGGTAAGGAAACCTAATACGTATAGATGTCCATTCTAAAAGTAACAACATTCTTTTAGTGCGAACCCTCAGAGAAGATGGTACAGAATGCGTCTTTGGCGAAGTTGGTAGGTTGGTTGCTAAGTTACCTTTGCCACCTGGATTCGCTTCGACGCTGTGGCAATCTGATGAACGTTTCAAGGAAACCTATTTCGAATCTTATCCGGTTGGTAATACCTACATATTTACTTTCATTTATTTAATGGAACAGTATTTTAATTTAATTTTAATTATTCGGTTATTTGTAATTATTAAACGAAATGTTAATTTATAATTATTTTGATTAATTGCAATTATAAAGGTTCCATGCCATTACCATTTAATATATGTACATATTTATGTCAATATTATTGTATGGTCATAAAAACATTATTTATTTAAATTACAAGTAATTTAAAAAATTTAATCGCGAAGTCGTGTAATAATTAAACTTTCAGTAAGCATAATACTTAATTGCTTGACTAACGAACCAATTCATTATGATATTTACCCTGTTTATTAATGAATAAGTACATAAAATTGATTCTTAACTATTCTTTTGTTTAAAAAATCCCTCTCTGACTTCTTATTGTAAATCAGCAACACCTTTTCGCTCCATTTCTTTTTAACAAAAGTTAAAACACGAGTAAACATACAACTAACAAGATCATAATATAACGGAGAAGCATTTTATGTTAACGCAATAATTGGCAATATACTTATACTTAGGCATAATATTTTGAAATCCAGGGTTACTACGACACTCAAGACGCTGGTTGGATAAGTGTTGAAGGCGCTGTTTGGGTTGTGGCCAGAGCAGATGATGTAATCAATGTAGCCGGTCACAGGCTGTCCACGGCCGCCCTTGAAGACGTTGTATTAAAACATGCGAGAGTCGCTGACGCAGTCGTAGTCGGGGCACCAGACCCGACTAAAGGCGATGTGCCTTTGTGTTTGTACGTCATGAGACCTCCACAGGATGGTATGTGTCATTATTTATTAGTTATTACATGGTTTATATAAAAAAAACGTCACTTCGTTCTCACAGAAGACTGCCTTTAAATGTACTGCATTTTCCGTCATTTATTCTTATTTCCCCAATGTACATATGTGTTTCGGTAGTGAGTGAAATATGCCAGAGTGCATTCAAATTTCATCCTATCTTATCCCTGCTCGCTTTCCCAATCCTTTCCCCTAATTCCTAATTGGGTTTTTGAAAAAAAAAATTTTTTTATCATTAATGGAAAGATCATATACACATTTTATAACAAAACTATTTTTAGTTTTTTTTTTCGCTTTAATTAAAAAGTTATATTTAATTACAAATAAATTTTTGAATCCAGTACCGAAAACACGCGGACAGTTCCCGAACAAACCCGAGCGCGTGTGACGTCACAATGTTAATTTCTACTCATTGTAGCACACAGCTGATACAGTATTTTGACTATTAATCGATTAAATCTTGTTATTATCGTCAATATATTAATAAATATATCGAAAATGTCTAACCTTAAAAGTTATCGTGCTTGCTTCGTACCATTATGTACGAATACTACAAAAACAACTCATGAAAAAATGTTTTTAAATGTTCCACAAAATGTTAAACGTCGAAATAAATGGTTCCAAGCAGTGCGACGACCTAATTCCAAAACAACATCAAATTTGTTTTGTTGTGAAGATCATTTTGATGTAAGTATTTTATAATAATATAGTAATTAAAAAATATTTATGTAAACGTATAAATGAAATAAATAGCATTCGATAAATAAAAATTAATTATATTTAATGACGAATAAATCATTTAATATTTTAATTTACAATATTATTTTTTTATAAACTTACCTTGATGCTTTAGCACCTCGAACTTCAGCTGAATTAAACCGAATATCATTTTTAAGAAAATCTGTTATCATAAATATATCCACATCAGGTATATTATCGGAATTAGCCTTTATAAATCCTTTATCACACATAACTAAATAAAAGTAGTTAATATAAATATTTTTTTAAACTAAATGTCGGATATTTGTCGTCAATTTAGGTACATGTAGAAGCCTGTGATACTGTACTATCGAGAAATCCTTTTAACATTATGACGTCACAAACATGGCGACCAATCGTAGCGCGTTTGTAGTCACGTGATTCTTTTTAAAATTTTATCAATTTTAAATTGTTTATAATAAATTAAATAAACATTTTTAATAGTATTTCGCATCGATTATTAATATAATTTATGATAAAGTTTTAAAATACATAAAAAAAATTGATAATTTTTTTTTTTCAATAACCCAATTGTCTAAAGACAAGCAGTGCTCTGGCGGCATGCCAACGTTTGTCATTCTGGACTGATGTTGGCATGTATCTCGGACATCACCGGGTAGGTATCGCTGTACAGTGCGGTCGAAAAGACTGTATACCGCGAACGCGAAAGTTGTGCAATGAACTGCTAACTGAGGTATTTCCATTAAGCTACAACATATGGCTCTTCAAGAGAACAGGAGTGTAGGCTTTCTCGGCCGGTGTCCATATTAATTGAATCTTCCGGGCTGCTTTGCCGAGGTCTTCTGGAATCTCTTCCCTTTCTTCCAAACGTTTCGTCAACAACTGCGGTTGACATCTTCAGTGGCGACTGCGTTCACTTTCGGAGAGATGTTATCTCTTCGGCTTCTCGAGCGCAACTGCTTGTATATCTCCTTCCCGTAGAGGCGTTTTATAGTGGAGTGTAGGCTTTCTCGGCCGGTGTCCATATTAATTGAATCTTCCGGGCTACTTGGCCGAGGTCTTCTGGAATCTCTTCCCTTTCTTCCAAACGTTTCGTTAACAACTACGGTTGACACCTTCAGTGGTGATCTCAGTTGCGCTCGAGAAGCCGAAGAGATAACATCTCTCCGAAAGTGAACGCAGTCGCCACTGAAGATGTCAACCGCAGTTGTTGACGAAACGTTTGGAAGAAAGGAAAGAGATTCCAGAAGACCTCGACCAAGTAGCCCGGAAGATTCAATTAATAAGCTGTGAACAGGATTCTACAAGATCGGGCGCACCCGCAAGCCCCCTGGTGTTGCAGGGTCCATGGGTGGCGGCGACCATTTACCATAATGTGGCCTGCCCGCTCGTCTACCATCTATTTTATAATAAAAAAAAGGTAGCTTATATGCTCGTCTGCCGATTCTTTCCATAAAAAAATGTTTAACTGATTTTTTTCATTTTAGCCCAATTAAAATTTCTTAGTTTTTTATCTGATAGGTACTACGTGCACCTAATGCAGGCCCCCTCCCCCAACCACTTGCCGCACCGCTGTAAGTGGTTGGTCGCCCTCTTAGTACCGTCTTCAACGTCATCGTGAGCGCGTATATTTTTAACGTCTGCCCGTTTTTGATTTGATATATTTTCCAGTTAGATTTACTGAGTTTTAATTGGTTAATTGAGTGACGTTCAACGTCAGCGGCAAACCTGAGTGAAACAAATTGTATCTACTTTCATTTTAACGTCATAATATAATAAGCTTTATGGCGGTGGTGGCGTGGTTGGGTGAACCAATGGGTCGTGGATTCAGTCGGAACAAAATTCCATATGTATTTTTTTTTCTTATATTTAGTTTTGGTGACAACCTAGGTAGGAGTATCTATTCTTGACTTTCATTGGTGAGATCGTAAGCTCGGTCCGTACCAGTGAAGGATTTCTTGACAATTCTCACTAGTATGGCGGCGGTGAAGGAAAACATCGCAGAGCACGGGAATTAAAAATATCTGGAGGATTTGTTTCTATCAATCCGCACTGGCCCGCCTGATCTGACATTTCCAATGATTTAGGTACTATGGAAGTCCTGTGCTTTACAGTGGGACGCTATAGGCTAATATCGAGATTTTTAGTTTTAGATAGGTAAGCTTAATTAATTCGCAATTTTACATTCACCTTTATTTTTTAACAGACGAAGAAATAGTAGCAGAAAGTACGGTGACTCAGGAATTGATTGCTTTAGTCCGTCATTTAATCGGACCAATTGCGGCTTTTAGAAAAGCAGTCGCAGTACCAGCGCTGCCTCGAACGAGATCCGGGAAGGCTTTACGGGGTGCTATCGCCAAGTTGGCGAGGTCTCAGTTAGTGAAGCTACCCGCAACGATTGAGGACGCCACCGTGTTTGGTGAAATAAAATCCGCTCTACAAAAATTTGGTTACGCTATCGACGCTCCAGATCCCGAAATATAAGTATATTGGGCTATTTTAGTGTACTAGACAATTTATAATAATTGGAGATATAGTACAGACGCCAACACGTGTGGTGTATTAAGTAGTAATATATTTTATTGCGTCGACATAAAGGCGGAAATAGAACAAAAATGGTTTAATGTGCTGTCTACTTTATATTTGTATCTTTTTTAAGGCCCAAAAAATGTTTTTTAAAATTTAATTCATTCTGAATTACACTCTTAGCATTCAATTTAGAGAGTAATTAAGCATTATACGAATAGAGCATCGAAGAGGCTTCACGACATTGCGCCGGGCTTCAACGAGCTGAATTATTATACTTTCCTAATTCAGTTCTACAAGTGATACACAGATAATGATGTACTATTATAACATAATATAGTAAATATAAATATGTAATATGTATGTAGGTATAGCAAATTAGATTAAGATCTAGGAACATAAAAACATAACATTAGATATTTAATTTGTATACGGGCTGTAATGATGTACTATTTTTTTGGATACATACTGACAAGGGGTTAACCTTAAATTGTATTAATATAATAATGTAATCATTAAACCAGTGTACTAGCTTAATTTATGTGAAAAGGTCTTTTTACCAATGTGTAATAATATCATTCTTTTAATAAATTTTATACAAAAAAGCTTGTAAAAACAATTGTTTTTATTTACCTGATAAGAGAATACACATATTGATGACGATATCAAACAAGTTCTAATGTACAAAAGACAGGTTGATCATTGCGTGCATAAAGTTATCATTTATAGTTTCCATATTTCTAGTTGTTTTCCTAAATATCGGATTTCATAAAACTCTCTGCAACTAGACTGTGTTCCAAAACGTGCAATAACTCTGTCAGTCATCTTCATGCTGCGCCCTTTCTGTAAATATGAAGATAAAGATATGCCATAATTATAATACTAGACGCTGATCTTGGGGTTTCTTGGGGTCACCTGCACAGTAGTCAATGTTTAGGACATTTTGGCAGTATGAAGTGAGGCGGGACGGGCACGGCTCACTGGAACGCTTACCGATTAGCTCATCAGTCGTAGCCACGCTCCTTTCAGAACAGTTGAGTGCAAATTTATTATTTATATTTTTAATAATATTAAATTAATATACAATACTAAATATTTTAGGAACTGTTTTTAATTAAAATCAATAATGCCGCGACGAAATGTGACTTTATGAAGGCAAGCGGGGAAATTAATACTTATCCCTATGCAAATCGAGATGACTTAATGGAACATTCCATTAGACACAAATAGCGATGGACACACGATTACTCCTTCTCAATCTTTATTCTTTATAGTTGATACTATATATACTTATTATTCTGTGTACTTCATTACCGGATTGTTCATTTTGTATGCTCGTATCGCTTCATCGCTATTAAATTAAAGTAAGTAAACAATATTCTTTATCATATACATAACATACATTTAATTTATTTTTAAAATTATTGAGTTAATATCCATAATAAAAAAAATCTAATTAAATTTCTTTGAAATATTCCGCTAAATACCAAAATTCCTAACAAACGAAGCGGCAGACAAAGCTAGTAATATAATAAAATGAATAATTGTAATAATAAATATTAATTATTATTTGTAAATAAACAATTTTGTTCGGAAGTATACATATCTTATCCCCACCACTTCGCTCAGACCCGTGTCTCCGATTGTAAATTACGAAGTCCGATTTTTGTACGTTTCGGAACGCTGCTAATCATAGACAAAATACTGATGAACTGTCAGTGTCAAATGTCAATTCCTGTGTCAAATTGTCAATTTCCAAGTGAGTAGTGACGCATCCCTCGTCATACTTATTCACCCTTGTCCAATTTATTTTTCATTTTAAATTGAGTCCCGTCTTTTCCTGTTATTGTAAATAATTCTGTAGTGAAGTGATAATAACCAGGCAAGTCATAAAGGCATAAACTTACTTAATTGTTCAGTTATTGTCGCATGAAAGTGTCTCCGTGCGAACAAGATAATTAAACCGGCTTTCTAAAGGTTTTTACCACATTTTATTGCCTTTTCATTGTTTCTTTGGCTTCGAAAAGTAGTTTCGCTACGTACAATCCACTTTTTATTGTGTAATTAACGTATTTGTTATTGAAAATAACAAGTTTTTCTCTGATTAACGTGTGTTCGAAATCTACACGCGAGTCAATCCTATTTACTATAATATCAAGCAAATATAGATAATTTTATTATGTACGTGTTAGGTACTAAAGATAGCATTGCTGATATGATAATCATATACTCTCGGGATTTTTGTAAAACATGTTCCCAAAATAACTTGATTATCAATTGAGTTAGTATTTTAGGTATTGCAGTTTATTTACACAATTTTTCTTTCATTTTCGTGTTCTATATCCTAGTGATTTGTACTTGTATTATATTAATACATGTATCAGCTCTTTTCATCACTCATGTGTACAATCAGTACATCCTGCTAGTAATGGGAGAGCCAAAACATGACCCAATCTTATTTTCATTTGGTCCATGAGGCTCAAATAGGCACTAAAGCCTAAGGTAGCTACCCTACCAAGCCAGGCAGTTTGGTTGTCATCACCTCCCAACTTTCGGTGATGTTTTGTTACTAGTGATTGGAATAGGTTGACTGATATGAAGTATTTTTGGAGTGTTATCAAAACATGGATACTCTCTATAACTTTTGCAAGATTTAATTTGTTTTACTTTAGTTTATTGAAATTATATTTGTTAGTATATTGATATATAGTGAATTGATATATTTCACCGTGTATTAGTGAAAGCTGCTAGCCTAATGTATAAATGGTATCTTTTAATTTTATTTTATTATATTTGGAAAACATACAGAACATCTTACAAATAATATACAATATTATACATAAAAATTAGAAATTGTTATCCAAAAAGTTTCCACAGTAAAATAACTGCATTAAGTCCATAATATATCATAGGATTATAGGTTATTTATGATTAATAAATAACCTATAATCCTATGACACTATGGCAACAAATTATCATATTGCAATGTCTGTGTCATATTTATAATCATTGAAACAATAAGTGGAAAATATTTAGTTCTAGTTTAAATTCACCATTTTAGAGGTAGCTGTATCCATATTTTTGATAACATGACATATCATTCTACATATTCTGTTCACAGGTTATTATAAATTTAGCAACACATATAGGGTGTAAGTATAAAGGTATCTTCCACAGATGCAGACCATAACTGCCTCCCATCAGCTATCAATTCTAAATCCATTCTTTCTTTTAATTTATGTTAATTTCTATTATAAAGTTTCCTCTCCCAGATGTGGAAAGCAGGCATCGAAGTAAAGACCCCACCACCAGCAGATGACCAGGATGACGACTGGGAGACAGACCCTGACTTTGTCAATAATGTCACTGAACATGAGCAGAGGTGGGGTCCAGGCGGGCGGAATGTTGAGGCTATTGAGTGAGTTATTATATTGAATCCAATTAACGTCTGTCATTTTAATGTTGCACTGTAGGAAAGAGCTCCCTTAGTATTCATGACAGGGTTCAGACCATAATCCATAATGTGCGTACATGTTTTGGTAGTGTGTGAAATATGTCAGAGCCCTATCCTATCTCTTCCCATTTACTCAACCCTTTCTCCAAAGTAATTCCTAACTCTCCAAACATAGGCAGTTTCAGGGACATGCCAACATTTATCATTCTGGACTGATGTTGACATGTATCACCAATGTCAATGAATGATATTATCCACTTACCACCAGGTGGACTGTCTGCTTTTCTGCTACCTTTTTTCTATAAAAAAATAATAATTATCATGCGGGTTCATAGCAAATTGGTGAGTACTCGTGCCTAATGCCTCAGAATTCTAATCATAACTAATATAAATGAAAGAATGTCAATTTGTTTATTTGAAATTATCTCAATTTAGTTCATAGATGGTGCAGTAGATTGTTTAGTCAAATTGGTTCAATAATTTCAAAATTATGACAGTATACATTTAAAAAAAAATACTCATAATTTTTCAACATATGTACATTTTATAAAATAACAACATAAAATATTTTTCAACACCTATGGAATGTTGTTTGTTAAATAGTGCTCATCAAACTGTATTGTTATTTTTTTGTTCTAAATCCGCCTTGTTTATATCTACAGTGTAGAGTGAATCAGACATGTCATAAGGCAAAACATTGCAGGGGTCGATGACATAATATTTATAAAGCAGACAGGGAAGTGTGTGGGCACAGCAAAATAAACTATATTGTTCAGTCAAATGTAAATTGTTTAACTACGAGAACATAAACACACTGGTTTTTATTTCTTTTTTTTTATAGAAAAGGTGGCAGACGTACATGTGGCCCACATGATGGTAAGTGGTCACCATCACCCAGGAGGGTTATTCTGCTACATCAGGAGGTCGCCTATTTTGCAGGATCCTATTCACAAGAGTACTACACCATCTTTAAAAGAGTGGACTTGTTAACCCACTTTGCAAGAGTAGCGTTTTAAGGCCATGCATCCTTCATTTTGGAACGCAACCTAAATATATAAGTATACAATAACCATAACCAGTTCATTGTCCACCGCTGGATACAGGCCTTCTTATGCACATTGACTTGTGCATGAGGGATATATGGCCTTAAAACACCACTCTGGCCAAGTGAGTTAATGAGTCCACTCTTTTAGAGATGATATAGTTCCTCAGGACTCATAGTAGCAGCTTTGTTATCTTTTAGTCACCTTTTAAGATATCTGCGGGAAGTGATGGGATGGTACTATTTTAAAGCCACACAACACCATATGTCCATAGTTAGTAGTGCTGTCCAAAGATCTCGGAATCGATTCTCAATGGGGAAAATTTTGTTTAAAACAAACAGCTCAAATGATAAGTAACTTATGTAAAAAGTAAATGTAAAAAATAACGCACAGTTACCTAATTCCGACCACCTCCCTAAGCCCCCAATAGTTAAAAAATCTTGGTGGACCGATTAAGGTGTTAACAATTGTCTTGTAAAATAATCAATTAACGGTTTTCATATTTTACTTAGTGGCCCAAATGTTAGAAATGTAGACTTAGAAAAGTTTGATCAATATCTTGGTAGTTTTCACAATTGATTATAGCGAAATTAGGAATTACGATTTGCTAGCAACACGGGTCGGAATAGACTAAGCGAGCAGTGCGAGAAGAGGAGCTCATCGCCAACTCGGGCACGCAGCTTGCGTTACCTATACTATCTATGAGTGTGGTGTTATTTGTTTTATAATTTCGATAAATGTTCATTTTTTGTAGCATGGCCCAGTTCAGAGAGGAGGTGTTGGAAGCGGATACATTAGCTAAGAAGAAACAGTATGAGGAAGGTCCAAAATCATCCTTCGGGTATGTCTATATATCATTTGTTTTGATATTGTTTTCTCCCTCCCACCTAAAGGTTGTCGGGAAGAGATCGCTTTGGGGATAAGACCGCCTGTTGTAATTTTCTTGTTACTTATTTAAATTGTCGTTCTGCAACATGTTATTTTTTTTATACTATGAAGGCGTCAGACGAGTACCTATGCAGTCCACCTGGTGGTAAGTGGATACTGTTGTCCATAGACATCTGCGATACATGCGAACATCAGTCCAGAAAGACAAACATTGGCACTCCTACCTACCTACGCGATGATACGCTGGATACGTTGCCTACTTTTGGAGATATAGGAACTGATTTGGAGAAAGTGTTGGGAAAATGGGGCGAGATAGGATAGGCAGTTTGATAACGTTGCGTATATTTTCGCGTCACAGAGTAGGTTATATTTTTAGGTAACGCAAACATGTTTTGAAATGTAAAAAAGGTCCCGCCTTCGATTCCCGCCTGTATGGGTAGTGTGTATGTGTCTCTGGACCCACGATATAGGGAATTCTAGTTTGGCCCATTGAGTGTGGCGTTATTTATTATTATTAATTTACAAATGTTTTGTATATTGTCATATCATAATTCGTTCATGTAAATTTCAATTCGCGTAAGGGACAAACCAATAGTTTTCAAAGAAGATTAAAAGGATTTTTTCTATAAAAAAAAAAAAAAACTATCAGTTTATCTATAACTATATCGTTTTGACAATAATATATATTTTATAAAAATCTTCTCTTACTCGACCTTGAAAAGCATTGCTTTGTGTCTTACGCATTGGCACTTCTTGGCATTGGCAGAAATTTCTAGCGTTGAATATTGTATTTCAGTTATGGGGGCAAATTCGGTGTTCAAGAGGATCGTATGGACAAGTCAGCGGTTGGTCATGATTATGTCGGCAAAACCGAGAAGCACGTCTCACAGAAGGATTATGCACAAGGTACCACACAAGCGATTCCCACACTAAATTATACACACTAAAAATAGTTTTTTTTTTAAGTTATTATATTATGTGAAATTGCACCATCTACCTTTATTTGTTATTGTTCTCTTTATCACCCAAAATAGATCGCCTGTTGTACTTTTCTTGTTACTTATTTAAATTGTCTTTTTGCCACATGTGTTGGTGTACAATGTTATCTAAAAATCCACCCTGGTGATTTGTAATTGTGATTTTTTTATAGAAAAAAAAATCCCTCCCAACACAGTAAGATTTACCTAATACCATCTGTCATTTTATGATTATAATAATATTAAATATAATTGTACTTTTCCCTATTTTGCCGTACAGATTTTTTAAATCTAATTAATTTTATCACAAAACCTTAAATATATTTTCCCACCATATTTTGATTGTTAAAGAGCTAATATTTCTCGTTTTGGAACGCGGCCTAAATATATAAGTATACAATAACCTAACCACTACTGGACACAGGCCTTTGACTTGTGCACGAGGGATGTATAGCCTTAAAACGCCGCTCTGACCCAGTGGGTAGACGAGTCCACTGTTTTAGAAGTGGTGTAGTTCATTAGGGCTTGTTGTTGCCGCCTTGTTATCCTTTAGTCGCCTTCTACGACACCCTCGGGAAGAGATGGGGTGCTATTCTAAAGCCAACCGACATCACACCCCCTCCACCCCTCACGTACAAGTCGAATGTATGGTGGTTACACGAAAAGAATGTGTGGTTACGATTTTACTATATTGTTCGTTTCTTCTAAGGTTTCGGCGGAAAATTCGGCGTTCAAACAGATAGGATGGACAAGTCCGCTGTCGGACATGACTATGTCGGCAAAGTAGAAAAGCATGTGTCTCAAACTGACTATGCTCAGGGTTTCGGAGGAAAGTTTGGAGTGCAGACTGACAGGGTTGATAAGGTAGGTCGTTGTTATATGGAAAATAATTATTTCCAATAATGTTAGTGGCCCATGTTAGAGGTTAGATAGTGCAATGTTTTTGATCGTTTCGGGGGTGCATTGAAACAACGATTGAACAAAAGTTTAAGCTATAGTCGGATTTTTTATTCGAGTCAGCGATATGACATGTAGAACTGTCAATAAAGTATCATCTTACAAATTTCACTCTGTTTGACAGTTCTACATGTCATATCCCAGTATCGATTAAAAAATCCTACTATAGTTTAAAATTAATTGTGCATTATTTTTCATTTAGTTTTTCACTGAGCTGTATGGGCACGGATATATCAAATAGTTTTTGAAGTCACCTTGCTCAGCTCGTTAATTTTTCTTTTTTGAAAAGATTTTCTTAATTATATGTCGCCTTTTCATGTATCAATTTTTTAGATTGATATCTTTGTCAAATATGTTGCTCACTCGAAAACATTGACGAACATGGACCCTTCAGTGTTAAAACAATTGTCGTTTCAATGCAAGACGTTTCTTTCTATTCTAATATAGATGCAAGGTTCCTTAGCAAGATTTATTTCTTTCAACCTCCTCTATCCATTAGTCCAATATAATAACTTATGATTTTTCCAAGGAAAATGAACGGGTTCGATTCCATATTATTTATGAGTTTTAATGAAAATCTTTGAATGTAGCTTTTCTAAATGTAGCCTAATCGAATGTAGCCTAAACCACCACGAGGGCCCAATGCAGATTGGTGGTTCACATACTCCAGATTTTTTTATTTCTGAAGCATGTGGGTTTCCTCACGATGTTTTCTCTCACAGTCGAGGAAGTGACGATTTTTAAAAATCCATACGTAAGTCGAAACTCTGGTACGGACCGAGGATTTGAACTCACGATCACACTAATCCTGGACATACTTAAAGCAAATTGCCCCGCGTCCCTATTTGAGTTTGATCCGGCGGTTGACTGGTAGAAAATGTCATCAAGTCCGCCATTTGTACAATGAAGTTTCAATAAATAAAACTAATCAAATGATTATTTCAGAGTGCAGCGGGTTGGGAGCATCGTGAACAAATAGAGAAACATCCGTCTCAGAAGGACTATTCCGTAGGTTTCGGCGGAAAATTCGGCGTACAATCCGATAGGAAGGACAAATCCGCCGTCGGCTGGGACCACAAGGAGGACACGCAACATCATGAATCACAGAAAGGTTTGCATTGTTATTTTCTTAATTTATTTATTGACTGCCAGTGACTTCCTTCGCGTGAACTGTCGAGTGATTCCCGCGGGAACTCTGTAACCGATCGGGATAAAATGGACCCTAAATGTTAACCCAAGTCATAAGCTATAACTGTGTGATGTTAAATTCTAACCAGTGGTCTTTGCGTCACGCGCGTTAATACAAACAGACAAAATTTAAAAAAAATTCGTATTGAGCTCTGTGTCGTTCGTACGATGCTCTATTACGATTTTATTACATGCATCGATTGATAATAATCTTAAATTTAAATATTACAGGGTATATTCGAAATCGGTATGTTCAAGCATTCTTGTATATTTGTGTGTATGTATAAATGTATATATTTAAAATATCGTCCAAGCAAGTATTCGCACAAATACAAACTCCTTTGCAGCTCATACCGCAAATAAAACAATGCCAACCGCAAAGAAAACGCAGAACAAACCTTTTCATTCAGTTAGAGCAACGAAAATCATAATTACCGTAATAATTCGTTTACGAACGCAAAAAAAAGGTTTGTAATCAATCATACGAACGATCGATTGGTCAATGCCTTATGTGAGTTTGTTCCCATCTGCAGCCTAAACTTTTAATCATTGATATATACATATATAAAATTAGCGGTGCCAGCGATTTCGTTCGCGTGAACTTGTGATTCCCATAGCAACTTCATTCATCTGGATAATAAGTATGCTAAATGTTAACCCAGTGAAGTTATAACTGTGCCAAGTTTTATTACAATCCGTTCAGAGGTTTCTGCGTGATGTGCGTTCAGACACAAAAAATTCAAATAAATAATGTTTCGGAATCTGTATCGCATGTACTTTATATATGTATACAACGATCTATTGAATTGGCGCGGGACAGAAGCAAGTGGAGACGGGTCACATATGGTCACGATCCTCATTAGTGAGGGAACGATAAAAAGAAGAAGAAGATATATATATATATATATACGTGTATAATATTATTACTCTGTAATAATCGTATTATGTCTAAATGGCCTAAATGGCCTTAGGTCTAAATGGCGGAGGCCTATGTCCAGCAGTGGACGTCCAAGGGCTGAGAAGAGAATCGTATTATGAAAATAGTTTTGTAATGGTTTATTTAGGTTCTGCCCATTTCATTGCTCACCTATAACTCTCCCATGTTTGGTCTTAGAAATCTCCTAAGGGGATAAGTATGCCTTTTGTGTGTATTTTCTTTTGTAACTACTTTTATCATTTGTAAATATATACAATAAATATTTATATACCTACAATAAAGTATATAAATAAATAAAATATCCCAAAAAAATCAAAATCAAAGTCGTTAAAGTCATTGCGACACTGAGAACATCGTCACGCAAAATTCAAAATGGCGGATATTAGCAGCCAATCTATACGACTTCACAATTTTGTATTTCCATTATTTTGTGAAACTGTACCTATTTATGGTTTATACAATTTTTGTGTATCACAGATTACGCTTTGGGTTTCGGCGGTAAATTCGGCGTACAAACAGACAGACAAGACGCGTCCGCAGTCGGCTGGGATCACCAGGAGAAGAAAGCCGCTCACGCTAGTCAAGTTGATCATAAGAAGGTTAGTTATTGTTTAGTGTAATTCCATTTTGATTGCAAGATACCCTTCTATACATCCTAGAACTAAAGACCCCTTCTAAACATCGTAGAACTAAAGACCCCTTCTATACATCGTAGAACTAAAGACCCCTTCTAAACATCGTAGAACTAAAGACCCCTTCTAAACATCGTAGAACTAAAGACCCCTTCTAAACATCGTAGAACTAAAGACCCCTTCTATACGTCGTAGAACTAAAGACCCCTTCTAAACATCGTAGAACTAAAGACCCCTTCTATACATCGTAGAACTAAAGACCCCTTCTAAACATCGTAGAACTAAAGACCCCTTCTAAACATCGTAGAACTAAAGACCCCTTCTATACATCGTAGAACTAAAGACCCCTTCTAAACATCGTAGAACTAAAGACCCCTTCTATACATCTTAGAACTAAAGACCCCTTCTAAACATCGTAGAACTAAAGACCCCTTCTAAACATCGTAGAAGTAAAGACCCCTTCTAAACATCGTAAAACTAAAGACCCCTTCTAAACATCGTAGAACTAAAGACCCCTTCTATACATCGTAGAACTAAAGACCCCTTATAAACATCGTAAAACTAAAGACCCCTTCTAAACATCGTAGAACTAAAGACCCCTTCTAAACATCGTAAAACTAAAGACCCCTTCTAAACATCGTAGAACTAAAGACCCCTTCTATACATCGTAGAACTAAAGACCCCTTCTAAACATCGTAGAACTAAAGACCCCTTCTATACATCGTAGAACTAAAGACCCCTTATAAACATCGTAGAACTAAAGACCCCTTCTAAACATCGTAGAACTAAAGACCCCTTCTAAACATCCTAGAACTAAAGACCCCTTCTAAACATCGTAGAACTAAAGACCCCTTCTAAACATCGTAGAACTAAAGACCCCTTCTATACATCGTAAGGATAACAGCCTATTCTAAGAATCGTAGGCACAGGGCTAGATTTGTGTATTATCATAACGTTTTCGTTAATTTTTTTTAAACACATCGTTAAATATATATTTTTTATATTTGATTTTATATAAATTAAATACCCCTTTTACAGGGATTTGGTGGCAAATTCGGTGTGGAAACGGATAGAGTTGATAAATCGGCTCATCGGTTTGATGAAGTAGAAAAAGTTGGTACAAATTACACGAAGCAAAAGCCTGATATTGGAGGAGCGAAGCCTTCCTCTATCAGAGCCAAGTTCGAAAACATGGCCAAGGAGAAGGAACAGGTAGGTTCACAGAATACATAATATGTATACAGGTTGTCTCGCAACTTTTTCCGAAGCATAGATTCTAAGTTAATTGACATGAAATGTTACCGTATTTCTATTTTTTTTTTGTAAAAATATCAATTTTATGAATGTAGCCAATTTGTATGAAAAGTTTGGTAAAAACTAAAAAAAAAAACAACATATTTTTTGCAAAAAGGATTCGTGATTTTTTAGGTTAACGAACTCAGAGTCATTTAAGAATTCCATAGCTTCAGGTTCCGCAAATGATTCGGTTACAAGCTGTATATATATTTATGTACATATATAATTTTCAAAGGTGCTTAAAATTGCTATTCATATACTTTTTGTGTCTTAAAATATTATTTCACTTGCACCTAACGCAATGTCGTTTTTATTTAAATTGTAACTTTTAGCTCCATAACTCAATAATTTGTAAAAATATTTTAATTTCACGTTCCAGTATCTTAAGTTATTTTTTTATAGTAAGAAGGCAGCAGACGAGCAGGTGGTAAGTGGATACTGTCGTCCATAGACATCCGCGATACATGCCAACATCAGTCCAGAATGACAAAGGTTGGCACGCCCCAAATGCGCTGCCTACCTTTGCAGATTAAGGAGTGGATTGGGAGAAAGGGTTGGGAAAATGGAGAGGGATAGGGTGCGATTGGAATGGGCTATACTCATATAGCTATATCACTCACTACCGAAACATGTTCGTACATTGGGGAATAGGATATAGTGGCAAACGCAGTACATTTCAAGGTAGTCTCTTATGTAAGAGAGGAGTAACATGGCCAGTCGAGTGCGCCCACCGGCTGTTGGGTTGCATTGTGCACCCTCCTACTCCAGAATTAAGTACATAATTAAATAATTAAAAATATTCGAACATCCTATTTTTCGAATGATGGCTTTAGGCTATTGTTTACATAGATATTAAACTATTTGATAAATCAATAATTTCCCAGGAAGCAATGCAGTCTGTTCAAAGGATAAGACAACAGAGAGAACAAATCGACAAGGACCTTTCACTAAAGGTATTTTTTTTTTAAATTTATTTAACAATTACGAATATAAGGGTATAAATAAAATATTCTTGATTTTATAAAATTGTGTAAGTTTATCATACTTTATTATCAGCATTGCACTTTCTACAAATTTACAATTTACATAAAAACTTTTAAAGCATTGTCGTGAATACTTTCACACAATTATAAGTCCGTTCCAATCCAATTTTCTGAAAACAAAACCAAAACGATGAAGAATCTCAACATTTAACTTTAAATCTAGGATCGATGAATCAAATTATCGATATGTATGTCAACAATTATCACCTCACTATTTGATTTAAGGCGGTGTCAGTTATCTCAGGTCGCAAAAACGTGTTTATACAAAAGTTCTAGAGCTTTACGAGCCCTGTCCAATGACATATTTTGTAGTTTGTATTTATAAACGTCAATTTCTTTTTTAATATTTATTGAAATGTTTTAATTTGAAATTACCATTTTGAACATATTTTGTAGTTTGTATGGTACAGATAACATTTTTTTAGGATTTATTGTAAAATTTTAATTTTAAATTACCATTTTAATTAGTCATAATTTAGAATTTATCGATTTGAATCATCTTTGACCTTAACGGAAATAAGTATAGACCCGACAAATTTCATTATTACTTATTAAAGAGCAGATGTTAGAGCATGTTGCAATTAACACAGAATCTTGAAACAAAGATATTTTAAATTAAAAAATCTGAACCGCGTTTGAAATAATTATAAAGATAATTCAGTCCAATTACAATAATTCAGAATTAATTAAATTCGCGTAATAATTATTTTTTAATTAATTACCTAATTAAGAATTAATTAATTAAAATAATGTAAAATACAAAGTGAGCGAATATAGCTTACATTATATACTTCAAATTCTTGTGATCTTAAGTTAAAATTCTCACCCCCATACCACTCAGTTACTACTTAAGTACGGATTTTTAAAAATTGTCACTAGCTCGGCGGTGAGGGAAAACATCATTGAGAAACCCGCATGCTCTAGAAAAAAATATCTGGGTATTCGTCTCCACTAATCCGCACCGGACTCGTGTGGTGAATTACGGCCCGAAACCCCTAGTGATTTGCTAGGGGACGCCTGTGCCCTGCGTGGGACGTTAAAGGCTGTCACAAACAATTTTAATAAATCCGTATTGCGTCAATAATAGATAGCGTCGCAGACCGCAGTTTACGTTGCGACATATGTTGAGTTGGTGCCGATTGCCACAACAATTAATATTCCTTTCTTTTTGCTTTTCGCTCACTTTATTACGTCTAGTATTGTTGTTGAGAATAAAATAATTTTCTTTCTTTCTTCTTTCATATCGATAATAAGAGCCCTTTGTTCAGGTACCAAAAAAAAACAATTTGTTTTTTAGTTTAAGAAATAAACCGAGAATATTATTTTAGGAAAAAGAGCGTGTAGCAAAAGAAGAGGAATCCAAACCCATAGAAGCAATCCAGCAGACTGAACAAATGAATATTGTCCAGTCCATCAAGCCCGTGCACAGTCCGGAAACTGAACAGGTCTCCGTTCCAACGCCCGAGGAAGTGAAGCAGAACTTACCCGATGTGACAATGGTTGGTGAAGCTAAGGAAGAGAGGGAAGAGGTATGTAATTTATAAAGCAATAAAGCGGTTAAAATAAAAACAATCAATCTAAATATTTTATTTAGCCACGGCATCGTTATGCATACAAAACATGATTAGGAATATAAATACAAAGATAAGAATAAAGTCCGGTATGTATCCCAATTAAAGAGGTGCACAATGTGACACAAAATTAATTTAAATTAAAAAGAACCGAAAATTTTCAAATGATAAATTTTGAAAGCTAAATAGATAATTTATAAGCGTTATAGAAATACAAAGGTCCCGTATATTTAACATTATTTATATCCCGACGTTTCGAACACTTTGCAGTGTCACCCCGTCACCACGTCCACTGCAAAGTGTTCGTAACGTCGGGATATAAATAATGTTAAATATACGCGATTTAAACCGTTCAAAGTTGTTTAATTGCTATGTATAGTAATCGCGAAAACCTAAGAAAATAAATAAAAACAAAGGTCCCGTTTTATGCATAAGACCCGCTTTTTATGCATTTTATGTTTGTTATTGCCTTTTTCTTTCTATCTTCCCAGTCAATTATTTTACCTCTCAAACGATACTTATTAACTGTCCGACGTAATCGCCCGAATGTTTTAAAAACAACCTAAATAATTAATTTCCCGATACATTTTACGGCAGTCTTTATTAAGACTTACGTTATCTTGGTTTCTTCCAAGGAAGAAAATATCCAAAAATATTTTATTTTTGACCAGATAACCCGTCAACCCACAATAGTGGTATCTCCGGTGGGTTGGGAAGCAGAATCGGGAAGTGCGGGGGCGGAAGACGAAGATGAAGATGGATATACAGCCCGGGCCTTATATGACTACCAGGCCGCCGCACCCGATGAGATATCCTTCGATCCGGATGATATCATCACCAACATCGTTATGGTGAGTCATAACTAGAGATCGGATATTCGGGTGCATATTTAGCTACAAGTTATAAAGTATGGAAGAGGCTTCTTAAAATAATTTATTTGAAAACCGAAATCCCGGGATTTCACAACTAATAGGATGCTTATTTATGAAATTCCTCAGCAGTTTTGAAGGTCTGATGGTGACCAGGACAGAGTCGATAGGATCTAAAGCACTATTGAATATAAACTTCGGATTTGGACTCAAATTCTTAGTTCTAATGGCAATTTGTAGGAATGCAGTTCTGAGGCTGTTAGGGATTAACTTTACAACTTTAGGTATATGCATCGCATTCTATAGTCGGAATATAAAATTTGTCGATCCCGAGATTGCGGCATTCGCCCGATACAAAAGTACACTCCATACTTATCCAACACCTCAACTTTAGGTAAATATGCACGCGAATATCCGATCTCTAGTCATAACCTTAATGAATATGTAATGTCCTACAAAATTAGTGTGAAATATTTTAATATATCAATCAATACATTAAGATTAATCTAACTAAACATTAACGCGTATTTTATGATATTTTATTGCTTTAAAAATAAACAATTGATGATTAATTTCCTCGTAATGTGCATAACACTATCCACAATTGCTTCGGTCTTTGCTCTTTGAACGTACATTTCTGTTATTTAGTATCCGTCAGTGGGCATCAACTAAGTAACGTGTTACGTATTACGTCTCTGTACATATTATAAAATAGTAACAAAGCCGTCTGTACATGAAATATTTTGGAAAAAAAAATGTTGATGTGAACGATATTGAACCCAAAACAGTTATTTTTGGAATTTTTGTCTGTCTGAACGTAAATCGCGAAAAATCAACTGGACCGATTTAAAAAAAACTTGGCTTGATTATAGCTTATTTGCCGGGTTAACAGTTTTTTTTGTACACATATTCTATATCTGGCCTGAACGCGTATAATAAAGTTATTTGTTTACCTTTTACTCAACGTTTCGTCGCGGGGTACACCAGCCGTGGTTACGAGTTGACTGAACTGTCGACAACGTGGAATCCAGTGATTAACAAATTTAAACCTAGCGATTTATCGTCGAATAAGTCCGCGGACATTGTTAGTGTAGTGTGTCGCAGTCTTTCTGAATGAGAAGGTCAAATGTGGGTAGTTGATAAAACTACTCGCAGATCCCACCCTAGACTACCCGCCTCTTCAGTCAACTCGTGACCACGGCTGGTGTAACCCGTGCCTAAACGTCCAGTAGAAATAAAAGGTGAACAAATATCTTTATTATACGCGTTCAGATCCGATTTAGAATATAAAACTTTTTAGCCAAATAAATTATGAGCTTCCTGCGTGAATCACAGTTGACGCGAACGAAGTCGCTGGCGCCGCTAGTTATTAATAATTACGTAGTATTCATATTAATTATTGAAACTAATAATTCTTCCCTTTTAACAGATTGACGAAGGTTGGTGGCAGGGGTTATGCAAAGGTGCCTTTGGTTTGTTCCCAGCAAATTACGTGCAATTGCAAGACAAATAAGCACATGCATACTATACATTCCTATAGCATATAAAATATAACTTATCATAAGTTAGATTGTATGTAAGAAATCTTCCAATTTAAATTTAATGAAATTATATTGCGTTCAAATTGAGAAAACTGTGACGTCACATCGCCAAATATAAAAATTACTTTATGACACAGTATACGTTGTAAGAAATTCGAATAGAAAAAAAAATTGGCTTTAAGACGTTGTGTTGTATTTTTTTTTATTTAATCCTGTATATTTAATAAAATAAGCATTTGTAGTAATGGTAGAGAATAGAGATTTTTTTTAAGATCTTTACTTATACACCTATGATCAGCATATAAATTTCATTTATGCACACAGGCTATTCCACGCCTCTATTGTTTTTAGCGACGTTTCGTGACGTGACGTCACTGTTTTCTTGATTTAAACATATTTTATTTCATTTTCAACAAGCATCTCGAAATTATTTTTTTGCCATAATTACCAAAAGTCAGTGTGTATTTTTGTACAGAGATGTTTTTTCAACAAAATATAAATATGTTACAACAAAATATAACAAATGTTAACATCATTCTTTGCCTAATTATGGCAAAACAATTGCTAACGAATATTGATGGATCGTAAGATAAGATTGTCGACATTGTATCGATAGTTAGTTACATCGATACATTTTATCTGCTATAGTTCAAAAACTATCGTAACTATTAAATGATAGTATAAACATATTTTATGACTCAAACTTATAACGTGGGGTGTATCAAAAGGTATCACAAAAATATTTTTGTGTAACACAATTAAAAGATTCAGTTTTAAATAATTTTTATAATTTAGTGTTTCTCGCATTAACATTGTCATGGCGTTTATTTTGTTTAATCTACCGAATTTTGTCAATGATTTTAGTGAGTTAGTAGCAATTTTCACTTTTATTTTTTAAAAGTATTTTGTTATTAATTACATGATATTGTAATATAATTTCTATGTAAAATCCATTTACAAATCTAATCATATTCTAGAACGTTGGTATAATGTTTATACTTATGGAAAATCATGTGCTGCCATCTAATCATAATTTGGTCGATAAGACATTTACACTATAACAGGCAATCCTTAAAAAGTAAATAAATACTTTACCAATATAATATAATGGTATATTGGTAATGGTATAGTGGTGTTTATTTAACGAAGCTCTTCTTTTATATAAAAAAAATGTTTTTATCACATATTATATGACTTTTTGTAAAAGGCGACTAAGGGATAACAAAGCGGCTACCACAAACCGCTGAGGAACTACACCACCTCTAAAGGAGTGGACTCGCCAACCCGCTTGGCCAGCGTGCCGTTTTAAGGTCATACATCCCTCATCCACAAGACATGCTTCCTGCCCATGTCCAACAGTGGACACTGAAGGGGCTGGTTGCATATGACTTTTAAAGGCACTTCCCAACACTTAAAACCTTCATACAGTATCCGACGATACATATGGCACATCGTGAACTTAAATTATCATTATTTATACTAATTACCCTCTTTCCAAATTAATTTCTAAATTTTCAAAGGTAGGCAGCGTATCCGGGGACGCGTCAACATTTGTCATTCTTGGGTGATGTTGGCATGTGTCGCGCATATCGGAGGGCAACAGTATCAGCTTACCACCGGGTGGACTTTTTAATGCAGGTGGATCCATGTAGGATTTTAAAAACTAAAATATAAATCCTTTTGTGCGTATTGTGCCTACGATGCCCGTTATTATTTTATTTTGGCGTGAATAAAGAGTTTTATCTATGTATTTAAAATATAAATACTTACACATTTTTTTTTTATAAAAAATACAGATTTCCCATTATACTCAAGTAAAATTCTCCCATCCTTTTCAACCCCCTTTCTGTTCCTAAATCCCAGAAGGCAGACATTGCATCCGGTGGCGGGCCAACATTTGTCGTTCTTGAACGACATTCTTAATGAGGTTATGCAAACTTTATATGCCAAAATGTATGCATGTTCTCGAAAAAGACACGATCGATTTCTCCATTACGACGCGCCGTATATATCGCCTGTTAATTAATTAACACAAAGTATATAGTCAATATTATTTTCGTGCGTTAATTGTGTTAATTTAAGAAATGTATTTTTAAAAATGTACTTATGACGAATATGATATCTAACCTCAAATGTTATGCCTATATAATATTAAGGAATTTTGAAAATAACACGGTATTTCAATTGTCGTATACCGAACATAATTTTATTTGACTGCGTAATTGAAAAGTAATTTTCTTAAAATAACCTACTATTTTTACAAAATTGGCTAAGTGTTCGTACAAATATAAAATATTTTGCACTCGTTAACTATTTATTATAGTGACTATAGAGTCCATATTCGTTGCTCTACACTGAATATATAAGTTTGTTCTACAAAGTTGGATTTGCAGTTGGCACCACCTGGCGGCCAACTGTTGAATAAATTGATATTGAGCAGCTACCAAGTAGTTTGTGTTTATTGGGACGCATGATTGGTCAATGCTAGATCGTTCCTGGAAATTCCAAAAAATTGCTTTTATATTTTTTTTCTAAAAATGATGTTTTTAAAGTCTGGTGGTTGACAAATAGTGCCGTGTGACTCAATAAACTCGGTAGACGCAATAGCGGCGTGTGACATCACGATACATTTACATACAAAGGATATATCGTTGAATAGTGTTCGTTCATAAAGCTACAACATTTGTCTAAATTTTTTTCTAAAACAAGGAGAATAGCTGAATCTCCCCTTTTGAATATTGTAAGCTGAGCCCTTTTAACGATTGTATATATTGTGACGTCATCGTCGCGAATAGCGCGTCAGCGGACGAATCGACAATAGGCATGATGACGGATTTTGAAATCCGCTTCTATAATGTAGATTCAAGTCTACTGTTTCCGAAAATAACATTATTTCAGCAATAAAATAAGTTTTAACGCAAATTATGCATTTTTTTTCTATCTACTTTGAATTATGCGCGAAAACACTCGCAGGTGTCATGGCGTCGCTTGTGACGTTACACCTAGGTAAACGTAGGTAGGTAAATCAATCGAAGTTCAAGCGACACGGTGATGTTTACTGAGGCGTGACGTCATTCGCTCTGATTGGCGTTTTAGTTAACATGGCCGAATGCAGTATTTTATACTTTTATTTTATTGAAAATATTATTAATCTCAATGTTTACATTAAAACTGGTTAATTTATTAGAATTCTTTCAACATATTTTTTTCTCTAAAATCATTTATTCTTTAATTCTTTAATACTGTCGTCATGCCTATTACAGCGAAACTTTGAATAGCTTTTCAACGATCACTCGATCACCTTTCAGCGGTTTTTTCTCCATGCGTAATATTTTAGCGTATATTGTTATTTAAATACTCCGTAAAATTATGTCATTTAAATAATATTTCAAAATCAAAACATTGGGGGGGGGGGGGGGGGGCAATTTTATTTTTTATATAAAATTCTCTGTAAAAGCTCGTTTACACAAAACGAGTTTCTCCAACGCGTGGAACCGAGAAAATTGGTCAAAACTAGTATAAAGAACATTATTATCAAGTGATCACTGTTATTAGTGGTATCATCGATTTTTTATCACCATGTAAACAGTTGCAGGCGAGAAACGTATGAAGTTTGTTCGTATAAGAGAATCGTATACAATATTCTCACCCGTTCGAAAGAATCCTTGTGTAAAAATGAGCCATAACTTTATCGGTTATGAACCTTACGAGCTTTAAGATTAAAATAATAGCTTTCACGCAATTTTTCGGAATATTTTAAAAAAATACCCGTTATGCAGATAACAGTTTTAAAAAAATATATTATCCTCTGTAAACTTATAAATTGTCCCTTACGCCAATTAAAATTTCCAGGTACGAAATGTTTTTTTTTTTTGCTAAAAATACAATCAATTTCTATGAATATAACATTTCATTAGAATTACTGCACGTTTATTTATTCACATTAATTAGGAATACTACGTGACATATTATTATGACGTATACATACCATATAATTAGAATTATTATTTTATAAAGTGCTCAAAGAAACATCGTTGATCGTAATCATAATGAAAATGATGAAAAAAGGAATTATTGGCGGCCATCTTTAATGGTTATTCTAATTTACAGGTGTACTTGTTGGCGTATAATTAATTCTAAATATCTTTGTTTTATAACTTTTTAAACTTTCGTGTTTTGTACACATTTTATATTCTAAATTGGGTCTGAACGTGTATAATAAAGGTATTTGTTTACCTTTGTAAACAACCTTTGTAACTTATAGCAAACGTCGGGTAGGATTAAAAGGTAAACAACTACCTTTATTATACGCGTTTAGGCCCGATTTAGAATATAAAATCTTTGTTGTAATACCGAAAATAACGTCTTTCTGTAATGTCCTAACGGGCCAGTTGCCACCTAAGTCGTTTTACGGATAATCTTAAAATATTTTTTGTTTTAAAATTTTCAGTAAATTGTATCAAAAGGTTCAGACACAACCTGTATTCGTAATAAGATTATTACGTAACATACGGTAACAAGATGGCCGCCCATCTAGTAATGAATGTATGTATAGTCGGGACTTTTTATTCGAGTCAGGAATATGACATTTAGAACTGTCAATAAAGTGTCATCTCCGTACTTTCACCCTATTTGACAGTTCTACGTGTCATATTCCTGACTCGAATAAAAAATTCGACTTTAGTATAGATTTTGCAACTCACGAGCGCACGTCAACGTTGCTTGTGAAGAAATATGTCTGTATACGCCAAAAATAACTTTTTCGTCAATGTATTGTATTTCAAGGTATATTGTAAAGGGCATAAGGTCTTTATCCGTATGGACACCCATTATTACGAACAGGCGGGCGCTCGTGAGGTTGCAACAACTGTAAGATGATAATACAATCTTACGATTATTATTAACATCTTCACATTAAAGATATTTATCTATCTTAGTCGTAGGTTGAATATTTTTTATTTTAATTTAATTTTGTCATATCAACAATAAAATATTTTGAATTCAATTTTATTATATTTGTATTCAAAGATCCAGAATTCAATTTTAGTTGGTTATAATATTTATAGTATTTTTGACAAATGTTAATTTACAATTGGGTATTCAGCAAGTTCTATTCATATAATGTTATCATATAATTTTATAACGATATTCACATCGAGAACATGAATGGTTTATATAATCGTTATCGTAATAAGAAGTAGTTATGTCGGTATATGATGCCGGAACGTGTTTTATAGAAGACGATTTATTGTTTATAAATAAATAAATATTTTATAGAATATTTCATAGTTTTATTTTCACAAACCTTCTAAGAGATAATCGATAATAGAGATAAGTAGATGTTCAACATTATTTTATTTCTTACCTAAAAGAATAGTTTGAAAAATTACAAAAGAATTCGTATATTTTTCTATATTTTAAAAATGAAGTGATAGCCTTTTAAAGTTTGGAGGTTGACGGAGCACCGTGTGACGTCACGATACATTTACATACAAACTTATTACACGTATTAAGACTATAACGTCCCACTGCACAGACCCTTTACCTGTGTGAACGGCCTAATGCGGATTAGGGAGTGTTACACGAACTTGTATTTAATAAAAAATATATATTTTAATTTAACATGTAGGTACGTTACATATACCTAGAGATAATTATCTAACAAGTCGCCAAGTAACGGTACTAACTCCAGAACAATTAATCCTAGAGCGATTGAAAGGCTAAAATCCACATAAAACCTTATAAAGACTTCTTACAAAGTCATTGTACTCGTATTATGCAACGATCCTTTATCCAAAGTTATAAGAGCTAGAAAATGCATAACTTATGCTGAGTTAAAATGAGAACTCCGCTAAAATAACGTCTGATCCTAGACGAGTCTTTGTTGAGGATTCATTAGTTTCTTTAAAAGGATTTTTTACGAGTTACAATATTAACGCTTAATAGAAACGTCCTTGTGAATATTTCTTGTCGTTGATTGTCGGTTATTATAATTCATAATTTATTTGCT
This sequence comes from Sesia apiformis, assembly GCA_914767545.1. Taxonomy (NCBI): domain Eukaryota; kingdom Metazoa; phylum Arthropoda; class Insecta; order Lepidoptera; family Sesiidae; genus Sesia; species Sesia apiformis. Next base: position 14,223,478 of record OU611967.1, on the reverse strand, counting down.
AAAACATGTTAATAATGAGATGGAAAAAATTAACAGAAGTTCTACATGTTTGTCATAAAAAATGACATTTAAATGGAATGCATAAACCAATTTAAATTAATAAAACCATTTCCATTTTAAAAATACGAGTATATAATAATTAATATAAGTCAGTACCAATCATAATTATATATGTCAAATGGTTGAACATTGAAATGATAAGATAGAGAATTATTTATAGAATGTCATATTACTTTAGCTGTAATATAATAAAATAAAAAATAAACATAATTTGTCACATGCGCTATCTATATAGAATTATTATATATTTAAAGTGAAATAATTAAATGACCAGTTATTATTTAAAGGTGATTTAGTTTTTCCGGGGTGAGAATAAAAAAATAATCCCCCGAAGCGTGACAATAAGTAATTTATAATTATTCATGTAGATATTAAAAAACAAAATTCATTTGTTGCTCTTTTGATATATCTTGCTACTCGTTTAAAGTTTAAAACTAGGGAGACAGTGCACGTGCATTCCCACAGCCGCTGGGCGCACTCGACTGGCCACGTTACCCCTCTCTCACAGAAGACTTACCTTGAAATGTAAGTTTAAAACCTTTAAGTCGTTTTAAAACTTTTCAGTTGTTTGAGCACCTTACCTATTGACGCACGCGTAATAGTTTTGTAACGATGGATAGCTGGTACACTGCGTCCTTGTCTGATAGACGGTGTGGTGTGCTAACTCTCTCGCTCTTATTTAACTTTAACAGTTGGCAACCCATATTTGTGGGCACTTTTACACAAGGAACCGTATCCCATCGTGTAGAGATAAAAAATAGCTTTAATTTGATATATAATTTATTAAGATACGTTATGAACGTATAAATTTAACGAAGTTATACCGGTTTACACCTGGCTGACAAGGGGTTGCGGCCAAGTGAGAAACGGCAACCCAAACTGTTTAGGTTCTTTACATATTTCTCTTTGAAATGGATTATATTTTATCTTCAAAACAAGTGAACGAAATTATTCGAAAAAAATAATTAAATAAATTATAATTAAAAGTACTCGCGGCCATATTTTGATAGGCAATATTTAGATAAATCCCTTACATCATTAACTCTTAATAAAGTTTGACCATGTAAAGTATAATTTGAAACGATGAGGTTCCGTTTACGAGAAAAACTGATGGTATAAATAACACTTCGCCACATTTAAATTTAATTTGTTATCCGCTGCTTGTAGGTCTTTCACACCCCTTCACGAGGATAGAGGTAACTAACTGTTCAAGACTGGGTCCCCTTCAGTAGCATCTTCTCTGTCTACCAACACGGACAGGTCGCTGGGTTGGCCCTCTGGGTTGTAGTACCGCTTCAGAGTTTCTGCGTGCCGTCTTCGCGGTAGTAACCAGCGTGGGCGACGACAGGGAAGCCTTTTACGGCACCCGCGGGAATTCACAGGGTAACGGGGTGTTATTCTATAGCCAGCCCACACCACATGACCTAGACCTACCTGTAAGTGTTACATTTATTTATTTACTTATTTATTTATTCATTGTAATTACAATCATCTTTTTACATAACATTTGTAAAGTACATTTACAAATTAAAATGACATTAGATATGGTAGATACCTACGTGTATTAATTTTTAAGGAGAATGGATTTTGACGAGGGCGCTCCTGATTCCCTGGAAAATTCGAAAAAATCCCTCTAAATTAAAATATTGAAGGTTTATATAGTGTAGCACATCTTTATAACTTTTAAATGAAGTTGCAGCTAAGATGGTTTTAGGAGCCCAATAATTAAGTCGTCAATCTACAAGGCAATCAAGTGTCACGGTCAAAAGGATCAGTGAACAAATGACTGATCATCAAAGTAAATTATGACAAACTACGAAAAGCATTAATTACAAGGGAATTGAGGAATTTCGTAGCGAACGATTCACTTGTAATTAACTAATTTGATATTGCGTCTTTCGAATTTCAGGGAAATTGTAGCGTGCATTCTTAATGAAATGTAACTATAACTCGGTTAAGTTCCAAGATAACCCAAATCGGTTCTTCTTAGTTTTAAAATTATGACAGAATAAATATTCTGAAATTAAAAAAGAAAATGACGTCTTTTCTACATATAAACTGTATGTTGTTGGATAGGGCTGGTAAAACTGTTCAACTAAACTAATCACTTTTAACAGCAACTGACTAGAGTATTAAGGGGCCACTTCAGTACAAAAAGCCTCCTCTGCAAAATGAATCTAGCAGATGATAACATCTGTAGAGCCTGCAACGAGGAGGAAGAGTCCATGACGCATCTTTTATGTGAATGTGACGGTCTGGCGAGATGGAGAATGATTCTTCTAGGCAACCATAATCCGGAATCAGAAGACTACAGGCTTCTACGATTGCCGGATATCCTGAAGTATATGGATATAATATTCGGGAAGCAAGAATAGAAGATAAGGATAAGGAACACAAAAAATCTCATTGGGTCGAAGTGATAGGGAATCCAAATGGAATCCAATGGTATATTGGAGATAAAGTTCACTATTAAAATACACAAACCTACTTGACGCACAACGCGCTGCTGCCCACACGTGCAGTTTATGGTAGATATATACGAGTAGGTAGTAATAAAGCGCGCGCCACGAGCAGGAAGCTCTCTTGTCCGTCCAGTCTTGCTTGGCTGATCTCACGTCAATGACCGAAATTCTTTCTGCTCGTGGCGCGCGCTTGAGATCGTCTTCTTCTTATTTTAATTAGCCTATATTTATGTCTCACTATTGAGCAAAGGCCTTCCCTCCTTTATGCCGCACCGCTCTGCTCAACGCTATTAAATATGGTAATATTTATCAGACAATTTTTCAAAAACGCGTTTAATCCGGAAACTAAAATGCGACTAAAAGCACGCAAAAAGCCACTTGTACATTATAGAACATTGTATAGTTGAATCCTCCGACATTGTTCCCCACTCACAGTCTCCTTGATAAATAATTCCACAGCCTGATCCAGTATTCATCATGTATTCATATGCCATAAAAATGTTAAAGCACGCGTTCTGCCGCGTAAGAATTACCATACAATTATTACGGTTCATGTGTGTGGAAATTGTATTATTTATTATTTTAGTTTTACTTGTATATTTTTTACAAGTAAACACGCGATATGCAATAAAAATACAGGTGTGTATCCTAAAATATGGATTTGCTTTACGATCAAAAATTTTCGGATGTCCTCTTATAGCACTTTAATGTTGTGGCAACTGATCATTTTATACCCATCAGGACCTTAATACCTACGTTAGTAATAAAGGCTATGATAATCAAAAGGTTTTGTGTACATTAGAGTGTTGCTGACTGTATATGTGTGTTTCGAAAGCGCTGAGTCCACATTTTTACAACACTGTCAAAATTAAACAATATGGCCGTACATATTATGTACATATTTGAGGAGATCCGTAGACGAACTAAAGTCACCGACATAGCCTCTCGGGTTAGCAAGCTGAAGTGGCAGTGGGCAGGGCACATAGCTCGAAGAACCGATGGCCGATGGGGCAGAGGGGTTCTTGAATGGAGACCACGTACCGGCGGACGAAGCCGAGGACGTCCATCTGCTAGATGGACAGACGACCTCATAAAGGTTGCGGGCACCCGCTGGATGCAGGTCGCTGCCGATAGGTCTAAATGGCGGACAATGGGGGAGGCGTATGTCCAGCAGTGGACGTCCAAGGGCTGAAAAGAAGAAGAAGAAGAAGATATTATGTAAATATAGATACAAAATTCAAATACAACAAGACTCTTTCTGAGGTGTGAAAGATATTTATTTTTTATGGTGAAGGTGGCAGACGCGGGCATGCGGCTCACGTGATGGTAAGTGGCTACCGTCGCCCATGGACACCTGTTTAGGAGGCCTTGTGAAATTCTATTCACAGCTTTCTTGAAATACCCCATCTCGTAGCGTAGCGAGACAACCTTAGCTGGCATTCATGTCACAACTTTCGGTGACGTAATGATGACGACAAGAAATTATAAAATTTAAAGGACAAAGAATAATAAATTATATTGTAAATTAACTAATTGTTACTCGTGAAATGAAAATACATATAGTTAAAATATTAGTATTTCATTTCATTTCGTTTTGTGTTAGGTATACACGTATATATATTGTTAATATTTTTAATGAAAATTAAATTGCTTGTATTATGTAAAAATATTTATTTTTTAAGGTTTTCGGAACTTAATCACTCTTTTTGACTCTGCTGGGTCTCGTATAACGAACACGGTTTCACACACCACGGCATTTTCTAGGAAGGTTCCCAGAGCATACCTAAAAATGTTGTTACAGGATTGTTATAAGAGTTATAGGAACCATATTATACGAGAGTTTATATCTGTATAAATATCTGTATATAGCAAAGAATTGCTACTTAAATGCATCATGAAGTTGCATTAAATTCCTCGTACGGTGATTCTAAAATTCCCGACTCACTAGCACAGTATAGATAGTATAACGTTGCAAACTCAATATTCTAGTAGGTAGGCGCTGAGTATGATGTCGGTGTTTAAACACAGAGATAGATCTGGGTAGAGTGACCAAATGTTGTTCACTTGTCACCGTTAAGCATTGTGTCATATTAATGCAATAATCGGTTGGTCGCTTGCCCTATAAATTTAGTGTAACATTGCATTTTTGTTAACATAATTATATAAATTAATTAAAAATCCCATACTTAGCTCTAAAGTTCCATAGGTTTATACGTATATAAGGTCCTGAAAAATATTTTAATACGTCAATCAGTAGGTATGAGTAACTCGTAATACTCGTAAACTAAAACTAAATATATCTAACTAAAGATCTAATTAAATTAAAATAAAATAAAATTGGTGATTAATTAATTCATGGAATTAATTAATTGAGCAGCAGAAGTACTGATAGTCGCAGCAAAATCAAGGTGGGTTGGGTGGATTTAGGTTATCCGATGATAATAACGATACAGGATTTGTGTTGACATTCTTAGTAATAAGAAATTGGGGGCTTCTTGGCGGGAACTGGAAAAGTGAAGTTAAGCTTTAATAGTTACCTATAGTTTATTAAACTTTAAAGAGTTTTTGTGCATAATGTTTGTGATTATAATTAAATAAAAGTGTAAGACTGCGTTTTTCGTATTTTTCCAAGGAGTCCTCTTCTGTATTCAGTAAACCTACTATCACTTTACTGAGCGACTCCTGACTTACTTCGACGGGACTGGACATTGACAGGATACGTTTTAGACTTTGAAATTGTTTATTACGAAGAAAAACTTGACACGGGCTGAATATGTTAATTGCACCATTGCCATATATGAAGAGTGAGATAAAATAAAAAAAATGTTTATTTCAGTTATTCAAAAATAGTTCGTTTTATGGATCATGATTTGCATACCGTTTAATACAAGCAGTTTTTAATAGTATATTCTTACATATCTAGAAATTGCACCGCGAAACCGTTATATGAAGTTGAAATACGTATATCAGAAGCGGTACTAGTTATAACACTTAATTTTTAACCCTTTTAGACAAAAAATCTCACTCAAAATTTCCAAAACGAAAACTTTCACTCAATTTTTAAATTTCCCAAATACTATTTTATACTATCACAAAATCGGAATTCCAACGTAAGAATAAAAAAACCGACTTACCCATGGCCATTGCTACGGCTGCTACGAAGTGCCTCTACGGAATGCTGCTACGTGATTAGCTACGAATGTGACTATACAATTTCGAGCGAAACATTTATTATGGCCATTCTACTGTTTATATGTCTACGTGCTCGACGTTATTACACATTCCTAAAAAATTTTACACTTCACTTTTCCGTTATTGAAGAGAAATTTCTTCATTTTTTTCATTTCAGTTAAATACTTCATATAAATAGGAAACAAACCTACATCTTCAAACATTTTGCAAGGGACATACAGGGGATTCAGAGAAACTTTTTGAAAACAAATTTAAGCCTTTGCATTGACATCGCTTCATTCCATTTGCAATGAAGACTTTCGTGAAACTAACAAATTTTGTTCTCCGACTTTTTAAAATTCAGTACCTATTTGATATTACACACAAACCACTCACTCACTCGCACCGATTTACATAGTGTCTAATATAAGCGGTTTGATTTGTATCTGTTTTATGAATGCAGTGTTGCGTTGCCGTTCGTAGTAGCGTATAGTGAGTAGTACAGAGTAACAAAGTAAGATATTGGCACGTATGTGGGTGCTTCTCACCGACCCGGGATCCGGTGTTGCCCTCCCCAAGCAACGAACGCTAAAAGGCGAGGTCCCATCCTTCCACCGCCATGGAAGCTCTTAGACTTTTTTTTTCTAGCTGAGCGCCTTCTGCGCTCGCCCTAAACTATACATGTCCGGTGACTCTTGAAAGCCCACTAGCGCCACATTCTTGTTAGTCACAAATTAGTCATTCAGAAAAAAACGAAGTCAGTGGACTTTTGTGCTGCCAAATGTGTTTGCTGGTGCCTCACGATACAGGCTCTGCCTAGTGTGAGGACCTCTGAGACTATTATGTGAGTATGCGTACTGCCAAATTGTTAAATTATATTGCTTACTCATGTCTTAATCAAAATTAGGCCTTATACAATTTTTTGATTAAGTTTATGATTACTTCACTTTTTGGGAATAATGTGAAGTACAATATGAAGAACAGATCGAACAGATAAATTCTTTAAACAATTTATAGCCTGTATAAAGTGAATGTAAACTAGTGTTTTTCTTTTATGGAAGAAGGTGGCAGATGAGCATACAGTCCACCCGATGGTAAGTGAATACTGTAGCCCATGCACATTCATGATACATGCCAACATTAGTACAAAATGGCAAATAATATTTTTATAGTATTCTGTATCAGAATATTCTGTATTCTGTATCTGCAACGAATGTTTTGCCAAACATACAACTGATCGAACTCAAACATGAACTGGATACAATTATGCATAAGTAGTCCAAGCGCCACATTTGGTATTTTTGTTGCGTCATTCGATTAAATTTAGCGTAACCTACAAGCCTTAAAAAGATTTTTGATTTTGCACTTGAATTTTACACAATATTTTAGTAGTTAGTAGTCCAGGCGCCAAGTAAAATAATGTAGTACAAACACAAAATCTTCTTTCCTGTCAAATTTCATTTTTGTCACTTGGATCAGTTATGCAGAATGGTATCCAACTGAGGTTGAGATGAGTAGCTCGCGAGTGAGATATAAAAATGAGCTAACTCACCTCTTGTGAATCAATCTTTTAATCAATGAATCAAGTTTATCGTCGCTCTTAATAGTAAGAGATATAGATCCATATAATCCAATTATTATTCTCTCATTCCAAAGACAACGTATAATGTAGTAGCTTACAGTTTTCAAACGAAAAGAACAAACAAAGAGAAATGTCTACCATTTCAAATAGACAAAATGAATGTTATGGCACACATTTGAGATACATATAACAAATATTTTTATTATACGCGTTCAAACCAGTTTTAGAATATAAAATGTGTACAAAACGCAAAAGGTTAATAACTTATATTTCATTGCAATATACAGAATACACAGATAGATTCATTCATTCAATTCTCTCGCTCAATGGATCTATAAAATATTTTACTGAGCTAATTGAGCTACTGACCTAGGTGAGCTAATTGAGCTAGTGACCTAGGTGAGCTAATTGAACTAGTGACCTAGGTGAGCTAATTGAGCTACTGACCTAGGTGAGCTAATTGAGCTACTGACCTAGGTGAGCTAATTGAGCTAGTGACCTAGGTGAGCTAATTGAGCTAGTGACCTAGGTGAGCTAATTGAGCTACTGACCTAGGTGAGCTAATTGAGCTACTGACCTAGGTGAGCTAATTGAGCTACTGACCCAGGTGAGTTCGGTTCTTTCATCAACAAGATTTATATTCCTTTTTTCATTTCCGTGATATATTCTTCATATTACTAAAGTGAGGGATCTTTGCTCAAACGCGCGGTAAACACGATCAAATATGGCGTCATAAACAACAATAAAAATGTTATGCAAAATTATCTCAAACATGTAGGTAGCGGTTTCGGCAAACCTTCAAATCGACACTGTGAGTAATGTTGTAAGGGATTCAACATTATTGATTGAATGTATTCGGTTTCCTCATTTTGTTTACAACTGTCATATATACCTACAGGTATTCCTTTCACAAAAAAACAAGACGTACTTTTTATCGGAAACTGGAGAAGTGTAAGTGTATGAGGGGGAGAGTGCACGCTGCAATCCCACAGCCTCTGGGCGCGCTTGACTGCTTCACAGACTACCTTGAAATGTACTGCATTTCCCACTTTATCTTATTTCCCCAATGTACGTACTTGTTTCGGTGTTGAGTGAGATGTGCTAGAGCCCATTACCATCCTATCCCTCCCCATTTTCCCAACCCTCTCTCCAAATCCATTCCTATATCTCCAAAGGTAGGCATCGCATCCGGGGGCGTGCCAAAGTTTGTCATTTTGGACTAATGTTGGCTTATATCTCGGAAGTCTATGAGCGACAGTATCCACTTACCATCCGGTGGACTGTATGCTCGTCTGCTGTCTTCGTACATAAAAAAAAATCCTATGTTGGTCGAGACTTTAATTATTAAAACTTGTTTGTATACTTCTTTAAGCGGTAACCATATTAATCCACCAACTATTGTATATTTTACAAAGAATCTTCTTTAATCCACTTTTTTATTAACGCAACTTATCACACAACTAATTAGTCTGTTCTTGTGCAACCATGGGATTATGAATATTAAAACATGAACACAAAGCAAGTTTAATGTACTGGGGCGTGTCTACTGCATACTAATGTAAGAGTTGGACAACTCGTTTTCAGTTGGTAAAGATTAATTGGCAGGCGGTCATCCGTCAAAAAGGAGTAGTGAGAGTGCCCTTTGTCAATCTCCTTATTGACCACTATTTTTGAAAAATAGAAAAAGTCGGCGATCAAGCAGACAGTTCACCAGGTGGTAAATGGATACTGTCGCTAATAGACATCAGAGGTACACGCCAACATCAGTACATAATGACAAATGTCGGCATACCCCGGAATACGCTGCCAAGGTTTATGCCTGCCCATTTCATTGCTCACCTATCGCTGTCCTAGATTTGCTGGTGGACATCTCGTACGAGGATAAGTACGTCTTTTGCATGTATTTTCTTTTATAACTATTTTTACCTTTTCTGTGTACAAGAAAGTATATAAATAAATTAATAAAAGGGTTGGAAAAATGCGTAACAGGAAGTATAATCGGACGAGTTGATTTCCTCGTCTTATTAAACCTCCCAATCCTCCTTTACGAAGAGTCAAAAGTATGATGAAATAAGAAGTTACTTTCATTCAATTAATACTCTCAATTCGTTGGGATAGGATAGGATGGGGTGCGGGGATGGGACGGGAAGGGCTACCTCACTACCGAAGTGCGTACGGTATGTACGGAAATAGAATAAAGTGTGAAATGTAGTAGATACATTTTACGACAGTCATGTGTGAGAGAGGGGTAACGTGGTGTGTTTAGTGCACCCAACGGCTGTGCGTTTGCAGCGTGCACTCTCCCCCTCCCAAACTATCAAACATTCTGTCATTGTCTTAAGTTTATGATCCTGCTGTATCGATAACATGTAAAATGACCCTATGTCATTTTTACACATTGTTATGTCATAATTTCATAGACATTAAGTCTAAAAGGTCGTTAATTCAATGGTGTCACATCGCAAGTGTAATTACACCATAATTAACTGTCCTTAATTATGTTATAGTTTGTGTACTTGACCGGTCAGTTCAAACATCAGTCTCTTGCCTGTGTGCAAAAAGGTTTCGGTTCGAATCCTGGTTATAAAAACATTTATTACCATACCATACTGAGGGGGGGAGTGCACGCTGCAATCCAACAGCTGCTGGACGCGCTCGACTGGCCACGTTACCCCTCTCTCACAGAAGACTACCTTGAAATGTACTGCATTTTCCACTTTATCTTATTTCCCTAATGTACGTACGTGTTTCGGTAGTGAGTGAGATGTGCCAGAGCCCATTCCCATCCTATCCCTCCCGATTTTCCCAACCCTTTCTCCAAATCCATTCCTATATTTCCAAAGGAAGGCAGCGCATCCGGGGTCATTTGTTATTTGTCATACGTTTGTCATTTTGGACTAATATTGAGATGTATCGCGGATGTCTATGGGCGACAGTATCCACTTACAATCAAGTGGACTGTATACTCGTCTGCCGTCTTCGTCCGTAAAAAAAAAACCACCAGCCTGTATCTCTCCACTGCTGGATGTAGACTTCTCCCGCGGCTCGCCACCACACACGTTCCTCGGCTCTTTCACCCAACCACCACCGCCGAATTTCTTTAGGACTTCAGTCCACCGGACCGGTCGCTCCTGCGGCAAAGATAACCTGCCCATTGACAGGAGACTTAGTTCTTTGGCGAACGCTTTCGTTTCGGATCCTGTTCCGCAAATAAACTTCGGGCATCCTGCTTGTAAAAACGTTTACTACACATTAACGTTTGACAGTTCAAAAAAAATACAAATACAAATGATAAAATTAATTGACATGTAAGTACAAGGGCGTCGCCAGCCAACGCCAGCCAATGGCCCGGGGGGAGGGGGGGGGGGGGGAAGATGAGAAGAGGATGTGAGAAATATGAATTGTAGGTACGAATACAATTTTTTTCGAATCTCTTTAGGGGGGGGGGGGGGGGGGGGCAACTGATTTTGCGACACTTTTGTTAAGTATTTATATTTTTTTGTAACCGTAGTCAGGCCTATTTTGTTCACTGCTAGATACGGACCTTCTCATGCACATTTGTTTGTGTATGGGCGATGTATGGCTTAATATTTCAATGACATTAAACCCATTAAGATCTTATATAGTTTTTATGTGCGTAGTCACCTGGAGTACGCTCCACAGGTCTGGAATCCCCGATACGATATTTATAAGATGTGCATAGGTGTACAAAAACGATTTCTACGCTTTCTTGATTACAAGACGCGACATAATTCACCAGACTACACTTCTAGAAGCAAACGTTATCATTTCTTACTATTAGTGGAATGACGTGAAATAGCGGGTATCTGCTACTTAATAGGCATAGTTAACGGTTCGCTGGATAGCTCACAGCCACTATCGAAAGTAAGAAAGAAAGAATAATAATAATAAAAAACGTGTACGCCCCCCCCCCCGCCCCTCCCTCAGGAACGAAGATCCTCATGCATTTGTTTTTAAACTCCGAATGTAATTCGAAATAATATCTGTATAGTTCATGTATTTTTTTTTATTTTGTATTATATTTTCAATGCAAATAATTTAATATAAAGAATTAAATCAAAAATTAAAAAGTTTCATTAAATATATTGCGCAAGAGAGAGAAAGAGAAAGGCGTATGGTAGGGGTAAAAACCTTACGTGACGTTACATTTTCTCTCGAATCACACCTACCACAAAGGATTAAAGGTATCCGTAAGGAATTTCGATCTAATAAAAAATAAAAATTAAGATCTTCAAGAGAGCTGTGAATAGGAATTTGCAAGGTCGGCGGCGCGCCCGCATACCCCCTGGTGTTGCAGGTGTCCATGGGCGGCGGTAACACTTACCATCACGTGGGACCGCTTGCTCGTCCGCCCACTAGTCTATAAACTTAAACATAAGATTTCTTATTTCGGAAATCAACCTTAGGCAGCCCTTATTATTAAGTGTGCCGTCCTTAAAAACTAATTACAGGCAGAATACATTTATAAGAGCGAGTAGAGGTATAAATTAATAAATAAGTATAAATTTTGTTTTAATTTAGACATGTTTTGCACAAAAACAACACACCTTAAAAAATCCACGGCAACTGATTATTTTGCCAAATTATAACTTTTTGCTCTCTTTTCTTGTTCAAGTGTATTTTTCTTGGTGAGTCCAATCATTTAGATCAGTAGATTAGTTCCTCGGGGCTTGTGATAGCGGCTATATTAGCACTCAGTCACCTTTTATGACGCCCACGAGAAGAGATGCTGGCGCTATTCTAAAGAGATGCTGGCGCTATTCTAAAGAGATGCTGGCGCTATTCTAAAGGGATGCTGGCGCTATTCTAAAGAGATGCTGGCGCTATTCTAAAGAGATGCTGGCGCTATTCTAAAGAGATGCTGGCGCTATTCTAAAGAGATGCTGGCGCTATTCTAAAGCCGGCCGACATCACGCGGCCAATATTTTTTTTTTGTGGAATTTTTTTTTTTTACTTTGTATTACCCTGTGTACCCTGTAATACAAAGGTTAATAATTATGATTGAACATTTTAGACACTTTTTCTTTCGATATGATGATGATATCACCCTGTAACGTTCCACTGCGGGGCGCAGGCCTCGCCTAGTGAACCACCCGAAGTTTGGGCCATTATCCACCACGCGAGCCCACTGCGGATCGGTGGATCACGTACTCGAGACTTTTTTTTTATTATTTCTAGAGCACGCGGGTTTCCTCACGACGTTTTCTTCCGCCGAGAAGCTTGTGATAATTTTAAATAATTCGTACTTAAGTGTGAACTTCCTGGTGCGGGCCGAGGAATTGAAATCACGATTAGGAATTGAAATGTGAGTCGAGTACAGATACCCCCCTAGGTTACCACCGATCTACTTATTCCATTACGTGTTACCCATTCGGTTGTTGACTTTAAACGTTACAGATTCCCAGCGGATATCCTAGTTTAACATTATCGGATAAGTGCGGACATTATCTGCGCCTGTCAACTTTCCATTAGCAACATTAATTTTATCAATCTATTGATTGACGATCCAATAACTAATTGCAACATGGGCTATTATCCCATAAATAGAAATATAAGCGATTATTTAGGGTTTATTTTTTTGCTTCATATATGGCAATAGTGCAATTAGGACACTCTGCCAGTGTCAAGTTTTCTTCGTAATAAACAAGTTCAAAGTCTAAAACTTATCCTATCAATGTCCAGTCCCGTCTAAGTAAGTCAAGAGTCGCTCAGTGAAACGATAGTAGGTTTACTGAGAACAGAAGAGGAATAATTGGAATCACAAGAAAAACGCAGTCCCACGCTTTTATTTGATTGTCACAAACACCGCGCACTAAAAACTAATTGAACGGCTGATACACTATTTTTAAGGTAATCAAACAAACACTCAACGTCAGCTCTCGAGCTCCCACCAAAAAGTTTTCTTAGGGTTTCTTACTCGAAGGGTTCGTATGGAACTCTTATTGCCTCTTCGTCTGTCAAATGACTTTAATTTGTAGCGAAATTATCCTTGAAACGTTAAAGTTAGTTCTACTATTTTAAATGACCAGGAAAATTATTGAATGAGCAGCAAATCGATTGCAACCAATTTAAGGTTGAAGGTTATCTGATGACAGTGAAGGAACAGGAGTCCCGCGAAGTGGAACTCCTTGGACTTTGTGACGACATTCTTAGTAATTTAAAATTATTTACTCTACTTCAGTTAATTAAAAATAATTTGTTTTGTTGATTTGATGCGCAGTTAGTATTTTTTGTTTCCCATTCGAATACAAGCCTTATTTTAATCGCAAATCATGTAGAAATAATTATACCAGACACATTGCTTGATTCCCGTTGTTTTTTTTTTCATTAAAGAGTCGGCACCGCGGTGTCGACGATTGTCAGTCAATGAACATGCCATGATTTTTCTTACCAGATTTTGAATGAGCCCCTCACTCTCAAACTAGATTAAAAATCTGCATCCTGAAAGCCAGTGCTTCCGCTTACATGGGTTTAAAGTATGAAAAATAGATATTTAGAATTTATTACAAACATAAATATAATACTATATCGATAAGCGCACTAAGAATAATTAAAAATAAATCTAAAATATGTATAATGTACAAAACAACTTATGTGTGTGTGCGAGAGCGTGTGTTTATGTTAGTGTGTGCGAGAGCGTGTGTTTATATGTGTCTGTGCGAGAGCGTGTGTTTATATGTGTGTATCTGTGTGTTTCTATGTGTACCAATACACTTTTTTAATGTAATTTGTCTATTTGTGTCTTCTTAGTGTTTAATATCTGTTAATCTTGATGAAATCCTGCGTCTCTTCGTAGGATGTTCTTTGAAGCCAGACAATTACTATTTTTTGTTAAAATTTCGCAAGGTCATCGGATAAATAATAAGCAACTTATTAGCTTTACTGTATATAATAGGACTTAAGAAGGGAAAATGACGTCCAACTATCTAATATCTTTCTATGAATGCCTGATTTTACCTGTAACGTGTCTTTCAATATTGAGGTATTAATTAAGTTCAGTTTCAAAAACAATGCATCAATTAAAGAAACGATAGAAATGTTTAATACAGTATTCACTTATCACCAGATGGACAGTCTCCACGTCTGTCATCTATAAAAAAATAATGTCGAAATGGGTATTGAAGGGTTCCCCTGTGCACAGCAGGTAGTGGAGTGTCGCTGCCAACTGATCGGGGCTAATCGGGTTGTGTTTGTTTTCAGAGTGCGTCTCAAACGTTGACGACATCTGAACTAGACCAATATTGTCTATGGGCCGCACCCAGCTCCATTAATATTTGGTAAATGTGTTCTTTATTGGAGTCCGTGACTTAACGAGGTTGATCATTATTGTGAAATCTATGCTACTGAACATTTTGTTATCCTGCTCACTCATAAATATTTGAATTTGAGATGTTACTTTTTTTTTAAAGAATTTCAATTATGAATTACAAAAGTTTTTGGCGAGAAATCGTTTGTCGGGACTTTTTGACATGAACTAGAAAAGTTTTAGTTTGATTAATTGCAAAAATTACGCGGAGAACTTTTTGTGGTTTAATAGTGATAGTTTATTAAACTTCAAAGTGTTTTTGTGCACAGTGTTTGTGATACTCAAATAAAAGCATAGGACTGCGTTTTTCGTGTGCTTCCAAGGAGTCCTCTTCTGCCCTCAGTAAACCTACTATCGCTTTACTGAGCGACTCCTGACTTACTTCGACGGGACTGGACATTGATAGAATAAGTTTTATAGACTTTAAAATTGTTTATTGCAAAGAAAAACTTGACACTGGCATAATGTGCTAATTGTATCATTGCCATATATAAAAAGAAAAAACAAGAGTCTTTGTCGAGAAATCATTTATTTAATTTGTTTTTTGACTAATCGAAACTATGCGTTTTCATTAGGAGGTTCATGTCCTAATCACCACGCTGGGTAGGTGGACTGACAACTTAAAGGAAGTCACCGGAAGTGGCTGGATGAGAAGAGTGGAATACCGGAAGGTAGCGTTCCTTAGGAGAGGCCTATATCCAGCAATAGAGATAATATAATACGTATCCATCGAAACTATATATTGCTAATTCATTTCTAATTTCTAAACGATCTTCGGCTCTTCTCAACCACCACCACCATTGTGTGGGATGGCGAACCATGGGAGAGGCCTATCCTATATCCATCAGTTGAGAGACATAGGCCGATGGTATGGTATGATATGGTCACTTCTAAACCTCCAAACTAAACTCTAAGATAACTAACAATTCAATTTCTATCAAATAAAACGAGTAAATATTACAGAAACACAAAAGGTAATCGCGAAGGCAATAATTTAAGTTAGTATTAAAAAGTAGAGTAAACAATTGATTTCAATCAAGCGACAGCGTCTACGAATGTCGTAGCCCGTAGCATGCACTGGGCGGGGGGCGGACAGTGGGCGAACCACGCAATATAAGGCCTGGTACGCGGGTCCGCCCTCATTCGTAGCATTAGCACTCCGTAGCACCACAACGTAACAACATTCCGTAGGCGCACTTCGTAGCAGTCGTAGCAATGGCGATGGGGTAAGTACATTTTTTTTTTAATTCTTACGTTGGAGCTCGGATTTTACGTGATTCAAGAAAAATAGTTTTCGGAGAAAATTTAAAAATTGATTGAAAAATTTTAGTTTTGGAAGTTCTTGAGCGCGATTTTTTGTCTAAAAACTTTTTAAGAATTAAGTGTTAAAACTTTTACTACTTCAGATATACATATTGCAACGTTATACAACAGTTTCGTGGTGCAATTTGTTGGGATTCATTCCCATGCTGTTAAAAATTAAGGTTTTCAGAGTTTTAATTATTATTTTTGATTGCGCGGATATTATTACGATAATATATAAAATTTACTTTTTTGTATGTAAATTTAATTTAAAAAAGGTCTTGTGTGTAATAATTTATAAATATATTTTATATTTATAATTTTTCTTCATGTGTATGAAAATATGGATATACTCGTAAATATCCATCAATTCCTTTTTAGTAATTGCACAATTTGCAACTTTAAAGAGGTTTATTATTATGTTTAAAATCGGCCAAACTAAGAAACTATAATTAATAAAACCCAAAGTATTGATACCAAAGTATATTGCTAATTTTTAATACACAGGATTTTTAATACACACCTTTCTCGACACCCGAAACTGTAGATTTGTTTTATGATTCTCGGTTCATTATCATTAAAGTATTATGTTCTTTTTTTAATTCTTTTTATGTTCTTATTTTTAATAAAAAATATGGTTTTTACAATTTTTTTTTTTTATTTTTATTAAAAATATATATGTAATAATCATGAGCAGAATGTATGGTTTTAGGTTCCGGGAAATATTTGGTTACATCCTTTATATTTAAATAAATGAATTGGAAAACAAAACTTTAATGTATAAAACTAAGCATCAACTGAATTCACTGAAGTCCGTCCAACGACGCGTTATTTGTTTGATGATACCACTCTCACAGTGTTTATAGAACTTTTAAACATTGGGAAAGACGTTATATCCGCCAGAATTTATTTATTATTTCATATAAAACCACAAGAATATATACATATATTAGACGCTTGTGTAACAGAATTATAAAGATACAGTTCGTATTGTTCGTATCATATTTAAAGGCTAACTCAGCGTGTTGCAATACAATTAATAAGTCTTGTTAACTGTGTGCAAATAAGAGCTTCCATCTGTTGTGGGAAACTTAAGCAGTGGACAAAAATAAATAAAACTGATGTACAATAAACAAACACATTAAACATCCCAACCCGAGCTGCCGTAACTTCTATTCCCGCTACGAGTACATCCATGTAGTTTTTATATATATTTAACTATATATTGGACGATGTATATTTAATTATAAATAGATAAAGTAGCGATGATGAAATCGACGGTATCAACGACTATACCACTTTTATAAACGTTTTGGGCCCCCTTAATGTTCGGGGAGACACTTTATTGTGTGTGTGTTCTACTCGTACATTACAGTCATCGATACAACAAGTATTGACTCAATGATTCATCATACTTCGATGTCGCATCTCCTGTTATCGCACGTGAACTTCCACGTCAATTTTATTTATGGATAAAAGGCGGCAGTCAAGCGTGCAGTCCACCTGAGCGTTAGTGGAAGCTATCGAGAATGACGAACGATGGCCCGCCCCCGGATGCACTGCCCACCTTTGGAGATGTACGAGTGGATTTGAAGAACGGGGATGGGAATGGGCTCTGGCATATCTCACTACCGAAACTCGTACGTACATTGAGGAAGTAGGATAAAGTGAGAAATGCAGGACATTTTGAGGTAGTCTTCTGTGAGAGAGGGGTAACGTAGCCAGTTGAGTGCGCCCACTGCACCGGCTGTTGGATGTGTTATGGAGCAAACTGCTTCATACTTCTTTCTGTTACGGTCCAACATTAGGTTCTTAAAGAATGCTGTGAATAGGGCTTTACTCAGTCGTCAGCGAACTCGTATCCCCCTCGTAGTTGCAGGCGACGCTGGTACCAACTTACCATCTTCATAGCCGTCCGCCCCCTTTCCTTTTAAATTCAAATTCAATTTATTTGTTTGAAACAGCTAACTACAGATGACATCCAAATAATTGCACAGTTGTGTTGCCCTCGCCGGTGTACCAATTTTAAGTAAAAAAAAAGGAAACTTAAAGCTTAATCACTAACTTATATTAATTATCTCGCTACCTTAACCTATAAAAGCCACATGGATATTTTCTAAGAAAATCCTCTATTCAGGAAAAGTTCTCGGATTAACCATTTACGAAAGGCACAATAAAACTTAGCACACAGAAGATCTGTTAAACTTTTTAGAATACATACGAATTATATCCGAAGTATTAATGGAATAATATAAGAGTATTAATGATGCCATATAAACGCAATTTTTCTTATATAATTCTAATTTTTAATTTTAATGGCATTTTTAATGGTAAATGCGTTGCTAGAAGCTTGTTTGAGTTGTCATTTTTGTGAAATATATTGATTTATATTTTGTTTAACGAACTTCGCCATTTGAAAAATATATATACAGGATACCATTAGTAATTTTTACGTTTTGGATACGTCTTTACAGGATTCCGACCATCCATGCATCCGACCATATGGCTCTCAGGCACTTCTTTTGTGCTATATATACTCGCACCGCATTCGACGAGTTACCCCAAAAGACAATGCCATAATTAATTATAGAAGAGACACATGCATGATATACTGTCACGGTTGCTTCTGTAGAAGTAATACTTTATATCCGTTTTAGGGCGTAGACAAATTTGTTAAGTTGTCACTTCTATTCGCAATATGGTGCTTTGCTGGTTGATGAATCTAGGTTGGTCGTTAACATACTGTAAGAAAAGCAACGGTCCCAGGATACTTCCCTGAGGAACGACAAACATGTTGATTCTACGACTAGAGAGATAATTTTTTACTGTATTTGTGTCCAGATTTAATTTCGATACCTTAATGTCTTACTGCCTCTTAAGTAGAATTCGATTCAACTATATGCCGGTCACCTTTCGGGTGACTTTCTAATTTATCCAGTAAAATGTAATGATCTACAATAATCTACATAATCAAATGCCTTTGCTGACTAAGGTCTAAGAATAATGCTACTCATATTTCTTTTTCATTTAGGCTATTTAAGACAGTTTGTGCCGTGTTAGCCGTTTGTACCTCTTTCCATTATATAGAAAAACAACTTTGAACCAAGGGACCGTTGCAATGTTATGGACGATTTCTATCAGCTAAAAGGCTTATATTTGAACGATCAGCAAACAATACTACATGAGCAGCAAAACATTCGTTTTTAATAACTGAAGTAAACAATTTTAAATAACTAAGAATGTCGTCATCAAGTCGATGATTTTTTGCGGCTTATTTAATTACTTCTCATTTGAAAAATACACTGCCATATCCACTGAATTTTGCGATCTTCAAAATTGTCGGAATGTTTCCGAAATCTACGTAAATCAGACAGGTGCTTAACCGCTCGGAAATTGAAACTTTGAATATTGTCAATTGTATCATGTTGCCTTTGTAACGTTAGGTACAAAAGGAATGCGTATCAACTGTCACACACCGGGATTTTTTTACGTTTAACGGATATAACCTTTGTTTATAAAAAAATATACTTTTATAGGTAAAGGTAGGCGTAATAAAATCTTTTTATAGATTTGACATTAGCCTATAACGTCCCACTGCAGAGTACAAGCCTCTCAATAGTAATCCTGTGAGGGTACCGGGCCTTATTTTTGGGGCCTAATACCATGTGGGTCTAATATGGATACATGGATATATGATCTACGAGTATATCTCAGTTAAGATCAAAAATGAGCCAGGTCGGTTCAGTAGTTTCAAAATTTTTCCTAAAAAAATTGTTTTCACGTTTGTACGTTGGCACGTTTATACCAAGCCCCCTGGTGTTACAGGTGTCCATGGGCGGCGGTATCCACTTACCATCATGTGGCCGGCCCGCTCGTCTGCCATCTATTCTATAAAAAAAACATGCACAGATTTAAACTTTTTAATTTTTAATCTTTTAAAAATCTTTAATTTTTTAGACTTTTGCGTTTTGTACGTTTTGTTCTGTTTACCATTTATTGCTACTGGACGTAAACAAAAACCTAAAAAAACAAACAAATAAAAGTACCTAAATAAGTACTTACCTAAATAAGGGGCCATCCATAAATTACGTCACACGAATTTCATGATTTTTGGAGTCCCCCCCCGTCCTTGTCACAGGTGGTCACATTTGTGTGATCCCCCCTCCTCTGGTGTGACGTCATATATTTTGCAATTTTAAATTTAGAAATTATTAATTTAAAACAACCTTATAATAATATTGATAGAGTTGGTAATATTTTAAAGTTTTTCGTTAGAATTGAAGTTTAGTTTTAATACTTTAGATTTATACATGTGACGTCACGAACCTTATGACTCGTCCCCACCCCCTTAACACCCGATGTCACACTGTTGACCCCCTCCCTCCCCCTTAACGTGTGACGTAATTTATGGATGACCCCTAAGTACTTACCTAAATAATTTAAATAGGTAAATATTAAATAAGTAAATAAATAATAATAGCCATTAATTTTGCGCATTTAGACCCGATTTACAATATAAAACTCTATATGTCGTTGTATAGGGCTCGTTAAGCTCTACAAATTTTTTCTAAACACGATTTTTCTAAAACTCCTCACTAAATGAACAAATAACGCCACATTCAATGATGCCACACTAGGATTCCATGTGTCGTGGTACAAAAAGTTAATCCTAGATTTACAAAATCCCTAATTACGTAATTTACATAAATTTAATCATACAATTTATATAATTTTAAACTAACAATAATAATACTTTTAGAGTTTATCTCTTACATAAAAGCAAACAAAAAAGAAACTCACATTCACAATGACCGACATAACCATTGACAAGCCGGACTACCGGCTATTGACTACGATTTATTCTCTAGTTTACAAATAATTATTTACACACCTCAAAATACACCACAGTTTGTACTTAATAGATTTTATATTTTTTTATTTAATTTTGTCGAACAGTTTAAATAAAATTTTGATGCACATTTTGCAAATTAAAATTTATTATACCAAAGGAAAAGTTTGTATAAACAAATGTGGGGCAGAAGGGGAACTTCCCGAAGAGTTTTAATTTATGACTTAGAATTTACTCCAGTAACTTGTACTCACACCGACACGTGTTAGACACAACAGATGAGAAGATAAATATTCGAGTGAAGCCAGAACTTGAACTTACAACCTTGCATATTACGTAATGATTAAATCGTGTATCATTCACGGTTTTTCTGCCATTGAGCGATCGCAAATCTATATACAGAAAATTATAATAAAATCCTAACAAAGCCGTGTCATAACACGAGATATTTTTTTTTAAAAACGAGTTATTGCAATATAAAGTTGGAATGTTATAGAGCTGAAAACAACGCTTATTGCAATTATTGTCTGTCTGTCTGAACGTAAATCATGCAACGTACTGGAAAGGTTTTAATGAAACTTGTCATAGCTCATGTGCCTAGTTAACATGTAAGGTTAACAGCTGCATCATGCCGCACTGCAGAACTGCGACAAAGCACAGAGCGCAGCTCAAGTCAATAATTTAAGTTAGCTGTTGACATTCAACTCTTCACGTTGTCGCACAGCGAATAACTCTCGAATTACGTTCGTTAACTGCGCCAGTCCATCGCACGTTGAGGCGGGCCGCGTCGCAGCGCATAAATACGGTTGGCAAGCGATCCGCCAGTGCGTTGCGCTGCGGCGCGATGCGGCCCACCTGAAGTGTGCGATGGTTTATACAAAATGAAAATGATTCTGGTGAATTTTTGCAACGTTATGGGTTGCTGGCGGACCGCCGCAATATGCGCGAGCCTTTAGGGTACTTTTTATTCAGATTCATTATACGGTTCCCACGGGAATCACGCTAAAGTTCACGTGAACGAAGTCGCGAGCACCGCCCGCTAGTTTTTAATATTGCTAAGATTTTACTTTTTATGTTTTCGCGTTTTGTAAACATTTTAAATATCTACCATACCATTAGAATATGTCTCTCCACTGCGGGGTATATAAGCTTCTCTCATGGCTCGTCACCACACATGATCTTCGGCTGTTAACATTGAATCACCACCAGCGAACTACTTCACGTGGTTCGGTGGCGCGCTGCGCGTCCCGGTGCGTGCTCTCCATTCGAGGACATTATTGTCAATTGAAATATTGTTAACACCCGTATTACGAAATAAAATGTGCTTATAATATTCCTGGAAGTTTCTCCAAATATTTAAGGAAAACCCATGTTTACCCATAGGTACATATAGTAAAACTGTAGAAGCAGCGTGTCTGTACATTGAATATATTTACCAAAAACTGATTGGGGGCGATGAAGGAAGAGTATCAGAATACAAAAAGACGATTTTAAATTTTTTTGTCTCTCTGTCTATTTGTCTGTTCGAACACGCTAATCTCCAAAACTACTGAACGGATTTTCATAGAGTTTCCACAGGTTAATTAAGCTTAGCTTGTCGCTTTAAATAGGCTTTGTTTCATCGAAATCGGCTGACGGGCAGAAAAGATGCCGTATACAAAGCTTTATAAATCAAACTAAAATTTCACTCGTACGAAGTCGCGGGCACAGCTAGTTTAAAATATATAAATAAAAAAATGTATTATAGCAAAATCCTTGAGGAAAATCATACAAAGAAAGAAAGATGTCCTGACTGACTCATCAATGCCGAGCTGAAGCCAGAAACATGTAATTTGGACAATAGCTGCCTTTTATGACTTACGAGTACTAGCTGTACGCGTCTAAAGCTTTGTATACAACATCTTTTCTTCCTGTCAGCCGATATCTTCTTCCTATGATCTATGCGATGAGAAACATCTGTCAGGTGAGTTACAATATGTAGATGTAGTGTTACGAAAGAATGATCTCACAAATGCGTTCAGAATACCGCCGCGAGACCTAAGCAAGGGAGACGAATGATCCGGTTGATAGACTGTCAGCATATCTTCCTTATACAGAAGGAGTAACCGATAAGATTGACAAGCTTTTAAGGAGTAAATACGATATAAAAACTTTATTTTCTCCTTGTCAAAAAGTAGCAAGCTGCCTGCGTTCTCCTCAGGATAACTTGCCCTATGAGAGCCCTGGAGTCTACAAAATAAACTGTAGATGTGGAAGCTCATATATTGTACAAACCAAGCGAACCATAGCAAGCCCTGTAATGGAAAAATAATAACCCACACAAGTCCACAATAGCAGAGCACCTATCAGAGGCAGGAATCATTGGATTGAATTACACAAGCCAAAAGTAATTTCAACAGAACACCATTATATACCGCGTTTAGTCCAAGAGGCAATGGAAATTTAAAAAAATGCCGAAATTATAATCGCGAGGATGGATTTATGTTGGCGCGTCAATGGGACCCAGTGATTGAACTTTGTAAACCTAGAAAAGTAGATGCGTTTTCAAACTCGTGTGGGATATTGTTAGTATAGTGTGCGAGGGACTTAATCAACAAAAACGATCTCAATGTGGGTAGGTGAATAAAAAACGAACACGACGGAGGGTAGACAGATTTGTTTGTCAATAACAACAACACCTCCACCCACCCGCCCCCGCAGTCTCGCCGCGACCGCGGTTCATCTAACTGGACCCAAATATCGGCTATAATAAATAAATAATAAATCGTAAGTTACCCGTCTACATAACAATTACTATTTTAAGGGTACAGACACTCTTGAAATAGTAATTGTTATGCAGAGATTTACGCAATTTGGTTGTGGGAATAATATTTCGTTAATTTTGTTAGTAATTTTATTGACACAGATTATAAAGACATGACTTTTATGACTTTAACTCTAAAGTAGCTTTTACGAATGTCGTTTAAGATTATTTGAAAAATATTATTTTATAATGATGAATAAAAACGTAACTCGTTTTATAGTTATTAAATTATATCTTGCTTATGTGATAATATAGGTATTTAGACACGATTTGTATTATTACGGAAAAATATAAACATTAAAATTTTTGTGCGTAATCCCACATTGGATTAACAGAAATAAACACGAAAATATGAACAATACGAAATTTTCGAAAAGGGACCTGACCTCCATACTTTCATGTGCATTCTTCTTTCACGGAATATTTAGAATATTTCAAGTTTTATATGAGAGTATATGATTACAAAAATTGTGTTACATCGAGGTGGTGGGTACAAGGTGGTGGTATGGTATGGGCCTTGAGAGAGGTCTATATCATCAAAGCATCACACAATGATGAATGACGAATAACGAAAATAGCCGAACGTCTTTCTTATTTACGACGTGCCCCACAAATCGCCGGGTATTGTGCGTCTAATAGCCACTAAAAAGTTAGAGACACTGGTGCGATCTGAGGAAAGGTCTAGGCGTTCTAGGATACCTGTTGCTTGACACTATATAACGGCGAAACTTGGAAATTTATTCCGCACTCCACGAATTCTTGTTCAACAAGTGTAAGAATACACGGTCGATAATAACGTTAACAATTTCTAAATTATTGTACAGAATTTCCACTACTACGATTAATTTAATTAATACGTGAAGAAACCGTTTCTTGATTTTTATTCTTGGTTTTGTTTTCTTATTCAGGATAAGTACATACCCAGTAGTTGTACGTAAGTACAATTGTACACATTTTATATTATACATATATGTAATCTTGTATCATTTTGTTTCATAGTCTTCTTATTCCTCAGACTCTTTTATGTTGGATTGCAGAGTGCGCGCTGCAATCCAACAGCCGCTGGGCGCACTCGACTGGCCACGTTAAACACGTACTACAGTATCCACTTACCATTAGTTGGACTGTATGCTCCTCTGTCGCCTTCGTCCTTAAAAAAAAAACTCATTTCGCTACCCGTTGGTTGCCAGGTAGAGATCGCTTTTAGCGATAAAGCTACTTATTGCTTCTATATGTCTTACGTTAAACTTTCTATTAGTAATAGAATTAGATTAGTTATAATTACTTATTATAATTATATTATTATTATATCGATACTAGATCTAAAGTGAGGAACGAGACGATGTCGTGTATGACAGTTGAACGAAGCACGTGTCATTATCTCAGCCATCTCGTGCTTTGCCTCAGTCCATAGTGCCGTGTGCAATGTTGCTATGCAATTGCCGGCGTCAGAACTTTACCTTTATGGTAATCTATTTCTTAATTACAGCTAGCGACAGACGTCAAAACATTTATCCATAGATATCAAACATTTACTTACTTACTCTGTTGGCTCAGCGGCCCGAAGTGGATCTTCGCCTCCGATACCAAGTGACGCCATCTTTTTCGGTCCTGCGCAGCTTCGTGCCCAACAGGCTATGTGGATCTCCCGCAGGTCCCGCTTCGTATATCCAGCGGTGCTTGGGGCATAAGATATCAAATACATTATTTATTTTATTGCATTCTAACAAAATACCATTTTGAGTACCATTTACACATGTTATACAATGTTTATGAGGAGATTTATGGTTGGTTACGGTTTACGGCTATCCCAACAATATTAGGTAAAATATAAGCCGTATGTCTGTTTGTCTGTATGTTTGTATGTCTCTTTGTCTGTGTGTCTGTTTGTTTGAGTATCACGTAAAAACACCTGAATGGATTTTAACCGGATTTTCACTAATGTATAGCTAGTTGTCCAAAAGGAAACTTTTGTATGTATAATTTTCATATGAGACAAGGAACTTAAGTAATAGAGAAAAATGAAAAATACTTTTAATAGAATTAGTCAAAAACCACTAGATGAATTTTAACGAGGTTTTCACTGTCGTGTAGCTCGGTATACAGTCTATCAAGATTGGATTGAAAAAGTTGTAATATTAAGTAGAATATAAGCCGTGGCGCGCGCAACGAATTACATCGTCTGTGTGTTTTCAGTAATAGGAATTTTGGGGTCCCATTTAAAAGGCCAAAGTACATTATTGCATTCAGTTAAATGTCCATTCCACGTCCATCCATCTGTCAATCTGTCACCCTGAGGGCGTTTTAAATTTGTGCTACGGAAACTGTAATTTCTTTACAAAGCGTTTCTTTAAATGGAGTAAATATCTTGTAGTAAGGTATTTCTTTAATTTTCTTTTAAGGAGATTTCCGAAATCAAGCTATTTCTGAGATTACTTCCAAATTTTCGACTAAGGATGACCAACTGAATCTAAAACACCGTATTAAAGCTGTCCCACACTGCTGCCGGCACTACCGGCATTAGTATACTGGCCGGTAATACCGCAGCGCGATAATGCGATAATTAGTCTTAGTACATTTTATATGGTACCGCATGAAATCTTACACGCAGCGACGATTATCGCATTGCGATAAAAGTAGAGAGCCACAAGATCAATTACTGCAATATCGCGTTCCGAAAATACCGACGGGTAGGAATATCGCATCTATTTGAGAGAGGCTCTAAAGACGAACTCATATCATACATCGGACTCAAACAAACATTTGTGACACCTACGAAAATAAACCTTAGTGAAATTTAAAAAATAACCTATTTTTTATTGTTTTATTTAAAAATCAAGTGTTAGAGATTTTTACGAGTCCTAAACAAGGAGATTTTAAATTAAAAAATATTAAGCAAATTCAATAAGTCTATAACGATAATAAGATCACGTTGCTCAAATAACAACACATTCAACTTTAAGAAAATATCTGTTGGATCGATAAGCGAACCCGGGACCTATCGCACAACAGTCAGGTCTGGGTTAATCGGTCACCTTAGAGATTCATGGAAAGTTTAGTACAATGTGACGTCATAAATTAACTACTGTTAATAACAAAAAACTTTAGGGTCAATGAAAAGTCACGTTTCAAAACATCCTGTTATAACTTTAACGATCTTTAATATTGTTCAAGTTTTCATCTGAATTACGCACGGTGACTTGTTAAAAATTGGTCTGCACTGAAAATATAAGCGCCACGTCAACTGACTGAAAATATATAAAACGATTCTAGAGAAAAATTAAATTATTTCAGGAAATAAATTACAAACGTGAAACGTTTTGTCGTCGTGTCTGACACTTCCACCAAAATGTTTGACCAAATGTATAGTATGTCTAAATGCCATAAATGTTTTCCGACAAGTAGCTATCTACTCGTAGAACCTCCTTTATGTAACTACACAACCGCACGACGGGGAAGGCTTCTTACCCATCATATGATAAAAGTTATCAAGAGGCATATTACTAGATCTAAATCTAGAAGCTACAAGTAAAGCCCTTGTGAGGCTGGCACAGTCCAACCATAGAACTCGGGGATTAGTGTCTTGTATAGTTCTATACCAGTATTTATAAACAGGTAAAGTACTCGGTACTTTCAAAGACCAATCAATGGCTAAATAGAGTATCGACCGAAGCCACCATGTATGTGTTAGATTATAATGGAAATATATAGATAATACTTGTTACCTTGCTTATAACTAACGTAGATTTCAAACATTTCTAAGATGTTTTTTTTTTTATTTAAAACGAACACCTATTTTAAACATAAAATAATATCAGAAACAAAAAAAACTGTTTGTTTTGTTTGAAATAAAAAAAACTGTACTCTTCCATCCCTGACTTTCGAAACATTTAATACTGCCCGCAAGGAAGTAAATTAAAGTCATGCGCACTAGCCTATAATAATGTTTGGAGTATTGCAAAATTTGTATGGAAACTATATGATTTCATATAAACTTTGGACTAGTTGGGAGCCTTATGAGAGGTCCATGTGAACCTTACGAGACGTAGGCTGATGGTATGGTACGTACCATGAGGCATCTACGGATGATTGTATATGCAAGAAATCACATTTTTAATCTATATAAAAGTCTTAAATTAGATTCCCGGTCACTTTGCATTAGGTATTTGACCGCTACGTGTAGCTCTTTAACTTACAAAAGAATCATGATTCGCTAGAAAAATTTCATTACCACGTTCTTTTCACTTTTAACAAAACACCTAAAAATAAGATTCTCTATCCAAATGAGGGGAAATTACCTCATTATCGTCTATTGCCAACAATTTAATGTCAAAGGTGTCCCGAAATTCGAGTTGCCAGTAACCTTTGACTGGAAAATTGCTCGTTAAGGTAATATAACTTGGAAGGTTGGCAACATTGTTTCACTCGTGTTCTTTTGGGGTGCACATAATTTGGGGAATTTATTGTTCGTTAATACGGGCAGGCCGGGGGCCGCAAACTATGATTCGAACAATGACGTATTTATTTTATAAATACATATGTCAATAAATAGATATATACGTCATGGATGTATTAAATGTAACTACAAGTAAATAATAGAATACAATGTTTAAAAATGCCAATTTTCTTCTAAAAGTATATTGTGTGTAACATTCAAAATTTTATTACAAAAAATATAAATTAAATTCTAATTATTGTTTGAAGTATGGAAATTAAACAAAAATAATAACAAAAACACAACATATTAAAATAGATTTACACATTGCCTCTTACCATCATGTGAGTCGCAATGATCACTATGCGAGTTGTGAGAGTGAAAAAAGAAAAGAATGTGATAAGGTGTTTGAAATCTAAAATATTCTGAAGTAAAGTAGAATGTCTTTAAAATTATATCAAGAATAATTTTGCCTTTTCCTCTGTGGACACTAATTCAGATGCATTTAAAACTCTACGAGGTTTGGATATGCAGAACTGTATTGATGCAAAATGTGACGTAAATAGATAGTTTGATGTTATAAAAAAAACATAGATGTTTTGATAACATCAAATGGGTATATTTTGGATTCCGTTTGTCCATCATTTCTTCATATTGGTACATATCTAGAAATACAAATTACCCAAATCACTAACACTTTTCTAAAAAAAATATGGAACAAATTTGTGCCAAAGCAACCTATTCGTGTCATTTTATTCGATCAGGAATAGAACCTGTTTCGTGGTCGCAGAACAAACAGTAGCTACCACAATCTGGGAGTTATTGTGAGACTTGAAGTATAATCAACAAGTAAGCAAGATAATAAAAACAAATATAATTATATTAGCTTATTACTTCATTACCGGATAAGCTGCAGTAATCCGGACTTTACGATGGTATTTTCAACAAAGCCTTTAAATACGAGAGTAAGCCTCCAACTGTTTCATCCTCCACCCTCCCGTGGTTTCATATACTCGTACTTGTGAGTGAGATTAGACTGCGGTATGGCAACCGGAAACGACACTTTTAATGTCCACTGCTGAACATAGGTCTTCTAATGCATGTTGTCTCATTTACGAGGGATGCATGCCCATAAAATGCCACGCTGGCCAAGCGGATTGGCGAGTCCACCCTTTTGTGAGGTTGTGCAGTTCCTCGGGGGCCATGGATTTTGCTTATTATTCCGAGTTAATTGACAAGATAGCTTTAATAAACTGTTTTTGTAAAAACATATTTTATTTTTGGTATGTATCTCATATTTGTTAAATACAGAGTTCAAAGAATTGTTATTTTTACAAAATACAAAAAAAAAAAAAAAACGCTTTACATTTTGTGTCAACTCAAAATCATCTCTAGCGGACTCCATTCAAAGATTCGTTTCCTTCGTCTATTATTGATATGGCCTGACCATTGCCACTTCAGCTTACTAATTCTTTAACCTATGTCGGTGACTTTCGTTCTTTCGAGGTTTGAAATTACGACCTGACAAATATATTTTTTTTATAGAAAAAAGGCGGCTGACGAGCATACAGTCCACCTGATGGTAAGTGGATACTGTCGTCCATAGACATCCGCGATACCAACATCAGTCCAGGATGACAAACTTTGGCACGCCCCCGGATGCGCTGCCTGCCTTTGTAGATTAAGGAATGGATTGGGGAAATGGGGAGGGATAGGATGGGATGGGAATGGGCTCGGGCATATCTCACTCACTACCGAAACAACGTACATTGGGGAAATAGGAAATGCAGTACATTTCATGGTAGTCTTCTGTGAGAGAGGGGTAACGTGGCCAGTCAAGTGCGCTCAGCGGCTGTGGGAATGCGGCATGCACTTTCGTCCTACGGATATGGTAGTACAAATATATGAATCCAATAGGTACTTTTGAATAGGATTATTATGGACAACAAAAACGATCGATAGCTTATAACAAATACAAATTATGAGTATCAATACTATTAATCAAGAGTATTTGAGTAAAACGTGTTTCACATTAAAAACGCAACGGACTATGTTAACACGTGACAATGTCTTTTGCAGTAATTTTGTGTCAATATCCGTTATTACATCCGAGGGTTGGTTGTTAATAAATGTACTTGCGTTGTTTTGATTTTGCTTCCATTTAGTATGAAATTAATTAGT
This sequence comes from Sesia apiformis, assembly GCA_914767545.1. Classification (NCBI taxonomy): domain Eukaryota; kingdom Metazoa; phylum Arthropoda; class Insecta; order Lepidoptera; family Sesiidae; genus Sesia; species Sesia apiformis. The sequence continues at coordinate 14,193,306 of OU611967.1, read as the reverse complement.
GTAATTTTAATTTAAAATTTCATACACCGAGACGCAGACTAGGATCGCCATGTAGGAAGGTTGTAGGGTCTATGATGTGGTGGTCATCTAGTGTAGGTAGCTGGGTTGATATGTTCTTTGGTTAGTTGGCCATAGCGTCAGCAATGCAAAAAAATTGTTTGATATCGCGAACCTGTAGTTACGGACCGAAATGCAATTTAAAGTCTTACTGTTAGGCAACGGTATAATTAAACAAAGGCCTGATTAGAGCTTTAAATATTGGCAGCGCACCAGTATCAGTACATCCATGTTAATCTGCCTTCCTTCTTACTATAAAAAGAAATTCGAATATATTATTCTACTGTTATGTTCACAAATATTATGACAAGCTTGAACAAGCTAAATGCAGAGATATTCACTTATTTCTATTCGGAAAAATGGACTGTGGATCCTTTAATACTTTTTATTTATTTTGATTTAGACAAAAATACAAGAGCAATCGGTTCCCAGTGAACAGGGCTGTAACATTTAACTACATTGATGCTTTTAATTAAATGTTGATATAAGGGACAAAATGGTACTATTCAGGACGAACAAAAAAATTCCTTTGGAATGGTCAACTATTTTTTGCTATCGGCTTCGCTCACATAGAACTAAGATTAACTGATCTTAATTAGGTAAATGCCGTGCTTAACTGGTTAAGACCTTCAAGATAAAAAACTAGCGATGTAAATCTATGTTTTAAAGGAAGGTGCTGGTAAAGGATGCAAGAGAGGTCTCTATACAAGCCGATGTTATAGTATGAGACCAAAACAATAGCTTTAGTACTAACAGTTACAGATTTTTTCTTAATAAAATTAGTGTTAAACTCATCCTACAAAATTGGCGGTCTGTCCTTTATTGTGGATGGGGCTAGGGTGGAAGGGACAGCCCTTACGTCAATTGGTATTTGCGAGTAAACCATCTACATGATGACTACGCAAGCACATTAGTAGTTTCTTTGTAAATTGTTGGAACTGAATGTGTACCTACGCTATGCACGCATACCCACCTCTTGTGAAAATATGTGGAAATACTTCCTGGCAAGATCAGTGTTGTATTCAAATGTATGAAGAATGATACAATAAAAGCTAAAAAAAAATATATCTAATCAATTGAAGTTATGCTGAATTTAAAAAGTAAAAATTAGCAAATTCTTTTAAAAAGCATTGCTACTTGTAAGTACCAGGAGCAGACTTCGCACAACCTTCGCAAATCGAACCCTTTCACTGGACCCTTAATAGTAAAATTGTATTGTTTCGTAGCAGGTAAAGGTTGCGAATTGGTCGTGTTTGCTCACAATCGACGGGGATCTCCCAGAGGAAATTTACTTCTTTACACTGGCCTCTTATCAATCTTTGGCAATAATATTGTATTATTTTTATTTATTTATCAAAGGTGCTCAACAATACATGGATACATAAATACAAATATATACATCATACATACATCATATAAATCAAAGAGTTACATGCAAAAGTGTTAATTATATAAATGTCACTCTAAAGGCGACGATAACATGACTTACAAACTTAAAGACACCAATAACACAAATTAAAATTGAGAATTAAAATTAAAATTGTGTGTTCAATTAAAAATAAGTTAAAAAGAAACGTCTGCTTGCTAAAATAAATCGCCTCATTTTATTTACACTATCAGCGAATATGTCAACCTCCCTGCTTAGTAAGTTACCTTGTCTCATGTCTCAGTGCCCAAGATGTTGTCTTCTCCATAAAGAGCAAACATGGTCTAGGAGTTTGAATCGGTGCGCGAGGATTTAGTTGTGATAGAAGCATAGGCGAAATCCGTAACACCTCTCAACAGCTTACAGAGAAACATGGCATTTAAATATGCTACATATACTCTTACATACATTACATAATTTGGCACATGTTACATTATATAATGTAGATTTCTTTAATTGTATGTATGTAAGTAAGTATGATTTTCCATGAGAGGTTTGGCATTTTTTTTTTAATTATTCGTTTTTCCACACAATGGATCTATTCATCACCAAATTGATGATAGGTATATAAAAATCAACTCTTAAGTGTTATTAACTGAGGTTCAAATACACGCCCCCGCAAGATTAGTTGAAATAGAATGTCTGGAATAGACTAGAATATTATCGATTTTTCTGCGTACTTTGTTGGACAGTTTCTAAAAGGTTCTTGTTCTCCATAAAAATTTAACCAATATTTATATTTTTACTCTAAAAGGTTAATGACGTAATCTTAGACTGTTTATCTAAGAATCTAAATTTGCATAACATACTCATTGCTCATTATAACATAACAACAAATAGAGAGAGCTATCAACTTTCAAAAGCTAGCAGAAACATTCCAGAGTTTGAAAAAGAAAACATCCTTTCTCGTAAGAGTTTTAAAGTTAAAAATAAAATTAATTAAGTGTCCTGTCTTCCATATTTAGTGCCGCTCAGTAATTAGTACAGACTATATAATGAACGAGGCTGTACGCGGTCGTGCCGTTGCATAATGTTACTGGCCACTAATCCATCATGGTGGACGTGACAGCTGTCAGTATTTGTCGCGCGTTGACTCCTAATCAGATTTCAAAATGCAGTTAGGCTGTTAGAGATATATGCCAAATTTACTATTTGTTCTAATTACGGTGCATCCATTTTTATGTTCATTATGTCTGTTCCAAATTTGGGTGCCGTTTTCGTGAAATTGCGATTTTTCCACGTTTTGGATGTATGCCCCAAATTCGCAATTAATAGAGAAGTGATTTATAAAATAAATTTAATAAAAAAAGAAGGAGCTGCGCAATGTTTTTGACTTTAAGACGCATTTTTTTGTTTTGAAAATAACAACAATAATTATTTTATTGTATGTGTTATTGTCAATTATAGATAGACAGACAGATAGATAAAGATAAAACTCTGTATTGCACACCAAAATGAAACAAGAGAGTAACAGACTTGGTAACATATAATTTGCACAAATGACGGTTATTATCACTATCAAGTGATAAGTATCAATAACTGCGTAGAAGCGGCAAAAGAGATGAAAATTATCGATCTACCTGTTTTATTGTCTATGGAGTAGTGTCTTCATCAATTTATTACTACTTTCATTTATTTCAGTTGTACTGTGTCTAGTACTGACTACGCAGAGTGATATAAAACTAATTTGGTGTGAAACAGAATTGCATTATGTATGTCTCATTTTGGCCGCCATCATGTCACAATTTGCATTTTAATAATGCCGCTTGAAACAGGTTTGATTTCTGACTTTGCAGAGAGGCGTATGTATCATAATTATCTGTTATTAACTTCATGCTGCAATTCCACAGCCGCTGGACTCATCGAATTACCTCGACCTGGCCCAAAAGTGACGTTAAACGACCTAATGAGTTTCAGGAATGAGTGACGTTTGTCAGAACGCATTATCCTATCCCATTTAATAGGAAGTAAGTATAGGCGTCGAACATACGATTGTGTGTCGACACGGCTGGCCGCTCGCGATCAGATACGCGGCCGGTCGCGTGGTCGAGATGCTCCTTGACAAGACATGCGACAACACGACCGAGTACAATCAATTCATAAAACCGCAGAGGAAGGTGCCAGTTGTAGGTACTGCTATACGTCAACATTAAAGAAAATGCTCCCATGTAGATATATAAAGACGAGATTATTTGCGGCATCGGGAGGCCACGTCACGCGGCAGCGTGACTCCGTGTGAACACTTTTAAGCGATTTCATACAACTCCTTTCGAGCGGGTTTGACGACTTACATGTACCATATGTCAAACGTGCTGACTGTCCCATACGTAATTATATCCAAAAGATATTTTTTTGGTGGGAATTCGAGAAGTGTAGTTAAATTTTTGTTTGATTAATTGTAAAAATTGTGTACTGAACATTTTGTGGTTTAATAGTGATAGTTTATTAAACTTCCAAATGTTTTTGTGTGTAATGTTTGTGATAATAATAAATAATCAAATAAAAGCCCAGGACTGCATTTTTCATGTACTTCCAAGGAGTCCTCTTTTGTCCTCAGTATACCTATTATCACTTTATACATTCACGACTCCTGACTTATCTACTACGACTGGACTGGACTGGACATTGACAAGATGTGTTTTAAATTGTCTTGTCTTCACGAAGAAAACTTGACACTGGCAGAATGTGTTAATTGCACCATTGCAATATATGAACAAAAAAAACATCATTTGATAATATGAAACTGAATATTGTCCAAATGGAATATACTGAAACTGTCATGGAAATAATTTATTATCAAATTTTTATTCTATTTAATTTTATAAGTTAAGAACGAATAAGAACTCAGTTTGACAGTTAAACTTTAACTCATTAAATTGATATTTATTTGATCGATGTTTTATTTCTAAAAGTCAATGGTCGTTTAGATAACGCTACTGCAAATAGAACCTATAATGTAAGCCCTTTTTCAGATAATGGCGCATATATGTACTTAAATTATATTGACTAAAACAGTCCACTGCTTAGACTCACATAGAAATTGAAATATACGAATGAAATTAGTTTTAATATATTTTAAATACAAAGTACTCATTACGGTTTTAAAATGAATTTAAATTCGTACGTAAACTGTTGAAAATGTCTGTGAGAAAATGTTTCATACGCGTACAACGTCCAACCATCTGTCTGGTTTCCGCCTTTTCCCAACAAACTTTATAATTACAAAAAAATGTCTTTTCAACCGAACGAACAGGCATTATTTTTAAATATACCTTTAATATACATATATATGTATTTTTAAAATTATGCTATTTTTTTGCGAATATATTCATTATTTACAATTTCACCGGTTTAGGATAGTTTATATCTTTCTAATCGATATTATGTTGTAAATAGGTACTGTCTGTTTCCCAAATAAAATAATATTAGCAGCCAGGTTTTCAGTTCTTGTACATCGGAGTAATTTTTACACATTACAATACGAAATAAAAAATATAAAATTATATAAAAACAATACCCTTTTAACATAGAATTTTCTTTCGTGAAAACCAACAATTTTGTTCTACTTTTTAAAATTCAACACATTTTTCACATAAAAATATAAACGTAAAAATATTCTAGTACCTACTCGTACGTAAAGCGAAAAAATACGCAACGTTTTCAAACTGTTCATCGCCACCACATAAGACCTTCGGTTTTTCTCATCTGGAAGCATTTCTAATCCAATAAGAAATATCTTCCGTGTTGTACTTATTAACATCTGTACATTGTACCTATAAATGTATACATTTTTATATTACAATTTTAACACATCTTTGAGATGCAAATAAGCTCGGCCTAAGCAATTAAAGCCGCGGAACCCGAAACATAAGTAATGCATATTAAGTAAAGGTTAAACTAAAGAAGCAAATTAACATGTAAATAAAACATATTTGGGGTTATCTAGTGATGTTACTTGTTTACTGTTTCAGTAAACTATGTAGTGTGACTACCAAAAATGCACAAAAAGAGCTTCTAATTTAAAAAAAAACTGGTGGATTGTTGACACTAATATGTGGAACGTCATCTGAGGAAAGGTGTCTTTTTATAGAAAAAAGACTGCAGACCAGCATACAGTCCACCTGATGGTAAGTGGATACTGTAGCCCATGGACATTTGCGATACATGCCAACGTCAGTCCAGAATGACAAACGTTGGCACACCCCCGGATGCGCTGCCTACCTTTGCGGATTAAGGAATGGATTGAGAGAAATGGTTGGGAAAATGGGGAGGGATAGGATAGGATGGGATGGAAATGAGCTCTGGCATATCTCACTCACTACCGAAACACGTACGTACATTGGGGAAATATGATAAAGTAGGAAATGCAGTAAATTTCAATGTAATCTTTTGTGAGAGAGGGGTGACGTGGCCAATCGAGTGGGCCCAGCGGCTGTGGGTATGCGGCGTGTACTCCCCCTACAAAACTTTTGACTATGGTCAAGATTTTCTAACTTAAAATATCGTTGTTTCAAGATTCAGTTTAAATATAAACATGCTCTAACATCTGATTTCTCTATATTTACAGAACTCATCGTCTGTCTGTCCTTCTGTCTGCTTGTTCGTTTTTGACTTAATTTTTTCTTAAATTTGCTGGCTTTGCTGGTATTTTGATGCGGTATTCACTATTGTGTAGGTCATTTCTTCCGGAAGCTATTAAGTATATAAGATATCAGTATACGGCATTCACCTCGTGAGCAGACCAGAGCTAAATACCAGTTTAGTGTCGGTAAAGCAATGAAAATTTTGTTGGGATTTCGCTAAAGTTGCATATTTGATTGAACATTGAACGCTTATAAGCGGTAGTAGGTTATGAAGGATTATAATAAGTGGTATCTCATAATGAAAACAAAATAGCATTTAAAATAAATTAATAATTATGACTCAATCGATGAGAGTTTCACACACGCACGGTTTTTTTAAAGAGATATGGCGGTTTTATTGTAATTATTGGACGTTAAAAAACTTCTCAATCATCGATCGATACGAGAGAATAATATACTTAACGCATTTTGGCGTGGTATGATAAAAGGGCTGATTACGGTGTCGATAACTTATTAAGGTATGTTCTCATGCAAAACTGGAGGTTTTCGCTTGTTTATAAATAAAGGTGTAGACACACAAATAAAGATATATTCGGACAATCACGACAGGGACGGGAGCAAATAAAAGTCACGTCGACAGATTGGTAGATTTACTGCGATTACTCGGTGTCGATACGATTGTTATAGTCTAACGGTTTGAACTATGACTCTCAAGCTCTCATGTTGAGAATTCACAACCTGGCTCGTACAGTCACAATATTTATTTGTTAAGCCTCTATCAAATATTCTTAATTTGGCATTTATTAAATAAACATCGACTTAGGGCTGGTTCACTTCGCACTCCGTACGAAAATATGCGTACGGCGCTGACAGGCCTCCGCGCAGGGGTTTATTTCGGTTTGTTGCCGCTAATTTTGAACTAGTTTAGTTTAGGACTAATATAGTTATTTTAGTACTAATTTTGAATTATGCTTTAAACCGAATAAATCTACTGTATTTAATTACATTATTTATGGGTGGCAATCTTTGCGATTTACACGGTGTCATTTTGTGTTTGACCTTCAGCGGTCCAGTGTAATATCGCCTTTGTCCGATGCGGTTACGATTCAATTTGGCTCGCGTAGAATGAAATTTTATTCTGTAGATATGTTTTTGTAGATTTTACGGATCGTTCTTAGGGAGTTAGTCTTTTGTACTTGTACTATTAGTGGTCCTATAATAATAAATAATTAAATAATAATAATAATACATAATAAATAATTCAACGATTCACGTCACAGTTGTACGTATCAAATATGACAGTGTTATAAAAGCACATAATACGGCAAAATTAAAAACAAAGGACAGTGACCCAACAATTATTTCTTCCGACCATCATGTCAAAATCAGTGGGATACGAGTCTGCATAACTGATCCGAGCGACGAAAATTATTTTTAACAGGAAAGAGGTTTTGTATTTGTGTTTGTATTAAATTATTACACAAGGCGCTTGGATTACTACTAGAATATCGTGTAAAATGTAAGTAAACATTCAAAAAAAATTTTAAGCCTTGTGGATACGCTAAATTGAAAATGGGAAATACGTACTAAAACTGGACTAAACATTTTTCTCATCCCATTACACCTCCCAATCTTCCCAATCTTTCCATACGATGGAATAGGAGGAGATAGGATAGAATGTGTGGGAAATGAACTCAGACATCTCACTCATTATCGAAATACGTACTTACATTCAAGGGATCAGGAAAGGTATGGATACGTAGTACAAATTACGTTAGTGTATCTAAGGAAGTACACCACCACTAAAAGAGTGGACTCGCAAACCCAGCGTGGGCGTAGCTTTTTAAGACCGCACATCCCTCGTGCACAAGATAATGTCCAGCCATGTTCAGCAGTGGATACTGAAAGGGCTGGTTTCATTGTGAATGAAACACTAACTTTATTTTAATTAAAACTCTGTATGTTTGTGACAAAAATGTAAAAGAGATAATTCGGGCAAGTCGTTAAGCTCTATTTACATTCAGAAATAATATTTCATTTCAACCCTACGACACATGTGTCGTATGGGGTTCTTCAAGAAAGCTTGTGAATTGGATTCTGCAAGACTGGCATTCTTCAAATTCTTCAAAAAAAGCTGGATTCTTCAAAAAATTGTTGTGAATAGGATAGGTGTAACCAAGCCGATATGTGGAGTAAAATAAGAAAGGTTAACACGCGTTTAAGCCCCATTTAATAGATGTTATAGATATGTATTATGTTAGACATACATTTTACTTGGGGAGAACAGATTCAATTTAATAGCTTTCTTGGCAAGGGCTGACGATGACAGTAAAATTGAGCCAGAAGAAAATCATTGTCCAAAATCAATTCTTCATTTTGTACGAAAATATGGTAGGTAATTGAGAATACAACAAATTGTCAATTCCAAAAAGTACATGCATTAGTATTTGAATATTTTACCTGTTAATAACACATTGAAAGTTGTATACTTCGAAACGTTGTATACCTACCGCGAATCCGAAGGTTGTGGAATGAATTGTCTAGTGTTTTCCCGCCCTTCAATTTAGGATGCGAGCCGGCACACACGAGCGATTTGTTACAATTAATTTGACAGCGCACCTTTCAATAACAATTGTCCTGGTCTATTTGCAATCTACAACAATAATACAATCTATCTGTGAATTTGTGGTAAACCATCTTAAACTAAGAAAGAAGCAGCTTCACGATCTGTTATAGAAATACAAAATAGATCTGACGATGTATCTTGTAACAAGAAAGTCATGCCTGGAAATCCACTCTTATATAAAAGAACCCGAATACCCTCTGTGAACTGATTTCTTCAAGAAGTTGTTTAAAAACAGTGTGTTAATGAAGCGGTAAGGACACTCGGCCACTATACGTGTTGAATTTTCCATACTAAATATAAATCATAATCAACGCCAAATTGTATTAGAAGTTGTCACTGTAAGAATAGGAATAAATGGTTTATAATTTAGGACCTTTTCATTATTCGGAAATATTTTTTTTTTTCTTATAAACGCATCGAGCAACTGACGGAGACGTAGCATCACAGCCCTAAACGTGACGCATTTGCAGGGCGGTCAAAATGACCTCCTGTCAATTCATACCAAGAATGTACCTACCCTATTTTTGATAGTTTACCCATTTTTTTTACAAAAATTGCAATATATTTTGATACGACGGAGTTGTCAATATAAAAAAAATGTTAGAAATGTTTTGCAGTAAATGTATAATTGATTTAAAATAAACAAAGCAAAGGCTTTTAAAAATGTATTTATTACTTCTCGTGTATCGTAACAGTAGCATTTTATTTATACAGTTGACAGTTGTCATGTTGACAGTTTTGCGACAAGGAATTATCTATCCATGTCTTTGGTTTGATCTGTGTCCAAACGCTATTAACAACAACTACAAATGTACAGTTAATAACGGTCGCATTTTACGTCAGAGAAATTCCCGCCAAAAAGCGGCGACATCTTGAATCCGGATTTATATTCAGATGCCCTACTTCATACGGTTATTTGTTTAAATTGATATTTACTTAATAAATCTTAGTGGCTTTCAATTGGGACGTCATCGGTGGGTGACGAAATAAATTGAGAGTTGAAATATAAAAAATAAATAAAATGACAAGGCAAAATAAATAATATGTTTGATTAGTAACCACAGTATTTTTATATTCGGTTAGTGCAAAAAATTTTGAAAAATACTAAATTACGAGTACCTACATAAAAAGCCTACTGTACCTTGTACAATAGTCTATTGACTATATATATGTATATTGTCTATATATAATACAATACAAGTCTATTAGTACAATAATCTTGTATTGTAATCTACATTGAACCTACATAATAAATACATTAATGTAGACCACTGATCCTCGAAGTAGGTAAAATCCTATATCTGACTGCCAAACCTGTATGTATCGTAGTATGTATGAGATGAGATGCTTTTAGATAATCTATTTTATACTTTTAATCTAAATCTACGTCACATACGAATAAACATCAAAGGTCACATTTTCTTATTAAATCACAAAAATATTAGCAGCGTTCACATTGTTTAGCAACAAAATGAAAGTTACCTAACGAACTAAAATCTACAGTTAAAGAAAAGATACGACGACTAGCGTCATTTTTGCGTTTAATTTTAACAATACTTAATTACTTGTTATTTTAGTCGATCATTGGTTTTTGTCAAAATCGGACAGTTTTTCAAAACGGTTCAAATTAATACTTATTGTCAATAAAATCAACATTTAACGTTACTCTTGTACCACGTTTTCTAAAATACTGTCGTAAAAATAAAACACAGTCTCTCAGTCTGCGTCTAATTGTAACCCTAGAGTCGTTTTTCAATTAGTCGAACGGGCGAGAATGACCCCAGACTGCATTTAAAGGGTTAAGTTACACAATTGCAGTTTTAAACGAGGACAATTATTACATGGTGTTGTCTAGGTTAGGCGAGGTCCAGGGTAGTATTCGGTGTCATGATGTTGACATATCCCCCTTTGTGAGAGGCCCGACACAGACAAATATTTTGTGACTCTATCAAAGGAACTGAAAATATCAACTGTCACTTTTAATTTTATTGAAAGCGACGGAAAATATGAGGCATGTCGGGGAAAAGTGGAAAATTTTCATGGTAACTTTATGAATGTAAAAAATTAAGGGAATCTTGTATACGGAGATTTGACAAACTACGTCTTACGAAATATCAGTTTAACATAGGACTTATGGGACTCAATAACATTATATGTTCGGGTTTTTTTGAAGAAAAAACTAAATGAGTTTGGAGTGATATGACCAATGTAACTTTTTAGAATTTGACCAATAATATTATCACACCCATACGCATACCATCAGGCTATATCCTCAGGATCGGGATATAGGCCTCTCCCAAAACTCGTCACCACACACGCTTTTTCGTTTACGTTTCTCTTATTCAGCCACACTAATATTAGACCTATCAATTATCTTCAACCGTTCTCTTCTTTGTACCGGCCCTATTGGAGCAAATCGCGCTTGAGTGGCTAGCATTTGCAATAGAACTTCAATAGTTTTATATTACAACAATTATATAGGGGAGAGGCGTACAAAATGACATACTAGTTATTAAATCAGTCATAAAATCTTTATTTATTCATACTTTTCAACACTTAATGTATCTTTATATTCTTTGATTCATTACTTAGTCGGAATAAAGAGATCAATCATTTAAAAACAATAATAATATAATTATTGATAATATCTAAAAAACTTGAATAAAAACCGTTTTGTCCGCCCTGGGCGGGTAAAATGACATAGGTGGTATGTACAAAATGGCATACCAAATTTGTAATGAAAATCCGTTCATTATATGCAGAGTTCACATGTGAAAGACTTCGTCTTCTTCGGAACATCTGCGCACGATGCATGAGCCCATCTTTTACATATCAAGCACTGTAACCAAACCTCCTTCGGCTTGGACCTTGAGTAGAGGTCGTTGCAATAAATGCAAGGACAATCTTCATCTCCATCTTCAGTGTCAAATTGCGATGTGAAATCGTTTTCACTATCAGAACTGAAATTCAAAGCTTTTGTTGCCTTTCTCGTTTTTTTCTTTGGGACAGGTGGAGGAGCAGATTTTGCTTTAGCTTCTTCCATGTTTGGGGTTGAAGTTAACAACAATACTGTTGGTTTTTTTCGTGGTTTTCTTTTGCCTTGCCCAGTCACATATATTCCTGCCGGCACTGGAGATAACACGCTTACTGGAACATTGATATTTGTATCTCGGAGTATCAATCTAGATGCTGAAGTTGTCATAGGTATTGCAGGAGCTTTGTCTTTAGATTGGGCTGCGGATGTGGAGGTAGTAGGTGGGTTGACTATGGCTGATGTACTCGCAACTATCAGTGATGTAGAGCCATCTTCAACCTGAGGTCGATCTGCTGAGGAAATATATAGGTTTTCTGCTGTTGATAAGCCTTCTTCGGACTCTACCGGAGAGTTTTGCTGGGGATATTTGTCGTCTCCGTAGGCTCAAATAAATAATCGGGAAATATGTTTGGATCGACAGGCCAGAGACCTGTTTTTTGAAACCCATTCACTGCCGTCTGGACTGTTGCTGCTTTACCATAAGCTTTGTTGAGAATGGAACCTATTTGAAAGTGAGTGACAACTCGGCCTGGATGGCTTTTTAACCAAGTGCTCACTTCTTGATTAAAATAGGTCTTCAGTGGACCATAGAAAGATACGTCCAAGGGTTGCATGCGGTGTGTACAGTGAGGCGGTAAGCACACCATAATGATTCCATGCTCTTTTGCGAATGTTAAAGTTTCTATACCTTTATGACTGATATGTCCATCAACTATCAAAAGCACTTTGTCCTCAATGCTAGCTTTCACATGCGTCTGAAAGTGCACCAACCATTTATAAAATACAGCTGTGGTCATCCAACCTGATTCTTGTGCAATTCCCAAACTACCGGTTGGAGCTTGGTCTATTAACTCCTGTTTCATTATTATTCTAGGAAAAATTAGGCACGGTGGGATGAAATGACCATTTGCACTCATGCAGCAAACAACAGTCACATGAGACCCCTTTTCAGCACTAGTTAAAGCCCCAACCTGCTTACGTCCAGTGGTAGCAAACACCTTTTGTGGTCTTTGAACAGTCGATAAAGCTGATTCGTCGACGTTATAGAGTCTATGCGGAGAAATGTTATTGCTCTGAATAATTTCTTGGTAAGTGTTGAAAAATAGGGCTACTTGCGGCTTGTTGAAAGCTTGGGCTCTCGCAGCTGAAGTTGCTTCGGGTTTCCTCAAAGATATGTCTGGGTTTCTTCGACGAAATCCAGCCAGCCACTCTTTACCAGCGGTTTTCTTTTCATTGTTAAAATTATGAGCAATATTATTCGCTTCTGCAAACTGATAGGCCAATTCAAGAACTTCCTTCCGTGTGAAACCAAACAATCTGGTTTCCAGCAACTTTATATGTGCAACCAGCTCTCTTTCCATCTCATGAGTGAACACAGTCTCGTACCTTCCCATACCTAAAAGAATAAGGTAAGTAATTAAATTCAATCTTATCATGTTAACCAACTGCGGAAGCTAAAAAAAACTGATTTGGTAGCTACTCGTAGGTACCTTTTGTAGTTGGAGCTAAGGCTTTATTTTTGTGCAGTGCATGTCTTCTAAGAGTTGATTGTGGTACGCTAAACACCTTAGAAGCTAAAAGCCAACCCATTTCATTTTTCTTCACAGCGTCAATTGCCTTTTCCATAGAGGATTTATCCCAACCCTGTCGGTTTGTTTTTCTAGAATAGTTGCGAGGAATGATTTTCGATTATCTGAAAGAAGAAAAAAAAGATGGGTCAAACGACATACTATGCTATTTTACCCGAACAAGTGGTATGCCATTTTGTCCACTTTATAACCTTAAATATAAGAAATTAGTAACTTTAATTTCGCGAAGAATTTTGAGATTTCAACACATAATAGGAGTTATTTACAAATAAAACAATAAAATTAAGCCACTAAAAACTAATAAATGTAAGACAATACTAACTTTTTCGAAGAAACAAAATCCATCCAAACAAAACTCGTAAATGCAAAATTCACACAAACACGTGTCCGCTTCACATGCTCAACCGAACGCGACTGGCGCCACCACAGGATATAAGATGTTACTAAACGGTCCTCTAAGGGTCATTATGAGAACTAATTTGTCTGTGGTTTTGGAAAAAAGCAAGTATGTCATTTTACCCACCTATTTCATTTTGTACGCCTCTCCCCTACTCTTTATTTTACTCAAATAAATTAATTTTATTCATTCTATTGTCGTAGAAAAATATCTTCACACCCACTTAATTTGTTTTCTAAATGGGAAATTTCCCTCACTTATGGCACGGAAATTGCGACACCACAAAGCAAAAGTCGCTTAAACAGTAAACAGCCTTATACTCGAAAATACGCATATTTGGTAACATCGTATAATTATCCACTGTTGGGTGCAGGTTTTCCCTTGTAATCACGAAAGGTTTTAGTCCATAATAAACTATACTAATTCAATCATACTTCTGATTTATTGATTCTGTATAGGGGATACAGGACCTTTCCGAACCATTCCTAAACCCCGAAGTCTTGCGTGGCGTGGCGTTCATGATTCTGAGTTAATTGACAATGAAAATTTTCCCAATCTCTTTTGGTAAAAAAATCGTTTAGTTTTATTTATTTGTTAATTAGTTTTATTTTTTAATAGAAATTTGTTAAATAATAATAATTCATTTACATATTTTAGACGATAGTACAATCCATAGTAATTGTTAGTAGAATCATAAAAGTCGATGTTAGTAAAATATAATAATCATAGGAAATTGCAATTATTAAATTGAATTATACTTAATTAGTTACGAATAACTCGTAATTAGTTAATTAAATTAACAGCCCCATCCAGTGTTTCCGGATAGGACAGCCAAATTTACCATTTATTGTTCAGTAGGGAGGTGGCTTTTGGCCTAAAGGCTTAAAGCCGTCCATGCGCGCCTCCACGAACATTGCAGCTGCACCGCAGTACCGTGGCAGTCCCATCACCATCCTGGAAACATTATTATATTGTACACGCAAGATGTTGACGGCCCTAAGCGTATGCCTTATCCACAGGTCGAGTAAAGGGATTGGCAATACGCCTTGAAAAGTGTATTTTTTTACATGCCTTGAACATCGAGCAAACCTGCGGAACAGCATTTTAAATACTAAGCCCAAAGAAAATGGTTATTTTCCCAAAAACATAAGTATCTGCTAATATACAGGCTGATACCGAACCCTTTCTGGAGCTCGAAACTATGATTTCTGAGTTCAATGACATGAATACCTTAAGAATCTCTTTTTGCAAAACATTTATTTATTTATTTAAAAAAATATTGCACATGGTACAAAAGGCGAGCTTAAAGTCTTTCAGGCTAAAGGCTTTCAAAGCTTAAAGGCTTTCTCAACCAGCTAACCTTTTAATTGATCAGATATATACTTATTCATTTCAATATTCAATATTTTTTGAGGTTTTAACAAATTTAATCAGAATTCAGAATATCGGATATAGCTATATTCTAAACCTATATTCTTCGGATATAGCTTTAGTCTACTCATATATCCGAGACTAAGCTAAGTTAGGCTATACCAACCGAGGCTAGTGCTAACCAAGCTTAATGCATTTTCTAATTTTTAATATCATTTGCATATTGTGCTTCATAGAACAAAACTAACTAAACACAAAACTAAATAAGAGTAAAACAAGAATAGTATTTAAGAAATTAGTCGCGTGGTGCATCGCGTGCATATTTGCACGTAGGCAACTAATGATGTGCGTAAGTAACACTTTATCGATAATAAAAGATAAACAATTAAATCATTTTGGAAATAAACTTATAGCAGATGTACCTACCATCTAATTTTTTAAATTCACTTTAAAGGAAGCTTATAAAATTGATCCATTTGAAATAATCTCTGAAATATAAGAAGGGTTTTTTGTGAGTCATCAAACGACTGCTGTTAGGGGTGATAAATATCTGTGAATTAATTACCTTCAAATTCTAAAAGATCCCAACTTTATCTAAAAACAGCATTTTAATCAATGTCTTCCGCTCTAGTTCTGAACCAAAGCTTTGTAAGTTCCAATAAAGCTTCCAAATGAAATCATATTTTAAAAGAAAAGTAATTAACATAACACCTCCCCACCTTTGTAATTGTCAACTCTAAAGAAAGTTTCATAAAGAAAGAAAGTAACGCTCGATTACAAAGTGCATCCCTACATCTCAAAGACGTTGCTCCCGAGATAAATTGATGCGAATTCCGGGCCAACCTCCAGTATTCGTTTGATGCGCGTACGCAGAGCTTCATTAACCCACGATATGTCATTCAACTATCGATAAGTTCAAAAATAGACGTTCCAAGCACTATTTTTAGAAGCTCCCTTATTATTTTTATCTAATTATGTGATTTATTGATTAATTTATGATTTTTATGTGAATATGTGATTTATTTTATGACTTTTAACGACAACCAGATATGTTAGCTGAGAGTAAAGTGTTTTGTGAGATCGATTTCCTTTTTTATAATTTTGGAGGAAGAAGCATTAATGCCACTATTTGGGTAAGTACCTACTTTTAAATAAAATCAGAACCTACTTAAAGTTCTTTTGTATAGAGAGAAGAAAGCGCAATAGCAGACAATCCATCTGGTGGTAAGTTACCACTTATAATTTTCTTGATATAAATGATATCTCATGCACGTTACTTCATTGAATCCCAAAAACATAATAGTAGTTATTCCACTTGAATAACTATAATTACTCTTCTTTTATCTTTTCAAAATGTACCAAAAATCGCGAAATTAATTTCCTTTCTGTCTAAATTGTAGGGGGAGAGTGCATTCCCACAGCCGCTCGGCGCACTCGACTGGCCTCGTTACCCCTCTCTCACAGAAGACTATCCTGAAATTTCCCAGTTTATCCAGTTCCCAGTAATCGTATTTCCCCAATGTGCGTACGTGTTTCGGTATTGAGTGAGATATGCCCGAGCCCATTCCCATCCCATCCTATCCCTCCCCATTTTTCCAAACCTTTCTCCCAATCCATTCCTTAATCTGCAAAGGTAGGCAGCGCATCCGGGGGCGTACAACATTTCTCATTCTGGACTTATGTTGGCATGTATCGCGGATGTCTATGGATGACAGAATACACTTAACATCAGGTGGACTGTGTGCTTGTCTACCGACTTTTTTCTATAAAAAAAAAAAAATAATTTCCGACGCGCGTGTCATCGGCTTTTTTGTTTTAATGCCAACTTTATTACGCACTTTTTTATTGTGCTCTAAAGGGAAACACATTCTTGAAGGCTCGCGGGGAAACCACAGTGAGTAAACTTATTTGAGATGTTGATTAGTTAACACCAAAGTTTAGCGTTAAAGGAAAACGCAGTAATAAAAACCCACATGTTAAAAACAGGTTACAGAAATTATTCCGTTTACTCATGATTATCTAACGGTATATGAATGAGATAAATCGCATATTTGTGATTTATTTTCATAGTGATTGTCAAACTGACTTTCGAACTATTTTTTATTCTTTTCAAATGACCAATCTATCCTATATATCAAATAAAGACAAACAAATAAGAGAAATGTCGTGACTGACTGACTTATTAATGTCGAGCCCCAACTGCTGAAGCTAGACACGTGGAATTTGAACACAAGATCCTTTTTATGACATAAAGAGTTATATTCGGTTCCTATCCCGATTGTTCAAAATACTAACATGGTAGCCTGAAGTAAGTGACAATTCTTTAATTTTTAATCTACGGCAATATTGCAGTTTCGATTAATCAAATTATCGATATATAAACAATTATCATCTCACTATTCAATTTAAGGCCATATCAGTTACTTAAGGCTCACTTCTTTAGTTAGTTTGTTTACTGTTTGAACAAAATGAATTGGAATGGAATATAGTAAGAAGGGATTTCTCCAGGTACAACACGGAAGCGGAACTCCGTCGAAATTTGTTATAATCTAAAATTATTTACTTCAGCTATTCAAAAATACTTTTTTTTAATATAGAACGTGGTGGCAAACGAGCATACAGTCCACCTGGTGGTAAGTGGATACTGTCGCCCGTGGGCACCCGCGGTACATGCCAACATTAGTCCAGAATGACAAACTTTGACATGCCCTCGGATGCGCTACCTACCGTTGTTAATGAAGGAGTGGATTTGAGAAAAAGGTTGAGAAAATGGGAAAGGATAGGGTGAAATTGGAATAGACTCCGGCATATCTCACTCACTATCGACACACTTACGTACATTGTTTTGTTGATCACGATTTACTGTTCATTCAATTCTTTTTGCTTGTCATTTAAATACAAGCAGTGATTACACACGATATTCACAAAATAGGAAATTGGAAGTATCATGTTATCATATGTTATTAATTACCTATAGAAAATTAATTATAAGCCTCTAAAGTACTAATTAGAAAACAGTCGATAACATTATTATAATTAATTATTACGACACGTAATTACTTGAAAAGATACTAGGTATGTTATAAAATCAGTATCTACCAAGTGACTTATAATTGTGGAATACTTTAATTGATGGCCGCGGCGGCGTTGTCGTAAAATTAGTTGTCGTCGTCCTTGTTACTTGTTATAGTACTTATAATGAATTGTAACAATAAGACATTACAATATTACCGTACATACAAAGACGGACTTAATCCTAGAAGGAATCTCGTCCATTCAGCCTTAGAACAACCGAGAAGAGTTATGTAATTAGAAAGTAGGTGGCATGTAATAAGGAAGAGCAGATATCCAGATAATAAACATATAAATACATCCAGAAATATTAATATATATACATATATTAGTATATTCGTTAGGATATTAAACTTGCAAAAATCAGTCATATAAAAGTACATACACTTTTATGCACTTAGGATTGAGCATTTTATAGAGAAAAAGTGGCAGAGGAGCACA
Organism: Sesia apiformis; assembly: GCA_914767545.1. Classification (NCBI taxonomy): domain Eukaryota; kingdom Metazoa; phylum Arthropoda; class Insecta; order Lepidoptera; family Sesiidae; genus Sesia; species Sesia apiformis. The sequence goes on along the minus strand of OU611967.1, from coordinate 14,174,710 downwards.
GTCCACCTAAATAGTGGTAAGTGGATACTGTTACCCTGCGACATATAAGCCAACATCAGTCCAGAATGACTAACATCAACACGCCCCCGGATGTACTGGAGATTAGAAATGGATTAGAAATTCGGTGGCATGAATGGAGGTTTAAACTCCATTCATGACGAATATCAGTATAACCGAATGACGAATATCAGTATCAGTATTCTATATACTGATATTCATGACGAATATCAGTGTATAGAAACGAATATAACCTGACGAATATCAGTCGAAAATAGATATCTCTAGGCCAGAGATGTGCATCTTGTAATAATACGAGTATAAGCAAATAAGCAGAGCTTACCATTTTTTTTTTTTACTAACACTTATCTACGCTAAACCTACGCTAGTGCGGGTGAAGTCAAGGACGATCGTTAGTGGTGTTAATGTTCCACACATTTACCAATCGATTAAAAACAAATTTTGAACAGACACCTGCATACAGCCAATTGCGGTTATCAAGTTTCAAAACCAATGCACGCCATCTTCTCTAAGATATTAAATATAATCGCTGTTTTCTAACCAATTCCTCGTAACTTTGCATATAAATATCGGAAGCGTTCTTCTAAAGGTTTTTTCGTTTGATGACTTACAACCAGAGATTACATCTTCATCTCTCGTATCTATCTATCCACATTGTCGTCTGCTGCCGACAGCTGTATGAGATTTTTGGCAAATAAAGACCTTTGTTCGTCGTTCAACAAACTGAATAATTATTTGTATGAGTAGGTATGACGGAAAGGGCTTGTTATGATCAATATAAAACATAGCAACTCGTTCTGGCTTCAAGTGGCATAACGATTTGCTATGAAAATCAAACAGCCATTTGCTTTAATTTATTATTTTTTTAAGCTTATTTGCATTAAAAAGTACAAAGGCAGACTTATTGTTTAATCTATACCAGTCAACCAATTGTTAAAGCAGATAATGTAAGCGAGTGCAGAAGTAGCAAAACTTATAAGCAGATAGATTTTTTAGATACAGGTACTTTATTGTACACGCTTAATTCTGTTAGAATTGGGGTCATTTTCTGTAATGTTATTTTTAGTTGAAAAATCTGCATCTTTTCATTTAATATCAGTTTAACTAAATGCAACTTTAACTACATGTAGGTAATATTAGAATAATACTGGCATATTTTGCCAATAAATTTCAATTATGTAAGTGACAATATTAGGGTACATAAATTAAAAGCAACTTAATTTAAACAATTTGAGGGGGAGAGTGCACGCTTCAATTCAACAGCTGCTGGGCGCTCTCGACTGGCCATGTTACCCCTCTCTCACAGAATACTACCTTGAAATGTACTGCATTTCCCACTTTATCTTATTTCCTTAATGTACGTACGTGTTTCGGTTGTGAGTAAGATGTGCCAGAGCCCTTTCCCATTCTATCCCTCCCCATTTTCCCAACCCTTTCTCCAAATTCATTCCTATATCTCCAAAGGTAGGCAGCAGCGCATCCGGGAGCGTGCCAACGTGTGTCATTTTGGACTAATGTTGGGATGTATCGCGGATGTCTATGGGCAACAGTATCCACTTACCATCAGGTGGACTGTATGCCCGTCTGCCGCCTTCGTCCATAAAAAAAATGAGCAACATGAAGTTAGTAACTGAGAAGATTAAATAGATAGATAAAAATGTTTAATATGGCCTCTAGATACTCCTCTAGGCTAATCTTGAATTTCTAAAGATACTGTCAAGCCCTTAGATTGGCAACGACAAAGCTCTTTGGCGCTTATTTGCGAATACAACAAAGATATATCTTATGTCTGTTCCTTTGATTGTAACTTAACTGTCGTCTGTCATTTTTGTTTGATCATTCGCATCAGAATAACGATTCACTTTTTATATTCTAAACCGGATCTAAACGCATATAATAAATAAACAAATACCTTTTATGCAATAAACAGAAAGGATTAAAATATAAAATGTCTACAAAACGCGAAAGTTTGAAAAGTTATAACGATTCACTTGCTTTTGACGCAACGTTTAAATAGATTTTTGGATAATGTACCTATAATACTGCTTTTCATGTAGTTTTAGGATTTTGCCAAAACAGAAAACTGTTTCAAATCTCTAAATTCGATTGTCCTTCTTTGGAAGCTTCATTATTTTTTTATAGGAAGAAAAAGGCAGAAGAACTAATTGTACACCCGATTGTAAGACTAAGAGTTCCCCCAGCTGGACGGTCAATTATGTTGTACTTTTTTACGAATTGCGCAATGTTTTTAATCGTTGGGGGAGTGTATTGAAACTCGTTTGGGTACAAGGTGCGACTTAATAATATTGTGCAATGACATTATTGTAGGTCTAGGGGTCGCCTAAGTGGATACTGTTGCTTACGAATCTGCATTAAGTACTAAGGTCTCTCAAGAATGAGAAATGTTGACCACGGTTATGCCACCTTGATGTGACCACGGTTGCTGTGACGCCGTCGAAGCGTCAAATACAATAAAAAAGGTAAAGATCCTTTAAATAAATAAATCAATCTTCGGGTTAACAAATAATAAAACTGCCCTGAAATTAACTGCATTTCCCACTTTATTTTATTTCCGCAATATACATGTGTTTCGGTAGTGATTGAAATATGCCAGTACCCATTCCCATCCCATTCTATCCCTCCCCATTGTCCCAATCCTTTCCCCAAATATCTTCCCATACCTCCAAGGGTTATTTTACGTTTGTCATTTTGGACTAATGTTGGTATGTATCGCGGATGTCCATGGATTACAGTATGGTATCATCGAGTGGATTGTATGCTCGTCTGCCGCCATCATACATTTTTTTTTCAAAAGGAATACAATCATTTACTTATTGAAGAAGGCTGCTCATGTCATTAAAAAATTATGTAAATCACCCTTATAAGTATTCCAACCAGGGATGTCCTCGTCTCATGAAAGATTTCATTAAAACCTACTTCAATATGATTTGCGTTAAGAAGACATATGTATGCGACACCAACATGTCGTCGTATTATGAGCTTAGAATGTTACAGACATTACAGAGACAAACCAAATCCCTCCAAAGTTTTGGGTACATACTTTCCTAAATAGAAGAAAATAAACCAAACCTCTACTAATTATATTTCGGTAGTTACTTTCTTAAATTTTAGACAAAATAGGTACGTATGTAAAGCATAATTTTACTTCTTAATTTTGATAATCAAAAAGTAACCAAAAATACTTTTTGATTTGAAAATTCTCTTGAATGTTCCAAGGCCTCGCCTGGAGTTCACTTGCCTCATTTCATATACGTTGAAAGGAGTGATTAGCTCCAGACAGGTTGCATGGGATTTTGACAAAAAAGCCTTCAACTTGCCGCCTTTGTCGGCTATCCGACAAAATGGACGATAATTTGTATGTCGGAAGGAGCTCGCTCTAATCAACCTTATTATGAAACATGGAGAACTAATTTAAGAGTTTAATCACCTTGCTAATGCGATAAAGTTCGGATATATTTATGGACTATAGCATTTTTACAGTCACGATATTTTATTTATTTTTACACATATGTATGTTATAAATTCTACACAGAAGTATTACTATATTACAACATAAAAGTGAATATATTTGTCTATCTCTGTATATTATGTATATCTCTATATATGTGTTTTTCATTTAAATGTTGTAATGTAATCTGTACACTCACTCTCATAGTTATAATCTACATTATATTTATCTACACACTCTATAGGCCCAAGAATTGTGTTCAACGGCGCACACCGCTGTTACGCCCATTCACGCGTCTTGGTTCCATCTGAAAATCAGCGCTGTATGCCGTTTATATTATACGGTATACAGCTGGTGTTGAGACGGATACCCTTTCGAAAAACATCTTATCGCAGTTTTATGCCTTGTTTTAAATTTTATTTTTTGTTTGCTTATATATGTTTTAACGACTTTTTAGGCAATAAGAAATAATCATGTTACGCGATCACTTGTGTGTGTGAAATAAAAAATCTACTTACCTATATATACATTTATAAATTACAAGCGCCTCGCCTTAGTTTCTCTCAGGTTGTAAAATTAAGTAATCCTAGGAAGAAAGGACTTGGAAGACCTTGGGTATCCAAATATAGCCACCCGGGTCCATCTGCATTAATTAGGTTAGCTGATTTCTAAATCAGTCGAACTAGTTTTTGAACTTACCTCTAACATAATAACAATCAAACACTTTCTCAGAAACTATCATAATAACATTTGTATAATAATATTGGTAGGAAAAGTAAGGCTCAATTGTTACAAACCGTCAATAATCTAACATATTGTAGTTTTATTATCAGTAATGACTTTTATTGTTAAAATTACTTTAGTATAAAAATAATGTACCATCCCAACCCCCTAATGTACTATCCCAACTCCCCAGCAGTTGACAGCCTAACCTATGTCCCCGAAAGGAATGAGCCTCCCCATCGCCGTCGTCCTCCTCGGCACCTCTTAGACGACCCCGACGACCAAATTACTGCTACTAATGCGGTTCTTACACTACACTCACAGACTTCACATATACACTGTCCCCGCTGGCGGAGACGAGGACGTCACCCTCGCTACGCCGTGAATACACACCGGTCATCAGCCAACACTTTTAGCAGGTATCGGCATGTTTTATGTCCATCTTTTCTCGCGGGTGTCCTAAAAGGTGACAAAGCCGTTACCACACGCCCCTAGGGACTACATCAACTTTAAAATAGTGAAGTCTTCAACCCGCTTGACTAGCGTGGCGTTTTAGGGCCAACACCCCTCATGCACAAGACAATGTACATCAGGAGGTCCGTGTCCAGCTGTGGACGATAAAAAGGCTGGTTGCATTGCACTGCATATACATATTAAGCTATCGTTTCCTTTTTAAGATACAGAATTAACTAAAGAGGAGATGACAGACGCTGACCGTAAATATACTCGTAATTTATGGGATAAAAAACTGCCAAGCTCTTTACAAGTTACGGAGTTTGTTACGTGAAGACAAACAGATTATGCTTTGAGCCCTTGTTTATTATCCGCGCATAATCGCCGTTATTTTGTAATGGATGGTATATAAAAATGGTTTTCTTCATCGTCCAGGCATTGAACGGTAATCTTGTGCCTTGTGGGTCCAAATACACATATAAAAACGTGGTGATCAAGTATCCGAATTTGATGAGATTTTGATCGATATGAATGGTAGGATATTCATTTAGGACGACTCTCGGTCGCATTAAATAATTGTTGAGCCACTATTTATTCTTAATTTTGACGCATTATAATACTGTCATGTTTGATACGTACGACTGTGACGTGATATCATTGAATTAACTATTATGTTGCCGATGATTGTTTAATATTGCCAAATTAAGAATGAAGGATAATGTCTCAACGATTAATTATTGTGACTACATATCTGTTCTTATCTTATTTCATACATCTATATAAATAAAAATTAAATGCTGTTCGTTGGTAAGCGCATCACTTGATAACGGCTGGATTGATTTGGCTAATTTTCTTTAAATATTCGGCTAATTAAAAATGTTCGTAATAGTCCGAATAAGGTTTTTACTTGAAGAAAATTTGGAAAAGTTGCCCGGAAAATTGGAAAATTCGGGAAAAACTGAAAGTGCTTTTTTCTATGGGATTTTTGTATGAACTCAAGACCATAACTCATGATTCGAACGATGGATATGCGTAACTCTTTGTTTATTTTGTTCATTATGATACTGGAAAAGTTTTCACGAAAAAATTTTTTTATTGAATTTTAGACAGGACAACGTCTATCGGGTCAGCTAATTTACAATAATTAATTATATGAATTAATATTAATATAATATACCTATGTTTACATATTTTTGACGTTCATCACTTATTTTTAGAGTCCAGACGAGTTCATATATTAGATATTCGTGAGTGGTTCATATACAGGTATATTTGGATGTTAACATTTTTATGTACAGATACCGCGGTCAAATATTTTTGACGAACTGAAAACGTCAATGGGTATATTTTCGACGTGAGTGCGTGTGTTACCTACGCACACACAATCACGCCTAAAATCCTGAACATTCTTATGATTTCCGTTGTCAATTTTTCTCTATACGATATTATCATATTGATGTACCTCAAATGTAACAGGAAGCGAAGTACACCAAACACATTACCCATAGAAGCCAATAAAATCAGATTCGTTTACCAAATGTCAGAACAACATTTATTCGGTATCGCGCTCACTGAAGTGGGTAGTGAATCTAATAAGTTTCGGGTTAGAGAGTTATAAGAGTGTGGTATTCCAATATTCGGCGGTCACGGTGCCAACGAAGAAATTTCATTTCGTTTTTATGTAAACGTAAATTATTAGAAACCTTGTTCTAGATAGATTTAAAAAAAAAGACATATATTGCAGAGGGGGTGTTCTGATTTCAGAAGAATTTCATTAGATCTCAAATAAGTGTGACCAGTAGATTCCAGTAGGACAAACTGAAGCGCGCATTTGTTATCCGATCAAAATGTAATTTGACAGAAAACGAGTTTAGTAGTCGGTTTTAAGTTCGTAGATGGGTCAAATCAGTTCAATAAATAGTTCCAAAATTATGAAGGTCACACTTTTCATAAGTTTGCTTCCCATCTAGGGAGCAAACGGGTATTCAAAAGAAGACCGCGGTATATCAAAAACACAGATTACAAAACTTGACACTAAAGTCCACAAAAGGACTCAAGAAACAATTCACATTATATTCACTGTTATGACTATATTCACACTTTCAAAGGTCTCTCTTATTAATAAATTGTGCGTTAATTGAACATATTGTTCTAAGCTTAGTACTCATTACAGTACCCGGCGAAAAGGCACATCGTTGCATTATATCACTTAAAGAAATGGACGCGTTTGAATACAATACTTAAATGAAACTTTGAAAGGGAGTGTCCAGGACTTACGCAACGGCATAAGACAGAGAAGACGCCGAACGAAAAAGAAGATATCAGAATATCTTTCTTTTATTTACGACTCGCTATATAGGGTACTGTCCTGGGTAATTATTTATTTATTTATTTATTTATTTATTTATGTAATCTACAGCCTTTTATGTAACTTATGTTGTTTAACAATTATGTTGCCAATGCTAATGGTATGGTATATATTATGGTACTATACGGGCAACACACCAAATTGCATTATTACATGCACAAGGATTTTAATATGTTCACACGCCTTTGTGTATCTAATTATTGTAATGTATGTTTAATGCGAAATTATTTTGCAAGTGACTTTGATGCGAGGTTGGAACGAGAGAAAAATATATTTCCCTGATGTTTTAGCAGCAGAATTATGATAATCGAGATTTTAAAGATATTTAGAAGAACGACTCGAATTTACCGGAAAAAAAAACCACTTTCAATTAAAATTTAGAGAGGTCTCTACGAAGTATGACCAACTGTATCTGAAACTGCTTTCGTTTCAGAAGTTTGTATTATATCTCACCATCATCAGACCTTTTATCGGCCACTGTCGGACAAGGGCCTCGTTATGCACATTGTCTTGGGCATAAAGGGTGCATGGCCTTAAAGGTTCGCGCACACTACAGCCGCGTCCGATCACAGCGCGTCTACAATGTACGTTGTCGCAATTTTGCGGTGCGACGCGCTGCGGCGCGACCAGGTTATACATATCGTAATGTGCGCGAGCCTTAAAACAGCACGCTAACGGCGGATTGGCGAGTCCACTCTTTTAGAGGTGGTGTAGTTCCTCAGGGCTTGTGGTGTTATAGCAGCTTTGCTATCCCTCAGCAGTATTTACAACACCCACAGGAAGCGATGTGGTTATGCTATTCTAAAACTGGGCGAAACCAGATGACCAAACTTTCATACAACATAAAAACTATATGCGATCAACTATCGTCATTTTGGACTAATGTTGGCATGTATCGCCGATGTCTATGGGTGACAGTATCCACTTACCATCAGGTGGACTGTATGCTCGTCTGCCGCTTTCGTAGATAAAAAAAACCTACGCGGCTGGTGTACCCCGCGCCGAAACGACGAGTAGGAATAAAAGGTAAACAAATACCTTTATTATACGCGTTCAGACCCGATTTACAATATAAAATGTGTACAAAACGGGATAGTTTAAAAAGTTGTAATACTTTGGATACTCGTCTTTGGGTAGAATCGTAGTAGGGATCTTGTAGTAGTAGGAAATCGATTTTCGCAGTTTATTATTATTTATAATTAAAAAGTAAAACTTTTTATACTTATTGTAATTAACTTTTTCTATAATTATTTTTTTATTATAACAAAATATAACTCTAAAGTCTGCCTTACTTTAGTAAATAAATCTCCAGATTATTTTCCTAAAATTTTCATCAGGTAAACTTTCAATAAAACTCAAGTACAAACTAGTTGAATAGAGAACCATATGTTTGCAGTCGGTTAAAAGAACGTACGTACATAATAATATCAAGCCATATAAATTATTTTATACCGCGAACCCGTAGGCTGTGGAACGAACTGCCTCAAGAGGTCTTTCCATTGAGCTACGATATGGGGTTCTTCAAGAAAGCTGTGAATAGGATTTTGCAAGGTCGGCGGCGCGCCCGCATACCCCCTGCTGTTGCAGGTGTCCATGGGCGGCGGTAACACTTATTATCACGTGGGACCGCTTGCTTGTCCGCCCACTTTTTATATAAAAGAAGAAGTCGTTATTGTTTGACAGACAGAGGAACAAAGGATATTGCATACAGGGGGAATTACTGAGGGCTGTTTGACGGCTTTGCAGTGCTCGAGTAAAAATGTTACTGAATATTATCACGTTACAATGGAGTCGTTTTTGTTGACTGTTGGACCATTATCGTCCACTGTTGGACATTGCATATTATCTTGTGCATAGGTAAAGGATGTTTGGCCTTAAAAAAGAACGCTAGTCAACCGGGTTGGCGAGTCCTCGAGTAGGTCCTTAGAGCTGGAGTAGGTCCCCGGGGCGCGTGGAGGCTTTGTTATCCCTTATTCGCCTTTTACGTCATCCACGGCAAAAGTTAATTTTATTAACATTCTATTTATTAAAACTTTAAATAGTTTTGTTTTTTATTTGGATATTTAATTCCAAACATAATAGCAACATAGTTCCTAACATTTTTCTCAGCAAACAAACATAAATGTACCTATCGATCGATAACATCTTGAAGTTTGACGTTGGATTTGACCAAGTACCTGTGGACGGTGACGAGCTGATGACTCCCTGACCCCAAGATATGTGACTAATTATCTACTATATTTTTCTAATGCAGAGTTACGTTTATTTTTTCTAGTGGTGAAGCAGTGTGTCGAGTAGCGGTGGTGTGCGCAGTTCTTGCGTGGTGCGCAGTGGTGTCATCCGCGCCTGCGCAAATATGCTCTGGCGCCTCGGAAGATGACCCAAACGCTGCCAAGTTCTGCCAAGCCTTGAACACTTTCCTCGAGCTGTACTCTGAAGCAGCTGGGGAGAGGGTGCCAGAGTACCAAGGTAGCTATCCAGAGTACCAAGGTAATTATCTTACCTTATCAGATTCTTTACCTTATAGTCAATTTACTATTTAGTCATGTTACTGTTTAGTAAAAATCCCGTTTAGTCGGCATTTAGCCATGCTTGTGGTACAATCATAAAATGAAATAAAAAATAATAAGCAATATATAAAAAATATATTATTTAACTTAATTATTCTATTTAAACAATTTACATAGAATTATATTTACATTGATGAATTAGAAGTTGGCAATTAAATGATAGGTACATTGATATTCAGTCGATGCGGTTCCAAAGATAAAAGGGTTATATATCCGTATATATATACTCCGTTGCATCCGTACGATTATAGTCACAATGGGTTTTCTCATAGTTACAAACTTCCTATAATAGCAATTAAAAGTGGGATTAAAATTAAAAATTAGTAGCAGTGGGATCACGTGGACTTTGTTTTAGAGACTTTATGTAGAGACTCTATACGAAAATTGAGATTGATTTTAAAACAATATTTTTTTAATTGAAATAAGTACTTATTAGGTACAATTCTTAAGCTTTGCCGGCTTTGCAGGTACACGTTTTTAGACTTGACTGTATACTGTACCCACTGGGTACGGTATTATCAACCGCGCGCAATTATGCTACTCTCCCCTATGTGTCACGATAAGCTGGCGCTAATTGAATGATGCCTACAAAATACGAATTTTGCAGGATATTATCATTCCTTAAGTTCTGAATGACCCAGGCCTATCTACAGACCTACATTACTTTCAGCTCTGGTCCGTCAATATCCCCAATTACTGGATACCGGCATGAAACGACAAGACGTCGTGCACTCCTTCCTTCGCTTCGGTCGTCGGCGCTGACGCGTTCGGCGAACGCAGCGTGCACGCCGCGCGAACGCCACCAAAACGCAACCGAACCGCAGCGACGAGGCTTGAACATAACTAGATAAATAAACTTCACTCTCCAATTCTGTCCTCTATATTGTATAAATTACGTTACTTCGTCCAAAACATTATAAGTACTAAAGTTCCTTGTGTGTAATTTTAAATGTATTTCTGAATGGGCAGGTATACTAACACTAAATATTTAAAAAAAATGTGCCAATCTATAATGCGACGTCGACAGCAACGAACGTTTGAACCTCTCTCTCCAAATTTAAATAAATCAATGTTAGTGTAGTATAATATAAATGGAATGTACTTAACGGTAAAAGTATTAATAGATTAAGATAAAAATGTAATTAGTAATCTTGTTGTCAACATTATGTCGCGTTTCATTTTTAAGTAAGAATATTTAATTATTAATATGATGTTTTAAGTAAATAAACCACATTTATGAGAAGTTGCGAGATTTTTATTTTATCGCATCTTTAGTCAGAATCTCTTCGCGTTGATGTAGTAAGAGACGACTAAAGGATAACAGAGCCGCTACCACAAGCGCTAAGGAATTACACCACTGAAAGAGTGGACTCGTCCACCCATTTGGCCACCAGCGCGAGCGTAGCATTAGCATATTAAGGCCATATATCCCTTATGCACAAAACACAGTGCACGAGGAGGCCTATGTCCTGTAGTGGATAGTGGATGATAGCTTTGTCAGAATCTTAGAACCAATCTTCTTGTGACTAATGTAGGATATTAAGGACCTTTCTCACTACCTCCCGATACTCTATCAGAAGGTATCAGAAAGTCAGTATCAGCTAGATTTGATTGGCAGATGATTTGTCTATCAGATTGTTATCACGAGGGAAGGTCCTTCTTCACAACCTTCTGATAAAGGCTCTAATTATTCCGAAAATCGTTATTGTAAGTAATATTTTATTCTTGGTGTTCTTTAGATTAAATTTAACGACTCTGGTCATGGGCGTAGGTTAATTTTTTATTCAGGGGAGCAACACTTTTATATTATGGTAAAAATATTTTTGATTATATCTTGAAACGTAAAATTATAATACAAATAAAATAATTAAAAAAAAAAATATGCGTATTAAAAACTTTTCCACATTGAGTGCAGAGTAGGTACAGAAAACGATTTTTCTGTAATGGACGATGGAGCATGTTTTCACGGTGCACAAGTTAATGAAGGACTTTACAATCACTTAACATCAATTTCCTACAACAAGGGCAGGTAATGCCTATTTTGCCTATACATATTCCGTTTTAATCCAATAATCTAAGGCAAACTTGTATTTTCGATGCATCAAATTATGGATATGTAAAGAATTATCACTAGTAATTTAGGGCCCTGTCTGTTAACTCAGGCCGCCGTGTTTGCATATATTTTGTACAAATTTGATTGGAAAGGATTATACGTCAGTGATTACACTTTTTTGCAAATTTTAGACGTGGCATAAAGGGAGCACATGTTAGGTAACTAAAGGAACGGTGAGAAGTTTTTAATGGTTTAACGGTCAGATAAAATGATCATAAAATAGGTAAGTTATGGCTAATTTAACTTTGAAACTCGTAAATATGTAAAATTACGAGCCGTTTCTAGTTTTAATGTCAGAAAATTTTCCAATTTCACATTTTAGTTGAAAGCTCAAGGTTTACAACTACGCAATTTCAGTGAAGCCTAGAAGTTTAATTACTATGACTTAGGGAAACTAATACTTAGGTTTATTTTTAAGCGCTGTTTTGAATCATATTTCGTATGTAATAGGTAGTAGGTAAGGACGGCAGCGGACCCGCAAACCCCTTGGTTATTGCAGGTGTGCATGGGCGGCGGTAACCATTGACCATCATGTGGCTCGTCCGCTCGTGTACCATTCTACATAAAAAAAAATGTAAATGGTATGTAAATACCTACTTTTATGAATATTTCGCGACAAGCTTGTTCTCAACAAATAATTCAATATAAACTTATTTTATTCGTTTTAGTACATGGCTTGCATAAAAGCTTGTTTTTAAAAAACGATTTTTTTTATATTATTTTATTTTATTTACCTTTTTAGTTAGAAATATTTCTCAATCTATCCATTTCAAGTAACGCATCATTACGGTAGAAAGTCATGTTTTGTTTTGCAGTTTCATGTGCATGCTATTAACCGTTGAGGAGTGCCCTCATGAGGAGGCAATCCTGTCTGCAGCATCAGTTCATGGTGAAGATCATGTTTAGCTATCAAAATTAAACGTATATGCAAAGTTTCGTATCCGTGCTACTAACCGTTGAGGAGTGCCCTCGGGAGGAAACAATCCTGGCTGCAGCATCAGGTTATTTCTATCATTTTAGTGTATTGTCATCAGAACTGAACAAGCATGCAAAATTTCAAAGTCGCGTAAGTTTAGAGGAAGCGGTTCAAATTTGGCTTGCAAGATTTGTTCCAAACATACTAACAGGTGAAGTTAAATAAAAGCTTGTAAAAATGACAGTACAAACAGCGATCTGTTGAACGGTATGGAAGTTGATGTGCTGCAGCGTCATCTAGTGGCGAGTTACAACAAAGTCGATAGCATAAAAACCTTCTCCATGAAAAGATACATATATGGGTCTACTTTCACGGTGATTGGTCAAACGGTGTCGAAGTCTATTAATCATCTATATACCAACATTATCTTTTATATATATATATAGATAGAAGTAAGTCCATCAAAAATTGCACGTACTGTAGTTGAACATGGAAGAAGAAATAGAAACCCAAAGTAAGTTAAAAGGTTTTGATTATTACCTATTTGTAGTAATTTTGGAAACAATAAAGCACAGAATACGTTGTTAATACCAATCGCTCTATATCGTTGTAATACTCTGATGTCGCCTCTATCCACTGACAAGGATCCCCCAGGCGATCCGTGTCAGGGGACCCTAGTGGACGGAGGGCCTGATGTCATGTGAAGATCACACACATCAGTTTTTCCTAAGGACATAAATATAAATTACTGGCAACCCGGTCAAAATCCGTTCCGTGATTTTAAGTGATGTCAATAAAACACTATTAGAATATAGTCTAATATATAGTCAGTAGAAGTATAGAAACATACCGTTTTTAAAAAAAAATAAGCGCTTTAAAGGCATTTTTTTTGTTGTTCAATGTACAGACCGGTTAACACAACTGTCGAAATAGTAAAAGTAATATTAAATAATAATAATTGATAGTCAATGGGCGTCAACTCAGTATATAAATGTATACTGCATATAATCAACATGCGACGTTGATTTCCACTTAAGGGCGTTGCCAGGTGGGGGAGGGGGCAGGTGTCCCCCTTTAGAGGTACGAAAAAATTGTATTTGTACCTACAATTCATATTTCTTCCATCCTCTCTTTCATCTTGACCCCCCCCCCCCCCCCCCCATTGGCTGGCGTTGCCATTGTTTCCACTTGTTATTACTACATTCGGGTAGAGTAATAAAACAAATACAATTTAGTTTAAACAACGTGTATATTTCCATTCTACACATAAATAAGTACACCGTTGGCAAAATTGTACAATCGGCAACAGCTCAATATATACCCAAGAGCACTTTAAAGCGCTGCTACTGATGGCGGCTAGAATCGAAGTCTTGGGAACATTAGTGTTACTGATTGTATATACTATAAGAAAAAACATTAAATTACTGCTACATAAATTCATGCGCATTGACTCGGTTTACAAATAGACTATTGGTGCTGAGTACAAGCATATGATTATCGTAAGTCCGTGTAACTGCGAGTTTTAGGAATTTCAGGAAGTCGGGAAACTATCCAGTTTTCCTAATTGAGAAACAGACTTCTTTAATTTAAGAATTGAAAGCCAATGAAGTTTCATGACTGCAATTACTTTAGTAATATGTCACTAAAAATAAAGGTTGGATCTAGTGTGAGGACCATTGGTGAAACTTTGTAAAATTTTATTCAAAACTTGTAAACGTAATTTAAGCTTAACAAAGTTTAAACTTTAAGTTTAAGTTAATCAGATAATCTAACATTTTTTTTGGACTTTCGACTGTCAAATGCTTAGAACCTAACATAATGTAGGTAATAAAATACAAAGACATAGCATACGGTCAATCAGAGTAACTGATTGACTTACTAGAGTAACTGATGATAACAGGGGTAATTGAGAACATGCTTTTGAACAAAGCTCGTTTACAGGAGCGAGCACAATTGAAAACAATGCTTTTCAATAAAACATGTTTAAAGAAATAGTTACAATTAATTACAGGAATAGAGATAATTGAATAAATCTTACTTTAATCAATGATTAAAGCATGATTAGAGGAACATGTACAGATGCGGAGAGCATGTTTTAATCAATAATTAATGTATATTTACAGGAACGGGGGAGAAAATGATTAATCAAGGATTAAAACATTGTTACAAGGACTGGGATGACTGAGAAAATGTTTATACAATGATTAAAACATCATTACAAGGACTGGGATGACTGAGAAAATGTTTTAATCAATGATTTAACCATGTTTAAATGAACCAGCTTTATTCAAAGATAATTAAAGCACGTTCTCAATTACTCTCGACTAATCCTACAGTTGATCGCAGAACATAGCACCATCTTGTAATTGCTGAGCACACAAAAATATATTAAAAATATAGTAGACAAACACAGGCAAAATCATTGGAACAGTATCGGTTGAAAAACTATAAATAATCCAACATACAAGGCACAATAACAGTGCTAGAGTTCTACAGATAAATAAATAATGGAAAATAGATGTCATTTGTGAGGATTTTCAAGAGTTTGTACAAAGATTTTTTACTGCATAACATCTAACAGTGATTGCATCATATAAAAATGTTCTTCGAAAGGTATTGAGAGGAATGTGAGGTTGACATTATATGTGAATGTGATATGGTATACAGTACTACCGGTAATTAAAATAACGCCGGTCGGCTATCTTCGTATTCTGAACGAACATTAAGAGATGATGAGTAAAAGAAGAAACATCTAAACACACTTTCAGAGTTCATTAAGTTACGTTGTAACCACTCTATGGTATATACGTTCGACTTGAAATATACGATTGTACTACACGACTTGAATGTACGACTTGTACTGCATTTCCCACTTTATCTTATTTCCCTAATGTACGTACGTGTTTCGATAGTGAGTGAGATGTGCCAGAGCCCATTCCCAACCTATCCCTAACCATTCCCATTTTCCGAATTATTTGTCCAAATCCATTCCTATATCTCCAAAGATAGGAAGCGCATTCGGGGGCGTGCCAACGTTTGTCACTTATGTTGGTATGTATTTCGGATGTCTATTGGCGACAGTATCTACTTACCATCAGGTGGCTTGTATGCTCGTCTGCCGCCATCGTTCATAAAAAATAAATATCTCAGCATACGGTCACGGTTGGAATTACGAAGATGGCCGGTTGGAATTATTTAGGTAGTAGAATTGTATCTACAAGTATGTACTTTTAAGTTGAGGTGATGAGAACTACCACTTTAAGTCACCAGAGGACGACACTGGGACACGAAGTAAGATAGTCCTTTTATGAGTTGTTATTTGTACTTTATTTATGATAATAATAATTTATGAATTAATACTGTTCGGTCATTTTTGTTTGTTAAACAGAAAAAAGTCAATTTTCCTATTGCATTTTTTTTATAACGAATGAGTAAAAAATTTTTTTTCTGATAATTTTTAAAAATACAAAAATCTCTATTGTTTAATAACGTTTCCGTTTATGGTGTGGTAACTATTTCTTTCCGTAAATCGACTTCTCTGTTAAATTATTACAACAACAAAAATGAAACTCCATATAAATAAGTGTTTTGACAGATACCTCGACATTTTGACGTTCCAGTAACGCCCTCGGTGTAATAAAATTACCGGTGGAAGAGTACTAGTTGCGTATTATACTTAAAAAAAAAATAAAAAAAAATATGACAATTTATAATAGGTTGTAGTGTAGATTTTTGTATTGTTCAACTATACTATCAAAATAAATAATAATAGGCAGTATCACACTGCGGGATTTCTTAAAAATTTCTTAAGTCACTAAAAATATTTTTAATAAACGAAATGACTGGGATAAAGTGGCAAGAAAAGAGGTTTGAAGATTTTGATTCGGAAGTTGGGATAGTCACGTGCATTAAGTCATTTTAGATTACGTCACGTGACACTTTATGTTTTCAAAAATGGCTGCACGTGACTATGCCAAAACCTTCGAATGCCTTTATCAATTAAAAAAAAACTAAAAAAGGGTAGATATACAAAAAACAATATTTTTTTGGTTTTACTCGAGAGCTTTTTTAATAGTAAATAGAAAAAATGACACAATCTTAATGATATTGAAAAAAAAAAACGATTAATCATTAGACTTATGTACATTTAATGTTGTAAGTCGGCAACAGATCAACATATATTCGTGAACACCTTAAAAATTTAATAATAAAGGCGAGAATCGAATTGTTTACTCGGTGTATGTTACTGTGTTGCCGACTGTACATACACAACAAATTATTTATTGCAAATCAATTATAACAAACTTTTAAATACGGAGTAGAATTGTCATGATAATTTTGTACACGAACATTGCTGTGAATTTCATGAGAGAACTGTCACAACAATAAAATTTGAGACAAAAAGATTTAAAACCACTTTTTAGATTTTCGCGTTTTCCACACATGTTTATCGTTTTGTTTATATACCATAAAATAGACCTTTCAATTGAGTCTTTTTCACGAAAAACCTATTAAGATTTTTCGTTAAAAAAACTCAATTGAAGTAGGTATATTTTTGTATTGAAATAGCAGAGTAAATAAAGTCTGGTGATGTGCGATACAGATATATGTAGTTTGTCTTATGTAACTTGGCGTTAAAAGCAGTACAGTAACTGATTGTTCTTAAAATTAATATGTACAGGGTGTTACCGAATCATTTCCGAAGTCTGAAACCATGAATTTAGTCCACGATTCATTGATATGACAATTTTACGCACTTTCTGACAAAATAATAATTTTGCTAAATATTTCCCACATATATTTTGCTCAATACAAAAACAAAGAATTATAACTGAAAAACGTATCATTTGATGTCCAATTATAAATAATAATAAAGAACGCCACACTCAATGGCCCACACTAGGGTGCCCTGTGTCGTAGGTCCATTCAAAGACACATCATCCATTTGTCTTTGAACAAGTGATTGTCCGACCGGGAATCGAACTCGGGACCCTTTACACAACAAACAGGAGTACAAGCAACTGGGCTAATCGGTCGTCAAACTCAATATCATAGCAAAATCGACGGTTCTAGCCTTAGGAAATTGACCAGTTTTACAGGCAGTATAATTTTCTAAAAAAAAGTAAAGTGCCAAATTCAATGTCAATTGAAACTCAATTTTAGATTTTTAATAAATACTTCAAAATTCCCGGACAATGAATCCTCTTTTTGTTATGGAATTTTCAACCGTGTACTAAAGAGAATAGAGTTTAAATTGCCATAGAATTGGACGCTTTGCTGCCATTCGTAAATGGGAATTGACTCTAATATGTTATGTGAACGACGTCTCCTCCAACTGATAGAAGGCATTGACCCTGTGAAACACATTTTTTAAAATATACAACGCCACACTCAATTCTCCTTTATCCAAATCCATTCCTATAGTTTCGAAGTACAATATACGGGGGCGTGCCAACGTTTGTCATTCTGGACTGATCTTGATATATACCACGGATGTCCATGGCCGACAGTATCCACTTACCACCAGGTGGACTGTATGCTAGGTCTAGTTAGGACTAGCTTAGCACTAGTTAAATTTTTAGTCCTAAAAGTTGAAATTTCGAAGGTATGATTTGGAATATAGATTTACTTGTGATGTAACTAGTGACCTGCCCTGACTTCGGTCAGGTAGCATAACAGATTCGATCGGCTTGTTTTAAAAACCTGCAATTACTGCTTTATAAATATTGCGTTTAACTAGGGAACCCAAACATAATATGAACATTTGCAGTAATCTCCGCTCATCTTAAGAAACAAGTGATGTCATTACTATCAGTCACGTGATTTCACCTATTGACCAATTAAAGCTACATTGGTCGGATGACGTCACTTATTTCTTAATGTGAATAGAGCATAGTTTTAAATTCCGAAAAGTAAGAGAGTACCTTTAAAAATAATTAAAAATTTAGGAAAATAAAATCGAAGACAGTTGTTTAAAATTTATTATTATTATTAGCTTTTATTGTCAACCCATATCGCTTGGTTTGCCATGTGAACATGAAATAAAAAAAAAATATATACCTGGTTTTTGTGGGCGTTGTCCTGTAGCATGAGCTGCGTGATATAGAATGATGTGAGTGCGTTCCCGCCCAGTGCTGTTGTGTAAGCCCTTACAATGGCTAGCACCTGTAAATAACAGAAAATTTGTACTTGTATCAGCCTTTCGATGTCCCACTGTAGGGCACAGGCCTCTCCCATTAAATCACCCCCCCCCCCATCCCCCCCGTAATCCACTGCGTAATTCGTAATTCACTACCGGGGCTCAGTGCGGATTGGTGGATACACATATACCAGATTTTTCTAATTTCTGAACCATGCGAGTTTCCTCACGATGTTTACTGACCACCAACAAGTTGCTGATATTTTTTTTAAAATTTGTACTCAAGTAGAAACTCAGAGGGAATGGCCGGGGATTTGAACTCACAATCACACGAATGTGGGAGGGAGTATAGATACTCCGAGGCTATCACCGTTATTTAAATAAATAATAAAAAAATAATAATAAAAAAAAAGTCATCATTGTTCCCTAGAAATTTTCAGAATACAACCCAAGTGATCTAATACAACCAATCTCTATTAACCTAACCACTCCTACCCAACCTAACCAATGTAATACAGGAGGGTTAGAGATACATCGCACTAACAGATTTATTTATTTAAAAAACTTTATTGCACTTAATCGTACAAAAGGCGAGCTTAATGCCTGGAGGCACTCTCTACCAGTGAAGCTTTGGGTATAATGTGTGCGGACATAACTAAAGTAGGTAACTCTGTAATTAGGACGGTTTATTAGAAGGCCAAAGCATTTTTTTTAAATAAGTTGATGTAAGCCCAAAGTTCCAAGCAAATAAGTACAGAAAAGCATGACACTTGTATTGTCTGTGGTTTGTCAAACTGGAGTGCTTACCACCCTATGTCCATACACTATAAACGCCCTCTTGTCAGGTGACCTCTGTAAGACGCACATTTACGTAAAATCATCTAATATTAATAAATTAGTTATTTTTGGTTATCAACTGTTTTAAAAGACCTCACATACTAAATAATACACACTAAATCTAAATTTAATATTGACGTTGCGTGAAAACATTTAAAAACACCCCAACTACTGTAACCAACGTTTATTATTGCTCTTACCTCGCAAGTGAACGCGTGCAGAAACCCACTAAGTCCTCCACATTCCCTCACATCAGTAGTTTCTCTAACAAAGAGCAGTCTCAAAGCGCACAGCCGCCGCACGAGCCGCGCGCCGTTCATATCCGACAGGGTCGATAGCGACACCGCCGTTGGTACCTGGAACGATTTTATACGAGGCTACTTACATCTGCATTACTTTAGCGTCCTAAAGGTGAAGGAATTGTCGAAATCGGGCTAGTAGTTCTTGAGTTTGTCTCTCATAAAAGAGACTTAAAAGTGGATTTAAATTTAATTGAATTTTAAAGTGGCAAACGGTCACAATTATTTAATCATCGTTTTTTTTTGTTTGGCAAGATTCTTTTTTATCTTATATAGCCACGCTCGGGTCGGGGTTCACGCCGAAAAATCCAACATAAACATAAACACACCTGTCCAATAATCGCACTGGTTTTTTCTTCCACTTCACTATGTCCTTGTTTCAATAATTGTTCTTCATCTAGAGTAAAAATGTCGTCGTCAGTGTCGCCGTTGCTATGGTTACCGTTGGTTGGGGCGACGTTGTGTTTGTCAACGCCATTGTGTTCGATTTTCGAAGGGTCTTGAAGGCGAATTGCTGCGCCTGAGACAACTAGCTGAATTTCGTCCTAATAAAAAAATATTAATTTAATTGTGATTATTTTTCATTTCCTCAGGGGTGGTATCAAAGAAATCGCAACAAAAACACACTAAACGGGCAGCAAATCGTGATCATTGAATAACTGAAATAAACAATTTTTAATTACCAAGAATGTCAAGACAAAGTCGACGGATTCCTATATCTTTAAATTTACTGCCACTCAGTATTTTTGCTGTTCATTAAAATATTTCCCTTTTCTCAATACTCAATACATTTATTGTTTTCATATGGTTATAATAAAGATATTTTACGATAACAAACGTATCACATCTGAGCTACTTGAGGCATAGCAATGGAATGGGGACAGGCCGATGTTTAAATATTTTATTTAAACTAATAAAATTATAATTTTATTAATAAGTATTATTACGTTATATTACTTTTACCCAATAGGTGAGATAATAATCACACATATTAATAGGTACGTTATTATTATTGTTACTGTCCGACCGAAATACAATTTTCAGCCGAAACTGAAACCGAATATTCAGCTCCACTTCTAGTTTCGGGCGAAACCGTAACCGAAACCTATGTAGTTGAATTTACATTATACCCCGAAACCTAGTGTTTTTCCTAGCTTTGTAACAGATTTTTCGATTAAGTTAAATAAGACTTCAATTTATTAGTAAATCATTATTTATGCGCGAGAACGGACACACCTAACAATTACACACCGACCGACGAACTGACTGAGGTTAAGCGGTATAGGCGAGTGAATGAATGAACCCGTTTCGAACATGACCCGACTTCATCCGACAGCTCATGAACGCTAACTTCGGCCGAGGCGAAGTTTCGGCCAATTTTGCCCGAATCCAGCATTTTTGGCCGAAACTGAAACCGAAACTTCGGTCAGTCTTTAATTATTGTTATAACAAGAATTATTGACTATCATAATAATTTTTTTTGACTAAAACTGTCTAACTTTTTAATAAATTTTAATTAACATCGCTTATTTTTGTATGTAATTAATTAGTTGGATAGTGGAGTGTAGGCTTTCTCGGCCGGTGTCCATATTAATTGAATCTTCCGGGCTACTTGGCCGACGTCTTCTGGAATCTCTTTTCTTTCTTCCAAACGTTTCGTCAACAACTGCGGTTGACATCTTCAGTGGCGACCGCGTTCACTTTCGGAGAGATGTTATCTCTTCGGCTTCTCGAGTGCAACTGACTCACAACTTGAGTGTCAATACCCGCATTAAAGAACATAAAGGCAATTGTCGAAGAGGAGAAACTGAGAAGTCGGCCGTAGCTAAACATGCCCTGTCGGATGGGGACCACGAAATCTGTTACCTCAGACAAGTCAAGCTGGAACCTCGGAGTGACCACAGAGTAGGGCTGCAATCGTCTCAGCTTGTAGGTGACTCCTTCTAGCGCCTTTCGTACGTGCCTTTCGCCCGCTGCGCTCGCTCCGCCCGCTCCGGATAGTGGTAAGCGAGCGCGCCATACCTACCAACAATAATTTATTTTTAGGGGTATTTCGAAGAAATCTATCAAATTCAAATTATTATTTGCCAGAACACAGGTAAAACAAGACGTTAAAATCAAACACATTACCAAAAATTAGGTGTACAGAAAATTTTTCGTCATACTTGAAAAAAAAAAAAAATTCGTGTGACTAATAGTGATATATGCATGACAGATATTAATTATAATTACAAATATGTGATATGTCAAGATATTATAGATTAAAATGTTACGATTAATTCAAATTATGATTAAATACATCATTAGCGGTGGCAGTGACTTCGTGAACTTGTGATTCCCGTAGGAACTTCATAATTTATCTGTATAAAAAGTACCCTAAGGGCCTTTCTCTCTACCTCTTGATAAAGAAACTGTTAACAATCTGATAGATAAATTATTTGCCAATTTAATATAGCTGATATTGACTTTCTGATAAAGAATAACTGACTATCTGATACTGCGTCACATTTATCAGAAAGCGATGAGAAAGGCCCTAAATATTAACCCGCTACTTGAGCTATAGTTATAGCAAGTTTCATTAAAATCCGTCCAGCGGTATCTGCGTGACGGTCTATCAGACAGACTAAAATTTTAAAAAATGATGTTTTTGGCTAGAATGAATACTTCATATACAGACACGGCTCTGTTGCGATTTTATTATAATAATAATAATACGTATCACCTTTGGCATGCAGGCCATTAATCGCTCAATTTGTCCGTTGCTCGGTAAACTAATTAACCGATATCAATGAATTCGCAGTGGTAGTCTGCAGTCTTAAACATATGGACTATAGTGGTCAATAGCCTTTAAAGCTAGTCTTAAAATTTCATTAACGCTCACTCGGCACTCGACCGTCGAGTGCTCAACGGTCGTATTTATAGCACTAATCTCTACACTATAATAGTACATTGTTACCCTAGGGGTGAGTGACTTATTTCAGTCCCGAGACCGGGTTTGGTGCCCGAGCGCAGCGAGGGCGCCAATAGGTCGAGGGACTAAATAAGTCCTGAACCCCTAGGTAAACACTGTGCTTTTCATTACGAATACAAGGAAAGTAAAAATTAAACTACTAATTAGCAAAATAAAAAATGAATGAATTTTATTTCATAAATCAACAACTTTGGTGAGATATTTATTTAAAGTTTATGGTGATATTAGAGCAATTATTTATAGTTAGTGAAATGTCTTTTCCGGGTATTTTCATATTTGATATTTTCTGGGATACTTCAGTTTCCACAGTATCCAGGGATTCTTGGGTGAATAACGCTCACCCTAGGGTGTATTGGGCGGGCTATTTTCACTTCGCTCCACAGGCAACTTCGGACCTACTTTCAGAGTATGAGTAATGAAAAAGTACTAACCTGCGCAAATGCATGCGGTGGTGCGCCAGGAACGGTTCTCAAACTGTTATTGTACACTGGCATATGAGCACGACGCAATGCCAAGATTTTGGCGGTTTCCACCTGTTAACAAAAGTGTTTATAACTACTCTACAGATAAAGTTTACCCTTTTTATTGTACTCGACTTTTCGGCTGGGTTACAGAGATCATGGTCACGAGAAGATTATGAGTTCGTGCCCACGGTCGGTATAAGTCAGTCGAAACGTCGAATAAAATTAAAAAGATGTGCACGAAACTAATCACCATTAAAGTAAGGTGCATATTAAATTGAAGTAAACATTAAATTCAAGTGTCTATTAAACTAACGAGTTCATTAAACTAAGGAGTTTATTAAACTAACGAACCCATTAAATTAGGGTGCCCAATGAAACTAGTTTCCATTTAAAAGAGACTTCTACCGCTCTCCACTGCTTCAACCGTCTTTTGACTTAAATCTACCACCAAAATAAAATAAAACAACACAAAAAGACACAGACTAAAATATACTATTGGCAACAGGTCAAGTTACACAAATATGCAACTTAAACACCTAGCAATTGTATGATAATATGATATTGTATGTATTCATCAGTTACATATATTTGTAGGTAAATTATTTATCGTGTTTATCGTTTAAGTTATATATATATATATATACCTATATATATATATATACCTCTCATCGCACCTCACAATGTATCTTTCTGATTAACCCAAAGGTTAGCTGGTAGAGAAAGCCTTAGGGCATTGAGCTCGCTTTTTTTTTTGTTAGGAAGGACAACCAAGGAAAATCCTCCATGGACACCTGGGAAGGGGACCCAGGTAGTGCCGGACTCATACCGGCTAAAAAACCTTTAGTTGTCTTAACATCGTGTAAGTCTAAATTCTTGTGGCCCTGGTGGCCTTTCAAGAGTCACCGGTCGTGTTTGGTGTGGGGCGAGCGCAGAAGGCGCTCGGCCAGGAAAAAGTGTGTGTTGCAACGAGCCTAAGGGCTCCCCCGCCAGTAAACCGGCGGAAGGAACGGACCTCGGCTTAGGGCGTTGCGTCGGGGGGATACCGCGGGATCGCGAGTCTGCGAGAAGCGCCCAGGCACGTGCTGATACCTAGTAAAAGTGTTGGCTGAGGGCCGGTGTGTGTTAACGGTGTAACGAGGGGGACGTCCACGTCTCGGCCGGCGGGGACGGTGTCGGTGTGCTGTGTTTGGGTGCAGAGTGAGAACCGCATTGGCAGCGGTGATCGGGTCGTCGGGATCGTCCAGGATGTGCTGCGGGCGACGATAGCGGGGAGGGGCACTCCTGTCCGGTATGTAGGTGAGGGAGGAGACAATCAGGGGGTTGGGATGGTGTGGGATAGCGTCATAGTAGCGTCGGGCGGTGTCTTTTATGTATTTGACGATGGAGGTAAGTTCCAAGTCCTTGTGGAGGTCAACGTTACGCAAGTACCATGGTGTAGCCACGGCCTTGCGCATGAATCTGTTTTGGGGTTTTTGAAGGATTGTAATGATGGAGGGAGCTGCGTGTGCGAACACAACGCTAGCATAGGTCATAATGGGACGGACGAGAGTTTTGTATAATGTCAACTTATTTCTAAGCGACATTTTACTGCTCCCGCCTATGAGGGGGTTGAGGCGACCGAGCACAAAGGCGGCTCGGTTCCGGACAGTTTTGATGTGTTCTCGGAAGGTCAGTCTATGGTCTAGAGTGACTCCGAGATACTTGGTCTTCCTGACGAGAGGAATTGTTTGACCGAAAAGGGTTATCGGGAGAGGGGACAGCTTAGGCCTACGAGAGTTAGCCCTGGGAAAAGGGAAGCACATGGCTGCGCTTTTCGCCGGGTTTATCTCTATCCTCCACCTCGCAAACCATTCGCCTAGGGCGGTGACTGCGCGCTGGAGGCGTAGAAACCATGCGTAGGTTCCTATCTGAGGCGTAGAGGGCGGTGTCATCCGCGAAAAGGGCGAGCTCTATTCCTGGGGTGAGGGGGACGTCGTTAGTGTAGAGGGAATAGAGCGTGGGTGCTAGAACGGAGCCCTGTGGGACTCCAGCTCTGATTGGGCGGGGGGTGGACAGAGTGCCTTCGACTCTGTAGCGAAAAGTGCGATCGGTAAGGAAGTCTCTGATGATGAGAATGAGATTTTCTGGCACCTCCAGTTGGTACAGTTTATAGATTAAACCGTTGTGCCACACCTTGTCGAAGGCCTTCGCTACGTCGAAGAAGACAGCTAGGGTTCGGAGGGATCTCTTTTGATTGAGACGCGGGGGTATGTGCTCCGTTATTCGGTACACCTGTTGGACGCACGAGTGCTTGGCTCTAAAGCCGAACACTAGAATTTGATACTTGTGAATTCTTGTGACTCAGCAGGCGAGAATGGAGGACTTTTTTATAGATTTTAGCCATTGTATTCAATTGGCTAATGGGTCTGTAACTGGAGGGGTCCGAGCGATGTTTGCCCGGTTTGGGGATGCCGATGACGACGGCTTCTTTCCAGGCGACTGGAAAGAGATGATTTCGCATGGCAGCATTGAAGATGGCCACGAGGAGAGCGATCAGATGGATCGGGAGGCCTTTGAACACCTTGTTGGGTATTCCGTCGATTCCAGATTTTTTAATTTTGAGATTTTGGATAATCTCCTGGATTTCTGTTACCGTAACCGGTAGAAGGGAGTCTGAGGGGGGATGGAGGCTCGACGCCCCACCTCTCCGTCAACCGAGTCGACGTGGGATTCGTCCACCGGCTGACGGCTAAGGGAGCATTGGGCCTCCAAGCTATCGGCTAGGCATTCGGCCTTCTCTGCATCGTCAAATGCAGGGGGTCCGTTCGGTCTAGGCAGTGGGGGAATCGAGGCTGTATTGTCTGCTTTCATAGACTTCGCCATCCGCCAGTAGGCAGTGTGTGATGGCGAAATCTCTGACAACAGGGCTTCCCAACTGTGATTTTAGAATTCGGCGATGCGATGCTTTACGTCCCTTTGTAGGGCTCGCATTCTACGCCTATTCTCATCACAGGGGAAGGAGTCGTAAGCACGGATGGCTGCGTTCTTGTCTCTTATCAGCTCCCTTATGTCCTCAGGCAACTCCCAGCGGCGATCGCTCGCCGCTGGGACTCGCCTGGAGGAGCTTTGGATTAAATCCTTAAGGTGGCTGCCGAGGCCAGAGACCGCCGTGTTTGTGTCGTCCGCACTGGTCAGGTCGTCGGGGATAGAGTCGAGGTGGGGAGAGCTGGAAGCCTTAAGGGCTTCTTTTAGTTTGGTCCAGTCAATAATGGTCTTGGGGAGGTGGTCCGGTCTGCCGGCCTAGTTTCATGACTACGGGGCGGTGATCAGTCTAACTCGGAAAGGGTGTCTAGCGAGTTTAGACGTAGGGCTATGTTTTTGAAAAGAGCAATGTCGAGAACGTCGGGTCTGTGGGTAACATTATGAGGGTAATGAGTTGGAGTCATTGGAGCTACCACGTCAAAGTCCAGTAGGTCAATGAGTCTGTTAAGGCGATTGCCGTTAGGGGTGGAGGTATGGCTATAGAAGCTGGGGTGCTTGCAATTGAGATCTCCTGCCAGGATGACTGAGTTACCTAAGTCAAGGAGTGACTCGAGGTCAGCCCTGAGCAGTTCTCTGTCGGGGGGCAGATAAACAGATGCCAGAGTGACAGGTTGATGACCTGTCATAGCTATACGGCAAACCGAGGCCTCTATGTTAGACAGTGGAGGGGTAGGAATGGAAATGCAGTGCAGAGACCTCCTGTAGTAAATGAGGGTGCCGCCGCCTCGACTGGCCAATCTGTCATTTCGTACAGTGTCGTACTGGGCGATTTTGGGATCGCGATGGCTAGGTTTCAAGAAGGTCTCTTGCACTAGCATTATATCTAATTGGTGACTTCTGAGGAAGTCGTGGATCTGGGTGCGTTGGGAGCGGATACCGCCAGCGTTGAAGAACGCGACGGAGAGGGAGGAGGGCTTTATTCTTTTGCGCGAGAATTTTATTTTGCGTGCGTGTGCGAGGAAGAAAAAGGAAATTTAAGGGTTTGCCTTGAAGAGGCCAAGGGCGCTAAGTACGGGCTCGTACTTGAAGATAAGGTCCAGACGGGCCAGAGCGTCTCCGTCAGTGGACCTGAGGGCTTGGGCTAGGTTTTTGATTTCCTGGGGATTTATGGCCCCTAGGAAGCGGCGGACCAGGGCGAAGTCCTCCATTAGACCAGGACTAGCCTGGCTTTGGGAGGATGTGGCCTTAGGGGGCTGCGGCTTAGGGACGGGTTTGGGGGCCGGCGCAGGGGCGGCTGAAGTGACCCTCCAAGCTTGCTGCGCTTTAGGAAGCGAGGGGAAGTTCGCGGGTGTGAGCACAGCGGCTGGGGTGGGTTGCGCAGATGGCGCGGGTAAGGGTGCTTTCACTTGCACCGACATGAGGGGGGCCAGGGGCGCTTGCGTAGAGCGCTTAGAGGGGGGTGGGGGCCTAGCGGGGACCTTCCTGAAGGGCCACCGCGGCGCTCTAGGGCATCCGCGATAATTCGCGGGATGCCCTAGCTGTTCGCAGAGGATACAGCCAGGGGGGTCCTCGGCGCCCTTGGGTCGCTTTTTGTACAAGTATTTTAAATAAATAAAAAATAATGAAAGGCTAAAATCGAAAGATTTTGAATACATTAAAGTTACTTACATCTTCAGCTTCGTCTAATTCCAGTACACAAGCGTCTTTATCAGCGCATAAGTCTAGGACTGGTGTATCTTCGTTTTCCACTTCCGGTAACACACCGTTTGTGCTGTGCTCTAGAACTTTTGAAAAAAAAAACCGGAAATTTCACGACTCTGCGCTATGAAAATATTTGTGTTTCTATGCAAAATGAGATCAATTAGTATCGATTTAAAGTTTTCGAAAAATATTGGCATTTTTGTGAAGTTAAGGGAAAATGACGCTATTGGGTTTTATTACATTATAAGCCTGTGATAGTTAATGTCTTAATTCTACATGTTGCAAAAAGACAGTTTAAGTAAGTAACATGTGCAACAGCCGGCCTTATCGCCAAAGCGATCCCTTCCATGCAAACTTTTGATGATAAGGAAAATATAGACAACAATATCAAATAAAGGCAGATGAGCAATGTTTACATAATGTCAACATATAACTGTAATAAATTACAAACCTAGGGTCGGTTATCTGCAGTTGTATACCACAAACATCAATGCATGTCGTTTTTAGCCCACAATGTTATAGAGGCTACACTTTAGTAAGTATTTTTACAAAAAATCAGCATATCTACCATAAATTGTGGAGTTTTTTTTAAAGTTTAGTGTTGTCTGGATCTGTTAAATATGTCACCTTTGATACAAAAACTCGTGATATCGATCTCTCTTTGTACATAATTAGACACGTTTTGGTGCAAATCACTTCAGACATGGCTTGTATTAAGTATTGGAGTACGAAGGCACAGAAAAAAACGGTAGAACTCAAAATTGCAAATGTCATTTTTTGATCCTCATCCTCATCATTTTATTTCATAAAGGTAAATATTATTGTAATTCTATTTGTTAGGTTAACAATTTGTTTGATATTAAATTCTTAGATGCCCGCCCGATCAAGGTATAGTACATCCACTAGGAATTGGAAACATTCCACTCGAGGTAGGTAAGTAACTTGTCTATTGTTTGTTGGATAGCCGATAATAAAATCACTTTAACGCCGACCTGTTGCGTCTGTACAATTCCCGGAACAATCAATCTTGATCGCTTTTACTTGCCCGCCTTTACTTCTGTGTCACTAATATTTGTTACACCATCCATACGTATTAAATTTGTGACACCATACAGAAGTATTAAAAACGCAAAATCTATTATTCCGTAATTGTTTTAAACACTCTGTTGACGTTGAAAAATCTCTTTTATCGCAAGAGCATATATACTAAACGGCAGGAGAGTAGCGAAAAATAGGCCGGTACCAAAATTTTCAATACCTAGCGATCTTAGTCTTAGTCTGAAAGTTAGTACAAATCTTGGTCTGAAAGATCTCTAACAATAAACAGTCTGACAATAAAGAAAAAAAAAACTAATTTTAATTCAAAAAGTGAAGGGATTTCTAACAGTGGGAAAATACGCAAATGAATGAATGAATTAAATAATAATTATTTATTAGTTATCTCACCTACGTCGTAGCCATTGGCAGCTTTGTTGGCAGTGAAGGAATCCCACAGAGCTTTTTGTATTTCTAACGCCTCCTTGTCATTTTCTAACGCCTGCAAAATAACAAAAAAATTACATCAAATAAAAGTTTTTATGGTTGAAATAATCCCATTATACTATCTCATAGAGCCGTCACAGTCGAGGGGTGTCTATACTCGACTAACATTCGTGTGATCGACCCGTAGATCCTCGGCCCGTAACTACTTCTACTGAAGTACGGATTTTAAAAAAAATTCTTCCAATTTTTTGAAATATCCGATATTACCGAAAAATTTTGAAATTTATTTGTAAACATCGAGAAACCGCATCCTCCAGATATACTATGCTGTGTTTACTATGCCTGTGCGCTGCAATGGGACGTTATAAGCTGATAAAAGTATTATCTCAATCCGCAATACATGCCAACATTAGTCCAAAATGACAAACGTTGGCATGCTCCCCGGTGCGCTGCCTACCTACATTTAGTGTATTACAGTAAATGTTGTAGATGTTGGCATGTATCGCGGATATCTATAGGCGACAGTATCCACTTACCATCAGGTGGACTGTATGCTCGTCTGCCGCCTTCGTACATAAAAAAAGTGTGTTACGTCACTAGTAAAGTTTAGTAATGGAAATCCACTTACCGATGAAATGAAACACCACTTTTGACAAATTTTCAGAATTGATTAAAGTGTAATTAGTCATTTTATGTTTTGTATCAACGACTTGCTAGCGTCACGGGTTGGAACAGTGAACGAGCGGCGCGAATAGTAGGAGCTCAGCGCCATCTTAGGCACGCAGCGACGCACAACCTGCGTTATCTATCCCTCTATATGTATGCCACTTACCTTAATTCTAGGGGGGGTTGGTGGGGGTAAAGTGGCTAATCTCACAGCTGTGCCACTTGCAAGCGCCATAACGCATCTTTCGCCGACCGCTATCTGAGTTTGTAGCGAGAATAAAGCATTTGCACCCTGAAACAACCAATAGTATGTACAAAAAAACAAATTTATATTAAGTTTCGTATTGAAATTTATATGAGTCATATTTCTTTTTCCTCTGCCCTCTTAACTAAAAGTATTAATTCTTAATTCTATTCATTTTGTATCATAATACATAGTATGTATAGCTACGTAAGGTAGGCGTGTATGTATGTGTATATATATACATATAAACAAACACATCAAATACTTGTGCAATGAAGTTTAAATAAGTAAATTAAATATGTACATAAATATAATAAAATTTATGTATAAGAGCCCTGTCTGTACATGAAATATTTGTTGGAAAAAAAGGGATTTCATTATTATAAATTATAACGCACGTGTGATACAGAGCACAAAACATTTTTTTGAATTTTTAAACGCGCATCACGCAAAAATAACTGGACAGAATTTAATGAAACTTGGCATAGTTATACCTTACGACTTGGGTTAAAATTTAGGGTACATTCTATCCCGCCCCGTTACAGAGTTCCCACGGGAATCACTCTCACGTTCACGAAGTCGCCGGCACCGCTAGTAAATAAACAAAGAGCACAAATTTCTCGTTTGTAGCGAGAATAATACATTGGTGCTCTGAAACAACGTAGAGTATGTAGACAAAACAAAAACATAATCCGTAGCCAGACGACTACAGGCTTCTACGACTGTCGGATATCCTAAAGTAATGCAATGCAACCAGCCCTTTCATTATCCACCGTTGGACGTGGACCTCATCGTGCACATTGTCTTGTGGATGAGGTATGTATGACCTTAAAACACCACGCTGGCCACGACACCCACGAGAAGGAGGTGGGTTGTTATTCTACGGCCAGCCGACATCACACGGCACACAGATACAATGATAATACACTTTATTGTATAAAAATAAACATTACATAATACACATAAAACGCAACAATGAAGAATTTATACAATTGGCGGTCTTATCGCTTAAGACTTAAGCGATCTCTTAAATTCGATTACACTCGAGCTAGAGTAGAAATTGTGGTTAGGGGAACACAAAAGGTCCCATTGGATCTAAGTGAATGGGAATCCAAGTACTAGATGATCAGCCCTGATAAGACAAACAAATCCATACAAAAAAAGGAACACAAATTCATTAGGGAATTAGAGGAAATTATATATTTTGTTTCCATATTTTGTGAATTGGCTTCTCCTGAAAAAATGAATCAATTTTCCGGAATAAAAGTGTCGTACGTCTTTTTACGGATTTCAGGCAACCTCTCTACGAAATTTTATTGAAATCGGTTAATTAGTTTATGGCGACAGGCAAACTCTGGGCGACTAAAAGGCGTGCATAAAGGCCAAACGTGGCCAGTTTCAATAAAAATCTTTTTATTAATTATGAATTAATATATTCACAATAATTTCATATAAATTATAATCATTTTATAAAACAATTTATGACCGCACTAGGTACATATAACTTTTTGAACTTTCGTGTTTTGTACAAATTTTATATTGTAAATCGAGTCTGAATGCGTAAAATTGATGACTTTTGTTTACCTTTTATTTCTACTCTACGTTTCGCCGCGGGACACACCAGCCGTGGTCACGAGTTGACTGAAGAGGCGGGTAGACCGGGATGGTAGCTGCGACACACTATACTAACAATGTCCGCGGACGGTATTCGCCAAGTAGTAATAAAAGGCAAACAAAAAGCCTTTAATTTTACAATATAACAATACAATTTACAAGTAGGTATGTTTAAAAAAAATCTGAAAATCTAAAAAAAATTAAGTAACTTATAGGAAAACGCTAATAATAAATAAATTATGTACCTGCATCCTGAGTTTGGCAAGTAAAAGTTTGTGCAGTTCATATTCAAGGAAGGGTAGTTGGTCGGAAATGTCTCTAGCTGCTGGTTCGCCGGTAGGGGGCGCTCGCCTCACGCGGGCCGCTAAAATAATACAAGATATTATAATATTACCAATTAAAAATAAAGTAAAATAAATACAGTAAAGTGCAGCAGAGCACAGCACAGTAGAGTACGGTATTTTTTTTCTTGCATATATGGCAATGGTGCATTCAGTCAGTGTCAAGTTTTTTTCATAATAAGCAGTTGCAAAGGCTAAACCGTATTCTGTCAATGTCCAGATCCGTCGAAGTAAGTCGGGAGTCGCTCAGTAAAGTGATAGTAGGTTTACTGAGGACTGAATATAACTCCTTGGAAGTACACGAAAAACGCAGTCCTATGCTTTTATTTGATTATCACAAACATTACGCACAAAAAGACTCAAGTTTAATAAACTATCACTATTAAACCAGAAAACGCACAATACACAATTTTTTAATCAAAACAAAAACTCCACTTCTCGAGTTCCCGCCCAAAAAGTACGACTGCACTAACTCAGTTATTTGTTATTTGCACTATCCACATTTCTATATCTATAGATAGATATCTTCAGTCAGATACTGGGTGTTTAGAAAAAAAAATGATTAGCTCTCTAGATTTTAGATGATTTTTAATATTATTTCATTCTATAAAAATAAATATTTCTTTTTAATTTTCTATAATTACATATAAAATTTTATATGTAAATGTTTACGACAAACGTTTTGAACAACTTGTTGGTTACAGACAGAATTTCAGTATAGTGTCATATCATAAGTTTTATTATGTAATTTCTAAAGACTATTGTATACAATAAATAAATAAAAAGTACAGCAGAATAAAGTAGAGTACAGAGAGGTTAAATAAACAAAATAAAATAAAATTGTAATGGACATATAGTGAGGATGAAAGACGACAGGTGAACAAAAAGTACAACTGAATGGTATCCTAGATAAAAGATCAAGAGGCAGACCGAGGAAGAGGTGGACGGACGATATAAAGAACAGCGGAGGTGCCACGTGGCGAAGAAAAACAGAAATTAAAAAGGAATGGGAAAAGTTGCGGGAGGCCTTTGCTGGGCTACCGAAAAATAAACATTTGATACTAAATTAATTAATTGGGCTATTTGGCCGAGGCCTTCTGGAATCTCTTCTCTTTTTTCCAAACGTTTCGTCAACAACTGCGGTTGACATCTTCAGTGGCGACTGTGTTCACTTTCGGAGAGATGTTATCTCTTCGGCTTCTCGAGCGCAACTGAGCTGAGTTGCGCCACTGAAGATGTCAACCGCAGTTGTTGACGAAACGTTTGGAAAAAAGAGAAGAGATTCCAGAAGACCTCGGCCAAGTAGCACGGAAGATTCAATTAATATGGACACCGGCCGAGAAAGCCTACACTCCACTATTTGATACTAATTTTGTTAATTGTAGATCTAATAGTGTGTAGGCAAAATAAAGGCTATTTTTATTTTATTTAGAGTAGAGTAACGTGAAGTTAAGTTAAATAAAACAAATAAAATAGAATTTCCACTTACCAACAGCGGTGAGTGTGATGGCTTTAGCGTGTGATATCAATCTGTTAGGTTTTGCGCAAGTCGCCAATAACACCGCAGGAACACGCGCTCTCCTGAGAACAATTTAGAATGTATTTAATAAACCTTTGATGATTAGAATGGAATATCCTATAGCCGACTCCCCATACCATCCCACCATTGCCCAACATTTCCCATTCCATCCAACACCATTGAGCAGGAAGTATAATGGAACAAGGGAAGGCTTTCTCTTGTTGCAACCACTTTATTGCAAACATTACTAATAATAATTGGATTTTTTTTCCGAATTTTGTAATAAATGATATTAAAAAAATAACTTCATTTCACTAGCTATGGCGTATTACTTTAATGCAGAAATGAACCAACCCACTTTTGTATCGATAAAAGTAAAAAATAAATGAAAACAAAAATTGTTATTGAAAGTACCCTCTGTGATGAGGGTAATGAATGATAGTTGGACTTGTATTACTGTTCACACCACTTTATTGTTTTGGCTACGTTTTGGAACGTTTCGGAACGTGGCGTCCATGACAGATGACAACTGACGCCGTCATGTCTCTTGGTCGCACGCGCGTTCCTTTTGGTCGCCATCCTCGGCATCACGTAAAACCCCAGTGCAGTGGTTATGAAGTAAGTGACCACGTCTTCGCCGACTGCTAGGTGTGCTGCGTCGGGAATCCTCCGGGTATGTACGAATGCCATTTTCTATAATTAATCAACTTAGTCCAACGACGCGCCATCCGAATTGTCGACGATCCCACCCTCACAGGTGGTTTAGAATTCGAGATGTTGCATCTCTCTGCGTTTTCTACCGCCTTTATAATTCCCCATAGTTGGGAAGAGCAGTTCATTTTGATGCCAACTTCGCGTTTTTACCATCGCACCGCTAGTCAACGTCGTGCGGTTCATCCGTACTTCCTTAACATAGATAGAGTCACTGCGTACGGTGCGATCAAAAAGACACTGTATACACGCGAACCCGAAAGTTGTGGAATGAACTGCCAGTTGAGGAATTTCCGTTACGCTACGACATGGGGTTCTTCAAGAGAGCTGTGAACAGGATTCTGCAAGGTCGGTAGCGCAAGCGCAAGCCCCCTGGTGTACTCTGGTTGCAGGTGTCCATGGGCTGGGGTGACCACTTGCTATCTTGTGGCCCGCCCACTCGTCTGTCATCTATTATGCAAAAAAAAAAGTTTCATGTTTTCCCCAATCATTTATACCTCCTCGTTCCGCGACAACATTTGGTAGTTCATTTTTCTTTATTTCACAACCCAGCACCGGAGACACATTTAATGTTCATCCCATCGCGCATATATATTTAGTACGCATACATGCATTAGTGGTTTCCTATGGATACATCACTGCGTACACAATTACAATTAAAATACACGATAAATATTGTGATTAACTCAAATATGGAAAATTTGTGGGTTAGTCCACTTTTGCTTCCATTGTCATAATTGATTGCGCTTTTATTTCGTGTCTCCAAGCAAAAGGGAAGAAGGCTTGGATGCGTGGGGAGAAGACCGGAAACTATGAGTTTCATTACCATAGGATCTAAACAAGTGACGTCACAATTCAGTATCTTACCTACACCCGCCGCAAGTGGACAGCTCAGCCCTGTACGGCCCACTGCCGGGCGAATATGGGACGTGAGCTATAGAACACGGATCCATTTCACACTCCTCACTTCTGTTTACTGATTTTATTTCGTTTGATGCTGAAATATAAACAACATACATTTTTTTATAGTTGGACAGAACTTAGTCTGACAAATGAGACGTGGCGATATAAATCTGGTGGTTGACTGTTAGAGAATGCCTTTCGACATTAAGTTCGCCTTTTGTACATATACCTTTTTTGCCTTTCTGTACAGGTAAATTTAAAATATCTTAGGCTGTAAACAATCATTCAAATGAAAATAATCATACTTGATACTTTATATTTGTTGTTTCAAAACTAGTATGAAAGTGAAATATAAATTAATAGAAGGATAAATTACACAATCACGTGTAGATCCTATAGCACGCTTACTTCAAATTTTTTAGCGCATCTTTGAAGTCAATTTTATATTTTAAAGGGTTTATTTATGTTTTCTCACGCTAATAAATTATATAATTCAATGTCTCTTACATTATTATGTATTTTATACCTTAATTTCTATAAATTCTGCTCAAATTCAACAACAAGTGTATTTTTAAACCAATAAATTAATAAAATACCAAAAAAAGAACAAGTATCAAGATATTTATGGTGCACAATAAATTCAACTTGTTACTAAAAAAATGTTGCCATGTAAAGAATTTCATTTTCCCACGTTTCATTTACCAGATTCTAAATAAAAAATAAAATAATGGCCGACATCTTGAATGCCGTATGATAGATTCTAAATGCCCGTGTTTTAGTAGCCATCTCACAGAAGACGTATCTCATCTCATACTATCCCTTCCCACTTTCTCAACCTTTTCTACAAATCCATTCGTACATCTCCAACGGCAGGCAGCGCATCAGAGGGCGTGTCAACATTTTTATTCTGGGCTGATTTTGGCGTGTATCGCGGGTGTCCACGGGCGATAGTTCCACTTACCACCAGGTGGACTGGTACGCTCGTCCGCCGCCTTCTTTCTATATAAAAAAAAAGTTTAACATGTTTCTATAGTTTTGTATTCCATTTATTTTTGTTATTTTTTTCCTAAATATTCTAAACAAAACACGGAAAACTGTATATTTAAAAAATACATAAATTGTCTTTATTCAGTTTAATCAAAAATATGAGCAAAATCCATGGTTTAAGTCATCAGCAATACATCTAACACACCTTGTATATATTTCCAGTATTTTCCAACGATAATACTAATATGTACTTCTGTTAACATTTTCATTCCACTTTATTTCATTTATATTCTACAATTTTTTTAGTGTAACAGAATAAAGCGACTGTCCATTTTCATTTAGATCTTTGTCGGGTTATATTTATAATTATTAATTAATATTCTTTGTCTGAATGTTTTCTTTGTCTCAGTCTCATTAATTATGTAAAAAAATAGATCTGAAAATTAATGAAAAAATAACAGGAATTATAAGTTACCAGATATAGGAGCATCGGCGTCATTAAAATCATTTTCTAAATTGATGACCGCTGCAGTACCCGATGCTGACAATACACATACGTCTTCGCTGAAACGGAATTGATTTCAATTGTAGATTCTTTATTTTTGATAAATACCAAGGTAATCTTTTATACTTTCTGTTGCTACAAATATTAAATTTTAGGGTTACTACATACTAAATCGATTAAAGCTTCGATTGCTTGATTTTATTATACATATATGGATAGTATATATAGTATACGGTATATATAGTGAGTACAGTACGGTATAGTGGTCATACATTCTAAAGTATTTGCAATGACCTATGATATTATTTTTCTTTCTCTAGTTATTATTGCTGTTTTTTTCTAATAACTCTAATAATTATTGGTCTTTCCAAATGTTTTGCACGACCGAAATGGCAAATGTGTTGGCATAAACCACTTATTGTAAGATCTTCTCACCCACGTTTATGCAAATAAATTATTTGATAGATTGATTGCGATATCACTCTATACGCAGTTCTGTCCACCAAGGCCGGCGGAACGCACTCTCTCATCCAGTATGTACCAGATTCACTAACTGGGCACATACTCCATATGTAGTTTTGCTAATTGGGAAGTTCAAGTGGGTATTATCAAAGTGTAAACTCACCATATAGAGGCGGTCTCGGTATAAGCGATAACAGCGTTGCAACGTAAAGCGCGCGCGTGTGCACGTAATTCAGTACGTAACTCCGCCCACCAAGGCGCGCGGGACGCGCTCTCCCCGCCACTATCTACTAACTTTACTGATCGCGCACATACCGTGCCACCTGGAAAGTTAATAAGCAAGTAAGTACTCTTCTATAAACGCAATAAAATCGTAACAGGGCCGTGTCTGTACAATTAATATTTTTATTAAAAATTCATTTCTTTGTAAAGTACAAATGATCCAGATCCCAAAACAAGAATTTTTGGATTTTTTGTTTGTCGCGAATCACGCAAAAACTACAGGACGGATTGTAATGAAACTCGGCACAGTTATAGCTTATGTAGCGGACAAACATTTAGGGTACTTTTAGTTCAGAACAATTATAGAGTTCCCACGGGAATCATAAGTATACGCGAACGAAGTCGCGAGCACTGCTAGTTACTAAATTATCTTTTTAATAACGCTACACACAATGATCCTAGGATACCGTGAATCGTGTATCGTGAATCCAGACACACACCCAGAGCCGAACATATATTTGTCTTTAAACAAATGAATATCCGATCGGAAATCCGTAACCTATTACACAGCAGGTGGGATCATTAGCAACTGCGCAAATCGGTCGTCTTGCACACTTTCTCCAAGTCCATTCCCAAAGGCCTCCTGATACTTTATTAGAAGATATCAGAAAGTCAGTATCAGCTAGATTTAATTGGCAGATAATTTATCTATCATATTGCTAACAGTTACTTTATCAGGAGGTGGTAACGAAGGCCGTAAATCTCCTAAAACTCCTATCCACGACTTCGTAGACACTATTCACTACTTCGTGGCAAGTGACCTTGTAGTAATTGCACATAATGGTGAATGTTTTGTATATAATTGTTATTGGTACTTCCATATTCTGCCGTTTTATTCTAAATTTCTAAAATTTTGGATGACATCCCTAGTACATAAACAAAATGCGTTCAACGCTAGAGGAACATATTAATATATTATCTATACATATAATAAAATCGTAACAAATCCGTGTCCACAACATTTCTATGATTTTTTTTTTTACCTGTCTGAATCACGCATCAGGTAAAAACCGCTCGACGGATTTTAATGAAATTTGACATATTTATAACTAGAGATCGGATATTCGGGTACAAGGTATACAAGGTATGGAAGCGGCTTCTTAAAATAATTTATTTGAAAATCGAAATCCCGGGATTTCACAACTAATTATGAATGAAATTTATTTATGAAACCCCTCAGCAGTTTTGAAAGTCTGATAGTGAGCAGGTCAGAGTCGATAGGACCTAAGGCACTATTGAAGATATAAACTTCGGATTTGGACTCAAATTCTTAGTTCTAATGGCAATTTGTAGGAATGCAGTTCTGAGGGTC
The DNA here is from genome assembly GCA_914767545.1 of Sesia apiformis. Classification (NCBI taxonomy): domain Eukaryota; kingdom Metazoa; phylum Arthropoda; class Insecta; order Lepidoptera; family Sesiidae; genus Sesia; species Sesia apiformis. Next base: position 14,135,680 of record OU611967.1, on the reverse strand, counting down.
TTAGGGATTAACTTTACAACTTTAGGTATATGCATCGCATTCTATAGTCGGAACATAAAATTTGTCGATCCCGGTATTGCGGCATTCAAATATACATATTCAAGTATACAAAAGTATACTCCATACTTATACAACCCTTCAACTTTAGGTAAATATGCACCCGAATATCCGATCTATATTTATAACTTACATACTGGGTTCACATTTGGGGTGCTTTTTATCCAGATGAATCATAAAGCTCCAACGGGAATCAAGCTAAGTACACATACTCTAAAGTCTACAGGACCGAAGCACTGCTAATTCGCCATAATAATTTGATGCTTTAAATTTCAATTCAATTTCATTTATTTGGCAAGCACATAGGTAACAATGTAGTGTTCTATAATAATTATAAACATATCCCTTCTATAATAATTATAAACATATCCCTTTATGTTCTGCCTCAATAGGCATTCAAAAATATAATAATTACTAACTAACTACAAAATGTTACTATTCAATCTCCATTCAGATAAGAAATATAAGAATTATAAATGAATAATTATGAAACCTACCTAAATTAACAATGAATCCAGGCGGATACTCAGTCATCGTTAAGAAGGGATATTCCAACATTTCTATATTGTTGCTATTCATTGACGGACGCAAGATGGCACCACCACCAGTGCCAGTGATACCAGCTGCGGCACTTAGTGAACTTCCTGAAAAAATGCAATTTTGAGAAACAGAAGGTCCTACAAAAATAGCCTAAAATATTTTAATACCCATTCAGTACACTAAAGCTATTATATCTACTTAAAAAATAAAATAATTTCGTGATTCATTTTATTTTGATTAAGCACAAATGAAATATCCAAAACACAGGAATCCTAATGGGAAAGATGGGGTGGGAAAGATCCTAATGGGCGGGTAAGTTGGGTCGACCGGCATATAAAATTTCTAGAGCAGTAATAATGGTAAAAATTAAGAAATAGACAAACAACTCATTTACATCGGAGATAAGTCATGCTGCACGCCCTTGAATTGTGCCGTAAATTCCTTTCATGATTCTGAGCTCATTGAAATGAAAATTTTGCGAAGTTTCTTTTGTGCTAATGATTCAAATATTTCTACAAAAAAAAAAGGTATATTGGCCGTGTGATGTTGGCTGGTTATAGAATATCACCACCCCATATTTTCCCGTGGGTGTAGTAAGAGGCGACTAAGGGACAAAAAAAAGCGGCTACTATAAGTGTTGAACTATACCATCTCTAAAAGAATGGAGTCGCCAACCTGCTTGGCCAGCGTGGCGTTTTAAGGCCACACACCTCTCATGTAGAAAACAATGTGCATACGGTGGCCCATATTCAGCAGTAGATTTTGAAAGGGCTGCTTGCATTTGCATGCCTTGAATTAACATTTGTAACATAATTTTAACCATCGGATTTCATTTTCAGGGTTAGGTACTTTTTTCTACAAGTATTACCACTGTAAACCACTGAATGACATACTAGAATATTTCACAGTATTTTTGAAAGACCTTAGTATGTTCTCGAGGTTTGAGGAGGATGAGATATCGGATTTTCCACATCCTTAGGTTTTTGTTGTGTGCTAGAATAGCGAATTCGTCAAAATGGCAAATTCAAGGAAACACAAAATTCACAATCAAAATCGCAAAGCCCACAGAAATGGTGTCAAGTAGCCCACAAAGTTCAGGCACGAGGTATGGAGGTAAGGTAAGGTATGGCCTTAGGTATGGAACTTAAATTCTTGAGAAATCAGAGGTTTTGCAAAAAGGGCAACCTAAAACCTGCCAAACAGTTGGCGAAAGCAGCGGAGAGGAAAGCTGCGAGGAAAGCTAAGGCTAAGAAATGAACATCTAGCTCATAAGATAATTACACTCCCCATTCTTCATTGGATGATGGGATGGGGAATAGGAAATATAATTTGATTAGGGACTTATCATGTTTCATTACACTCCATACTCGATGGGAGCGGGAAATTCCCCTTATTTAATTATATGCCCTGTTCGATAGGACAACAGGAAAAATGAGCTCTAGCAACAATTACTCACTTTAAAAGCATAAAACATGTCTTAAACACGTTTATGGCAGTTTTCTGTGGGATAGGGATAACTCGGTCAGTCGGGCGCGCCTTGTCAGCCATGCGGTTCATGGGGTTCAGAATAAAATCATGATAAAATTGACGCAAATTTTATTAACCAGTATATTTAAACGTGGCTCCAAGTTTTAGACTGCCCGGATGTTCGAATTGCCCATTGCCCAATGCCCAATGTGCAAAATAGATGTTTCGCTAGAATTATTAAAAATTAACTAACTCAGGTAAAGACATAAAAATAATTCAATATTGACGAACCTTTGGGCGTGATACTGAGATCAGAATCTGACGACCTTCTATGGATCCCTTGCATTGGAATCGATGAGGAATTCAGCGAGGAGTTCTGTGTTTGCGGCGTGTTTCCGACAGGCTCGCGACCCCCGTACGATTCGTGACGCGCGTGCCGAGGCGACCCCTTGTCACCCTTGTCACTCTTGTCACCCTTCGCCTCGTTCCTGTCAACATGCCACCCTGCATGCGAGTTACCACACACACTAGCACTGTTAGTGTCGCATTCCCGACATCTACACTCATTTTTACATCCGCAGAACCCTTCTACGTCCAAACTCTGACTACGCTCTACACTGCTTTCTGATGGAATGGTTTCAAGCCTCGGTGCTCCGCTAAGTATGGGATGAAAATGTTGCAAGACCGGTGTTTTGCGAGTTACTTTCGGAACGACAATGTTAGGTGCTTCCTTGGACATTTCATGCGACTCCTCTGCTTCCGCCACAGAGTGTACGCTGTCTTGTCTAACTAATTTCTTTACTCTATCGCCTGCGACGTCAGTTATCGGATTCTGATTGTCTGCTTGTTTTATTTCAAGAGATTGTTCCTTGGTTGAATGTTCAGGCGATGTTGGTATTAGCAAGGACTGGACTTTATCTAAAAGCATGGTTTCTATTGCGGTGTGTATTAAGCCACTAGGTTTTATATCGATTGTACTGTTTTTTGGACTGTTTAAACTTTCCTGTTTATTCACTTGCTCTAATTTCTCGTTAACGTCGTCAAAGAACTGTCTCTCCTTCGTAAGATTATCAGGCGTTGTGGGGATAAGCAAAGACTGAACCTTGTCCATAAGTATCGTTTCCATTGCTGTGTGAACTAAGCCAGTGGGATTGATGGAAGACTTGTCTTTTCTATGAGATTTCTGCTCGTCGAAATGAATTTCTTTCAAAAAACCTGGTGATGAGGGATCGCATACGGATGCTCTAGAAGCGGGTTCTGAACCTATATACATGGATACTTTCGAACGACCAAACTCATCGCTTTTGTGATGAGGTTTGTTGGAATCCAATCCTTCTTTGTCTAGATTAAATAAATCTGTGTAAGAGAGAAAAGGAGAACCCAACACAGTTTCATGGCTATGTGCCTTTGAACAAACGTCTGATGCAGACCCTGGTTGGCTCAAAGTAATTTTGGTTTCCACGTGCTTTTTCTTCGGTATCAAGGAAATATGGGATAAGCTCTTAATCATGCTGCTTTTGGATAGTTTCGACAAATGCCGCTTTATTCTGTCCGAGGAGCGATATACAAAGCTTTTCTTTTCTAAGGGAGAAGATGGGGCGCTGGAGCTTTTCGACTCCTTTTTGTGCGAAAAGGGATTGTGAAATTTAAAGTGGTGATTAGACTTAGCGGATACAGACGTTGAATCCTTAGCTGTTGATGTTGAAGGCTTGTTCGTGGATGTAACATCTATTTTCTCGTCATTATTATTATCAATCGTTGTACTTTCAGACGTATTTTCAGTTTCATTTTCTTCCAAAATTACGTCATCGCGGTTTCTGTCATCAGGTTCTGGAGTAGAAAATTCAAGAGTGCTAAGTTTCTTTTCCATTTGAGCTATGAAAGCTGGATTAACGTCATGACTCAAAACTGACTGGACAACAGAGCTGGTAGTTTCTACAGTTCGTTCTGTATCTGTCTTCAGGTCAGAGCTTTCGTCATCTTCATCAGAGCTGGAATAGATCTCTGAACTCTCGCCCGATAGCGCAGATAAATTTGACCCAAAATAACCTACTTCTCCTGGCAATTTCAGGAGATTGTCACTCCTTTCTGCCGATGGAGTTGATGGACAAGACTCTGATAGCTTTCTATGTGTTGCTAGAACATTTCCATAATCCATACTAATATTATTCAAAGACGTGAAGTGAATCTCAGGAACTTTTCTTTTGTTCTCGTTTTGGTTAGCATCCGCTAATATTTCTGAGTCAACCCTAGGTCTGACTTCTTCTGAGATATTTATAGTAGGTTCGGATTCGCTGGTATGTCTCATGGACTGCGGCGAATGTTCGGAATCCTGTGATTCAGTTATGCAAGCGAGACTTGTATGTGCATGTATCACAGACCTAGCTAATATTGACGCCATTCCTTCACCTTCGTCCTCTTTATTGACGAATGGTTTACGGAATTTTGGTTTTTTAAGTAGTTTTAATTTCTCTTTTCCAATCTCGACAATTGACATGCGAGATGCATCAGAGCTGTTAGATTTTAGTGAGACTTGATCATCTTGTATATTTTTGTCAGGTTTCTTGCGAATACTCGCGAGCTTCTTGGAAAAGAAATTCTTTTTCATTTTCTTAATTTTCTTTAAAGGTCCTGACGAATCCGAATCGGATTCATCGTTACGATTCAAAAGTTTGTTTAAATCTGTTTGGTCTTTGGATATATCTCTCAAACTTTTGTTTGAGGCATATTCATCTTGATATATTGAAAAGTCTCCAGCATTACTTCTTACACTGGGATGCCGTGTTAAATCAATGCTCTTTTCGTCTTCATCATCGACATTATCTGGGTCATCAACGATTGATGAAGTTGGATGTAGAATATTAAGCAATTTTTGTAATTCGTCTTGGTGAGTCTGAAAGTATTCGTTTAAATCCGTTATACTTTCGTTATCAGTCGCCAATATGTCCAAGTACTTTTTTAATTGTCTATTGTTTTTTTTATATATGAATGATAGCACACGACACACCATGCAAACATAAATCTCATGAGTATTTCATTCATTTGTTTATACTGTAACGAGTAGTCTACTTTGGTTACGTATGATTGCAAATTGACAACATTTAGTGCACATTTAAAGCTTCTGGCTTTGAGCAAATTTATACATATTTCCGTAAAAAGAAGAGAAAGAAAATGAGAAGTATAGATCTGTATTTGAGAATATATAATTAAGCGTACTCATAATAGCAAATGATCCGGCGCCAGTTAAAAGTACGAGCAGACAGACATTTCGATGATAAGCGGTTACTGTCGCCCGTGAAACTCTGCGATACATGACGACATCATTCAATAATGACAAACATTGGCAAACCTAATAGCTTTGGGGGTTTTGAACTCACGATTTAAAAGGAGAATTAAAAGAAAAGTAGGGAAATGTGATGAGATTTTAGAGATATGAGGTTTTTAGGTATGCCATTAATTTGTTTCATAAAATGAGATATCTAGACAACAGGTACAACATTTTTTTTAAATAGATACATGATTAGAAATTAGTCTACTCACTGTTGTGTGCAAGGTGGTATATTAATAGTTTGACTTTGCGTCGGCAAAGGAACTAAACTGACGGCTGTACCTACAAAGAAAAAGTAAGGCGAATTATTTATGATTGTACTTGAGAGTAAAGATAAAGTAATAAAGTAAAGAAGAATTTGTCCAACGGTGGGGCACGATTGTAGGGCACAAAAGTATGAATGTTGAGGAAATATCTATAATAATTAAAAGTAATCTTTTAGTATCAGAGGTAAAAAAAAAGCAATAATTAAACTTTTCTCTATATATGTATAAGTACAGTGATTGTCGTTAGAGTGGAGAGCTAATTATGGAGATAATAGTTTATAAATAATATTACCAACAGCTCTGGCAACGACCCCCGCTTCACCTTCCAAGTCGAAGTCCTGTTGGTAGCCGATCACTGCGTTTGCGCCTAACTCTGCTGCCTTGAGCCCTATCAATCGTTGTACCTTGGGAATGTTTATGTTTATTTCATTTTTTATTTTATGTTATTAGGTCACAAACAGTATATAAATACTGAAAATAAATATATATAATAAATATTAAATAAATAATATACAATAAAGGATAAATACTGTATATAATACAGTGATAAAATTATAATTAATTTATACACCAGTTAAGTCGCCACTAAATTATGTAGTACATAAATACAAGTGGATTGGATACATTTGTATGTATAAACGTTGACTCTTTTGATTTTTTTTTCAAAAGTTCGAATATGAATCGACTTGGCTCATCTTTGAATTTAACCGAGGTATAGACCCAAAGTATTTTTCTGCAAAGTTTCAGGTGGTGACCCTAGCGAAATTTTCCCAAAATTGTTCAAAATCAGCTTAAAACCTGTTATGTGAGAAACGGCGCTAAAGTGTCACCTTTTTTTTTTTTTTATAGATTAGTGGGCGGACGAGCAAGCGGTCCCACGTGATGGTAAGTGTTACCGCCGCCCATGGGCACCTGCAACACCAGGGGGTATGCGGGTGCGCCGCCGACCTTGCAAAATCCTATTCACAGCTCTCTTGAAGAACCCCATATCGTAGCTCAATGTAAAGACCTCTTGAGGCAGTTCGTTCCACAGCCTACGGGTTCGCGGTATAAAATAATTTTTGAACCGAACAGTGCGCGACACCTCCGTATCGAGGAAATGCGGATGGACCGCACTTCTTTGACGGGAGGTGCGGTTGTAGAAACCCGAGGTGGGAATTATATTAAACAATTCTTCAGAGCATTCCCCATTGTACAGGCGGTAGAACACACAGAGAGACGGAACGTCTCTCCGAATGCTGAGGAATTTTAAACCGTCCGTGAGAGTGGGATCGTCGACAAACTGACACAGATATACTAATATTATAAAAATCAGTCATAAAATTAAAAGTTTTTGACATACCTGATTGCTCAATTTAATAAAAGCGACTTGTCTGGCTTCGTTTGATGCTCTGGGAGTTCTGATCTTGTCTATCCACTGGTACTCGGGATCATCGTTCACAACTAACTCTTCCACGAACCCATGAATTGAGGTCGCTCTGTACCCAGAGGGTATCATTGGGCCTGAGAGTGAAATATTTTATTTTTGTTTAATATTTAGAATTTTATAATAGCGCTACCCCTTCTCTTCCTGTAGGTGGCGTGTCGTAAAAGACGACTAACAAATAACAAAGCCCCGAGGGAATACGCCATTTCTAAAAGAGTGGACTCACCAACCCTCTTCACCAGTGGCATTTTAAGGCCATACATCCCTCAAGCACAAAGACAATGGGCATGAAGAAGCCCCTGTCCAGCAGTGGATACTAGAAGGCCTGGTTATGGCTAGAGGATTTTGGAGGGGGATGGTGTATGCTGCAATCTCACAGCTACTGGACTGGAATACTCACAATGAAAGAACTGCACGCCACAGCTAGAAGTCTTGTACTTGTTGAAGTCAGAGAACAATTCAACCTTCACGATAACATTCAGCTCGCCTCTGATGCCGTGCATCGGGTCGAAGACTGGTATCCAGCCAGAGAGTACTGCTCCTGAAAATGATATATGGAAATGGTGTTTAAAGCAGCTGTCAATAATTCTTAATGTATTGTTACTTTTACCAACCAATATGCACTGGATTTCCGTGGTGAGTCTGGAACCATTTCGTGTTGGGATGTTTCAATTTATTGTAAAGCTAAAATAAAAGGACGTGCTAGGACTTCTTAATTTCTTCTTTAGGCAATCATATACAGTGTAAACTCCATTTAACGCCTCTCGATTTAACGACAAACTCCCTAAAACGTCGAAATTACTTGACTATGGTTGGTTTACCTTGTTGTCCATACAATGATACACTCTATGTAGCATCACACCCACTCTAAATAACGACAACAATACGTCATTATTAAACAGTACTTTCTAAGTTGCCGAAATAAGAACTGTGTACGTTCTTTTGTTTGTTTTTTTGTTGCTTATTGTCTAGCCCGTATTTACCTCGATTGTCGGCATCATACGTATCGAAGATTCTAAGAAATCCGTTCTTTTGTTTGTTCTTTAGGTAACTAGACTGTCGTTGGGTTGTTATGCATTATCTGTACATTACCATATTCTTAGTTGCTCACAAACTTTCAAACTGTAAACATGGCGAGTAAGAGAAAATCTTGTGTGTTAACGAAAAGGTTTTATTAATACGCGCAATAGAGGCGGGAGAAAAAATAAGTGATGTTGGAAGACGCTTTGGATTCAGTCGCTCTGCCGTGTCTACAATATGGAAAAACAAAGAAAAAATCCTACAAGCAGAGGAAGATGGAAAATCTGCTAAGAAATTATTATTTGTATCACTATTAATGTTTGTTGTTTGTAAATGTTATATATACTTTATTGATTTTTCTTCTCTCCGTTTAACAACAACTCTCAATAACGCCATAAAATGAGCAGTCCCTTCAGTGTCGCTATATAGAGTTTACACTGTAATTTGTAATTTAATTAAATATGTAGCTTTTTAATTTTAATTGCGGCCGATAAAAATTACAAAGTTAAAATTGGCAGCACTTCATCTAAAACTATTAAGAAAAAATATTATTATTAACTACTCAAAACAAAATGTTCAATTGTATTGAGGTATGGACTCATCGCTGGCCATGGCAAAACTGCAATATTAACATCAGCGAGTGCTCTGGTCTGGGACGTGTCATCCATCAACATGAAATCATCTACACATTCACTGTGAAAATGGGATGACATGAGGTTGGATTTTCCACCAAATCAGTGTTTCAAAATTGGCAACCCCAAGGCTGTACTGTAAGCCATACATTACTGTAACATATACGAGGCGTGTTTTTTAAGTAAGTACCGTTTTGCCACACCGCGGCGGCAGCGCTGCGGTCGGCGTTCTGCGCATGCGCACTGGGTACCTACATCTGTTGTCTACGCACTGACGCCATTACAATCTGATTCTTCCTTGTTTACGTGGTGTATTGAGTGTTTAAGATGCCTCCGATAATCGTGAGTCCCGCCGACTGTGAAGTACGGGCTGTTATAAGATTTCTTAGTGCTAAAGGCCTAAAAGCGATCGATATTCATCGTGAGATCTGTGCAGTTTACGGAGAAAACATTATGAGTGATGGAATGGTAAGAAAGTGGGTGAGAGCATTTAAAGACGTTTGTTTTGCTGCAAGACAATGCCCGTCCGCATGTGGCTAATCAGACCAAAGATCTCATCACATCTTTTCGATGGGAAACTCTAGATCATCCTCCGTACAGCCCTGATCTGGCGCCCAGTGACTACCATCTGTTCCTGCACTTGAAGAAACACCTGGGCGGTCAGCGTCTTCAAGACGATGACGAAGTCAAAACAGTTGTGATGCAGTGGTTAACAAGTCAGGCGGCAGACTTCTATGAGGAGGGTATTCAAAAACTGGTACAACGTTATGACAAGTGCCTCAAAATTGACGGAAATTATGTAGAAAAGTAGATTAAGGTACAGGCTTTCATGTAAAAATAAAATTATTGAGATATCTTAGCAAATCTTTTTTTAATTTCAAAACGGTACTTACTTAAAAAACATGCCTCGTATAAAAGCAGTATAGAAATGGTAAGCTCTGCTGTCTGCTTGGATATATGAAATGCAAACTAATTTTGTGCTATTTTTGAGTCCATGTGACACCTTATCAAAAGATGAATACATACCGCCATGCTGCGCAGTTCCCTTAGCATTATTAGCTTCTCTGGCCAGAAGTGGTGCGAGATTAATGACCACTTTACCGATGGCGTCGTTGGCAGAGTAAGTGTCGTGATCCATGAGCCGGAGCTGGAGTGGCTCATCTTGAAGCTCTGATTCATCAACCTGAAATTATGAAGGAATTTTCAAAATAATTTTAAGATCTTGTCAATCATGGCTGCTACAATGTGAATGGTACTGCTATATCCACTATAAATGTATAAACCATATCACACTATCAGTTTCTCTCCACTGTTGGATATAGGCACCTCCCAAGGCCACCACTGAACACGATCTTCTGCTCTTTTCTTCCATTCACTAGCTACTTCTTCAAGTCGTCAATTCATCTGACCAGAAACCTGCATATATTCTTTCTATATTTATATACAAAGAAGGTAGCAGACGAGCAGACTGTCCACCTGGTGGTAAGTACTGTCACCCTGAGACATATGCAATACATGCCTACATTAGTTCAGAATGACAAAAATTGGCACACCCTCCTCGGATGCGCTGCCTACCTTTGGAGATTTAGGAAATATATTTAAAAAAAGGGTTGTTATGTGTTATCTATCAGTATCACTGTATCACTCAGTCCTCCAATAACTGGATGTGAGCTGTTCACAGTCACATCAGCATGCAGATTCTTTGAGCAGCAATGTACATAATATGGAAATGTATAAAAAACACATATTCATTTCCCTATCAATATTTAACTATGTTCTTATATCTCAATTACCCATCCAAGTAATAAATAAACATAACTAATGGTGGCTGACGAAAGCCAGACGAATTTAAAAATACCTCAGATGTAGCATATGGTATTTGTGGTGTAGCAGTGTTTTGAACGCCATTTAGTATAAAAAAAAATGCGCCACCTTGACTACGTTGAATATGTTTGACAAAAGATGGAACAGGACAGCAGTTAATTTATTGTCGTAATAAAGCAATTCTTCCAGTCTTCCTATTAAGGGATGATGAGTAGAAAGTATATTGCATTAAGGGGTTTCTTTTACTTCCTTTGATGGGATGAGACAGGATTAAATAGGATGGGGAGCATGGAGTAAATGGCATGAGAGAACACTCATGAAATTATATTATAGTATTAGATTTTGTTAAATAATTCACGTCCACTCATATTCTTTGTCTATAATTGTCTATCAAGTAGTAGTGGAATTATATACATTTGTGTGGATATATCCTCCAAACTTTGTTGTGCCTAATAATTGTGTATAAAAGCTCATTAAGACAAGGAGAGTTTCTCGAACACATGCAGGAGAGTAAATCTGTCCAGAATTGCTTACCTATTATAAATAACTATTATCATCACATGATACGATTATGATCACATGATCACTGTTATTATCGACATTTTATCATCATTTAAATAGTTGCAGGTGAGAATCCTACACAAGAATTGTATACAATATTCTTGCCTGAACTGGAGAAACTCTCCTTGTGTAAATGAGCGTTAAGTCATTGTAAAGTGAAATATATTATGTTGGTCTACCCTCGAGTTTTATTACAGTAATAATGTCTATTTAATAAGATTGGATGGGATGGTGAGTAGGAGGATACAAGTATAATGGGATGAGAGATATTCCTTATTCCATTATTGGATGGGAAATGGGCTATAGCAAATCTCCAAACACATCATGTTTCATGGCAGTCTTCTGGCAGAAGGAGAGTAATTTAGTTAGTAATTTAGCATCTTCAGCAGCTGTGGGACTGTAGCCTACCACTTTATAACGTGTTATTGAAGAGTGTTTAGCTTATAGTGCGTATAGCATGTTTGTGTAAGAGTATAAAATATTGGGGCCAATTGCATTTGTCAATATGGAATGTATTCTAAACGAATAGGGACTGCTCTAACTCACAGGATATGTGATGGAGTGACACAGTTCAGCCTATGCCATAGGTCTGGTAATGAGTGTGAAATACATGTACCTAGTCATATTTTTTTCTTTTAATAAATAGTTATAAATTAAATTTGATTTAAAATAAGTATTATAAAATTTTCTCTAAAATGAGTATTTTGAATTAGATATAAAATTATTTTTTATGCATAGAATTGGTGTTAGAAGTGCACTTTCATAACACATTTGGTAAATAATTGGTTTGTATTAGCATAAGATTATTAGCCCTTTGTATTACCTATTAGCATAAGTTTGTATTAGCCCTTAAATAAATATATATATATATATATATATAAATAGTATAATACATCTAAATCACAATACATCTAAATCGAGTTATGTCTAACCTTCATTTTTAAAGTGTTTGGACTAACTATATGCATGTTAGATTCTATGCAGATGTAGCCTTATTGAATTTTAGGTTTACAGAGAACAAAGGACTTATTCCATATGTGCACAATGCTGTTGTTGAGAATGTTATAGCCTGTTGTATTGACCTTTATCTTATTGTTTCTTTATCTTTTATGTTCTGTTCTTAGTTATGTCTGTAACTTCCTCATCTCTCAAATTGTGCACATCTCAATAATGTGCACATGTTTTATAAATATATCCAAAAACATATTCAATGGTTACGTTCAATTACCAATTAGTGTAACATAAGCGTACCCATTTGATGTCCCATTTGGCTCAGTTTGCAACAGGTATGTCTGCCAAGTGGTGTTCAGGTTTGGTCTTTCCAATACATGTAATTGATTACAATCAATATTTATATGTATCTTCTAGAATCTAGAAGTTATAACTGACAAAGTCTGTCTTTTTGTTTTATAATTTATATTACAACCCACTGTGTGTTAGTAGTGTGCATTGTTTTTTTAATTGTTTTAATTGACTGGGAATATAATGAGCACTAACAATCGCCCATGACTTTGCCAGTACTGGCATAGGTTTAGAGTAGATAAGTATTAAATAAATGGTAACCTCTGCTTATTTGCTCACATGAGATGCACAGCCCTGTACCAAAATACATGAAAACAATTGGTATACAATTACTTGAATACTATCCTAAGTCATATGGTGATGATTTACAGAAGAGCCAATTAAGTCTTAATGTGAAATCTAAATGTATAAAACAATAATTTCAGTTTTTTTTAATTTTTATTAGTTTCTTAGGAAACTAAAAACCTTTAAATAGATCAGTAGTATATTCAATCACATAAAAAGGGGATATTTTGCAAAAATGAATTTAGGAAAATTTGTGTCTGGTATACAGAAGTAAGAATAAGAAATAAATTAACAAATTATTTGTTACAATAACAGCAATGAAATCTCCACCACTACTAGTCACTTGCATCTCTTGAACTTGCTTTTGTTTACACACAGCGCTCATAACAGTAAAATGGATCATATACCTTGTATAAAAATATATACATTAAAATAAATATCTAACATTTCTTACTTCAAACCTATACCATTCAGCACTGTTCCAATGGGGGTTTAAGGACTTCCGACACACATCGGTCTTGTGTGTAACGCCAACGAATTTGATCTCCACGAAGGCGTCCGTCGTATCGCTGGCCCGGTCCATCACTGGCAGGTTACGACCAGCCAGTACCTTCACTTTTATTTTCCCAGGCATTTTTATTCTATTTATCCAACTTGTTCACACAATATTATTATTACATAAACTTCAAATACATAACAGAAACAAGTCTGCACAACATTTTAGGTATGATTATCACGTCTTTTATATAAGATTAGCGTGTTTAAACTTCTAATCAATTCAAAAAGGAGATTAAGATCTTATCACTACATTGATGTATAACGTCGAATTGACACCATTTAGCAATAGTTATAGTTAGAATAGAAGATATTTTTGCCAGTTTTAGTGCGGACACTTGTGGCACACGATGTACAGCTGTATCCACAGCACATTTTCCCAAATAAACAGTTCTTTTTCTAACCAATAATTCTCTCACTACGCATTTGTAACAATTACGCGACTGCGATATAAACACTGCACCTTTAAGCGCCTCCGCTAAATCGAAATGATGTTCTAAATCTAATGAGTAAGTTTATTATTAGACAAAAAGTTTTATAAATAAAATTCGTAATACGACAAAGAAGACACTTTCGCAACTGTCAAGCGGAATATTTTCTGAGGGGCTACAAAAGTGCTGTCAAAAGTTCCGTTCGTTTTGATACTGCAAATTGGCAGTACAACCCGTAACTATTTATTGTGCGTTTTGTTATTTACAAGATGCAAGTACTAACCTACGTTCAGTTTTCTAATAAAACTAGCACTCTTTGGTCTGAGTTTAAGCCTATCTAAGGTTTATAATATTTGAAATAAACTACTCAAAACAAAATAGGGCCCAGTTAGTTTTTACAGTGTAACTTAATAATATACAAATTTATATAGTTTTTATGAATAGACATGTTTAAATTAGGGATTTAGAAATTGTGTAAACATAACCAATGGTAAAAGTTGTTTATTTTTTTTTAATTACTCACGAAAAAGCGTATTTAGGGAAATTATCACTAAATGAACAGTAAAAGTAAATTTTGGTTATGACCATTTTTCTAAAAAAACTGATGATAGGTGTCATGTTTAATAGCTTGTAGGGCCCCCTCGGCTCCGTATGCATTCTCTGAGCCTGTCTGGTATACTTTCAATCAGATGGCTAACGTTTTCATCAGGTATTCGCTCCCAAAGGACTTTTAGAGCGTTTATAAGCTCTTGTTGACTGTTGACGCTGCTGTAATTTTCTTTGAGGCTTCTTTTCAATTGATCCCATAAATGTTCGATGGGATTGAGGTCGGGACTCATCGCTGGCCATGGCAAAACTGTAATACTGGCGTCAGAAAGTGCTCTTTGTGTGGTACGGGCCGTATGCACGCGAGCAATATCTTGCATAAAAACAAAGTCATTGCCCACTCTTTGTGAAAATGGGATCACATGAGGTCGGATTACTCGCTCGACATAACTGGCAGCGGTTACGGTACCTTCATCCAGAATTACCAGTTCTGTTTTGCCTATTAAGCTTATTCCACCCCATACCATCACACTTGGACCCCCAAAACGGTCTGTTCCGTGGATGCATGGTTGTGAAAAACGTTCGCCTTTTCTTCTCCACACGCGTACTCGTCTGTCATCACTAAAAAACTTGACCTTACACTCGTCTGTGAAAAGTACAGACCTCCAGTTATCTATGGTCCAGTCCAAATGCTCACGTGCGAACCTTAAACGCGCTGCACGATGACCACTTGTCAGCTTGAGCCGAACAACACGCATTCTGGAACGTTGTCCGTCCTCGTGGAGTCGGTTTCGGATGGTTTGATCACTAACGCGTGTACCAGTAGATTGCAGTAGTCGGTTTTGTAAGGTCCGGGTAGTTACAGTACGATCCCGACGTGCAGTTAGCCTGATGTACCGGTCTTCCTGGGCGGTTGTGGCACGAACTCTTCCTGATCCTCGTCTTCTAGCCACATTACCTGTCTCCTGGTAGCGGTCCCATACGTTCCGGATAGCTCGTCGCGACACACTGAGACGTATTGCTACAGACCTCTGAGATTCTCCCTCCTGAAGCAAAACAACCGCTCTGGTCGCGGTTTCCGTGTCCATGTGATGGCGAGAACCAGGCATAGTAATCAGGACTAATACCGAAACTAAACAGAACAGCTATACACAATGACTTTCAACAGAAGCGTTTACAACGAGACTGGGAACTCAAGTGATTAAGAAATAGTGCATAGGGTAATTTCAAGCACCTCGGATTTTCTGTCTACCCACTTGAGAATAACATTAAAGTTGTCGCTCAAAACATTGATAAGGACTCATAAACATGTCTACTATAAGTTTCAATGCTTCAAATCGCTAATGATTACCTCACGAGTTATTTATAAACAAACTTCGAGCTTAACTCAAGATGGGCCCTATTTTGTTTTGAGTAGTTTAGTATTAATTTGTAAGATTTATTATGAAATCTAGAGATTTTCATTCAAGTTTGCGACTACACTGTGGCCAAGACGTAATTATTGTTTAATTGACGACATCATAGTGTAGATTAATATTATAGAGTAATTAATATCATTTTTCGATTAAATTATCCCTTTCAAGTCTCATTGCAATCCATAGGCCCCCCTTTGCAACCACGAAGGGATTACGCTTCATAATCAACAGAACTGTCCCAATACGAATCTATTCAGTTTAGTTTTCGGCAACGTAGATTTCCTCAGGATGTTTTCCTTTACATCTAAGTTAATTAAACCTGCGTGTGTTTAATTTAATCTGCAGTTAAATTATTCTTAGTCGTTCATTTTTAACCCAGCAAATATTTAACTAAGGATAATATATTTAATTTAATTTAATAAAAATATAAGAATTTTTATAATTTAGTGGGTTTAAGACTGTTATGTCTCTGATTTTTGGAACAACATAAAATCTATACTTACTTAGAATAAAACTGTAGGACTAGCGTTTCTGTACATTGATTAGAGGTATTTCCCAAAAACTGATTGGGGGCGATGAAGGAAGAGTATCAGAATACAAAAAGACGATTTTAATTTTTTTTGTCTGTCTGCCTGTTTGTCTGTTCGAACACGGTAATTTCCAAAACTACTGAACTTATGTTCATGGGGTTCCCACTGGTTACCATAATTAAGCTTAGCTTGATGCTTCGAATAGGCTTTGTTTCATCGAAATCGGCTGACTGGAAGAAAAGATGCTGTATATAAAGGTTTCCATGCGTAAGTCGCGAGCTAGTTAGCTTCACGGCGCGTTGCAGGCAACGCGGGTTTCCTCAAGATGTTTTTCTTCACCGCCGTACTAGTGCTAAGAAAAATTCATACTCAAGCAAAAACTCAATTGTATTTACGCATGGAGTTACCTTTCCTTATGAATATAAATCGAGACTAAATACCTTTAGCCCATCATTTTATAGCTAGGTATATATTTACAGTAAAAAAATTTTAGTACACTAAATTAAACAAAACAATTTTGTCTGCGTTAGAAAACTGCAGAAAAGACAACTGCATTTTGATGACATTCCAGGAAAATGCAAAAAATTGTAGTAAAATTTTCATCAATTTAAAATCAAGCTAGAAACTTGGAGGTTTAGATAGAACACTGTATACGTCGACTTCATATATTGATATTTTTTAGTAAATTTTATTTTAAATATTTGGTTTTAGGAAAATGTGTCAATAGAATTATGAGAATTGTCAAAGAGGGAGAGAAAAACAATTGCATATTTTCCACGCCGGGAAAATAGGAAAGGTCGCCATAAAAAGAATTGGATGTTTTTGATTTATGTTCTTGATTGATATTTATGTTTTTTTGATTTGATTTAAAAGTTTCATTTCTTCTATAGTGTGAAAAAGCAGGTACATATTATGTATAATTTTATATTTTCTTGCAGTTTACCACCTGCTTCGTTTATAGTTTTCGAAAATAATATTCTTATACTTTTCCAGGTATAGAAAATTCTACGAAATTTATTAATTGCGGTTATAGAATATCTGGGTTTTGATGGAAGCCGTGAACATCTGAGAAAAATATTGCACGCAGTGGGCTTTTCATATAAAAAATGCCAGACAGATTAGTTATCAATCTCAGATATGACAGCAGTGATGAATCGTGAGAATCTGAAGATGATCGGTATGATACTGCAGGAAACTCAGGCCAAGACATAGTCCTTTCTGGAGTGGAATATCTCGATGAAGATTTTTTAGAATTGATTAGAATCTCGATGAAGATTTTTACATACCTATCGCAGTATGTACGGAGTTAGCGACGTCAAATAAAATTTAAAGTAAAATAAAACCCACTTAGAACAACTGTGTACTTTAATTTAGTATTTAAGAAATTCTAGAGAATGTCCAGGTCATAAAAGAAAATTATAAATTAGGAGGAATAAGAATTTGTCAAAAAATAATAAAGTATCACAACAGTAGATTATGGGCTTATGTGGAGAGTGCACTGGACTAGGTTCAGCAGAAAGCAACGTGCGTGATAGATAACTGTTGAGAACCCCTGGCTCTCATTGTCAACATTGTGACCGCCATTATCTACACATTCAGGGCAATGGTGGTCAAAGCAACAGTTTAAAAGAAAAGTTTATAATTAGCAAATATCATTACACAGATGTTGAATTCGTTTTAAATTAAGAGTTTATAAGTTGCAACATGGAAACAGTTAATTGCAATAAATGATAAATTCCAAATTTTGTTTTTATTACAAAAATCCCTTATGTGACTCCCATTACCCCATTCTCCCTCCTCTATGCTTTCGTTAAAAATTGTTCGGGACAACCGATGCGACAATAGTTTTAAGTCTTTGTTTTCTTGTAGTATTGATTTAATAGTTAACATTGTTATTGTTTGATTGGTTATTACGCAGATTATATTTTTTAGTTAATATTAGGGGTTAAAGTATGAAATTGCCGATTTGTACTGAAAAATTAAAACTAGTTTTTTTCTAAAATGTAATATATTTATTTAATCAAAATATTTACCCTCATTATCTATACATTGTTGCCATCTAATCGGAAGTTCATTTATGCCTCTGCGATAGAACTCTGGGGATGTAGATTCGACAAACTGTGTGAAAGCATTTTGTACTGCCTCTTGGGAAGAAAATTTTTTACACGTAGAAAATTGTCCAAATCACGAAAAAAATGGTAGTCCGTTGGAGCAAGGTCTGGCGAGTACCTACGGAGGATGACGTATGGTTTCTAACTGCAGCTCCTGTAGAGTTACAACGATTTCTCTTGCAGTGTGAGGTCTTGCGTTATCATGGAGCAATAATGGTGAAGATCGATTCACGAGTCGGGGCTGTTTCACTGCTAGTTTCGCCATCATTGTTCGAAGTTCGGCACAGTAAACATCTGCTGTTATTGCTTGACCAGACCTGAGAAAGCTATAGTGAATAACACCATGAATAGGCCACCAAACAGTTACCATTACCTTTTTATTGGTAAGCTTTGCCTTAGGGCACTGTTGCGGCGTTTGCCCTGGGGTCAGCCATTGCATTTTTCGGTTTCGGTTATCGTAAAGAATCCACTTTTCGTCACATGTCACAATTCGATCCAATATTCCTTCATTTCTGTACCGATTCAACAAGGCAACGCATGTTTCAACACGCGTTTCTTTCTGCAGATCAGTCAAATCATGAGGCACCCATTTTTCATATTTTTTTATCTTATTGATTTGATGCAAATAAGTCAATATTGTAGGTAAGGTAACGTTAAACCATGCCGCTAATTCCTGGGTAGTTTGACTCGGATCGGCTTCCACCATCTCCTTCAATTCAGCGTTATTCACTTGTGTGGGCGGTCTTCCACGTGGTTCGTTCTTCAAGTCGAAGTTTCCATTACGAAAGCGTTTAAACCAAAAACGCACGGTTCGTTCATTAGCAGTCTCCTCTCCAAACGCAGCATTGATATTGCGAGCCGTTTCTGCCGCGTTAGTTCCGCGTCGGAACTCGTATTCAAGGATTACTCGGATTTTCGAAGTATCCATCTTTCCCGTCTAAGCTGAATAAAAAAAACAATTGAAAGTCGAAAATCGAATGTTGCACATTTTTTAAAACAAGAACCTCATAGGTATCATGTGAAAAAAGTTTCACTCGAAAATCTCACATCATGAAGGTTTTATGTCAATTCAAATTATCTATTACTATAAAACGGCTATAAAGTATGAAATTTACTATAAAATTTCATACTTTAACCCCTATTATTATAATTATAAGCCGTAAAATTGTTTAGTAAATAAAGATCAAAATTTTGTCGTTTTGCTCGACCAATCAGAAAGCCGGAATTAATAGAGAAATATAGCCGCTGTCATTGGACGACAGAATTAAAACAAGCTCTCTGATTGGTCGACATACTAAGCGAAAATTATATAAATATAGGAACAAATGTCCGTAGATTCTCTCTCACGAAGCCACACACATTATTCCGCTCCGGATCGCGCTAGCGATCGGACGTCCCCCGCTCCGTTGCGCCTGCCGTAGCCGCCGCCGTCGTAGCTGCCGTCGTAGCGCCGTAGCGCCGAAGCCCGCGATTGAAATCAAAAGTTGCCTTTCTCAAGGCGGCGGCTGATTCCGTCAAAACCACTGCAGTTCCGCAACTGCAGTTTTGCCCCTTCTGGGAAAATCCACAGTTTCGTGGTCCTCGGTGGATACCTAACGGAGCCGACGAACCGAGTGGGGTGTTGACCCAATCACACCCGCCGAGCCCCTTCAGGGTGAGGCAGTCAATTGGACGGGAGCTAGCAAACCGGCCTTGGGGGGTCTCCTAGTCGGCCTAGTCTCTGTTTTCCTTCCACAGCTTGCACCTAGTGTCGGTCGGGTGTGTCTACACCCTTCGCACTAGACCCCGTAGAGCTCCGTCGCACAATAAGATTGGCGACGGATTACAAGCTTAGGGCTCACAAGTAGGCACTCACCTCCCTGCTTCACCCGCAGGGAGGGTTACACAACCCCGGGCGCACCTACCCGGGAAGACAGAGATAGCGACAAGCACGCTATCTCTTTCTCTCTCTCTCCCCCACCCCAGCCAGCTATGGCGTCGCTACTGAGCGACGCAACGATAGTTGCGCTCTTAAAGGCTTCCCGTCCGGAAGTCTTTAACTCTCTCTGCGTGGAATTAGCCCTCGCGTCCTCTAAACCCGCACCCGCGGCTCCATCCGAGAGCCCCGCGTCCCCCAACTCCGTCCCCGAGCAGGATGACTCCTGCGACACCTCCCAGGAGGACATGGACATAGTCCAGCCCTCCTACGACTCCGACTCCGCATCCGAGGCGGAGCTCTCCCCCTCTGAATCTTCCGACGACGGCTTCACCGTCGTCGGCAAGAAAAGGAAGAGGCCCACAAAGACCTCCTCCCCTACCCCCGCTGCACCCCCGAAGTCCGCTAAGTCGGACTTCGTAGCCCAGCCTGGCGCGGCTTCCCGCTCTCGCCAGAGCACCCCCCAGTCCCCCGCACCGAAAAGCCCCCTCCCCCTGTCTTCGTCCAAGACAAAGCTCGTTGGGAGCACGTCCGCGCCGCCATGGAGATGTTAAAGATCTCCTTCACAAAGGCGACCAACACTGCTGTGGCCATTAAGGTCCAGGTCCCCTCCTCCAAGGACTTCAGGTCCTTAACTGCCTATCTTCGGAAGGAGAAAATCTCCTTCCATACCTACGCCACCGAAGAGGAGCGTCGTCTCCGCGTCGTGGTCCGTGGCCACCCTCCCCAATTGGGAGAAGATGAGATCCTCGAGGATCTCAAATCCCAAAACCTCCCAGTGCTGGAAGTGCACCGTCTTTACAAGGGGCGCGACAAAACCCCTTTCAACCTAGTATTGGTTGTCCTTCCCCTCACCCCCGAGGGGAAGCAAATCTTCGACGCCCGCACTATCTGCGGGCTTTCTGGCCTCTCTTTTGAGGCCCCCCACAGGCGTGGCGGTATTGGGCAATGCCACAATTGCCAATACTATGGCCACGCAGCCCGCAATTGCTACTCCCGCCCCCGTTACGTAAAGTGCCTGGGTGATCACGGCACCAGCGACTGTACCCGTCCCAAGGGCGCCGAGGACCCTCCTGGCTGTATTCTCTGCGGACAGCTGGGGCATCCCGCGAATTATCGCGGATGCCCTAAAGCGCCGCGGTGGCCTTTCAGGAGGGTCCCCGCTAGACCCCCACCCCCCGCCAAGCGCTTTCCTACTCAGGCGCCCCTGGCCCCCCTTATGTCGGTGCAAATAAAAGCACCAATACCCGCGCCTTCTGCGCAACCCACCCCAGCCGCAGTGCTCACACCCGCGAGCTTCCCCTCGCTCCCACCCAAACCTGCGCCGCAATCCTGGCGCAGAATCACTTCAGCCGCCCCTGCGCAGCAATCTTGGAGGATCACTCCAGCCGCCCCTGCGCCGGCCCCCAAACCCGTCCCTAACGCCACCTCCTTCCAAAGCCAGGCTAGTCCTGGTCTAATGGAGGACCTGGCTCTAGTCCGCCGCTTCCTAGGGGCCATAAATCCCCAGGAAATAAAAAACCTAGCCCAAGCGCTCAGGTCCACTGACGGAGACGCTCTAGCCCGTCTGGACCTTGTCTTCAAGTACGAGCACGTACTTAGCGCCCTCGGCCTCTTCAAGGCGTGTCCCTGAAGTCCCAGTCTCTGACTCCACAGTCTCCAAAAACAATTAAATTCCAATGGCTAACACAGCCCGAATAAAGCCCTCTTCCCTCTCCGTCGCGTTTTACAACGCTGACGGCTACGGCTCCCAACGCACCCAGATCCAAGATTTCCTCAGAAATCACCAAATCGACATAATGCTAGTGCAAGAGACCTTCTTGAAACCTAGCAATCGCGATCCCAAAATCGCCCAGTACAACATTGTGCGTAATGACAGATTGGCCAGCCGAGGAGGCGGCACCCTCATTTACTACAGAAGGTCTCTACACTGCATTCCGATTCCTACCCCTCCACTGACTAACATGGAGGACTCGGTCTGTCGTATAGCTATGACAGGTCATCAACCTGTCACTCTGGCATCTGTTTATCTCCCCCCCGACAGAGAACTGCTCAGGACTGATCTCGAGTCGCTTCTCGACTTAGGTAACTCAGTCATCCTGGCAGGAGATCTCAATTGTAAGCACCCCAGCTTCAATAGTCATACCTCCACCCCTAACGGAAATCGCCTTAACAGACTCATTGACCTACTCGACTTTGACGTGATAGCTCCAATGACGCCAACTCATTACCCTGGTAATGTTACCCACAGACCCGACGTCCTTGACATTGCCCTATTTAAAAACGTTACCCTACGTCTAAACTCGCTAGAACCCCTCTCCGAGTTAGACTCCGATCATCGCCCCGTAGTCATGAAACTAGGACGACAGACCGATCCACCTCTCCAAGACAAGACGATTATTGACTGGACCAAGCTGAAAGAAGCCCTTAAGGCTTCCAGCTCTCCCCACCTCGACTCTATCCCCGACTACCTGACCAGTGCGGATGACACAAACATTCGGTCTCTGGCCTCGGCAGCCACCTTAAGGATTTAATCCAAAGCTCCTCCAGGCGAGTCCCAGCGGCGAACGATCGCCGCTGGGATTTGCCTGAGGACATAAGGGAGCTGATAAGAGACAAGAACGCAGCCATCCGTGCTTATGACTCTTTCCCCTGTGACGAGAATAGGCGTAGAATGCGAGCCTTACAAAGGGAAGTAAAGCATCGCATCGCTGAATTCAAAAATCACAGTTGGGAATCCCTGTTGTCAGAGATTTCACCATCACACACTGCCTACTGGCGGATGGCGAAGTCTATGAAAACAGACAATACAGCCTCGTTTCCCCCACTGACAAGACCAAACGGACCTCCCGCATTTGACGATGCAGAGAAGGCCGAATGCCTAGCCGACAGTTTGGAGGCCCAGTGCTCCCTTAGCCGTCAGCCGGTGGACGAATCCCACGTCGACTCGGTTGACGGAGAGGTGGGGCGTCGAGCCTCCATCCCCCCCTCTGACTCCCTTCTACCGGTTACGGTAACAGAAATCCAGGAGATTATCCAAAATCTCAAAATCAAAAATCTCCTGGAATCGACGGAATACCCAACAAGGTGTTCAAAAGCCTCCCGATCCATCTGATCGCTCTCCTCGTGGCCATCCTCAATGCTGCCATGAGAAATCATCTCTTTCCAGTCGCCTGGAAAGAAGCCGTCGTCATCGGCATCCCCAAACCGCGCAAACATCGCTCGGATCCCTCTAGTTACAGACCCATTAGCCTATTGAATACAATGGCTAAAATCTACGAAAAAGTCCTCCATTTTCGCCTGCTGAGTTACATTAACTCAAAAAGGCTTCTCATTGACGAGCAGTTCGGCTTTAGAGCCAAGCAATCGTGTGTCCAACAGGTGCACCGAATAACGGAGCACATACTCCCGCGTCTCAATCAAAAGTGGCCCTTCCGAACCCTAGCTGTCTTCTTCGACGTAGCGAAGGCCTTCGACAAGGTCTGGCACAACGGTTTAATCTATAAACTGTACCAACTGAAGGTGCCAGAAAGTCTCATTCTCATCATCAGAGACTTCCTTACCGATCGCACTTTTCGCTACAGAGTCGAAGGCACTCTGTCTAGCCCCCGCCCAATCAGAGCTGGAGTCCCACCGTTCTAGCACCCACGCTCTATTCCCTCTACACTAACGACATCCCCCACACCCCAGGAATAGAGCTCGCCCTTTTCGCGGATGACACCGCCCTCTACGCCTCAGATAGGAACCTACATATGGTATCTCTACGCCTCCAGCGCGCAGTCACCGCCCTAGGTGAGTGGTTTGCGAGGTGGAGGATAGAGATAAACCCGACGAAAAGTGCAACCATGTGCTTCCCTTTTCCCAGGGCTAACGCTCGTAGGCCTAAGCTGTCCCCTCTCCCGATAACCCTTTTCGGTCAAACAATTCCTCTCGTCAGGAAGACCAAGTATCTCGGAGTCACTCTAGACCATAGACTGACCTTCCGAGAACACATCAAAACCGTCCGCAACCGAGCCGCCTTTGTGCTCGGTCGCCTCAACCCCCTCGTAGGCGGGAGAAGTAAAATGTCGCTTAGAAATAAGTTGACATTATACAAAACTCTCGTCCGTCCCATTATGACCTATGCTAGCGTTGTGTTCGCACACGCAGCTCCCTCCATCATTGCAATCCTCCAAAGATTGCAAAATAGATTCATGCGCAAGGCCGTGGCCGCAGCATGGTACTTGCGCAACGTTGACCTCCACAAGGACTTGGAGCTTCCCTCCATCGTCAAATACATAACAGACACTGCCCGACGCTACTATGACGCTATCCCAAACCATTCCAACCCCCTGATTGTCTCTTCCCTCACCTACATACCGGACAGGAGTGCCCCTCCGCGCTATCGTCGCCCGCGGCACATTCTGGACGATCCCGACGACCCGATCACCGCAGCCAATGCGGTTCTCACTCTGCACCCAAACACAGCACACAGACACCGTCCCCGCCGGCCGAGACGTGGACGTCCCCCTCGTTACACCGTTAACACACACCGGCCCTCAGCCAACACTTTCACTAGGCATCGACACGTGCCTGGGCGCTTCTCGCCGACACGCGATCCCGCGGTATCCCCCCAATGCAACGCCCTAAGCCGAGGTCCGTTCCTTCCGCCGGTTTACCGGCGGGGGAGCCCTTAGGCTGTTGCAACACACACTTTTCTCCTGGCTGAGCGCCTTCTGCGCTCGCCCTACATCAACGCGACCGGTGACTCTTGAAAGGCCACTAGGGCCACAAGAACTTAGACATACACGATGTTGAGGCAATCAGGTTTTTAGTCGGTAGGAGTCCGACACTACCTGGCACCACCTAGGCTGGCCCAGCTAGACTAGATGGTGCCAGGTGTCCAATGCAGTATTTTTCTGATTCTCTCCTAACATAAAAAAAAAAAAAAAAAAAAAAAAAACCGTAGATTCATTCCGAGTTGTACAGTTGAACAATAAACAAGAAAATAGAAGAAATGTTTATATTGGCATCCTGAAGAAAAAAACAGTGTATACAGCAAGCAACAACCGTACCGGCAACCACATCGTTACATACAGTCCACTAATAGGAAGCCGGTGCGGTACAAAAATGTTATAGTTAATGCCTTTTTTTTCAGGGGGGGGGGGGGGTGAATTGTAATGAAAAAGAAAAGGTAATACATATTAGAGAAAAAAAAAAAAAACATTTCGTCATAAAATGATATTATTATTTTATAAGGTACATTAATAATCTTGTTTTCTCTTTATTTTTGATGTTACAAATTATTGTGTGTTGTGTTGTCCGGAATAGTGTTGTCTGTTGTCCTCGATGGGTCGATACAAGCCCACATTTACGACTAAACAAGAAGCTCCTTAAGAACTTGAAAATATACACAATAAAACTTCATTCTAACCGTATAATTCATTATTATAAATAAGTGGGATAACGTAATAAAATAGACAAGACTAATAAACGGGTAGCGTTATAATAACAAAGTTTTACCGAAGTTAGGTATGTAATTTTAAAATATTTATTCTTATTGGCTGAACATGACGAAATTAATAAATTCTATTTAGCTTTCAGGAAGAAATCTATAATTAATGTAAAGCCAACGATGAGATGTTCTATGGCATCACTTTAATTACCTACTCTCCGAAAAATAGTTTTTGAATATTCAGAAGTTGAAAACTTCATTCTAACTTCTAACTAGAATTGAAAATAGATTTAATATAACCATAAAAATGGTTGGAAAAGACTGGGTATATGTATTTATTACCTAAACGAATCCTGGACCCAACTCTGCGGCAAACGGCTCTAGTATAGTGCGAGCCATTGGCTTTAATGAAGTGTAAGTAAAGCGATTTTACTTGAATCTGAAGGAGTGTCAGGATAAATACAATTTTCCACCAAGACGAATTTATAATATGGACGAAACTGCCATAAGTACGGTTTCTAAAAATACACCAAAATTAATATCTCTAAAAGGAAAGAAAAACGTTAATAAAATTGTATCCGTTGAACGTGGCCAATCAATTATTGTTATTTTCTCTGTTAATGCAACTTAGTAGTTACGTAGCACCAGCATTTATTTGCCCTCGCATAAGGATGAAGGGTGAACTTATGAAAGGTGCAGTATTGGTATTACATCTGATTCTGGGTTTGTAAACACAGAATTATATTTGAATTGGCTACAACACTAAGGATAATGTGTCACCAAATGTTGAAAATCCAGTGTTATTAATAGTTGATAATCATTCAAGTCACATTAGTCTCCAGGCCACTCTATATAGTCCAAGCTATATAATATTTTCGTACTTACATTGCCACCACATAGTAGCCATAAGATACAACCTCTAGATAGAACCATTTACAGTCCACTTAAAGTAGAATATGCAGTAGAAGCCGATGGATGGCACAGCATACTGGAAGGTCATTTACTTACTATCAAATTATAACAATTTTTGACAAAGCTTTTAAGAAAGTTGCAACGGTAGTCAATGCAACTTCGGCTTTCAAGTTACCGAAATATATCCTTTAACGACAATCTTTTCACAGAAACAGACTTTGCACCGTCCTCTGTTATAGATTCATTCAGCAAACCGAATCAAGTAAATGATCAAACAAAGTCTGTTTCTGACTTAGCTTAACAAGTAGTAAACAATCTTATAATATGCATGTTGTGACTGATACTGAAGTACACCCTCAAATTATTTCACGACCATCTTAGTCAATTCATCTGGAAACTGACGATGACATAAACACGGGAAACAACAAACGTTCTCGTGTTACATTTGATTTTGAACAAGTAACCTTCACTAGTGCTGTATCAGCACCAGAGCAAGATGTATATGACGCTGAACAAATTTAAAGCACAGATAGTTTCGCCTTCCTTTCTCAACTGTCTTCTATATTCCCCTTATTGATTTATGCCCATTAGGTATCAAAAGCACAACATTTTCAGAGACGACGTCATGATGCCAATAAGTTTGAAATAATTACTGCTAGTCCTATTGAAAATAAATTAGAAGAAAAGGAAAAATACGAGAGAGCGTGCAAAGTCCGAAAACCAAAAATTCACAGTATGACAAAAACCAAAGAAGAGAAGCCAAAGAAGAAACAAATACATAAATATATAAAGAAAACGAGGATAAATATCGTGCAACTACTCGTAGGTCCAAGTCATGAGTTCTTTTGCCCATTATGCGATGAAAGATATCAAGATCCACCCACAGAAGAATGAATACCGCGCAATATATATAAAACCCGGTGGCGTGAAAATTGCACGAAATGCGTAAACAGTGTTTGCGTGTGACCGATGCGTAGAAAACTACTGCGTACGCTTAACCTAAACGTGCGGATACTTACCCATTGCGTCGGGTAACATGTCACGCATGTCACGAGTTGATTAAAACATTATTACTTAAAAGAAATATTAATAGAATAGTGAATAGAAACATTTTATGTTTGATTGTTAAATACTAAAGTTTATTAAACATAAATAAATTATGATTCATTACAAGCTATATTTTAGAAGCGGAATAGAATTTATTTATAATAGCTATTTATAATTTATATTTAACTATTTATAATTTATATATTATTTTAATTATAATTTATAATAGCGGAATTTATTTTAGAACCGTCGGAAACGGTCTCCGTGTGAGAATATGCCGCGGACAAACCATTTTTATTTTACGTGGTACATTACATAAAGGCATGCTCAGCGTGAACAAAGGGTAATTACGTATAATAATTTTAATTTATATATAGTTGTTATAATTATTAAAATCAAGCGTCAAAATATTTTTTTTTCAATTATTTTTAGTGATAACCTATTTTTTAATTTGGCGCGCATTTCCGGCCGCAACTTTTATTTGCCAGACTAGAAATCTGGCAAATGTAACTTTACAGATAACCTCACAGTTCAGTAGTTCATCTAGTGACATAAAATTAATCCTGATTAATCTCCTCCATTTTTTGATGCGCTTTCTTCAATTCCTCCAACAAAGTCTGCGCTTGAGTCCTCTCTATGAGAAGTTCTTTCTTCTTGTGCTCTGATGTGAAGGCATTGTGTGTGTACAGAGTGAGTTTGATAGAGTCTACTGTACCTTCAGGAGCAGGAGATGCTGACACATCTGTTACTTTATTTACTGAAATTAGAGAAATATATATATATATATAAATAAATTGTGAAATACCTTTATAGCGACCTATAATAGTAGACAATATCTCGCAATTGACCGGAATTAATGTTTATTTAATAAATGGGTCTTAAGGCGTATTCGTCACTAGCATCTTTATCAGTTTCTGCTTGTTGCATAATTTTTTTATGTTTATAACTATCCGATCGCCGTTGATGAGTCAGTCAGTCAGTCAGGACATTTCACTTTATATGTATGGAAAGTTGCGCTCGAGAAGCCGAAGAGATAACATCTCTCCGAAAGTGAACGCAGTCGCCACTGAAGATGTCGACCGCAGTTGTTGACGAAACGTTTGGAAGAAAGAGAAGAGATTCCAGACGACCTCGGCCAAGTAGCCCGGAAGATTCAATTAATATGGACACCGGCCGAGAAAGCCTACACTCCACTATGGAAAGATCTATCTATCAATGAAATATAAAGTATTTCACACTATTTGATTTTATATAAAATTACGAGCGGTAAGCAAAGAGATCTAAAGAAATCTTACCCATGAATCCATTAGCTTCTACGTTAGCAACATGCGTCTCTCTCGCCGAGTCAGCGACATCAGCGATAGCAGTGGCGTGAGCACGTGGAACCCCAAGTACTAACAAGTCCCTTGTGAGCTGGGTACCGGTACAACCGCATCGCCAGCATTGCCGTAACACCCAGCGGATGACCGCAGCTGCTCTAGCGCATTCGTCGCGAGACGCTGCCCATAAAGACAGATTAGATTAGGTTAAGAAAGGTTACAGGCTTTATTTTCAGTGTCAAGTTTGCTTCGCAATTGATGTCAAAACAATTTAAAACACTGTCAATGTCCAGTCACATCGAAGCAAATTAGGAGTCACTCAGTTAAATATGTTTACTGAGGACAAAGGTGGACTCCTTGGAACCACACGAAAAATGCAGTCTTGTGCTTTTATTTGATTATTACAAACATTATGACTTGAAATTTAATAAACTATCGCTATTAAAGCACAAAACCCATAATACATAATTCATAGTATATTAATCAAACAAAAACTCGAGTTTTTGTTTGATTAGGGACATCGGTAGTTCCGTTACAGGGCACATACGGTTGTGCATACAATAGAATAGACACTAACTTCCGTCCAAATGTACACTAAATTATCTTTCTATTTTATTTTATTATAGAAGAGGTGACAGACGAGCGAGCGGGCCACATGGCGGTAAGTGGTCACCGCCGCCCATGGACACCTGCAACACTAGGGGTTCGCTGCCAACCTTGCAGAGTCCTGTTCACAGCCCTCTTGAAGAGGCCCATGTCGTAAAATAGCAGTAAAACCTGAACTGGCAGTTCCTTCCACAACTTTCGGGTTCACGGTGTCTTGATGACAGCACTGTATGCCGCACTACGATAGCAATAGACGTTTTGGGTTGCACCAGCCATGGTCACGAGCTCACCATGGCTGATGCAACGTCCACTAAAATAAATAAGGTAAACATACACGTTGAGACCCGTTTAAATAGATAAATATGTGTGAAAATACAATATCTACATACATAGATACAATAACATAGAACATACTACATATATACATACTACATACATAGAAAATAAATACAATATATAGGCTACAATATCTCCCAAATGTTACTCTAATTAAATTAATTGTCGGCTTCGACATAATGTCTCAAACGATATTATGTTCTTAGTTTGTAACTAACGTAATTTAAACAGCTATAGCATGCATTAACCTAAAATCTGGTGGGCTGTTACTATAGACAACGCAAGTTCAATAAATTGTATGAAACCAAGCGTGTCACTTATATTGTACCTATGAGTCACGAGTAGGCAAATCTTAATGGATTGGAAATCACCCACTGATCAAACGAAATGTCTCCTTCGACTCTGTTCATGATTTTTTACAATTGATTGTAGCGCAATTAGACCTTTTTGTTTTTCCAATAACGCCGAGCAGCGTGAGAAATAGGTGCAATTGCACCAACTTCGAGACACGCTGCGACGGACAGCTTGCGTAATCTATCCCTCTTTATTCCCTCAATATTACTTACATAAACTTACATACTTACATAAACACGTGTCTTTCAAAATGTCCATGAGACCATCGTCCTGTAAGTGATAAAAATTTAATGTTTATCATATTACAACATAAGAGCGAAATAGTTTGTTTATTTGTTACTTATTTACTTTGCAATCGATCAACAAATGATTACCAAATTAGGGGCCATCCATAAATTACGTCACACGAATTTCATGATTTCTGGAGTCTCCCTCCCGTTTGTCACAGGTAGTCATATTTGTGTGAAGGTGTGACGTCACATATTTTGAAATTATAATTTAGAAATTATTAAATTAAAACAACCTTATAATAATATTGATAGAGTTGGTAATATTTTAAAATTTTTTGTTAGAGTTGAAGTTTAGTTTTAATACTTTAGATTTATACATGTGACGTCACGAAGCTTATGACTCGTAATTTAACGTGTGACGTAATTTATAGATGACCCCTTAGTCAACGTGTATTTCGTGGAGTAACAAATATGATAGTTAATTAATGCTAAGCCGACGCGAACATGCGGACAATATAGAAAATTAATTAATAGCATAAATCATATCGATTGTGACTTTTTTAGGCCAAAAATTACCTTTGCTATTGAAACTTTTACAATACGTTACGTTAACCTTGTCCCTTGTCTATTCAACATGATTCCTATCAGAGTATACATTTCTTATGTTTTTCTTCGACGGCTGAGCATCACAAAGGAGGCATAAAGATATTGGGCAAATGTTATTTCGCTTCATAAAGCTAAGAAATGTCAAAAGGTCAAAGGCTCTGCTTTATCTCGTAATGCCTTTAAGCCTACTAAACATTATAAGGCTTAACTCGGAAGTTTATTAAGAACTTACACACACGAGCGAACAATGATCGCATAGTATGGTCAATTGTTTTACGGATTTACTATTTTTTATACAGAGTTAAATGAAAAATATGTACTTGCATCTTCTTAACACTGAATTTCTTACGTGAAAACTGTCAATTTTTGTTCTACGATTTTTTTGTGAACTTGATAAAATCCTAAAAAAGATTTTTTTGTAAAATTAAGTCTCTGACTTTGTTACTCTGTACTTTAAAGTATAGAGTAACAAAGTCAGAGACTATACGCTCATTATAGGCTAATATGAACAGCAACGCCGCAGAGTACATTCATACACAAATAATAGAATTTCATGGATTTTTTTTATTTGTTTTTAATGAGAGCAAACGGTCCCACATGATAAGTGTTACCGCCGCCCATGGATATATTAGTATTATTATTTCATTTTTAATATTATATGTTATGAATCTACGAAATCTTACTACATATTTTCTATATATGAAATCGCTTCTACTGTCTGATGTTAATCAGAATCGTAGGCTTATACTATTGCCCTTAGCTTAATAAAAGTTCCGAGGTTCTCCCTATTTGAGGAAAACTACTCGGTTTATGATTTTGATCCTTTAGTCCATTTGTCCACGATATCGTCAGTTCAATTCATCACCTACAACTCTAAAGAATTTCGCATTTTGAATACACACATATTTATATAGGATGTGGTATCGGCTGACTTTAGAATGACACCACCCCATTTCTCCTCGTGGGGTGTCGTAAAATGTGATGAAGGGATAACTAAGCCGCTGCCAGAAGAACTACACCCAACTCTAAAAGTGTGAACACGCCAACACGCTTGGGCAGCGTGGCGTTTTAAGGTCATACATCCCTCGTGTAAATGGCAATGTGCATGAGGAGGCCAATATCCAGCAGTGGATGATAAAAGGACTGATTACGGTGATCCCATTTACAACCTGTCTAGTCCATATCCTTTCCAATTGCAATTTCAAATCCGGTGTCTAGATCGGTGTAACAAACTAAATGCCTTCGTGACTTTTTGGCGGGAGCTCGAGATGTGAAGGTGAGTTTTAATTTGATTATTGTAAAAATTGTGTATTAGGCGTTTTATGGTTTAATATAGCGATAGTTTATTAAACTTCAAAGTGTTTTTCGTGCGTGGTGTTTGTGATAATGAAATAAAAGCGTGGGACTGCGTGTTCCGTGTGCTTCCAAGGAGTCCTTTTCTGTCCTCAGTAAACCTAGTATCGCTATACTGAGCGACTCTTGACTTACTTTGACGGGACTGAACATTGACAGGATACGTTTTAGTTTGAAACTGATGTTTTTTTATAGACAAGTGGGCGGACGCGCAAGCGATACCACATGATGGTAAGTGTTACCGCCGCCCATGGATACCTGCAACACCAGGGGGTATGCGGGTGCGCCGCCGACCTTGCAAAATCCTATTCATAGCTTTCTTGAAGAACCCCATAAGAATCTTGGGGCCAGCCTACGGGTTCGCGGTATTACAAAGAAAACTTGACACTGGCAGAATGTACTAATTGCACCATTGTTATATAAGAAGAAAAAAGTCTTCATTTAAATAAATAATCAATAGTAAATAAAAAAAATACCTAAAATAAAGGGAAGGAACTGAATGATAAACAAACTGTGCTGCAGCAGGAAAATGAGATCTTGACTCAGCACAATGTTATGGGATAACCTCGACGCTGATATTCAGTCAAAGGCCCATTTCTCGTGGCTACTCGGAACAACTATATTGAAATAGATAAATAAATAAGTTTGAACGGCTGAATAAGTAGGATACATATTCCTTGTGTACACGAAAAAACTTCTACAACTTTCAAAATTGGAACAAAATTTGCTTAGAAGATTCCGAGATTAATGCGCACAAACAGACAGAGTTTGCCTTTTATATAACTACTTTCTGTGCCAGCGACTTCGTAAGTGTGGAATTTTAGTTTTTAAATTCTAAATTGGGATATATTTTCTTCCCGTCAGTCGATTTCGATGAAGCATAGCCCATTCAAAGCCCCAAGCTAAGTTTAATTAACCTGTGGAAACCCCATGAAAATCCGTTCGGAAGTTTTGGAGATTAGCGTGTTCGAACAGACAGACAGACGAAAAATTTCAAAATCGTCTTTTTGTATTCTGATACTCTCTTCCTTCATCGCCCCCAATCAGTTTTTGGTAAATATATTCAATGTACCGACACGTTGGTTCTAGTTTTATTATAATATGTACAGATAGAGATATTATTTAATATGTACCTATGGTTATATTGATATATTATCTTTGATCTTTGGAAACTATCATTCACGTAATGGATTCCAGTCCTGTGGGAGACAACAAATTCGTAAGAAGTGTCCCGTTCTTATTAGGGTGCTGTAGGCGGATTACCTGAGAACTACATAATAGAGTTACGAGTGGGTAGGAACACAATATACTTTAGACGAAACAGTATAGCAACTCGTAATAAACGTGTAAAAAAAATGAGATAAAATGTTGATGGTAGCAAAATACTGTACTCAATTAAAATGACTGTTATTTAATAACAACAAATAATTGATCGCGTATGCAACATGTTATAGCTACAGAATAATCCGAAAAGAAAATCAAAATTGCATACAAAATATTATATACGTATCAAAGTAATTTATATATAGGTTTTCAAAAATGGGTCTTCTCAGCAATTTAATATTGGCCGCATTATTTCTGTTTGCTTTCAGCACAAAAGTATATTTCGGGCACTATTTAAATATAATTCTACTTATTTTTTTTTTAGGATTTTTAGGTAATATTATGTAAAATTTCAATTTTTATTTCTTGACATCTGCTTTCGTTTAAAAGACAGTATTATGGAAGCAATATATGGGAGGAAAAGTATAGGTTCAATCGTGAGATTAAACCTATACTTTTCCTCTACTTTCCGACCTATACTTTTCTTTCCTATACTTTTTTGGCAGTGATGCCAATAAAGAACGTATTTACTAAGTTATAAAATTAAATATAGTATTATAAATTAAGTTCAATGCGGACATATGTACATAATTTATTTATCAAGCATTCATATTGTATTATAATACATTTTGTGTTGTGGTAGTCTGTGATGCGACATCGTTCATAGGTCACGCACGCGCACTGTTTTGGATGAGTAGGCCCGGCCCGCCAGTTCGAGAAGGATAAATTTTAATATCCTTTTCAAACTGGCAGGTTTACTTGTTACTATTATATAAACAGGTTAATTTGTGTTATTTAAGAATATATCGTCAAGGCAAACGAAAGTCTTTCAAAGACCGGAGATATCTGCTTCTTAACTCTGAAGACTTAGTAGTGAGGATTTGGAAAGGATAGGGATTGAGGTGGATTGAAAACGGGATCGATTGATATCAGCCTATAACGTGTCATTGCATGGCACGGGCCTCCCCTAGTAACACTAGCAGTAGAAGGTGCCTAGTGATTACTATGTAGATCAACGGGACACGAGCTCTCTCAACTTGAGTCCTAAAACCTGCATTAATTAATGAATAACCTGCTTAAAACAACTAAAGATGAAGTTAATATAATTACCCTTAAATACAAATTAAAACACCCGTACAAAAGAAGCGAGTCACACAGCTGTAACCGGTTTGGGGCATACATTCATTTGTCACTTTTGTTTGTTGTTGTATTGTATAATACCCTCAAAACCGTTTCCTTGCATAAATAATTTATTTTATCAAATAATATACGTAATAATATATAACTACGGAACTGGTAAGGCGACAAATGGACCTAAGCGTAGGTGGAAAATGAAATAAATCACAAACAAAACCGGAAGGATTTATGTGATTTGATAATGAGTAATGTATGTAAAGTTATAAAGGCACTTTTCTGTGAGAGTTGACACTAAGCTATTCTAAGGCGTCCCGTGTCTATAGGCTATGCGGTGCATGAATGGCTGTGCGTACACATCCGAATAATCAGAAAAACGATGTTGTTATCACAGAGAACAATTATAGTTTTTTTTTCATGGAAGCGCAGCGTGGGACTCCCTCCAGCCAGATGGACCGACGCAACTTGAAAAAGTTCGCAAGTGGTGGTTGTAGTGGTGGTGGTCCCTGGGAGAGGCCTATACCCAGCAGTGGAGGAACACGGGCTGATGGTATGGTGTTGTAGTTGTTTAGAAATAATTAAATTTAAGATCAATTAACATTCAGTTGTTTCTCGGAAGTTGCATTTCTTTTGCAAATTTAAATAAAATTAGTGTTTTAGCACAGATGTACTTAAATAACAAAAAAATATTGAATATTCGTTTTAAGTGAGACGACAGAAGCCTATATAAGTAACAGCTGTTTATATTATAATACTATAGCACATTCTTGGCCAATTTTCTCACCTGCACGCGTTCGAGAAACACTCCTCGTGTAAATGAGCCTTTAACGTCATCGTCATGTAAAGTGACTGATCTCCGGTAAATTGTTTGACTTAGTTGAATGTATAGATCACACCTGCATCATCTTCACAGAACTGTAGTTGCAAATGCACAAGATCATGCAACAATCGTGTGAAGCATTTGTCAAATATAGCGTAGGTACATTACAATACTATACACTATAGAGGAACAAATTCGATTTGTCGAACGTTAGCTTCTAAAGAGGGAGTATACGTGACTGAAACGTTAAGAAAATATCCTACATATTTGCATGAAGGTCACGTTTTGACAACTATTTAGATGGTAAATGGCAGTGGAAGTTCAGCATTGACCTTCCAAAATAGCTAATATCATAGCTGTCAAGTTATCTGATGGTATACTTTACCGCTTTTAAGAAAGACATAGAGGCAACGGTTGCATATTATTATACCTATTTACCAAATTAGTTTTATAATCATGGACTGAAGGGGCAGTGGGTGTGACGGCCTCTGTCAGATGGACTGGCGACTTAAAGAAAGTTGCAGGTAGTGGCTGAATAAGAATAGCAGAAGACTGTGTGCAGTAGCGGTACAGAGGAGAGTCTAATATTGAGCAGTGGCTGATAGTATAACCATGGACACGTCGGTCATACCTTCATATCGGTGTCAGTTCGAGCGTGGCAACCTACCAAAACGCGCGAACACAAGTGCCAGTCATATTGTAGGTAGTAACGTTAACTATATTATAGAACGTCTGAATGTGAAGCCACTTTCTCACTCCGCGCACACATGCAAGGCGAAGAGGGTTGCTAATAAACAATCTATTAACTTACAGGTTGTTCTTCAACGACATGCTGCAAGAAGGTCCTGAAAATTGGTGTTGGGAGACTGCTGAGCGCGTGGAGGCCCGCCAGCGCCCACAGCGGGCAGTCACCATCGGAGCAGAACTTGAACTTCTGTACAAATAAAGTTACATTATAATTATCAATTATCATTTTAAGTATAGTTTATCGTTTGATGTACCCACTAGTACATATATGCCATTCCAATATATCATCAATTCATCACAGAGTCTTCGAGGATCCTCAATATGAGAATATTTTTTATATAAAAATAAGGTGACAGATGAGCAATACAGTCCATTTGATGGTAAGTGGATACTGTCATCCATGGCCATTTGCGATACATGCCAACATCGGTCCACGATGACAAACGTTGGCAGGCTCCCGGATGCGCTGCCTATCTCTGGAGATTTAGGAAAGGAGTTGGAGAAAGAGTTGGGAAAATGGGGATGGATAAAATAGGATGGGATGGGAATGGGCTCTGGGCATATCTCAATCACTACCGAAATACCTACGTACATTTGGGAAATAGGATAAATTAGGAAATGCAGTACACTTTACGGTAGTGTTCTGTGAGAGATAACATAGCCTGTTGAGTGCGCTCAGCGCGTGTAGCGGTTGTGGGATTGCACCATGCGTGCTCCATCCATATTCATTTCTTTCAAGCCGTTTCTTAAATAAATCATTTATGTCACTTACCATTACACAACGATAGTTGCGCGACGATCTGGAATAAAGACCAGAATGTACTGTTATAAAATTAGCATGTAAATTTGTGGGAAGAACATACAGACGCATGCATGTAAATATTATTACTTTTCGGTTCATAAACCTTTACTTCAAACGATGTAACCATTATTTTTAGCCAGTTATTTCAGGAGTTTCGAACGAGATTCCATAACTATTATATTAGAACCCATTTCATTTGGTACGTCCAGTGCCCATGGAACATTGCATTAGAAAAAAGATTGGGCAGGATGCAGTGGATTAGAGAATATAACGAGACGACGAGTTATTCACATCCAAGTATACTCCCCATTGGAAGAGGGCTGGGGGAAAGGATGAATGGAGTGAACGAAACAAATAGGGTGAATGTGATGGGAAATTATTGAGTATAATGGGATAAATGCTTTATACCATAAAAATAAACAAGTGGTATTTATTTATACTGATGAGCTCCTCCAACTCATTAAACAAGGCAAGATCCAGGGCAGGAGGAGGCCCGGAGCCGAACATCCTGGCTGAATAACATACGCCAGTGGTACGGCAAAAGCACTCGATCACTATTCCGTGCTGAAGACGTCACTACAAGAAGTTGGTTATACCCTTTACTCGATAGAATTGTATCTACACTAACTGCGCTAAATCTACGCTAATAATCTAGGTGAAAACCGCGGACGATTAGAATTAATCTATAATCCAATTAAAACTATTATGAAATATACATTGGTATATCCTTATATTCCACAGAGTCCAGTTGGAGTGAAAACTGGAACGCGTTTAATTTGAAAGCACAAACGTTAATGGTCCACGGAGAGATTAAGCGAAATTAACGGAACCACATACATCCAGCGGGGTTTGGAACTCGCGACCTCACGCATGTGAATCGTAGATTGGATCTATTATCACTGTACTATTGGTGATCAACCGCTATCCGAATCGTCGACGATCCTATTCTGACAAATGGTTTAGAATCGCTCACCATCCGTAGAAATGTTGCATCTCTCTGCGTTTCTACCGCCTTTATAATGGGGAATGTTCTGAAGAGCTGTTCAATTTGATACCAACTTCAGGTTTTTACCATCTTACCGCTCGTCATCGTCATCCGCATTTCCTTGAGATAGAGGAACCCGAAAATTGTGGAATGAACTGTCACTTGAGGTATTTCTGTTACTCTACGATATGGGGCTCTTCAAAAGAGCTGTGAACAGGATTCTGCAAGGTCGGCAAGCCCCCTGGTGTTACAGGTGTTCATGGGCGGCGGTGACCACTTGTCATGACCACGCCCACCCGTCTGCCATCTATTTTATATACAGAATTTGACTTTACATCCACACATTTTAGATTTCTGGCTACCACCATGAGTAGGTATATGCATAAATGTAACTAAACAGCTGGAGATAAATTGCAAATATTGATTACCTATTTGAATGTCAGATTAAAAAAAAAGTGATTAATGATAATTATAAAACAAAAGTCACATTATTAGATAATTTATGTATACATACATACGCCGGCAAATAATAACCCTTTCGTTTTGACTTTGCGGTGGTCGGATAATGGTTACGATGGATGTGCTGTCTATTGTATCGACCGCTAGTACAATAAATGGTAAACAATTTCATTCATATCGTGATTCGACATCACACTGTTTAGGCACGTTTTGATGATAACGAAATAACTACGATTCTATCCATTGTCTTCATCAAGTATCGTCTCTTGTTCTCCAAATAATTGGGATTTAAAAGCTGAATATTAAATTTATATGTAAGCAAAGGGTAGATGACAAAAATATTAATTTATAAAGACCATGATACATACCTATTAGATACGCTTAGACCATGAGAATATACTAGATATGGTAAGTATTTACATTAGGACTGCCAGGCTATAGTCTAATACTGTCTAATAATGTTGTGATGTCTAGATTTTAGTTACAGACTGAAAACGACCACGCTGTTCTTCAGTAACAACGTAAGATATGTCACCTATGTAAGAGCCATCGATGTATCATACGTAAGAGTCTAAACTCTTACGTACCTAGACTAATCTTTCTTAGACGGTAGTCGTCTTGATTCTAAATGAGTTGTTTGTCTCTACCCAGTCAAGTCAACCCAAAAAAGACGGACTGCAGCGCCAGTCAGAAGAGAGGTTTCGCCTATATTCCGCAAGTTTAAGATAGTGTATAGACAAAAATTGTATACCTTCAAAAGCCCTATCCAGCAATGTATACATACGAGTAGGTTATCTGCAAAGAGATCGAAATTATTTTTGGGATTTTTATAAACTTTACACTTTACACCATCCCAATTTTGGAACGACTGAACCAATTTGGGTCATTTTCGAACTCAACCGAGATATGGAACCATTTTTCTGCTAGGTTTCATTTCAATCATCCGCATAGGTCATCTCCGCAATAGGTTTTTACGATTTCTCCCTTCAAATTAAGTCGCCTACCAATGCTACAAGAGTGGAAATAGCAAAAGATCGGTACTGCATTGAATTCTTAACTTGGGAAATAAATAATGAAATGTCAAAGTCACATTTCGGTCCCATCTTCCCACTAATACCTACCTAGGTGTGTTATTCTTCGATCAATTTGGGACCACTCTCTAAAGCCGGGTGTTTGCAGCCATTAAACGAATTAGTTTATGTAAAGAGAAAAATAATTGGTAGGTTAAAGAGAAAAAGTATTTTTTCAATAAAAATGTTGGGGGAGTGTGAAAACGTTTAGAAAGGGTGACAGTTGTCAACGAACTATCTGATGATTAATTGTTCATGCCGTACGCAGTACCAAAGGACTGAGGATTTGAGGATGTCGTCTGTATTTTACTAGGATTTAGGGCTTTCTATTTTTAGTCTAAACGTTAGAGCTGTCACGGACACGTGAGACCGGCACCAAATCGGCGCGATTACTGGAGACTTTTCTTTCCTCAGGAATTAAATATGTGTAAGTAAAGATATACGGCGTGAGACGTCCCCCTTCTTGGCCAGGTGGATTGACGATTTGGAAGAGAGTCGTTGGTAGTGGCTGAAAGAGAAGAGAAGACCGTGTGTAGTGGCATTCCTTGGGAGAGGCTATACTCAGCAGTGGAGCGACGCATGATGGTCGCATGGTGTGGTAAGTAATAAAGCCCTGCTAGATAGGTATGACGCATTTGTCAAAATATTGTGTCCGATAGTTAGCATCTTCCGAAGTTTAAAGTCGCCCCGTAAGCTTCGAGGACAATTATATACGGAGTTTTTTACGGGATAAAATCCTATAGCAATAGTTAGCAATACTGTGGGACGATCACTGATATCTTACAGGTTGATATCGGTTGAATCTTAGGTTCGTAAATTTACGATACCGTAATCTAGTGACCGTGATAATATGCCAAATTAAAGTTCCTAAAACTCTATGCAAATAAATTGAAGAGAGTTCCTCATAAATTTAGATAGATCTATGGGTTCATTATTGTTGTCTTGTCAAATAGCCTTTAGTTCTTTAGAATACAAAATTCACAGAGCCTAAAACAAAATTTTTGGAAACAGGCATCTACCATTGTACATAATCCATTAATATTCCTACTCCATCACTGTATGGTGTAGGGGTGTATGGGGTCCCAACCTACATCTCTGGGACCCAAGCCAACCTCACCGGCTCGTGGTGCACCCTGCCGACCAACGAACGAGGCTCTGGCGATCCGCCACCACGCACTGGACCAGCGCGGCGGGTTACGGTCCACCCCCCCCCCCCCCCCCCCTATGGCAGAAAAAGTAAAACGGCCCCAAGTTCCCGGCGGCTCCAGTCGCAACACCGGCGTGGACGACGGGCGCTGGTCGAGCGCTGGAGCCAGGGGTGCTAAGAATCTCCGGGCGGGATTCCACCGTCGAGCGACCAGGGCTTTTGACATGGATCACCGACGTAGGTTGTCACTGGTGACTTACAACACGCGCACTTTGAGGACAGACGAGAAGATCGCTGAGCTGGAAGAGGAGATAGGCAAGTTGCACTGGGATATATTGGGGTTATCAGAAATCCGAAGAGAGGGGGAGGACACGATAACCCTGAAATCCGGCAACTTGTTCTATTACCGGGAGGGCGACCAGCAGTCCCAAGGTGGTGTCGGGTTTATCGTCCATAAGTCCCTCGTAAATAATGTTGTAGCCATCACGAGTGTGTCGAGCAGGGTCGCGTACCTTATACTCAGAATATCCAAGAGATATTCGTTGAAGGTCATACAGGTCTACGCACCGACATCGGCACACCCGGATAACGAAGTGGAAGCAATGTATGAGGACATTAGTAGAGCCATACATGCTTCGAAAACACACTACAATATTGTTATGGGGGATTTCAACGCGAAACTGGGCAAAAGAGGCGACGATGAGTTGAGAGTGGGGCAATTTGGATGTGGGCACCGGAACCAGAGGGGCCAGAGGCTGGCCGACTTTCTTGAGAAAGAGGGACTCTTTATGATGAACTCTTTCTTCAAGAAGCCGCCTCATAGGAAGTGGACCTGGATGAGCCCCGACGGTTCCGTTAAAAATGAGATAGACTTCATTATGGCCACAAAGAGACAAATATTCAATGATGTCTCCGTGATCCACAGGGTGAAAACCGGTAGTGATCACCGAATGGTTAGAGGCACATTGAATATAAACGTCAAGTTAGAAAGGTCCCGCCTGATGAAGTCTACGCTCCGACCTACTGCTGCCCACATACAGAATCCCGAAAGCTTTCAGCTTGAACTGTCAAATCGCTTCGATTGCCTAGAGGATTGCGTTGCAGTGGACGATATCAACAACAGGTTGGTAGAAACTGTCCATACGGTGGGGTCTAAATTCTTCAGACATCGTCGAAGAGATGGACCCCAAAAGCTCACCGACCACACCCTCGACCTCTTGGCGGAACGACGTTCGATGACACTGCAGACTCCTGATGACGCGGAAGCATATCGGCAGCTCAATAGACGGATTCACCAGTCCTTGCGACACGACATCCGTCTCTTTAATACTAATCGTATTAAGGAGACGATAGAGCGGAATAAAGGCTCCAAAGTGTTCGCAAGAGACTTATCTATTGGGCAGAGCCAGTTGACGAAGCTGAAGAGGGAGGACGGCAGTGTCACTTCCGACAAACAAGAGGTACTGAGGGAGATCGAGAAGTTCTATGGACAGTTGTATACCTCGGTCGCTAAACCTGTTGGCAACTTGGCCAAAGACCCAAGAGCCAAGTTGACCCGACACTATACCGAAGACATCCCGGACATCAGCCTGTACGAGATTAGGATGGCCCTCAAACAGCTTAGAAACAACAAGGCGCCGGGTGAGGACGGAATCACTTCAGAGCTTCTGAAAGCGGGTGGAACACCGGTACTGAAAGTCCTTCAGAAGCTCTTTAATTCCGTCTTGCTCGAAGGTATTACGCCGGAGGCATGGAACAGAAGCGTGGTGGTGCTCTTCTTCAAGAAAGGTGACAAGACCTTGTTGAAGAACTATAGGCCCATCTCGCTTCTGAGCTCGCTTTATAAGCTGTTTTCGAGGGTTATCACGAATAGTCTCGAGCGCAGGTTTGATGACTTCCAGCCTCCCGAACAAGCCGGTTTCCGAAAAGGCTATAGTACCATAGACCACATCCATACGCTGCGGCAAGTTATACAGAAGACCGAGGAGTATAACTTGCCATTATGCTTAGCGTTTGTGGACTATGAGAAAGCCTTTGATTCGATCGAGACTTGGGCAGTGCTACAGTCCCTCCAGCGGTGCCATATTGACTATCGGTATATCGTTGAAGTGTTGAAGTGTTTGTATAACAACGCCACCATGTCAGTCCGAGTACAGGAAGGGAGCACGGAGCCGATTCCATTGCAGAGGGGTGTGAGACAAGGAGATGTTATCTCTCCGAAGCTCTTCACCAATGCGATGGAAGACGCTTTCAAGCTCCTGGAATGGAAAGGACTCGGCATCAACGTTGATGGCGAATGCATCACTCACCTTCGATTTGCCGACGATATCGTGGTCATGGCAGAATCGCTGGAGGATCTTAGCACAATGCTCGGAGACCTCAATCGAGTTTCCCAACAGGTGGGCCTTAAAATGAACATGGACAAGACGAAAATCATGTCGAATGTCCATGTCGTGCCCACCCCAGTTTCATTTGGGAGCTCGATTCTCGAAGTTGTTGACGAGTACGTCTACCTAGGCCAAACGGTGCAACTAGGTAGGTCCAACTTCGAGAAAGAGGTCAATCGACGAATCCAACTCGGCTGGGCAGCGTTCGGGAAGCTACGCAGCGTCTTCTCGTCCAAAATACCTCAGTGCTTGAAGACGAAGGTCTTCGACCAGTGTGTGTTGCCAGTGATGACCTACGGCACCGAGACGTGGTCTCTGACTATGGGCCTCATAAATAAGCTCACTGTCGCACAGCGAGCTATGGAGAGGGCTATGCTCGGGGTTTCCCTACGTGATCGAATCAGGAGTGAGGAGATCCGTAGACGAACTAAAGTCACCGACATAGCCTCTCGGGTTAGCAAGCTGAAGTGGCAGTGGGCAGGGCACATAGCTCGAAGAACCGATGGCCGATGGGGCAGAAGGGTTCTCGAATGGAGACCACGTACCGGCGGACGAAGCCGAGGACGTCCATCTGCTAGATGGACAGACGACCTCATAAAGGTTGCGGGCACCCGCTGGATGCAGGTCGCTGCCGATAGGTCTAAATGGCGGACAATGGGGGAGGCCTATGTCCAGCAGTGGACGTCTAAAGGCTGAGATGATGATGATGATGATGATTCCTACTCGACTTCAGTAATGCTTTTAATATCGCTGATTTCCATATCATGCTGGGTATATTACAGTCCTTTAACATATCTCCATCAGCGATTAACTGGATTCGTAGTTACTTGTATGGGCGACGGTACCGTACGCATAGAAGGTACCTTCCCTTCCTGGACCACATCTGCCGGTGTACCGCAAGGTGGCGTTTTGTTCCTTCTACTATTTGTAATTTTTATAAACTTTATTACCCATCAGCTTGTTTCTTCCTGCCACGTTGGATAACTGCAGTCGACGTAATTAACATTGATTGGACTCGCATCCTTGAATGGAGCAAATCTCATGGATTGCGGGTCAATACTGCAGAGTCAAGTAATTATTGTTGGTAGTTCTAAGTTCATAAGTAACATTGATTGGTAACACCTCTCTGCCGTATATGTATACGGAGGATGTTTGCTACGCCATGCTCCTTGAAGCGTTTACGGGAATTCCTTCCGATGGACACTAAAATTGCGCCAGTTCAATCTCTACTTTTCCACATTTCTGGGGTAAATTTCGCTAACGCTTGTGGCCAAACGAAAGTGGGTGATAGTGAGTGAGTGTGTGGTGATATAGTGATGACGGAAATGTGTCTGAGAATAGATGTCGTGAGTGTCGGTAGGTGTGTTATGTCATTATGTGTGAATTAAGAGAAATTTGCGAACGATTTTACATGTGTTCAGAATAGCTGCTCTTTGCAGGAGGATGTATGTGAGTGGATGTATCTCTAATAGCTTAAGTCCTGTAGGTATGTAAAGATTTTGGAATGACACCTGTATGGATAGGACTATGTATTTAGTTATATTATTATAATGGTTTTTATATCATTATAATCCGCACTGTCGTT
Organism: Sesia apiformis; assembly: GCA_914767545.1. Taxonomy (NCBI): domain Eukaryota; kingdom Metazoa; phylum Arthropoda; class Insecta; order Lepidoptera; family Sesiidae; genus Sesia; species Sesia apiformis. The sequence continues at coordinate 14,090,813 of OU611967.1, read as the reverse complement.
TGGTATATTATGGCCCTAAATCCCCCGAGGTTAGGGCCATAATATACGAGG